>OY978525.1:86921670-87554170 GCA_963854835.1 Megamerina dolium
TGCAATTGAAGTTTATGATAGGCTTTTTATAAACTCTCAGTAGCATCGGATCTTCCACATGGTTACGGTAGTGTAAAATTTTATTTAGAGCTAAGTCGCGAATTTTTTTTTCATCGTCGAACAACATTGCCAATAAAATGTTTTCTGAATGAGCATAATACTGGCAGATTCAGACCAGTCAAATCAGAAGACATACCAAAAGCAGGAACATCGTGAGAAGGCATATGTTTCAAACTACTTTCGGTACTTATTGATGTTGGTGCGGCTTGTGATGTTGACGGCAATAGATCCGTGTTTAAAATTAAATATTAATTAATTAATTTATAAATATTAAGATTTTCCAGCTAGATTTTGAGGTTTTCTTCCTTCAAAAGCTGGTAAAAATGTGATTTAGGTCTTTGCTTGAAATCTATCGATTTTATTTTTAGAAAAGCTGGAAAAAGGAACAAAATGTATGGAATATGATTTAACAATTTATAATTCGAGTATGTATTTTGAATATATTCAATACAAAGTCAAAAATTCGTCTATTTCCACAACAGTATCGTATATTTTTCCAAAAAAATGTACGAAAGCGCCCTCTGGCGGCACTCAAAAATAAAAATTAATGTCAAAAATGGATTCCGCGACCCAAAAAACCCCCACATACACATTTGGCTAAAGGAAATAGCATTTTTTTGCCTCTATTCTCGAATATTTCTAGAAAAAATACCTATTTTGAAAAGCCGGGGGCTCGAAATTCATTTTAGAGCTATGGTTTCTTTGGCAAATTTGCTTAGAATGACCCATAGAATAAGAATCACGATTAGCCTTTGGGTCGAAAAAATTTGACCCACCCTAATATATATATATATATATAATATATATATATATAATATATATATATAATATATATATATATATATATATATATATATATATATATATATATATATATATATATATATATATATATATATATATATATTATAATTTTTCGCTCTTAAAGTTGCGACCACCGGTAGTAATTAGTAATTTTTAATAATTTTCAAACGTTGCTGGTTCGTGAACTTTACCATGATGATTAAAAAAGTTTAAGGGTGCGTTCATATAAAGATACGAAATTGTTATGTCCCTAATGGAAAACCCTTTATATAAAACAAACAAAACAATTAAAATGCTTTTAAACCACATCAGAATTTACTCGTATCCTAATCAAAAGCACTCCAACATTTATATATCCGCTTCACCCACAGACATTCAGTACAACGGCCATATTTGAAATATGATTATAGAAGAGTTGCATAAAGTATCATTTTGGAAGTGGAGTAAAATATCACACATCATCAAACAGAGGACTTTGAAAACCTTTTATTTCATTTGTTGTTTTCTTTTTTTGTGTTCTTTTTATAAATGTTATTTTTCGTTGAACATTTTTTTCCTCTGTTTCTTTCGAAATGTTTATTTGTTTGTTTATAAAACTCAAATTAAATTGAACGTTAATGAATTACAATGCAAATATGAATATAAACGTACATTTGTTCACGTATGTATGTATCGTATGTGGTGACGAAGAAAAAATGGTTTTCTTTGATTACTTTGCCCCGTTTTATAATTGTATTGTGCAGAGAATACTCCACTGAGGTCGAGTATATTATTACAATAAAGCCATTTTAATCCCAAAGTAATTGACAAGGTATTTAAAAGTAATATTTTAACTGTTTTGTTAAAATGGTTTTGTTGTTGTTGTATGGTGAAAATAACTATTAATTTTCTACTCATGGGGAATAAGCAGTTCAAGTTCAGATTAGTATAACAAGAAGAGCATTTTCAAGCCAAACATCTTGAAATGTATTTTACAACGAATCAAATAATTTTAATTTATTTCGTGTAGAAAATGTGCTGCCAAATCATTGGATATAGAGATGTTACTGTTTAATGTTAAAAAGCGTTTAATATTGTGATTTTTTGTTTAATAACAAAACCAAATTCATTGGAATAGACAACTAAACAGGCAGAAAGACCACTTCTGGTAGAATATTTAAAACTATTGAATTTTCCTGTTTACTACAAACAATCTGATAATTATGAATTATGAATTAAGTTATGACAAATAAATATAAGAAAGCGTAGATTCTGGGGGACTAAGTGAACTTAATTTACACTACCATCATTAACACTAGGTGCTGTACAGAAATGACCAACATCCTTGAGAAGATAGTATGCAGAATAGCATAGCTAAGCGTCTTTTTGTCATTTCGAGCGAAAGGGAGCAGAAGTGTTCTATGTTATATTTAACATGGTGCAAAAACTTTGCAAGTAGAAAGACTGGACCTCTGGTTGAAAGATGAACTACAAAAGAGACTTCAAAAGTACTCTGTACTTACAGACTTACAGACAATAAACTGTATCGAGGAATTTTAAGGTCATGCCTCGAAGGAGCAACATTTGGTTGGGTTCTCACTTAATTTTCGTACATTCTTATAAGCTTTGAAGGAGTTATGAGTGACAGAACGATGACAACTGGTATGTAATTCTAGCATTATGATTGTTTGGAGTGCAAAAGAAATGGCAAGTATATTAAAATAGAGTTCATAGATAGTATACGAAGTGCAGAACTATTGTGAAATGGAGCTTTGTCACAGAGCACTTTTAGAAGCGTTTTCGTGAAAAATTGTTGCTGTCGGAAGAAGTGTCAATTGCTTGCCTACAGGTGAGCACCGTTGGAATGAAAAAGAAGCTCGTGTAATAGGTGAAAACAGTCATCAACAGTTTGGTAATTTTCATATCTGAAAAAGCCAAAATCATTAAAATTCTCATTTTATTACAAATTTGTGTACGTATTTCACTCATATTACAAATTTTCGTTTATTTGGCGATTTCTATTTTATGCAACTATTATTAATCTATTTTCATTATTATTAATTAATGTTTATTTTTGGACTGGTATTTCATAAACGCACATTTTATGCATATGAAATAATTACAAATATTCACTCTAGTGTACTTTTACGTAAATATTAAATTAACATTGTTTATACAATTTAATTAGTGTGATTGTGTAACATTCTAGCCAGCCAACCAACCAATCAACAAACTAACTAAATACCCTACTACAGATGTATGTACACACACACACACACAAACACACATTTATCAATGCAAACACCGAATAGAAAGAATAAAATAAATGAAAACGATATGTATATGGTACTGTAAATAAAGAAAAAAGCCTCTCACTCACTAACTGATGCAAATTACTTTTCAACACAATATGTATATGTTTTATTACAAAAAAAATATATATATATATATATATTTTTTTTTTTTCATAATAATAGTAAAGAAAACAATAAAAAAAAAAGATAAAAATAATCAACATAAAATTCAGGGTTTTTTGTTATCATTTAACAAGTGAGATAAAAAGAGCAAGAGAGAGGTACATATACTAAACAGTAAAAACAAGTAAATTGCTTCATCTAATATCAAATGCGTATAAATTTTTTTTTTAAATCAATTAAATTTTTAATTGAGAAAAAATTAAGTATTAGCATTTTGCTTTTACTCGTATTTGTTTCTTATCCAAAACGCCTACACATATACGTGCAAATAAAGACCATCTGTACATATATACATATGTATGTGTGCATTGGCGCACATTACTTCTGCATTTGCACCTCATTAGTTACATATATTTAGTTTATTTTATAGAAATATGTATGTGTGTGTCCAATTAATGAATGAAGTTCGGTTTTTAATATAATTTTTTGTATAAATAAATTTCATATTCCTCTGAATGTGAGAGCAATCAGATTAATGTATTGCAATACACAATTAATACCAATTTTATCTCTATAGATACACACATAAGCAAGGAATCTTACTTCATAATCTATTTGTTTTGCATTTATTTAGTTTCGTTTTTATCACCACATACATACAGCACAACAGACTCATATTAGCGACATATTAGTGAACACTCACTCCTAGTATAGCCAATCCACTAAAAACGTATATACAAGATGATGTCTCGTTGCGTAAAGTGGATAAATTAGGTAAAGATAGTGTGACGAGGGTAAAATGCTTAAGTCATTGTTGTTATTGATGTTGTTGTTGATGTTGAAGTTGAGTTTAGGTGTGAATTGAAAGAGTTGCCATCACATAAATAATACTACATGAAGGCTAGTTTAATTTTTAAATGGCTTGACTCAGCGAATAATTTACATTTGGATCTTATGCTTTCCAAGGAAGCGTAAAGAAATTCCTTATTAGGCCTCGCCAACCTTTTGGTTTTACAAGACACTATTCAATCATAAATTTTGTAGGCCAGCCTGCCTAAGAAGTGTAGATATGGGGTAAGTAAGTAAAGTGGAAATGTTGAAGAGAAAAAATTTACGATTCATGTTCGGCTATGAGGACATATGTCGATTTTCAAATGATTTGTCGGTCTTTTTGTAGGGTTGTCCCTTAAAAGGCGGAAAATATTGAGGAGAAGAAAGTAACGCGGATCAGTCATACATTTCGTCGCCCTTGGCGCTATTCCTATGAATCGACAAATTCAATTTGTTTCCTCAACATTTCCTCCAAACGTACTTATCACTTATCTCCACCCCTTAAGTGGGCTCCCATCGAACTTTAATAAGAAAGACGAGTTTATGTGAGATTACCTTAACAGTATAATATAGTAGTAGTAGATACTCGAACAAATTATCAAATATTCCCTAAGACCAGCTTCTGACCATAAGAAGTGCCTCGGCGAAACTCCGAGGAAGCACTGAACTCTATTAAAGTATTTCAAAATGAGCGGATATAGGATTTTGAGTAACACCAGGTACCCAGAGTAAATGCTGAAATTTGCTCTATTTGCTCTATTGCTCTATTGATTGTAACGAGAGGGGGCCATTTTGATGTGAAGTGTGTTATATGGACCAATGTACTTTACAAACAATTGCAGACAATGGAAGGTGAAACGTTATCGACGGCAAGGTAGATCTCATTTTTGGTTTGAAGATGTTGATACGTCGATGAACTAGACCATTTTAAAGACTACATCATCTTAGAGTGGCCAGGTTTGAGTAATCGGAAGGAATTTGTGCTCCAATGGACAACATTCTGCAAATTTGGGGCTGGTGTTTTAATGCACCCACCTTATAGTGTCGACATTGTTTCATAAGATTAAATTGCAAATCACTAAGATTTAAGATTGCACACCGCCCAGTGATGAGATAAAACAGTTGTGATTTTCAAAAGTTTACAAAATGCTATGACCATAAGACTTCTAAAAGGTACTCACTTTGCGTGTTTTGTACTTCTACCCTTAAATATGTATTTATTTTCACATAATGCGGTATATCAAAGAACACTCAGATTTTGATGTCGAAGTTTTGATTTATTTAAACATTTTGTTTTCATACATTTCGTTGGATAGAATTATAAAACAATTTAATTTGTTAAAAATGTCTATGCTGCTTGAGTGCGCATATCGTTAAGTTTTGACATGAGCTTTTGAATGGTTTGGTTTGAAGTTTGATGGCAACTCTATTAGACAACATACGTACCTTATATGGATATGAATGTGCTTATGTACGAGGGCGGTCCCAGAACTACCCGACCTAATAAAAAAAAAAACTACAAATTTGGGAAAATTTTTCTCTATTTCTCAACATAATCTGCTTTTAGCTCTATACACTTTTCCCAGCCATATTCTATAGCTTCGATAACCTGTGTATAGTATGAACTGTCTAGCTCATTAAAATAGCCAACTACCGCAGATTACATCTCTTCACTGTTTGCAAATCTTCTACCACTAGGCCATTTTTTCGAATTTGGAAATAGAAAATAATCCGAAGGAGCAAAGTCTGGCGAATAAGGTGCGTGCTGAAGCAATTCGAGCTTTAACTCATTGATTTTGGCCATCGCAATAGCGTATGTGTGAACTGGTGCATTGTCTTGATGAAACAACACTTACTTTTTCGCCAAAAGCGGCCTTTAATTTCTTCTTTTTTTCATCACTTAAACGCTGCAACCAATTAGCATAATACTCGCCGTTGATTGTTTTTCCTTTTTGAAGATAATCAATAAAAATTATACCACATGCATTCCAAAAAACACACGTCATAACGTTGCCTTCAGATGGAACTGTCTTCGCCTTCGTTGGACACGATTCTCCCCTTTCAGTCCACTGTTTTGACTGTTCCCTTGCCCCAGGTGTGAAGTGGTGGACCCATGTCTCATCCGTGGTTACGAATCGACGCAAAAACGATGTTTTTGCTCTATTGTTTAAACGATATCACCTAATATTTTATGGTCGTAAACGAAGGAGCAGACTCCGCCAGAGTAGAATCTAGTTCGGCTTTAATATTTGTTGTACTGATACCTCTCAAAAGAAATTACTGAATTACATAACGGTGACCAATTTTTTCCATGTTTACAAATGCACGTTAACTTTCGATGGCTCAAAAAAAAAAATACTAAACAACGTGGCGCAACATCCAAAGTCATTTTTTTCATATTACTGCCGCCATCTATATGTCAGGTCGGGTAGTTCTGGGACCGCCCTCGTACATATACAAATACACTTGTGTAAAATGAGCAAATTACGATTAAATACCAACACAAGAGCACATCTCACATCAAGTAGAAGTGACTGTGAAGAGTTTGATTGTCAGGTGAAGTAGATATTTACATATCTTCTTAAATATTTTATTGTGTTTTTTTTTTGCTTTTTTACTGTATTATTACACATATATTTACTTGGTAGACACATAGAATAATAATTAAAATATAATTTATTAAACCTTTTCTAAGCTTTGGTTAACATTAATTAAGTGATTGATGGTTTTAAAAATATTTTCCATTAGTATTATCCAAATTATCACACTTATTTATTATCACATATTTCAGACCGCCAAATTTTAATGTCGCACTCGATGTACTCGTATCGTCTTTCGTCTTCATATATATAAGTACCATATTTATATGTGCATAAGTACGTCTATTTTTCAAATGTTGCAATTCCACTATTTGTTTTTGCTTTCCTATTATATATATATATATATATATATATATATATATATATATATATATATATATATATAAATATATATATATATAAATATATATATATATAAATATATATATATATATATATATATATATATATATATATATATATATATATATATTTGTATTTTTTATTTTTTTTTTATTTAGCTGTTATTTTGTTTTTCCATTTTACTGCGATGCAACTTGTTTGCCATGGTTTCAAACAAAAATTAGTAATAACAATGAGCACTAATATACGTATAAAATCGGCTTTTAACAAATATGATATAAGACACAATAATTCTGATGAGACTAATATATGTATTATAAAAAGTGGACCATTGGTTGGTTTCTTTTCAAATAATATGTTAGCTTAGCATTGTTAGCTTTTGCGCACTCAAAAAAAGTTATGGTCACTCACGGTATGAAATAGATTGGTTTATGCTTGAATATCGTGTATCGAAATACTGAAAGAAAATTCGTGATATTTGTCGATTAATTCGTCCGAAAAAAAACCGATGTGTCACAAATATCAGCAACTCAACTTGAGCCGCCTTTACTTGACGCGAATTCTACATATACATCTACCGAAGACTATTCGTTTGCAATGTTCAAAAATCTATCTGTTTTGCTATTGCTTTTCAGTATTAAACGAAGAAAACTCCAGCCAACCCAGTCTACCCGTTAAATGTATGCTTGTATGTAAATAGAAATGTCACCAAGCAAGTAGAATGCAGCATAAAGTATAACCAGTTGCACCGATATGTTGATCGAACGAAAACTTGAAAACCGATAAAGAGACTCATGCTCGTATATGCGCACACGCTTGTTTTCATATTCGTTTCACCTTGTTGCCTTTGCAGCGATAAATCGTTAGATCACACATCATGTGTCCAACTATACGAACATACGAATATGTCTATCAATTTGTGAAAAATTTGTTGTCGTCCTACATGATGACAACATTTTATGAAATTGCACTTTCTTCAATTACATTTCGAACATATCGTATGCATGTAATATAGATATGCTCTGCTTCTGCATTATAATTACATATCGTAGGTGCACATACATATATATTAACGCACGCACGACCTAATTGCTGAGTACTATTTGTATATTGCGTACAAACGAATATACATCGCACATGTATGTATGTAGTATGAACATTGTACATTTTACGAAGGTGTTTGACTAAACGAACGCGGCTGCGTGGTATGTAGAATCAAAAGATTGAATGTATGTTTAAAATTAACCACATGTATCATGGCTATCGTTTAGTGTTGAATTTTTGTTAAAAACTTGTCCATTCAATTCTGCAATTTATGGTCGTTTTGTAAAGTAAATACATATTAATTCGTAATTTGTTTCGTAATTGCACTGAAAGCATGTTGCATTTTTGTTCTCATTTAATGGGTAATAAATCGATCACATTTCAATAATCTTAATTGCAAAATGATATTTGAATATACATTTGGATTTTTTCATGTTTGACTTTGCTCACTTCTTGTTTTGCACAATAATAAAACAACACCAACACAAGGCGATCACTAACAATTCGACCGGTGTATAAGTTGGCGAACAACCGCTGACTACGTTAGACATAACGTAACTGATTTCACAGCACAGCTGCTTCATCTATGCATATGCTGTATTATGGTATCTGACAGTGAAACCCCAATAGAAATGATAAAAGTATTTTATTGGGCATTCTTTTATACAATCACAAATTTTTTCCACTTTCACATCTACTGGCACTAGAACGGAACTAGAAATGTTCAATTGCTCTCTCATAATATTGCTTATTTCCGAGAATGAACTCTTTCAGAAGATTTCATGACAAATTAGTTTTTTCTGTTAAGTTGGTCGCAATCGAGCCAATATTGAGGCCACAGGCATCAAGCAGCGAAACTAAGCTTACTAATAATTTAATAATTTTAACAATTTAGTAATTGTAGTGTTGACTTGAGACAACGTCTATTTAAAGAAGTCTGTCAGAAAGAGGGAGTCGTGACGCTGAGCAGGTAAATAATAAAAATGGTTATTATTTTTAGCTTTTTATTTAAACAATTTCTTAGAAATCATTTTACACAACATATGACCATACCATTTTTTTGTTTTTTTGAAAATGATGAAAATAGTTTCGCTTCCACGGTGCCCACTTGTCGCATTTCTTGGAGAGCATTTCTTCCAACAGTACACGTTTGAATTCAAAAAAATTCTGATAAATCTGGTGATACTGTTGAAATCATATACACAACAACAATTCTTCAGAGCTTCTGGAGCCAATTGTTTATAATTTTATAGTTCTTTAAAAGACACAAGTACAAATACAAAAAAACAAAAAAGAAAAAAAATAATAATTTGTAAAAATTGTCACCAGGGATTTACAATAATTCTTCCGTAATTATTACCGTATTCTATTCAGTATTTGGATCGAATGTATATTTCTGCTTTGCATCTAAAGTACGAACTAGCGATGCGTAATTTGGTGACCAGTAGTCATCATTTAAGTGTACACACGCTATAAAAATGGAAAAAAAAAGAAAACAATAAATTCACATCCACTCTCAAACTATTATAAGTAGTATGGAAACCAGCTGCATTCTTTAAAGAACAGCTGCTTTTTTCATGTGCCCATACTCATCGTCATAATGCATGTGGGTAAGGAAACACATATCAGATTGCGTATCAAAGAAGAAACCATTGGTATTACTGTAAGCATTGCTGAGAAAAAGAATACAACCCATATGTTGTTGTTATTAAAACTGTTTCGACTAAACGCCTTATTCATACGCTGTTAAGTAATTCCATAATTCGTTCTCTTCTTTCGTTGCTGTTACTCTCATTTGATATGTAGCTGCATTCTCTACTTGTTGTAGCTACTATTATTTTATTTGTATAGTCGTCGTCAATCTCAAATAAACGTACCAGCTGCCACTGCTAATATAAGCTTTCTTTCAATCAATATGTACGAGCACGGCTGCCAGATTGTATACGTCTTATTATCACCTGACTTATAAATTATGCCCCAAAGAAAGTCTAATATAAATACATAGATATATTTTTTTGCTTTTGTTTTGCTTCACATTTATGAATCAAAATGTATGAATTTATAGCAATATCGTGTTAAAAAGTATATGTAGTTATTATAGTAAAGATATCTTTTTATGACGATTCGATTAAATCAATCAAATCCTTCATTATTGATAAGATTATCGTAACTGCTACTTGCAAAAGTTCTGGCTTTAAGGAAAGAAAAAGTAGGAATCATATCGGTGCCAATCAGAAATAAGCAATTTAAAAATTCATTACCAACGCAAGAGAATAATCTCCAAATAGCTATGGATATCCACAAATATGGCAATCCTATGTACGAGTACTCTCTAAAAGATTTATTACTTTTAACAATTCTTTAATTATGTTATCATTTATCTCTCAAATCATTTGCTACTGTTTTTTAACCAGTTTATTTTACTGTTAACGTTGTACAAAACAATGAGAGTACATCGTTTGATAATAGTAAAACAAGCAGAGTTTCGTAAGAGTTTATAACTTATGGAATTATTTGCGTATATTTGAGGTAGCCATTTACTAAAGTTTTCATGCAACTTATTTATATTCACATCATTTTTAGTGAACAGATGGAGTTATAAGTATTGTCGTTGATGAAGTCTAATATTCGTTGTCATATGCCATTTCAGTAACACTCTTAATCGGCATCTCTCGCTTAATCTTTTATGAATGTCATTTGCACTTGGGGCCCTATGCTCCAGTGTTATATACGGGAACTGACTATGATAATGATTTCGATATGTATGTATACATATCTCCCGAAAGGGTCTCGGTGTTCAAATGTACATATAAACTACATGGTGGTCCACTAGCACCACAACCAACTTCACACTGCTATAATTTTTAAACCCCTAGTACTACAGCTGTTATATCTTACCTGATGACAGATCATTCTATTGTTTATAAGCTCACAAAACCATTTTGGTTTTCTCGAAGAAATGTTTTACGTGATGGAATTCAAACGTTATAGTGTGATTGCTCTATATTTGGATGGAAAATGGCAACCTGAGATTGTTAAACAGTTTTTGTGTATGCTACCATAACCCGTTACAATGATACTGGCAGTATCGCGATCCCCAGAAATTATTTCAAAAGTTCTCAAGTGAATTGAGCGAAATCCACGACACAGTGGCAGAAATATAGCTCGTGAGTTGAACATATTGCAATATGGCTGAAAAATAACGTTCCGTAAGGTTGGCTCTAAAAAACATGAAAGTGTTGACCATCTCAAGAAAGCGCTTCGCCGAGAATAGGCCAAAATACCACAAACTCACTGCGGGCAGGGTGCAATGGTTTCATCGTATGTTTGAAAGCAATAGTACAATCCAAAGGTGGTCATATAAAAAACCGCTAATCAAATCTTTAAAAGTATATTCTATATTTGGAAACAATTTTTGGTTTGGTTAAATAAATTTCATCAATATATATAAAAATCTTAGCGTTTTCAATTGGTTTCAGTTCGATTGGACCACCATGTAAATGTATGTATCTTATATATAGGAACATGTACATATATTCCTTACTTTCTTATTTATGTTGCCATTACAAGCAAATATCGATTTAAGCTGAATGTATTTTGCTTCGCCAGCCGCCTCTGTTTTTCTTAGATAGCGTCAGATAGAAATGCTTAGCGCTTACAAGTTCTTCAGTACATGGTCTTTTCACTGTACAATGTGTTTTCCTGTTGTGCGTCGGCCATGTTGTTCGGTAACAATGCAAATAGATCCAAAGATCTGTGCGTATGATTTTTCTCGCTAAAACTTCAAGCCTTTTCTCATCTGAAGTAGAAATTTTGTAGGTTTCAGCACCATATTCAAGGACAGGCATGATGAGAGGCTTATAGAGCCCCAAGTTCAAGTCAAAAAAAGGCAGTCCAAGATGGATAAAGACCTTCACTATTCCGATACGCTTTTACCTTCGTTTACAGTGAACCTTTATCTTTGGGTACGCTGCACTTACTCCTTGCATGTCCATACGGATTACGTCAATATTTTTGGCATACGTCAAAGATGGCATACGTATGACACTTTGGTTGAAGATAATGCCATTATATCGACAATCCTCCATTAAAGAAGCCACATGATATCGAATAATTTGTCGATCTGTTTTTCTTAGGTATTTTTCAGCCGAACAGCATTCGCCTTCGATCTTAAGTAACTAGGCAGGCAGGCCGTCAGTATGTGCAGGGTTGTTGTTCTCCAGCCTCAATATCATAATCTGTAATTGGGATGTTCAAGCAATCTCCTCCTCTGGGGAAGTTGTTTGTAGAATCGCGATTTGATAACTTGGAGTAGCGTTCCCTACATGCACCCAGTACACTCTAAACATCTGCCACCAAATTTAAATATTTGTAACGACAGAAAGAGATTACGGGATTTTAATTGCCACTCAGAAGTTTGATGTCAGCAGCTGTCGTAAGCTTCTTCGTTCTCATTCTTCGGAGTGTGGCCACATATGAGGTTGAAATTAGAATTTTGATCTGTCGCAGATCATATATCCTAATTCGTCCATCTGTATCACATGAGATCCCGTCTATATTGTTTCCTGAAAAGCGTTGATCTCAGCTTTGTATTTCCAGTTAATTTCAGCACTTTCTCTATAGAGGAATCGGACGACAAAATCGGTATCCAAAAGCGAGGGCTTTATACATACTTCATTGGGGGAAAGTTTTTATGTGGCGGCTTCCAAGTTCTACACATAATCTACGCCTCTCAGCGGGTGTCACAAAGACGTTACCCGTCACGTTACGTTACCCTTAAAAGCGAAGGTGCCATCATATAGCAAGCAGTACAATCTACTTGATGATAAAACTAAATAAATAAATAAATATGTGGCACTTATAAGCACCGAAGAACTTTTGGCCGAGCTTCTATTCCAGTATTGCTGGAAGGAGGATCATTATTGAAGCGTCTTTCTTCTGTTGCCAAATATTTTGCAACAACGATCCTTTGGGCGAATTACTACCAACGAGTGCTCTATTGAAGCAGAACCATATACGGTGCGCGACAATACGAGTTCTTGCCCTAAAGTGATCCCATATACGGGAGCTTCGGGTAGTCAACTGCGAGCCTTCTGCTCTGCCAAAGTAGTCACTTTGACCACTTCAAATCCAGGAGCAACCAACTCGAGCGCCGGTTCCTCCTGCATTCCACTCCTTGTCTCCCTCTTACTTGCGTAGGATACGAATAGGATAGTATCATAAATTTGCAGCCTTAGTGGAATAATTCAATTGTAGCATATTTTTCATTAATTTGTTAATTCAATTTGCCAATTCTTCTGTACTTCTAAGCCTCCTTTCTTTTTGTAAATACTTAATTTTTGTAAAATCAAATAAACGAAAAGAATAATAAAAGTAGGAATTGTACCGAGAGAGGTATATCATCCGAGCCGAACAATCTAGTGTCGGTAGTATTACTGTCAATTTGACAGTAAGTGTGTAATTCGGTTTTCCTCCTACAACAAGAGTTTTTCGCTGCCCTCTTGTTTACCCTGGCTGGCTGAGCGTTACCCCAGCTGGAAAACAAAGGCACGCGTTACAATACAGAAAAATATTTTCGATATTTAAGTTGTGCTCCAGCAGGGAATTCAACCCGAGACCTTCAGATCAGAAGCCCCACACACTAACCACTGAGCTACGGCATCCACTTTATGACGATGCTCTCATTTAAAAAAGGTAAGTTTTCATCATATAACACTACATGATGACCCGTGTGTTGACTTGCGATGAGTTAAACAAGGATTGTGTCAACCTCTCAAGATTGATGGAGTGTGACACATGCATACACATGCATATGAAAACCGATTTTATATTTCATATAATCCTTTAATTTGACATTAAAGATAGGATTAACCCTCGGCACATCGTAAATGAAATTCTTCTGGCAAAAATATTTTTACATACATAATTTTATGACAGTCGATACTTACTTCCGGTTGCACGACGCACTACCGTATGCGTAAAATTTCCTAATGCCGCAACAGTAACAATTGAGTCCTTTTTGCCACTACCCATCTACAAACAAAAACAAAAACAAACCAAAACAACATACATATAATCATATTTCAATCATATAAAGGTTATTTGATTTAGCAAATAAATGAATATATTGTAAATATAATAAACTACATCAATCCATACAAATGTATGTGCTCCTATATAAGTAGTATATAGTAGTATATTTCATCTACAAGAAGACCTCTTTAAATTCTGTAGCATATGTTACATACTCGTATATTATTTCATGTATATATGGACCTACAGCAACATTTGAAGTAAACTTGAAGCTCTTATTATTTTTGCTAAAAATGTTATAGTATTGTAGAAAATCTCCTATTAAGCTTCATCACTGAGGTGTTGAAATTCGAAAGGCACTGAGTGGCAAAAAATATATATACAAGGTGCGACAATTATGTATTAAGACTGCCTCTAGAAAACACAATTAAAACACGGTATCTGCTAATTTTTCGGTATATTTATTCGCAATACTCTCCTCCTAATTCAATACACTTGTTACATCGATTTAATAGTGATTCAAACGCGTGTTCCAGCTCATTTTTCGGAATTGCCTCCAGTGCCCTCGCCGAAGCCCGTTGTATGGTCTGAATGTCATCAAAAAAGCATCATTTCAACTTCAATTTCAGTTTTGGGAACAAAAAGAAGTCGCACGATGCCAAATCAGGTGAACGCTTCAAAACTTCGAGGTAACATGCGGAAGTAACTGTTTGACCAGTTGGAACAAATTCTTTGTGAATAATTCCTTTGCTATCGAAGAATGTGATGAGCATTGTTTTGATTTTTGATGGAACTTTACGTGTTTTTTTGGCTTATGGTTAATTTCTTTGATTTCCATTCCGCACTTTGACGCTTGGTTTCCTGATCGTATTGGAAACGCCGTGTTTCATCACCCGTAACAATTGTTTTCAGGAAGTTTAGATCATTTTCTGCAGCTGCAGCCATGTCTCTAGAATGACTGACTCTTATTAATTTTTGGTCCTCGGTCAATGTGTGTGGAACAAATCTCGCGCAGACCTTTGTTTTGCCCAAATCCTCGTGAAGAATGAGTCGGATAGTTTCTTTGTTGATGTTTAAGGCCTCTTCCATCATTTTCACTGAAGCATTGCGGTCTTCTGTAATAAAATCACGAACTTTCTGGATCGCTTCCGGCGTCCGCACTGAAATTGGCCTTCCTTCTTTTATTTCATCTTCCAGCGACTCTCTGCCATCCACAAACCGTTTATGCCATATAAAAATATTTGATCTTGATAAACAAGCATCGTCATACGCTTGCTGCATCATTTCGAATGTTTCTGATGTACTTTTACACAATTTTTGCGTGGAATTTAATGACCGCTCTTTGCTCCATGTTTAAATTTCAACATCAAAGGAACACGTGTTTTGTAAAATGAATGTCAATAAACATTAAATATCAATGCTATGAAATATTGACATCTAGTAGAGGAAAGTTGAAGCTTCAAAACCCATGTGCTCACACATAGATGGCGCGCTTGGTTGCTGAGATATGGTTCGATCTTAATACATAATTGTCGCACCTTGTACATGTACAAAAATCCTAAATATTTTTCAATTATATTTACTTATTGAAAACTAAAATATTTTGTTTTTTGCATTTAAATTACTTTAAGGAGTAACTTAGAAAAACGTGAATTGGCTTTTTAGTATTCTCTGGACTAAAGTTTATCATAATAAAGTATATACTGAAAATAAATATGAAAACACCTTTTCATAGTTAGACAAATCCATAGCACGAAATGAATTTTCGCACCAAAATAGCATTAATACTTAAAAGACAAAAAGTAATATTCAAATTTCAGAACTGCCTTTGGATGTGTGAGTATGAATGAGTACTTAATTATTTGTTTCATTTATCTCAAATGAAAAATTACATCGCATGTTTCGAATACGCGTATGAATATGATCGCGGACACAATGGTTGATAATACTCATTGCAGTTTTTGTTCGTTTGCTCGCAATCAAATTGGCGTTAAGAACAAAACACTCAGCAACTCTGCCACTCACATGGAAGCAGAAGGTGATGGCATTGTATTTTATGTAGAATGTATAGAGCAAGTTTGAATTGGATTCTGTGAAATGGGAACAATTAAAAAAAAAAAAAACGCCAATATTCACAAACATGTTGACTGACGTTGTGTCCTGGGTGATATGTCCTTCAATAGAGTGACACAAACGGGAGTCAAAAGAGAACAATTGACACACCTACACTCGTTGATTGTCAACAACACATCCACAGCTGTGGCAAAGGAAATACGAAAACTTTTACATGCTGAAGTTATGTGTCACTTGCAAAAATATTGGGTTGTATATAAAAAGTACGTATTATTTAGACGAAAAGTGACTCGAGTATTAAATGCTTATGCCTTCTATCATAAGTATCATAAATATCTATGTATTAGAAGACAGAGGGAGATGTGAAGTGATGTGCGCTTGAATGGATATCCGTTTTCAAGCAAGGCGGAAATTCTTAAAAAGACTTTGACAATTCATGTTATACTATCGCACAGATAGTAAGAGATTGAATGCATATTTGTACAATATCACAATTTTAATGTTCAAAAGTGAAAAAGTTAATTCTGCTGATTGTTTGGTTGTGCTGAACATATGAACATATGCACCTACTACCATTTATAATCTTACTCTTAACCTGGGGCGGCCAAATTTACCATGAAGTATTGCAACTATAAATCGGTGGATAATTGTGAGCAAATATGTCAATGAAAGTATAAGTGTAAAATAAATTTTAAACTTCTCGCTATTCTCGCTATTCTCGCTATTCTCGCTATTCTCGCTATTCTCGCTATTTTTCCATTTAACATATGAACAACTAAATATATGAATGAACCATAAAATAGTTAATTAGCTGCAGTATGCTGAGTGCGCATTGTTTTGTTATCGCTTCCATGGTAGTTGACAGGACACGATCATCGTGTTTTTAGCATTACAGCTGACAGACTTGATACTGGAAACTTTATTTACTAGTATCTTAGTATCATCATCTTCATTGTGTGTTTCACAAAGAGCTCACAAGATGACGCAACAATCGGACACACATCGTGGACACTGCGGTGAAACGATCACAACTGTCGAGATAATGTGAGAAATGTTATGAACGTTGATGTTTAGCTATAAACGTGAACTGAACTCTAACATAGGGCTCGTGAAGAATTCGATATGTTTCCTCCTGTGCTGCACATCAGAAGTGCTTAAATTGGATTTCTACGACTTTATGCATCTTTGTTTACATCTCATCTTCGTCCAACTTGTTTGGATTGACGTCTGATACGGTATCTTCATTAAATTCTAGGTGGGATGTACATGAGCGATCTTTTGGGTGCCTATCTATAAATCGTTGTCTGCCTTAATGAGATTCATGTTCCCTGTTGTGGTTCATCTTGAATGTCTCCTTAATTTTGATGATAGCCTGAATCTGCAGCAAGCATTTTGACAGGCTTATGTCGATTTTGAGTTTCACGATCTCTTGTATGTCTTGCCGGCCGATACAAGTCTGAGAAAAGTGTGCATACATATTGTTTGTTTTCAAGCCATTTGAAGTTGATGATAATGAAGAAACCGAATATCGTACAATGATAAAACAATTCTTGTTTTAGAAGGTTTATTAGCTACCAAAATTCATACAAAAATGGTGAAAGCTTAAAGGAATCTGCTTATTCATTTCAAACTGCGCATCGACGTTTTTTAGAGATTAAACGCGATTGTAACTATAAGCGTTGAAGATGAACCACTTAATGCAACAACAACAACAGAAATGGTTGAGCGTTGATCGTTGAGTGTATGATATGGTTTGTGAAGGTTCAGACCAACAATTATTTCATATTTTATATAAAGAATTACATACAAAAAATCTGTTTGAAAATATCTAAATGTTTGAGGTTGTCTGTTTTAAGCAAAATAGTACAGATTTTGCGCTGCGTTTTATATCTATGGATGAGACTTGGATTTACCCCCATGATCCTAAACTGTAACAAAAACCTTTACACTTGACGAAAGGCAGTTGTTTCGCCCTAAAATATATCAAGTCAGTGCAATTGGCAAAAAGAGTTATGTCATCAATTTTATTGGGATTGAAAGGAGATTTTGTTAGTAACTTTGAATATTATTGCAACCTTTTGGATCACCAGAATTAAAAAATTCGTGGGCAAAGACCTGATTTACAAAAGACAAAAATAATTGATCATCAAGGCAATGTAGGTGAAATGCAAAAGTTTTGACGATGGCTAAATTGAATGAATTAAAGTAGGAATTGATTGAACACCCACCGTATTCACCAGATTTGGCTCCCAACGACTACTACCTCTTCAGATACTTTAAACAATTCTCTCACGGAAAATGTTTTTCGTCGAATGTAGAAAATATTCCGAAAATCAGCACAGAGATGGCGTAAACTTATTGGAGGATCATTGGGTTGAAGTAGAGGAAGCTTATATTGAATATAAAAACTAATTTCATTTAAAAATTCACATTACTTCTTTTTTGTTTTCTACACTTTTGCACCAATCGCGTAACTCTATATATTCAAGCACTTCTAAATATGGTATAATCATAGCATATTTTCGAGAAATGCTTCTGGGGTTTATTCCTCAAATTTTAGTTTGTAATTTAGACTTTTGTTTTGATTGTTATTTTTGTCCAAAATTCAAAATAAATGCAGTATATATCACATTTTTGCAATACTCGAAGTAAGAAGCTCCCTGTACGCAAGAAATTGTTTTCCCTCAAATATTCCTTATCTTTTTGTTTCTCGTATCAGCATCAAAAATTGTGAAGCTGCATATGCAGTTCTAACAGAAGTGCACTTGTTGCATACAGCTTCTTATATATACATACCTATGTATGAAATATATAGCCTGAGTTTCAAGTTTTTGTTGACTTACCTTCTCATAATCAGCCTCAATTTTAGTTTGTGTTGGATTCAACAGCGCCTGATTGCTCATATTGCCTTGGCCACTCAGTAATTCATCACAATTTGGTGCGCTACCAGCACGACTACCAACTCGACTGCAGTCATTACCATTTTGTTGACCATGCCCACTACAGCGACGCAATCGAGAACGTCGCAATTTAATACAAAAAAAAATATGACCATCTTTTTCGACGCCGCCACTGCCCGTAGTTGTTAATGCTGTTAATCCTCCTCCTCCTCCTATTCCTGATGTTAATGCTGCATTGGTTTGTTCAGCCGCCGCTGGGGCGGTTGACGTTGTTAGTCGACTAGGTGAACAGCCCATTTTATGCTCTTATTCTTGTAATAGTTAACTGTGCGTATTTGAAGCGTTTTGTAGTTATTTTAGTTTTGTTTTGTTGCCTTGTGTGTGTGTGTGTTTTTTTTTTATTCGACTTAAATTCAAAGAGACCCGCTTAAAGTAAAGTTCAGACTCTGTAGTTATATGTGTGTATGCTTAAACTATATTCAATTTTGGCTTCAAGTTAAATGATGTATGCACGTATTTATGCGGATGTTTGTAAGTATGATGAGATTTAGCAGATTGCATTCTTTATTGCATACTTTTAGGATATGTATAAATTATCTATGAAAACTCATTTTCTCTCTATCTGAAGACTGCTTGCTGTATTTCTCTTTATTCATTTTATTTTATGAATATGATTATGAAGTGATTTGCACTTTTCTCATAAACTCGAATAGGTTTTCACTTCATTACACTTCACCGCACCGCAGCTAGTGTTTGCGTACGAGTAGATAAATAAATATGCACAAGAGTATGTGTGTCTGTGGGTATGTAAAGTACATATATGCATAATATGACAGTGCAATTCAATTGCAGTCAATGTGCGCTTCTATTTCTATTGATTTTAATCCTTTTTGCTTTTATATTATATGAGGTTGAATGATTTTTGCTATGAATTTAAAGCATCTTGTTGCTTGTCATATTTAAAGCTTCATTTTCGTGTTCATTTTCTTCCTTCTTCAGTGTATTTGTATTGTTAACTGAGATGTTCTTAGTTCACAATTATTCGTTAACGTCCCGATTATGAGCTTCATCGGGATTCATTAATTCCACTGCAATGAAAAGAAAATGTTGAAAGATAAAGATTTTATTTGTATTTTTTATTATCGTAATAATTTTATGAGTATATTTGGTTTTGTGGCATATTATGTTTTTTATGGCGTTATAAACTTCAAATTGACTTTTGAAATTAATACATAAAACTTTAAGGAGGAAGGAAGAAGATAGAGCAAAATACTATATAGTTAGCCGGAAAGTGGTTGACCTATTATTACCATAGAGATGCATCATACATATGAATATAATATAAAGCTACTAAGAGGTATCATTTTTTGTCGTAATCTTTTTGTAGTTGTAGTATTATTTGATCAGTTTGTATTTATATTATGGCATTACAGCAAATGATATTCATAGCTTAGTGTAATGCTATGTAGTTCTGTATATTGTAATGTACATATATTTGTACTATTTCTAAACCTACGACATGTCAATTATTTCGATTGTAGCCACAATGAACCAAAGGATAATGGTTTTAGTTGCAATACATGTAAAGTAATAAAAGCAAAACATGTGCAATGTCCTAACTTTCATATATTTTAATTTGCTCTGCCTCCATCTCTCTCTCTCCCTCTCTTTCTTTCCCTTTGTCAGTCTCATTTTGATTCAAACAAAGTCAATAATAAGCTCTCTTATTTTATTCTACGGTACAAAACATGTTATGCAAATGAGACATATCTGAAGGTAGTGTTTCCCAAACTTAATTTTTGAGGTAACATGGTAACATTTGATTTTCTATAGTCTTTAGTCCTTTTTCGAATATTTTGTCAAGTTTTCAAGTTTTCAGTGATCATTGTATCGATTAATGTTAAGCGTACATCGGTAATATTGGTTCGTAGTTATAGTGAAAATTAAGATGATCATAAATTTAATATCGTTTGTTGTGTTTTAAATTGCTGTTTCTTTCGCTGCTTTTGGCAATTCATATTTGGAATTTAAGAAACACTGTTTATTGTGAAAACAACCGATTCAATGACTTCGAATTTTCTCATATTTGCCTCCACATGCATTCGTACATATGTACATTTGCATGTATTTCAATCCAAAAATTATACAAATGAACCAATGAAAATTGTGTTACACGTTATTGCATATAAAGGGTGTTTATTACGGCAACAAATTTTCAAAATTAAATAAAATGTGTCACAAATCGGATGTGACTTTAAATTAATTTATTTATACAATAGGTATCGTCTCACAAATCTCGTACCTTCGTTAGTCTGTTACAAAATGCACATAAAAAACTACCAAATAATGGAGATATAAAGTCCTAAAAAAATATCCTTCACACATTACAGAGAATTTTATTAATATAAACTGAAGCAAGCATTTATTTGCGTTTTTTATTCTCCAAAATACTTGGCCTTATTTGATCTACTTTTTATTCAGACATTTGAACATTTAGTATTCTTTCTTGCTCAACCTATCCATAAAATTTGATTATTTCTACCTTACAAAATATCTATGCCATTATTTTAATATTAGATGATGTTCTTTAAATTAATATTTAGAATGTTTAACTACAATTTATATACACGTTATTTTACTGAAAATATGCCATTAGAATCATAAACCGACTGACCAACCAACCGGCTATAACTTCTCATGAAGCAATTACGTTTAAGAAATGTTTACTAATTTGTATATGAATTTCATTATAAACTCATTAAAATAAGATGTGTAAAGATTCTAGCTGTAATATGCTCAACATTGTCTTCATCGTTGTCCTACCTTGCAATAACATCTTAGGTCACACCTTTATGAACATCTTCATTAGATAGTAGATACATATTCGTATACATTGTTCGTGTGTATTCATATTCAGCTTCCATTATGTTGCGTTTCTTACTACTTACGTAATCTAGTTGTTTTTACAACGTATTTTTCTTCATCATAACTTCTGTCCGCATTTCATGCAATTTATCAAGTGCTTAATTGTGCTATAATTATTATATGCGTTGGCTTTTGTTCCTTTCATATATTTTGTGATTGTGGTAAATCTTGGATATTTACGCAAAAGAAAAATTTGTACAAACTTATTTTCAACTAAATACAAACCATGCATAATATTGTTGTTAAAATCGAGTCTTTGGGTTAAGCAAGCAGCTTCTGGAAGAATGAAGAGCACTCTTTATAAATTTCTCATCATGCCAGTGCTCGCACATGGATCTATGGCAAAAGAATGCCCAGAGTTTGCGGGAGAAATTCCTCGCCGGATTTGTGGTGTTATATGAGTTTAATATCGATATTAATATAGTTAGTTATATCGAGCGAATGAAAGATTATACCCCATACGATTACGATGAAAATGAATACAAGCTTGATAGGCTTATATATAAGAAACTTGTGAAACTTCAGTTAAGATAAACGATTTTGCAAACTTATTAACTTATTAATATGCCATCAGAACATTTTACTTGAATAGCTTTTCATAGATATAATGTATACGCAGAACAGTAAGAGTAGTGGAAAAATGTAAAGTAAACTTGTTTCATCATAACCAGTGAAATAATAAAACTATAGATATAAACGCGCCTGTATATAAAATACAATAACTTGCAACAAAGTGGCATATATGTAAAACAAGCAATTAAATCAAACCATACATTCTAGCACATGCACACAAGCACATAAATATAGCGTATTCGTGTAGTATTCAAGCAAATATTAGCAGGAAAATTGTAAATATTTATAAACTAAATAGCAACTTCTTCAAAAGGAACATTTGAAACGCGTGTTTGACACACACATACGCAGATGCTATTAAATTGTAATAAATTGAATTTAATTTATATATATGAAGGTGTATACTCATACTCAAACGTCACGCATGCTTGAATAAATCAAATTTTCATTCTGAAAAAGCGTATCACATAGAAATTGTGAGTATATATTCATATATGATGTGTACGTGCATGTATATAATAAAAATGAAAATTGCAAACAATTAAAGCACTCATATGCTTGCACACACAAATTTCAACATATGAAATTGTTGGTAATAAAGGGAATTTATTTAATTTTCTGAACAAAACTTTTCCATATTCAAAACTATGTACAAATAACATATATGATTAAGTGTCCATGTGTGTGTATGAATGCATCAGAGGAAGTATTTTAACGCAACTATGTATATATAGCACATATTATACGAACACACAACTTGTGGCTTTCAACTTGATACATTTCAAACAACTATGTACTTTTTGTAGAATTTATTGAAACAATATATACGTATGTAGATGAACTTCGTAGTTAATGATATAATAGTGTATCATTTTACAGAAATAGGGACTACAGATACAGACAAGGCAGAATTCAGAAAAGTAGTACTTTTGTTATATACTACTTTTAAGGATTCGCCATCGATTTCATGTATGTGTGTACATATAAAACTAAATTTTTTAGAAATTCACGTTTTTCAATTCTGAATAACTAGTTTCAGTGGACTTTTTAAAGCAAAAACTAAAAGCACGAAGACCTAAGAGAAATAAAAAGGTTAAGTATTCTTCATTGGTCAAGCAATATTATTTGTTATATACTGAAAATCACGCTTATTATTTTTCGATTATTCGATTTTTGAAATTGGATAACCAAGCTGTCTATTTTCGCCATACATTTTTTACTCTATTATTTCCACAAAGAAAAAAAAATGAACTGGAGGCCTATGAAATACATTTTAAACTTTATTGGGACGATGTTGTGTGAGATCACCAGTGTCAGAGGGTCCATCTCATCAACTGCATCAATATATGCACTCAAACTGAAAAAAGAGTGGTTCTTGAAACACATGGTGGCCGGAGATAAGAAATTGATTAAAACACTCAAAATGCATGATGGGATTGTGTTGATTTTTTCGAACTTTTACTATGGAACCTGACGATTGATTCGGTGATGTATTATCGTCCATTGAATGATTTTAATAACCCTTTTAGGAGGAAAATTGGCCAACGATGGCAAAGGTTCACAGTTTTTTAATCCCGTACAGTACCTAGACTCTATACTTTTGTAATGATTCAAGTTTCAGTTGGAGAATTCACTCTAAAACGATGTCACATTCATTAAAATCGATTACTAAAAAATTTTCAATTTATTTCCACTACTCGCAGCACTATGAAGCATGGTGTTTTATGACAATAATGCGGTTTGGTGACTGTGTCAAAGCCATATCTCATATACCTAACTAACCCCATATTCGGCCTACAACAATTGGCTTCGTTCCTTGTCAAATGACTGAAATGGTAGAAAGCTTGACTCTGATGAAGTTATCAATCATGAAATTATCAAATTTTTCACTTGAAAATACTGGTCGTACTATATATTGACAATCGACCTAAATACACGTCACGACTTTGCCCACAAACGAATAATGTATGCGATACGTATTTGGCAGTTTTAGTAATTTCAAAAATCCCATCTTTGTTTGTTATTTAAAAACAAGACAAAACAAAAAAAAAGAGAAGATCGCAACAAAAATTAACATTGTAGCGAAAACTTTATTTCAACGGCGATTGCATCGCCAAGTAATGTCTGTTTTTCTCACTCTCTATGTATTACTCAGTCCGGACATTAAAACTTTTTATTTTAGTGAAAAGTGGTGGCACTTTTTTATTGAAATCGTCCTCATTGTTATTACAGTTGCTTTGTTTTGTTATTACTTTACAAATGTTGCCTTGTTGCATGGAGTTCAATTTGAATTTGGGTGAGACCTTCGGGGCACCACTTTATTCTGTTCATTCATTGTATTCGCAAAAGTTTCGAACGTCAGGAAACATGCATAGAGAACAATGTGAAAAGTGAAGACAATAACATGTATAAATGGAGTGGTATATATGGACACATAAAGGGTGTTTTAATTTTAAAGTGTCGTAGTTTCGAATTTAATGAATAATTTGATAGATAATTGTATACCATTTTGTATTTGTCTGGAAACTGCTACATCTGTTTCTTATCATTTCGTAATATAATCAGCCTTTTTAAAAATGCTTCCCTAAGAGAATGAGTAATGACCGATGAAGAGAACAGTGTGTTCAAATGTTATTGAATAAACTAAGAATCACAGAGAAAACTATTTGGTTCTGGGCGAATGTGTAAATATAAGTGAATGGAGCAGTTCAAGCATTCATATTCGTGTATGTTATAAGATTTAAACATTCCAATTGTAAATCTACGAAAACATACTATTTTTTCTGTTTTTTTTTTTCTTTTTTTTAACAAGCTTTTTTATTGGATCTTTCTAAAATTACTTAGAAACTAACAATAAGTAATCAAATCTTACAAACTAAATAAAATTATGTGATATTCCCAACGTTCCATCACAATTTGTTGAGTCGCGAGGTATAGCAATTTCACAGCATATTCAGTGTGTCTTTTCTTTTTAATCGACGATGCCCCGTGCTCAGCAACAATTGCCTATCAAGGGGATTCGGATGACTGAGTAATTTTTGGATGTAGCTTCTGCAAGACATTGCAACTTCCTCAGAAATTGTGGGTACATTTAAATCTCGATGGATGTTAACGTTCCTCATATACCAAGGCGCGTTTACAATAATTCGCAGACACTTGGATTGTATTCGCTGCAATTTTTCTATATTTGAGGGAGATGCGGTGCCCCAAAACTGAATACCATAAGTCCAGATTGGCTTCAGGATTGCTTTATATAATAGCACTTTGTATTCAAGATTCAACTTTGATCTTTTGTGTAACAGCCACCATAACTGATTCATTTTAAGCTTGATCTGAGTTTTCTTTGCCTCTATGTGATTTTTCCATGTCAGCCTTCTGTCGAGGTGAATACCCAAGTACTTTGTTGAGGAACATTGTGGAACTGATTGGCCATTAATTTTAAGTGGGGGACATGTATCTGGCCTTAGCGTGAAGGTTACATGTACGCTCTTTGATTCATTGACTTTTATACGCCATTTTGCTAGCCAGATTTCGAGAGAATCGATATGAGTCTGCAGGAGTTTAGTAGCTTCTATGGGGTTAGAGCGAGAGCACAATATTTTTTCTGTACATACATTTTTTCTGTATCTTCACATGTTGCCAGATTCAGTATACACATTTCAATATGTTTAGAGACAAATGTTAATGTGTTTATTTGATTTGATCTCAATCAAATACGTTAGAGATTTCGTAAGTACTTTTTCGAATATTTTTAATGTATTTTAAGTTTGAGTCAAAATTAAAATTTTCGAAACACATTATGATCTACATTATCCATGTTTGGTATAGACAACACAAATCAAATTTATATACATACTTGCCTTTATTGGGATTTTCTTTCCAAAATGAAGTACACATTTCGTTATTAACAAATGGCATCTACTGAATACATATGCTCGCACACGCAGTCACACATATACACATATACATATGCACAAGCATCCATATAAAAGTTCAATACGAAAAGTTTTTCCGTTTTTTGAAAAACTTTTTTCTAAGCCACTTGAAGATACTCAAAAACTAAACTAATACGTGTTTTAATAATAGTAGCAACAATAACAATAACAAGAACAACAACAACAACAACAACAACAACAACACCAGCAGTAGCAAAACCTAATCGTAAATAAAAAGCAGACACAACATAACTCCACCATCGCCAATGGCAAACTTATCCCTTAAGCCTAAACATTGATATTGTTGCGTGCGCCAGCGTGTGTTTGTGAATATTCGATAATGTAACAACATGTATACGACATATCGAACCCCCGGATGGCTGGCAAATTGTATATATTCGTGCTTACGTCCCAAATGTCCGTTCATACATTGTTTCATATTTATGGCAATACAAACAAGCTCACTCTTATCACATCACATGAACATGAGGTTACTCGAAAATACTTATTTACGAGTATTATTTGTGGGTATTCATTTATTTATTATTTTTTTTTTCTTTTCGCATTTTCATATTATTTTTTTCTTTTGCTTAAAGGCTTGTATTAGTTCTTGGAACTAATACAAGTTCATATATTACATTCATTCCAAAATCGAAATTTTGTCAAAATATCTGAGTATCTATCAGACTGACAGTCTGATTAGGCTCGAGCAACTTTTGTAAACGTTTCAGTGAGAAACTGTCGCTTGTTTGAAGTTGCTCGTATGAACATTAAACATGGAATAAAATTGAAATCTCATGAATACGCTAGCTCCGTGCGTGCATATGCCTATGTATATCCACATTCATCACATGATATGTGTACATGACTATGTATGTGAAAGAATCTGAGTGCAATTTGTAAGGGATAAAAGAAGAAATATTCAGTGATTTGGTTATCGTAAATAATTTGATTACGCTAATTTCATTAGCATTTTACCACTGATATTCAGTTATAAATTAAATTAAATTTTATCCTTCCAACATCTATGGACATACCACCAATGCATAGAAGATATGTAAAAATATGCTTATCGTACGAGCATATCACATATGGCATGATGAAAACCAAAATGTCTCATTATGATCATCATTCATGTTTCTATAGTATATTAGTCGTGCAACTGGAGAATGACATACATTGTATATTGATATGGAGCACACACATGTTCTACCACAAAATTTAATTAAATTTCAACATACATTCGACGATCACGCATGAAATCGATTTTGATTGAAAATATATTTGCTACGTTTGTATAATAAAGCAATATTTAAATTTTGCTCATACGCATGGTCAACCACAAATTACAATACATTGTTTTGTAGTGGATATTTTGTATCTATGCACCATACTTATTACTGTATGTTTGAGCGTTGACAATGTAGTTATGTTATGGTATGCATATAGAATAATTAAAAATATATAACGCGCTAATTAGGTAGCGCTTGGCTTTGATTGTGATATTTTAATACAAATTTATATAGAATTAATGTTGCTCACACTATCGATTGTATTATATTAATTTCGCGTGAAATCTATTATAAAAAATCACCTTACAGTCGGCTGGGGCCGACCAATTTATACCCTGCATATATATATATATATATATATATATATATATATATATATATATATATATATATATATATATATGTATATATATATATATATATATATATATATATATATATATATATATATATGTATATATAAATATACATATATATTGTTACGTTTTTATTCTGTGAACGTTTAATTCTATTTGAATTACCTTGTTCGATCACTGGATTCTGTTAATGATAACTGCAACACTTATTTTATACAACTATATACAGCAACAATTTATTTAATAATCTCTATTTACAATCAACACTGTTTACAAACAACTATTTACTATAACACTTAAATGTACTTGCAACTTTTGCCTCTGTATCAATGTTTTCGCAATCACTTTCGGAATTAGATTGATTTCACTGCTCAACACTGGCTCTATTTATACTCTGTTGGCAACACCCCAGAATCTTCCTTTCTCGTTGGCTTGTTCTGGTTATCGCTTATTTCTTTTTGTTGACATTCATGTCGATGCTGCCAATAGTGTCAGTCACAATAGTGATGAGTAACCAACTATCGATACTCGTTACAATATATATATATATAAATATACATATATATATATATATATATATATATATATATATATATATATATATACATATATATATATATATATATATATATATATATATACATATATATATATATATATATATATATATATATATATATATATATATAAAGTTTACTCGAATATCCATCTTTTTCTTTTATTTCCACTTTTTGAGAAACAATTTTTGCATATAATACTAATTTACACCCGAATTATGGTTGACTTTGACGAAGTACTTTGTATGTTATGAGAGTTCTAAAAGGGATAATTTAAAGGAGATTTTTAAGACAATTCCTAGATTTAGTATTGGGGCTATATAAAAAGTTGGCGTGGCTTACCTCTTTCTTGTAAATCTAATTAATTTTTCAATATTAATCCACACCATAAATTTGTTTGTCCTACGTTGGATAGTTCAACTTTGTATGGTAGCCCCATTAAAAAGTGGGCGTGGCATGTTGATTTTTTGCCAGATTATGTACAACTATCATATTAACCTAAGTATTAATTATGATCGTTCTATACAGAAGATTGCAGAAGTTACAGCTGCTTCAATTTAAAAGAAATTTGGTCATTTTGTGTGGAGGCTACTATAAACAGTGGGCGTGCCGAGTCCATTGCCTGTGAGTCTAGATGTTCTTACAATACTAATCCATGTCTTAAATCTGGTTGTTCTACGCTGAATAGGTTGCAAGTTATGATGGCTAACATTTTTTTTTAATTTCCGCAACTTTGTATGGGAACCCCAAGAAAGAGTAGGCGTGGCACACCGATTTTTTGCGAGATTTTTTCCGACTACCATAGTAATCTAAGTATCAATTATGGATATTCTAGACATAAGATTGCAGAAGTGACAGCTATTTCAATTTAAATAAAGTGCATACGCTTTGTATGGGAGCTAGTATAAAAAGTGGGCGTGGCACAAGGCATTTCCGGCAAGGTTATATAGTCGTATAATATAACACTGTGTGCCAAATATTGTTGTCCCATATGGCATATTAAGTGAGTTATAGCAAGTTAAAGATTTTGAAAATTCCGAGGTTAGTCGCTTTGAATGCTTGGTGTGGGCGTGGCTATTGACCGATCATGCCCAGTATCAATCTCCTCCGTACCCTTGGATCAAAGGTTACTTATGCCAAATTTCGTCAAAATAGCTCAATATTTCCTCAAGTTATCGTGCGAACCAGCCAGGTGACAGACAGACGGACGATTGGACGGACGGACGGACGGACACCGTTAAATCGAAAATTTAATCGACGCTGATCACGAATATACAGTATTGTGCAAAACTTAAGCAACTGGCATAGTGCTCTCATTGATTTCAAATTTACTAAAAAATTAAAGCGCTTAGATTGAATGTTTTAATATTTATTTGTTCCTTCATTAAATACATAAAAAACAACAACAACAAAAGTTCGGTATTCTTACGAAATTAACTGTAAACAACAAAAAACAAATTATACTCATATTTCATCTGTGCAAAACTTAAGCAACTTTTAATATTTTGTGTAGTAAACCTTATTATACCCTGCATAATGCAATATGCATGGTATATTCATTTCGGTCAGATGTTTGTGTCCACTTGAAGGAATCTCCGGAGATATAGACATGGATATATATTCGTGATCAGCGTCGATTAAATTTTCGATTTAACGATGTCCGTCCGTCCGTCCGTCCCTCCGTCCGTCCGTCCGTCCGTCCGTCTGTCTGTCACCTGGCTGGTTCGCACGATAACTTGAGTAAATATTGAGCTATTTCGATGAAATTTGGCATAAGTAATCTATGATCCCAGGGTACGGAGGGGATTGATATTGGGCATGATCGGTCAATAACCACGCCCACACCAAGCATTCAAAGCGACTAACCTCGAAATTTTCAAAATCTTTAACTTGCTATAACTCACATAATATACAACTTGGGACAACAATATTTGGCACATAGACTTATATTATAATACTATATAACCTCGCCAAAAGTGGTTGAGCCACGCCTACTTTTTAGCGTAGCTCTCATACAAAGTGTCTGTACTTCTTTTAAATTGAAACAGCTGTAACTTCTACAATCTTCTGTCTAGAATAACCATAATTGACACTTAGATTAACACAGTAGTCGGAAATGATATGGCAGAAAATCAATGTGCCACGCCCACTCCTTTTTGGGTCTCCCATACAAAGTTGCGGAAATTAAAAAAAATGTTACCGGTTATAACTTGCAAACTATTCAGCGTAGAATAACGAGATTTAAGGTGTGGATTAGTATTGTACGAGCAACTAGGCACACAGAAAATGGGCGCACCACGCCCAGTGTTTATCGTAGCCCCCATACAAATTTTAAATTGAAACAACTGTAACTTCGGCAATCTTCTGTCTATAATAACCATAATTGACACTTAAATTAATATCGTAGTCGGCAAAAATCTGGCAGAAAATCAGTGTGCCACGCCCACTCCTTTATGGGTCTCCCATACAAAGTCGAGTGAATTAAACTAAAATTTTAAGCTCCATAGCTTACAAACCATTTAGCCTAGGACAACGAGACTTAGGGTATGGATTAGTATTGTACGAGCAACTAGGTTCACAGAAAATGGGCGCACCACGCCCAGTGTTTATCGTAGCCCCCATACAAATTTTAAATTGAAACAGCTGTAACTTAGGCAATCTTATGTCTACAATAACCATAATTGACACTTAAATTAATATCGTAGTCGGAAATAATCTGGCGAAAAATCTGCGTACCACGCCCACTTCTTATTGGGGCTCCCATACAAAGTTGAGGAAATTAAACAAAAATGTTAACCACCATAACTTAGAAACTATTCAACGTAGGACACCAAATTTAAGGTGTGGATTAACATTGAAAAATTAATTGGATTTACTAGAAAGTGGTAAGCCACGCCCACTTTTTATATAGCTCCCATACTATATTTCGGGTGTAAATTAGTAGTATATGCAAAAATTGTTTCTCGAAAAGTGGAAATAAAAGAAAAGTTGGATATTCGAGTAAACTTTTTATATATAAATCTACATATGCAGGGTATAGTTTGGTCGGCCCCAGCCGACTGTAAGGAGATTTTTTTTAATTACTGCAGCACACCTTTTGGGCATAGAAGCTACTAATTTCGTTAAATATGATTTATTTATATTTTCCCATTCAGTTTTGAGGCCTAAAAATAGTTCGTCTTTATTTTTAAAGCGCTTTGAGCGCAAGCCTCGTTTTAAAATTGAAAACAAATTTTCAATAGGATTCAAGTCGGGCGATTGTGCCGGCCAATCAAGCACTTGAATCTTATTTGACTGTAGCCAATCCTTCACAAACTTCGATGTGTGTTTCGGATCATTGTCGTGCTGAAACACCCATCGAAGTGGCATATTCCATTCCGCAAAAGGCAACATTGCAGTTTCTTAGATGTCCTTATACATAAATCTGTCCATTTTGTGGTCAATCCTATGCAACGGACCAAGTCCACTCCCCGAAAAACACGTTCCCTCCTCCATGCTTTACAGTCTTTTTACAGTATCGCGGATTTTAACTTCATCACTGAACAGTACGCCAAACGACTTTTTTATGGACCTGCCCACGTACTTCTTAGCAAATTCAAGTCTGGAAAAAAAATATATGTTGTTGTTTTTGTTTTGAAGGCATTAAACCAAACATACCTTTTTTTTACATGTTTTGGTGTAAGCATTGGTTTCTTTACCGCTTTGTAGCTTTTTAAACCAACTTTAATCAAATGCCTTCTTACTGTGCTTGAATCGACATTTAAATTAAGAGTATTTACTATATCTTTTGAAGACATGAACGGATTTTTTTTAATCAATTTTTTAATTTGAATAGCTTCCCTATAAGAAATTTTTTGGGGTCTTCCTCCTGAATTTCGATCTGTAACGCTACCAGTTTTTTCAAATAATCGTATGCATCTTGATATCATAGATTTGTTGATATTTAATGATTTTGCAATGTCATTCTGTGGTTTTCCTTCCTTAAATAACGATATAACCTTCATCTTAAATTGATGACTATAACGGACACGTTGCATTTTGGATTTCAATATGTTTGAAAGAACTGTGCGCTAAGAAAGACTTTTTTGTACTGAGTTAGATCAATGTTAATGCACAAAGCAGAAAAAACTCCAACTATTGCATTATGCAGGGTATAATTACTGCAAAATAATATTCAACTCTATGAAATTATCGATTTCGATTTTCCAAAAATTTTAATTAAATTTCTGCTCGTCCACAAATGTTAAATTCCTCTTGAAGAGAATTCTATGAAATTATCGCGTCCAACAATATTCTGGAAAATTTTGTTTTCAAAATTTTTAATTATACAAATTATTGGTAAGCCTATTAAATTTCTACGCATCCACAAAAATCACATTTCTCTTGGAGAGGATTAATGTTGCTAGTCGTATTTCATTTGAACAAACATGTTTAAGAACAAAATACAAATGCAATATTGTCAGTTCTTTCAATAACTTGTATAAATTTGAATTTATTGTATTTAAGTAATGACCTTGCTGCTGAAAGTATTATCCCTCGCTGGTCACTATTTTTTCCCATCCTTGTGGTAACATACGGATTTCGCGTTGGAAAAATAACTGATCCATAGAGGCGACCTAATTTTTGACCCCTTCAAAATAAGGGAATTTCTTGTCAGTCAGGCGGCCATCAGCAGATCTATGGAATTTACGGCGGGTAGGGTAAGACCCCGTATTTCACTGTTTTAAAGTATGTATTGACTGGCCTTGCAACAAGAGGTCAAACGGATCAGGTCAAATGCATCAATTGCTGTAGGTAGCGATCCCCTGGACGATGTAGAAATCAGCGCGCGAACCACCACCGACATTTTTTTTCCATTTGAACATATTCAGGATAAGTATCTTGCAGCAACCGATAACTTTCAGCCGCACTTTTCTCTTGATTAAAGAGCAAAAGCAATGCTTTCCGCAAATGTTGCTTTGTCGGCACGTAATTCGGCCTTTTCAACGCAATAAGAAACTTGTGTAATTTAACTTTTCTTCACTTTGGCAGACAAGACGTAATCGATTTGTTTACGTTCTTTACGATAGAATAGCTGCCATTGTCAAAAAATTGACGCACATCGTAAATATAACGTCAGTAAAGAAACGCAGATTTTCAATTTGTACACCTGATAATTAATAAACATTATATACTTTTTTTATCAAAGCTACTCTTTTTTTAGAATACATAGGATTTTCCAATATGAACAAACTTGTGTCGGACAGTGTCATACTTGTATGTACTCCAATAGTTGTAAATTAATTAGTGGTTTCAGAAAACATAAAAACAATTTCCCTACAACTGTTAGTTTAATTAATAGAAATTTATTTTTTAACAATTAAACCATAAACCTATTTATATGTAATACAAGAGAAAAAAATCTCCTTACAGTCGGCTGGGGCCGACCAAACTATACCCTGCATATGTAGATTTATATATAAAAAGTTTACTCGAATATCCAACTTTTCTTTTATTTCCACTTTTCGAGAAACAATTTTTGCATATACTACTAATTTACACCCGAAATATGGTTGACTTTGACGAAGTAAAAGGATTTTAAGATAATTCCGAGGCTTAGTATGGGAGCTATATAAAAAGTGGGCGTGGCTTACCACTTTCTAGTAAATCCAATTAATTTTTCAATGTTAATCCACACCTTAAATTTGGTGTCCTAAGTTGAATAGTTTCTAAGTTATGGTGGTTAACATTTTTGTTTAATTTCCTCAACTTTGTATGGGAGCCCCAATAAGAAGTAGGCGTGGTACGCTGATTTTTCGCCAGATTATTTCCGACTACGATATTAATTTAAGTGTCAATTATGGTTATTTTAGACATAAGATTGCCTAAGTTACAGCTGTTTCAATTTAAAATTTGTATGGGGGCTACGATAAACACTGGGCGTGGTGCGCCCATTTTCTGTGAGCCTAGTTGCTCGTACAATACTAATCCATACCCTAAGTCTCGTTGTCCTAGGCTAAATGGTTTGTAAGCTATGGAGCTTAAAATTTTAGTTTAATTCACTCGACTTTGTATAGGAGACCCATGAAGGAGTGGGCGTGGCACACTGATTTTCTGCCAGATTTTTGCGGACTACGATATTAATTTAAGTGTCAATTATGGTTATTCTAGACAGAAGATTGCCGAAGTTATAGCTGTTTCAATTTAAAATTTGTATGGGGGCTACGATAAACACTGGGCGTGGTGCGCCCATTTTCTGTGAGCCTAGTTGCTTGTACAATACTAATCCACACCTTAAATCTCGTTATTCTACGCTGAATAGTTTGCAAGTTATAACCGGTAACATTTTTTTTTAATTTCCGCAACTTTGTATGGGAGACCCAAAAAGGAGTGGGCGTGGCACATTGATTTTCTGCCATATTATTTCTGACTGCCGTGTTAATCTAAGTGTCAATTATGGATATTCTAGACAGAAGATTGTAGAAGTTACAGCAGTTTCAATTTAAAAGAAGTACAGACACTTTGTATGGGAGCTACGCTAGAAAGTAGGCGTGGCTCATCCACTTTTGGTGAGGTTATATAGTAGTATAATATAACTCTATGTGCAAAATATTGTTGTCCCAAGTGGTATATTGTGTGAGTTATAGCAAGTTAAAGATTTTGAAAATTTCGAGGTTAGTCGCTTTGAATGCTTGGTGTGGGCGTGGTTATTGACCGATCATGCCCAATATCAATCCCCTCCGTACTCTTGGATCATAGATTACTTATGCCAAATTTCATCGAAATAGGTCAATATTTACTCAAGTTATCGTGCGAACCAGCCAGGTGACAGACAGACGGACGGACGGACGGACGGACGGACGGACGGACGGACGGACGGACATCGTTAAATCGAAAATTTAATCGACGCTGATCACGAATATATATCCATGTCTATATCTCCGGAGATTCCTTCAAGTGGACACAAACATCTGACCGAAATGAATATACCATGCATATTGCATTATGCAGGGTATAAAAATATACTCGTATATGTAAATAAATACACTTACTTTATGCGCGTTTTATCAAGTATCTGTATCAGTCAGTCAATTTCAAATTAAATTAAACATAGTATAATATTTTAAATAATCAATAATAAAAAGTTTTATCAATAATTAGAGGGATATTTTAAAGCATTCATCTGCCATACAATCTCGACCACTAAGATTCAATTACTCACTTACCACATATTATGATTTTGCGTTATTTATTATTATTATTATACGTCTATACGTAAACAACTACTTATTAGAGTGGCGCACGTGACACAGTGTTGCTCCCTTCGTTTAATGTAAATCAATAATTGTCAAATAATTCAAGCGTGAGTATGAGTATCTTTCCGCAAATTTCTCCAACGTACTCTCTTTCTCTCTTTATCGCCATGATTCAATTCAACGTCACACTTAAATATTTCTTCACAAAAAGAAATATCAAAGCTTGTCATTCCTTCTTACGATAGAAACCGCAGAAATTTTTTCATTTCTTACACTTCATAGCACGTCTGCTTGTTTTATTGAAAGTCAAATCATAGTAACGTAGTATATAAGTGCCTATATACGATATATAGTATACCTACGTATATATAAAAAAAATCACCTTACAGTCGGCTGGGGCCGACCAATTTATACCCTGCATATATATATATATATATATATATATATATATATATATATATATATATATATATATATATATGTATATATATATATATATATATATATATATATATATATATGTATATATAAATATACATATATATTGTTACGTTTTTATTCTGTGAACGTTTAATTCTATTTGAATTACCTTGTTCGATCACTGGATTCTGTTAATGATAACTGCAACACTTATTTTATACAACTATATACAGCAACAATTTATTTAATAATCTCTATTTACAATCAACACTGTTTACAAACAACTATTTACTATAACACTTAAATGTACTTGCAACTTTTGCCTCTGTATCAATGTTTTCGCAATCACTTTCGGAATTAGATTGATTTCACTGCTCAACACTGGCTCTATTTATACTCTGTTGGCAACACCCCAGAATCTTCCTTTCTCGTTGGCTTGTTCTGGTTATCGCTTATTTCTTTTTGTTGACATTCATGTCGATGCTGCCAATAGTGTCAGTCACAATAGTGATGAGTAACCAACTATCGATACTCGTTACAATATATATATATATAAATATACATATATATATATATATATATATATATATATATATATATATATATATATATACATATATATATATATATATATATATATATATATATACATATATATATATATATATATATATATATATATATATATATATATATATATATATAAAGTTTACTCGAATATCCATCTTTTTCTTTTATTTCCACTTTTTGAGAAACAATTTTTGCATATAATACTAATTTACACCCGAATTATGGTTGACTTTGACGAAGTACTTTGTATGTTATGAGAGTTCTAAAAGGGATAATTTAAAGGAGATTTTTAAGACAATTCCTAGATTTAGTATTGGGGCTATATAAAAAGTTGGCGTGGCTTACCTCTTTCTTGTAAATCTAATTAATTTTTCAATATTAATCCACACCATAAATTTGTTTGTCCTACGTTGGATAGTTCAACTTTGTATGGTAGCCCCATTAAAAAGTGGGCGTGGCATGTTGATTTTTTGCCAGATTATGTACAACTATCATATTAACCTAAGTATTAATTATGATCGTTCTATACAGAAGATTGCAGAAGTTACAGCTGCTTCAATTTAAAAGAAATTTGGTCATTTTGTGTGGAGGCTACTATAAACAGTGGGCGTGCCGAGTCCATTGCCTGTGAGTCTAGATGTTCTTACAATACTAATCCATGTCTTAAATCTGGTTGTTCTACGCTGAATAGGTTGCAAGTTATGATGGCTAACATTTTTTTTTAATTTCCGCAACTTTGTATGGGAACCCCAAGAAAGAGTAGGCGTGGCACACCGATTTTTTGCGAGATTTTTTCCGACTACCATAGTAATCTAAGTATCAATTATGGATATTCTAGACATAAGATTGCAGAAGTGACAGCTATTTCAATTTAAATAAAGTGCATACGCTTTGTATGGGAGCTAGTATAAAAAGTGGGCGTGGCACAAGGCATTTCCGGCAAGGTTATATAGTCGTATAATATAACACTGTGTGCCAAATATTGTTGTCCCATATGGCATATTAAGTGAGTTATAGCAAGTTAAAGATTTTGAAAATTCCGAGGTTAGTCGCTTTGAATGCTTGGTGTGGGCGTGGCTATTGACCGATCATGCCCAGTATCAATCTCCTCCGTACCCTTGGATCAAAGGTTACTTATGCCAAATTTCGTCAAAATAGTTCAATATTTCCTCAAGTTATCGTGCGAACCAGCCAGGTGACAGACAGACGGACGGACGGACGGACGGACGGACATCGTTAAATCGAAAATTTAATCGACGCTGATCACGAATATATATCCATGTCTATATCTCCGGAGATTCCTTCAAGTGGACACAAACATCTGACCGAAATGAATATACCATGCATATTGCATTATGCAGGGTATAATAAAGAACCTATGTGTTATTTGCAGTTAATACTAAACAAAGTTAACTTAAGTTAAATGAAGTATGTATTTCTTTTATTGATTTAAATTTATTGCTTTTACGTGTTGAGTATTTTTCTTTGAATCATCTATAAAATTTTGTGTCAATTGGTCCAACATTATACTACACCATGATGTATGCAGCTTAGACCATGATGATATCACCTAGAATGCTTTGTGTTGTACTACACTGGACTAAGATATTCTGTTGTATTTCTTTGTCCCAAAGATTAGCAATTCTTCATTTCCAACCCACTATCAGCCGTTATATACATACGATAAGATCTCCTCTAATAGTCTTAATAGCATGCCGCTATACAATATTAAAGAAGAAAAATTGGTGCAACTGTTCTGCGAAATGATCAAAAGTGATCGAGCTTCATTGAATTTGACATATATGGGCTACATACAGATTAGAACGTGTTCTAGTATTTGGAGTAGTCCCATTTGCTACAATCAATTGCATGAATGTCTCTGAAAGTATGTTTTTCTGTTCATTTGTAGATACATATGCCACACACATATAGACACATCTAAAAAGTGTGATTTGATTAGCTCTAGGCGCAAGTAAATTTAATTCAATTCAATGTTGATTTCCAAAGCAAAGAGTGCAAGGGCATTCATCTTACCAACAAACTTTGAATATACTTTTAATGAATTGCGTGTGTATATTTTTTGTATTTTTTTTGTGATTTGATTGTAGAAATTAAATTTGGATTGTGGATATACAATTCTACACATCTTTACGTATATATCTGTCCTACTCTACCTATCCGCTATGGATGCTGACAGATTGACATGTACGAATACATATGTACGTATGTATGTACCATATGTAGACGGCTAATGTTCATTTCACAGTGATATTTGTTTCTAAATATACACACTTTTGTGCAGACGTTCTAAAATTAAATTCATTGTGCTATCATTTATCATTAAGGATAAGTAAATTTAATAAAATGAGTTCGTACAATTAAAGAGGTAAATAGAATACTTTGATTGGATGTAATATTTTGAATTTATAGAGAATTGTTTAAAATACTAATGATAGGACAAACATTTTTATAATTATATTTGTATCTTCCTAAATAATATTATTAAACCAATGATAAATACAGCAATAGTTTAAGCTACCATTAGTGGTTGTAAATACTAATCCAGCAACAAAATGACAAAAATATTTTGCGTTCAGTTAAGTATGTTTAACTATTGCGAACTAAATGCCATAAAGAAAAGTGAATACATTTGATATTGTCCCTACAGTACAGTATAGTTGTCCCTGCATGATAATGTACCAGGCGCTATGTTGGATCTGTGATTTTACGGTCTATAGTCACCTCTAATGAAGGCATAGTATTCATTAATCACCTCAAACACATGTAATCTCGGCAATGTTTAAATTCTTAAATTTTAGGATTTCAATAAAATATTAAAAAAAAGCAAATTAAATTTTTCAAAACAAGTGTTCAATATGTTAAATATTATTTATACTAATTTGATTTTTTGCCCGGTTTGCTGTAATTTCTCAATTTTTTATGCACATTTTTTCTAAAAACTCCCACACTTAGAATTCAGAGCTCGAACTCATTTTCCGATAAAGATAAAGGTACAGATTGCATTATCAAAAGCATGGATTAAATACTTAAAAGGAATTATTTTTTTTGTGGCACTCATATTTTAATGTGCATTAAGATAAGTAAGTACAAAGTCAAAATATTAATGTTCTGTATACATAAATAAGAAGACAATACGAATATAATAAGGAAGTATTAGAAATAAAAACTCTCCAAGTACCATACAATATTAATGACATAATACTAACAATGAGAATAAAATAATGCATAAGTAGCAATGCTCTGCACACAGCAGCGACAGTAACCACAAGTGCTGGCACTTTATACATTGTCGGTAAGCTTTAATACCAGCAACATCATTTGAATTAGGATATATCTAAGTAACATACATATGTGGTATATATAATAAGTATATACCTACACATACGCATTTATATGTATATGTTATCAAACATATTCTCATACAGTACAGAAACACCAAAAATGCTTTTCATCCTTCCACCACCATGATTTTGTGTTTCTTAAGAAAATTCGTAAATGAAGTACAAATATTTGGCTTCAACGATGGGTGCGCCTACAAAAATAAAAACACATTTCACTACAGCGATAATACAGTGTGGCACGAAATTACAATAATAAAAAACAAAATAGATATTAAAAGTATTGAATGTAAAGATATATTAAGCAACTTTGGTTCATTTCATTAGAGACAATTTTTAAATAATACTATGCAGTACCACAATTGAATTTGGGTTGCAGAATGAAAGCGACTAGAAGAAACATAATTACCTAACATTGAAGAAAATAATAAAGGTTTTCTCAGCAATTAGGTAAATGAAATATGAAGACTGCGTTGAAATGGAATTACTTTTTCTGTTGGCTCTCACAATTTTATCTCAAGACAGTAAACCACTAAAAACTACTTATCACATCAGCTCTAAATCGACTATATAGCGATATATTAGCCAAAAATATAAGAAAGAAAGAAAGAAATTATCCTTTGCGATTGCAATTGCTTGAATATACATATTTTTGATCAGAATCGTCACCAAGCATATAGCTCTGTCTAATTCTTTATCTCGCTGTTTATTTTTATGATGACTGCCATAAACATAAATATATAAACCTGAAACCTGATGCAAACAGATGAAATGGACGGACATTGCAAATATAATGCCAATTTTTGTGATTCCCGAGAAGCTCACAATTCCAGTTCTGTTTCAAAAGAGAGACATTTGATTAATTCAACTAATATATATGTATATATATTATATATGAATCGTACTTCTTGTAATTTCATTCATACTCAAAATCAAAGAATACCATAGTTTCAACTTACCAAGAAAATTAAATGCAAATAATTATTAAAGTCTTACCACTCGTTTTAGTTAAAGTATACCTAATACGTTTGATGAACTTTTAGAGAAGATACTGAGATCGTATTATTGAAATTTATGCGTGTGCGTGTGGTTGATAAAACTTACTTTACGATATTTGTGTGTATATACACATGCGTACGTATTACTATAAAGGGCCGTAGCCAGGAGGGAAGACGTTCGAAAATGGAAAATCGTAGATGGCACTTATACTTTTTGAATCTGGGACTGTATTCAGCGATTTTTTGTTTATTTACAATATTTGATACATTGCTATCGATATTTAATGTAATGTTAATTCCTAATAGATAGGCTGCAAGCTAACCTCGATGGGATTTTTGTAAAAAAAAAAAAAAAAAAAAAAATAATTATAAAAATAATATATCATTTTATCCACTTAAATCGTAGTACTGTGACCGTCGAAAGTAAAAAGCTTTTGTCTATCAAAGTTTTGTGTATTAAAGCCATTTATATTTCACGAATGAGAAGAAAATTATCAGCAGCGAATGTCATATTTTATAATTAATCTTTTCGTACCACTCATCGGTAACCTAAATCATAATCATCACACTAATTTTAATAAAAATTCGTTAATTTAAATGGAACACCTAAATCTTTAATTGCTATTTTAGAGATTTTGCTTACCGATTGACGTCAGAAGAGTTTAAATGCAAAAAAAAAAAAAAAATATTTTCCTATAAATTTTAAATAGATTTAAATTTCACAATTCCGTCTTTCCAAACAAGACATTTTATTTAAGTTTTGTCAAATTCCTCTGGAAATTGAACTTATACTGTGAATGACAGCGAACAAATTGTCGGATTTTCAGCATTATTTTGAGTGATATGAATTATGAAAGCTGTTTTTATAATGGTTTTATATTTTTAAGAAGATATTCTACTTTACAATCGGAGATTATTTGTTTGCAACCAAACCAGTGGATGTGACACACAGCTCAATCCCAGACAAGCATCTTGACAGCCGGAAACATAATTATGTTGTCCCGAAGAAGAATTCGAGTTCGGTTACACACTCGGTTACACGTTCGATCGTGGTTCCGAAAAGATTAACAAACCATCGTAAATACTGTAACAACATTGAACTCACCCATAGAGGAATTGAACATACCCCGTTCTACCACATGGCTTATGAAATATAAGCTGTAAAGCGTTAGTCTCTATCAGATAACGAGAAGCGTATCGTTGTTAAAGCACTATTTAAACGCTAAAAAAGGTGTTTTTTCAAAGCACTCAGCATGCTCGGGATTTGTCGCATGTTTGCCAATCGATGCATAAATTTGTTTGAGGTTCGAACGTCGCAAGTCATCAAACTGTCAAATTAGCTGTCGCACATGAAGTCGAATTGCAATACCGAACATTTGTTTACTACAGTGTTGAAAGAAATAGGCTGGGAAAATGCAAACGCCTTTTGGTAAAGCACGCTGATAGTTTGTGCAGACAAACCTTGTTTACTGATGAAAAAATGTTTACTGCGCAGGAAAAGTTTAACAAGCAAAATGCTAGATGTGTATTTACGATCATTTAAGGAAGCATCTAAGCTGATTTTATGGATCGAAAAGGATCATCTAAGTTAAAACGACCTAAGCTTGACTCCAAAACAATTTACCACCATTCATTTTCTCTGAAGAATGAGCCTCTGACAGTCCTGATTTGAACCCGTTGTTTTACAATTTGTGGACAGTTTTAGTTGGAGTTGGTTTACCACAACGGATACCAAAGTTGGCCAGTCCGACTTAAAAAACTAGCAAGTGCATTATTTCAGATAATTTCAAAAATGTTATGACATACACTCATAAATTTATAGGTCTAGTGCTAGGGTTCTCGGTATTGCAAAGTGGACTTCTTCAAAATGTTATTCTATTTCCATAGCAGTACAGATTAATTTTTCTTTTTTACTTAAGTAAGTGGTGTTTGACTCCTAAAGCTCCCCCAAAACACAACTCTGGTAGTAGATAGTATTTGTATTTTCAAAAGTCAAAAGTTTCATACTTGTTTCATGATTTTTGTGGTTATCATTCCGTTGTGGTTGAAATTTCTTGTCTTGGCTTGATTTGCTACTTCGGTTTCAATATATGGTTTTGCCTGTGGCTCTGGCCGAGCATTACTATGTCGCATAATTGATTCATTTTGTGGTTATTAAGAGGAAAATTTCACATGAAAACTTGACAGATTGTATATAAGAAGAGAAAGTTGGAGTAGACAGGCAAGCGTATGGCAAGCCATAGTCATCATCATCATCATCGCAACCACCGCCACCACCACATCAACAACCAACCAATTGTCTGTCACATTCGTATGGTGGTTCGTCTTTCTTTTTTACTTTTGTTTTGTAATTTCCTTTTTATTTTGCATTAATACTGTTTATAATTTCCGCATCTTCTAGATTATAGTTGTTGTACATTTTTTATACTCACGTCTTCATATATAGTATATTGTAGATATACTCATTTTCATCAACATCAAAGCTGAATTTTGTGTTATTTAACGCATTTAATTATAAACATTTACTTAATTGCTCAAATTTGGTTTTCTTTCCTTCCTTTTGGACTTCTTTTGCTAGCACAAACAATAACAGTAGACGCACACGCAGAAAGGAAATAACAACAAGTTTATTTATGCTTCCATTGTTGCATAAATAAGTAAAAATAAAGTGAATTTCCATTTACGTCTCAACTTTATCATTTCCAAAAAAAAAAGCATACAAAATAAAAAAATTAATAAAATAAAAATTCAGAAAAACAAGCAAAACAATAACATCTCATTCTTTAATGTAAATATTTTTCTTTACTTTTCTTCTTTGCTTCTCTCTTTCCAAATCCCCCCCCCCCCCCCTCTTCCTCTCTTTCTTTATCTGTTTTGCATAAATTCAATTGCTTAACGATTTATTACAGTGGGCGTTAAAAGTTTACGAATTTTAATTTAATAATTAGCTGCTCATAATTCTTCATATCTGCATCATGTGAGTATATACAAAATGGGTATAATTTATCACACAAAAATTTGAATCTAACTACTTAATTGATATTGATTGGATTTGTGAGAGTGTGTGTGCCCGTGTGTGTGACAGAATATGTTGTGTACTTACTCCAGACATAATACGATGCGATGCTGATAGCAAGTACTATTTAAAAAATAGGCACTAAATTGCAAGCAATTTTTTTAAGCAATATGAATCCACAAGATTAAAATAGTCAAACGTGAGTAAAATATAAACACGCAAATTCGGAAAAGACAATTTTGTTTCCAGAAACGCATTTATGTCATATTTTTGCGTATTAAATATTTTGGTTCGCTGTTGCTGTTGTTTTTTTTTTTTTGTACTGTTTACTTATTTTTGTGCTTTTTTCCTTTGTGATTATTATCCTTACCTCAAGAAGAATTGTCATTTTTTGTTTATTTTTTATTTCCGTTGCTCTCTTTTGTATGAAAATATCTAAGTTGCGAGTAGTGCCAAAAATTGAAAGCATCACCTGAGCTTCTCACAATAACAAAAGCAGGTTAAAGTGAAACATCAAAAATACTAAAGGTGCCATACATGTGCTACAAAACAAATGGTAACAATAGAATTCTTCACAGAATGCTCAAATTATTTTTGTTCTGTGATAAATATAGTTCAAAATATCTGGGTGAATTAATAAATATGGGATCTTAAAGGTAGGTGATTCTACCATACAAAATCTAAAGTTAAGCAAATCGACTCTTTTCGATATGCTATGTATTGTACATCTCCACAATCGTTGAATATTGGCTCAATTAATTTTAAATGTCAAAAGCATACATAAATTATGAAAATAATTAAATCTAATTTTTTAAATGGAATAGTGAGGTGTAAAAATATATCTTCTGATATATAAATATAAATGAAATGTTGAGACTTGAGGTTGCTTGGCCGAGATTCTCTTACAATAGTACTGCGCAATTTGTATGGATTCGCAGTAACCTTCTTATTACGAATATCAATATTTTTGTGAAATTCACTGACTGACATCTCTCTGAGAAGACACACTTAGGCCAGCAAGGACCCTTGTGATGCCACCGAGCTGCTCTTACAATACTGTTGTGCGTGTTAAATTACCTACTTATATTATTATACCTACTTATATTAGCCGGTTCCAAACGGCAGAACACTTGTGCCATCACTTTAACTTAGTTTTGTCACAGAACTCTTTTTTCTCACAACTGTAACTCTCTATGATTTTTTGCTCTATTCTTTAATTGAGGATGTAATTAATCAAAACATAAGGTAAAATTACACTAAAATGAAAAGATCTGATTTGCGAAAATCTTACATCTTCATGCCTTATGTTGGGTGGCATAAAAAGTCTCCCCGGTTTTTTTTGTCGCTATATGGTGTTGATGCCCATACCACTTATCTGAACTAAGTGTTTGAAAGGTGACATATCAGGTTACATTTTTTGTGATCATAGATCTGCAGTTAGTTGTTAATGTAAAAAGTAATAGTAATAATAAAAAAATAAATAAATAAATATGTGGCACTTAAAGCCCCAAAGGGCTCATTGGCCGAGCTTCTCTTCCATTACTGTTGTGCGTCTTAAATTTTGGACAGTATTAGAATGGACCTACTTATTTTAGCCGGTTCCGAACGGCAGAACACTTGTGACATCACTTTTTCTGAGCTTTGTCACAGAGTTCTTTAAGAAGCTTTTTCATGGCAAGTTGTTACTGTCGGAAGAATTGCCAATTGCTTGCCGACAGGTGGGTACCGTTCGAAAGAAAAATCTTTTCGATATTAAATTTTTTATGCATCAGCCGGGTATTGAACCACGACCTACAGATCAGAAGGCGAACACACTAACCACTGAGCTACGGCATAATAATAGCTGAGCTAGTAATAATAAGTAATTTGAAATATCACAATAAATATCCTATGTATAAATATAAATATTGGGTATCGTGGCTCAGTGGTTAGTGTGTTGGCCTTCTGATCTGTAGGTCGTGGTTCAATCCCTGGCTGAAGCATAACAAATTTAATATCGAAAAGATTTTTCTTTCTTTTCTTTCGGAAAGCAATTGGCAATTCTTCCGACAGTAACAACTTGCCATGAAAAAGCTACTAAAAGAACTCTGTGACACAGCTCAGAAAGCTCACAAGGGTTCTACCGTTTGGAACCGGCTAAAATAAGTAGGTCTCTTCTATGTAATACTGTCTAAAATTTAACACGCACTACAGTAATAGAAGAGAAGCACGGCCAATGAGCCCTTCGGGGCTTTAAGGGACTTTTATATATATATATATATATATATATATATATATATATATATATATATATATATATATGTATATATATATATATATATATATATATATGTATATATATATATATATATATATATATATATGTGTGTATATATATATATATATATATATATATATATGTATATATATATATATATATATATATATATATATAAATATGTGTAATTTATGGTTGGAGTGCTTCAATGGACCGTACCACAACAATGCCAAGCCACCCACATCTTTAATGAATCGGAACAAATTGACGAAACTTGGTAAGAAAGTCTTGATGTATTCACCATATAGTCTGGATCTTGCACCGTTTGACTACCATTTGTTTGGTGGTAAACAATTGGCCACAGAAGTTTTACACCTATGGAATTGATATTCAATAAAGTTATACTACATTCTAAAATTATAAAATTATATAGAAAAATTATATAAATTTTAACGATTTGCTTACAAACCCATCTAACTTGATTAAAAAGGTTAAAGTCGAGAAGTAAAAATACACAAATGTTGTGAAAAATGTTCATCTTCATATCTTTCAATTTTAGGTACTTAGTACGAAACTTATTGATTTGTAAAGTGAACACGGTAGTCATGCAAATAATAAGTATTCAACATATAAAAGATTTCACTGCGACATACTGCTGGTACTGGTACGGTTAACACGTGACAAAATTCCAAAGCAACCAATATTCAAATATCTTATGGATATCACAACTATGTAGAGTTGTATATTGTATGGAAACATGTTTTTCAACTACGCACACAAGTTTCTCTGTACGAGTATTACATACATACGCTGCGACAATATATCTAATATGTAATCGATCGGGAGTCGAAGATCACACCTCTTACTTGTACGGTAGTACTTCGTGGCTTGTAGAGCTTTAATATGTAATATCAAACTAATATGAGTGTTCTTCTTTGCATGACTTTTGGTAGGATTCGGCACACATAGAAATGCAGACGTAAGTATAACCTAAGTATTAAATAGTTCTATGCAAACATGAATGTAAAAGCAAACAAAGAATAAAGTGTCTCTAAATATTTTATGCAGGTATATATGAATATTTACTATTTTACAAAATGTCAAGGGGTTAACAAAAGAATGTTAGCAGAGTGTATGCAACTTGAGACAAGTTTAACTGCATTGCCATGTCAACAAAAAAGTATTGAACAACTTGTAAATAAGTTAATATCTGGAGGATATAAGAAATAAAATAACCAAGTATGCATGTTCGATACCTCAATACCAGACAATTCCAAGGTGGTGTTGATATTGCACATTTTTATATTTTCCAATCAGTTTTTGTTTTATTCGCTTTTGTATGAACAAGTATTGTAAAACAAAAATATGTGCTTTAAACAATTGTTTTGAATTTTATTATGACAAGATGAAAGGTATATCACCAGCTTAGATTAGTAACGAAACACCTATGCATATGTCATAATATAAATATTGTATATCTATCGTGTATATAAGGTCTATTAAAAAAAATCCATTATTTTTGCATTTGTCTTGAGGCGAAATCATTCGACATATACAGGAACAGGTAGTAATCAGTGGTAGTGGTAGAGTGGTAGTGTGTGGCCTGGCGTTGTGTTGATGGAACATAATTCCTCCCCTATTGGCCAAAGCTGGCCGCTTTTAGGCGATTGCTTCCTTCTGACGGTCTAATTGTTGACAGTACAGGTCCGAATTAAGAGTTTGGCCGTAGGGGAGTAGCTCATAGTAGATGATGCCCCGCCAATCCCACCAAACACATAGCAAAACCTTCCTGACCGTCAATCCTGGCTTGGTCACTGTTTGCGCCGGCTCACCGCGATTCGACCACGACAGTTTTCGCTTGACGTTGTCGTAAGTGACCCACATTTCATCACTGGTAAAGAAATTGATCGATTTTCAGTCTATGAGGTTTTTTCGGGATAACATGTGTGGCACCCATACATGGAGCTTCTTTTTGCATCCAGCTTTATTTAAATGGTTCCAAACGGGTTTTTGTGCAATGTTAAGCTCCTGGGCATTAGAAGCGGTGGTTACATGACGGTCAGACTAGATGATTTCTATTATTTTATCGATATTTTCGACAATAGGCCTTACATCATTGACATCAAAATTACCGGAACGGAATCGACGAAACCAAAATTGCACGTGATTGGCTGTTACAGTATCAGGACCATAAACACTATTCACATTTTCAGCAGTCTGTCTTGCGTTTTCGCCTTTATCGAAGAAAAATTGTAAAATATGACGTATTTTCTCTTTATTGGTGTCCATCTTTGACGCGCGCTCAAACAATACTGAGTCAAGCAATCACAAAACTGCCTGAAAAGTTTATTTCGTACGAAATCCTATCTTTCTAACGCCATCTAGCATAACCTGATCGCACTTATATAACGCGAGATGCAGATTACTAAAGCCATCTATCGGAAAAATAATGGATTTATTTTTTACTACACCTGATACTTATTATTATGTGCAGAATTACGAGTATAGGTATGCATGTATAATTCTCGTATAATCGATTTTAATATTGTAATATAATATTGTGCAAGAATTATTATTATTATAATTTTTTTTTTTTGGTTCATTTTAAATGAACCAAATTATTGTTAATTCAGCAATTATATGTGTACAAGTACTCATAAATGTTGTTGTTATTATACAAACAGTTATTTCAATAATATAAATATTCCTGCATATGAAACATTATAACTAAACTAAAGAAGAACCATTGCAACTTAATTTATATAGTCAATTAAAGTAAAGGGTTATCAATTTTGCGGTTTCAAAAGTAAATGTAAATAAAACACATATAAAATATTTTTTATCATGATATTTCTTTTTTATTGTAAAGTTTGAACGTTGACATTATGTGTGAAATACTACATCATTTAAATAACCACCACGCGAATTGTTGCAAGCATCGATTCTTTTGAGGTAATTTTCGACCACTTTTTGACACTTTTTTTGGGCGGTATCTCAGCCATAACGTGACGAATGTTGGTTTTTAGGTGCTCAAGAGTTGAAGGTTTATCTGCATAAACACGGTCTTTCGCGTAGCCCCACAAAAAAAAGTCAAGCGGTGTTAAATCACAAGACCTTGGTGGCCACTTGATATCGCCACGACGAGAAATTACGCGGCCAAAAAATTCCTCTTGTTGTTGTGTGGCATGTGGCATCGTCTTGTTGAAACCACATATTCTCTAAGTCGTATTCTTCAATAGCAGGCAAAAAAAAGTCGGTTATCATATGACTATAACGCTCCGAATTGACGGTGACAGTCGTTTTCGAAGAAGTAAGGTCCAATCACACCTCCGGACCAAAGAGCGCACCAAGCAGTGACTTTTTGTGGATGTAGTGGCCTCTCTTCAATTACTTGAGGATTCTCAGAACCCCAAATACGACAATTTTGTTTGTTAACATACCCACCGAGTGAGAAATGTGCTTCGTCGCTGAAGAAAATTTTGTTCGAAAAATCGCCGTCCACCGCTTGTTGTTCAAGCACCCATTCGACGTATCTACGACGTTGTGAATGGTCAGCTGGCTTCAGTTGTTGTGTGAGCTGGATTTTATATGGATGTAGGTGTAGATCCAAATGCAAAATACGCCATAATGTGCCGTAAGACAGTCCTAATTCCAGAGAACGACGAGGAATCGACACATTGGGTCTTCGGCAACACTTTCACTTACAGCAGCGATATTTTCGGTGGTACGAGCGAAACAATGATGCAGAGGCCTTACAATATCTGTAACCGATCCAGTCTCTTCATATTTCTTCACAATTTTGCCAATTGCTTGCGTAGTTGGACGATTATGTAAACCATAATCTCCTCTTAAAGCACGATATGTGGCTGTGGCAGAATCACCATTTTTGTAGTAGGTTTTTACAATTTTAATGCGATGTGCGATAGTTAAGCGATCCATTTTCGCAAATGTTAGACTTTGAACTGAGAAAGAAAGAAATTGTTTTAACAACTCAGTTTGACAGATGTCGAATTCTAGCCCTATACTTTTGAAACCGCGAAATGGATAACCCTTTAATATACAATCCCATATGTGTGTAGTACACACATATGTATAGGAGTATAAGTGAGCACGAGTTTGGATGTATATAAAGTGCTATGAATGCACTTACATACGCATATTATAATGATAAACTTAAACACAACTGTTGCGTTTAAGAATTAATTTGTCCGTGAATGTGTATAATCAATAATGAAGAAACATTTTGTTCTTGTATGTAGGCGACGCTTTTGATATACTACATACTACTGTATGCATATATTTATATAATATAATATTATTTATATTGTAGTAATACTTAATTGGAATAGAATATCATACATTATTTACACATATGCGTACTTATTATCAGTGGTAATATTATGTTCATAGAAACTGTAGTCACGATCCTCACAAATAATAATCATAAGCATTGGCAATATGATATCAATGAAACCATGAGACTGTTGCATACTTATATTAAATATAAATAAATAAAAAGTATAAATCGATCAATACCATTCCAATCTAACTGGTAAATATATTAACATTATTATATAATTATTATAAATAATTGAACATTGTTAGAGTTTGTTCTTCTGCTTATAAGAAAACATGACTTATGCCTTTCGAGCGTACACACATGCCGTGTGTACACTCCGTATATAAAATTATTATCACCACCTAACAAATAAAACAATGCCCACCTCTCATCTAATAGTATATTTTCAAATAAAACCATCGAGCTGAAAGAGTGAACATACATTTATTTTCAGCAATCAGAAAACAGTTCTGGAAATTAGCTTTGTCGGATGAACATCGCATCTACCACCAGTTGGAAAAATATGATTTCAAACATTTATATTCGGACTTCGTGAGTAAGGTAATATTATAATGAGCTATTAAGTATCGAAACTAATTTCCTAGCCATTGATGCATTTTTATTTATTTCTATTTACATATTTCCGTACATGAAAGATAATAAAAGAATAGACATTACACATCTCATTTCAATTGCAATCAAATAAATTTTAAGCACACATGACGTCATCATCTTGAAGGCAATGCCGCAATAATTTGCAGGAATAATTCTTAAAAGTACAAAATAATTTCAATTCTCAATTAAATATATTGACCTTCCAGGAAATTGCAAAGCAGACAAACAGTTCACCAGTTGTGACTTCTAAGCACTATGTAGTTGTACAATTAACTTTTTATTACTTGGTTCCCTAGAGGGTGTACGCTCATGAACAAAATATGTATGCAGCATGTATGCGTAAGCAAATTTGTAGCAATATTTGATGCTGAAAATAGATATGATTACGTATGAAAATGCTCTTGGCCAGGACTATTATCTTTTTTTGTTTTGTTCATAATTTACATACGGATACTTAACTTAATATAGGTCATGTGGATAAGAGTGACTATTTTCACATAAAACATGGTTTCATAAATGAGCAATTTCAGTTTTTCCTGCGTACACTCAGAGTGTACAACACACAACAAACATAATCATAGTTATTAGTTTGTAGAAAATGTTTGTGAATATTTCATGTGTAAATAATGTGTGCACGCAAGAGAATAAACTGGATTTTTTCTATAATTTTTCTTTCATTTTGAGTTTAATAACATTCGCTTTGAAGAATTTTGGGCTTATTAAGAACAAGTAAAAAAAAAAGAAAAAGAAGAAGGAGAAGCATTTCAGTATTCACTATTATTCATATAAACGCCTTGCATTTGATTCAGAGAAGATTAACCGTTTATTATAAATTTTTGTTTTGTATTCTATTCTTAACTTTTTACACACGAACTACTATCAATGCGAGTTTAATAGGTAGCGCATCTCACAAATAATCATCATCATGATCATCATAAGGCATTCACAGTACATATACGCATGGTATATGTACTGTGTATGTGTATGTACATATGTGTATTTGTAAGTAAATAAAATGAATTCAATGTAAATTATTGCCACATTAATAGACAAATATTATTCATATAACATACTACATATTTATACTTACATCCACGTACACGTGGGCCCAGTGGTAGACATAGCAAACGAAGATATTGCCTTATTCGGCTAATTTACATATTGCTTGTTCCACGAGTGTCATAATGTATTCTACCAGGTGTACAAGCTTAAATCCGCTGTTTGCTCGTAGCATATTTAGCTATTATCGACTGTGCATCCATTTTTTTATGAGTTCGACACCTGTTCACATCAATTAGTAAACATCATCAGTGATTTCATACAACAACATGCATTTTTCCTCGTATAATCATATCTAGTTTCGTGCCAGGAAAAGAGCTTATGCGGGAAGCTCTACTTTTTTGCTTCAATTTGAAGAAATCTGCTGCTGAATCGCATCGAATGCTTGTGGAGGCCTATGGTGACAGTGCGCTATCGGAAGGCTTGAGTGGCAAGAAGCGTGAAAATAGACCCAGAAAATTTGAGGACCATGATTTGCAGGCTCTTTTGGATGAGGACGACACCCAATCGCAAAAAATGCTTGCCGAACAGTTAGGTGTTACTCAACAAGCAATTTTCATACGTTTACGAGCCATGAGGAAGGTTCTATGAAATAAAATGTGTTTTTTTTACCGAAAAACAGCGGATATGAGCTTGTACACCTGGGAAACTAAATTTAGTGGAATTTTTTGAAGTGTGTTTTTTATATGAAAATTATTTCCAATGTTTTGTTTTTGTGATTATGCAGTACTTATCATAACGTATCAATCAATCATATTTTTCATTCTTGGAGGTAATTAATAATGTAATAGTGATATACAGAACGTTGTTTTGTGAGGCTTCCCAAAAGTGCGTGAGCCAAAAAAAGAGTGAGGTTGTAACGCTTGTATTTTGTTTCCAACTGGGGTAAACGCTCAGTCTGCCAGGGTCGAAACAGGAGGGACACAGACATACTCTTGTTGTGGGAGGAGAACCGAATTACGCACTACTTATCGGTTGGTATACCTTACCCACTTCTTTAATTACCAAACAATATATCCTATGATTTGACCTATGCTATCTATGTCTGTATGTATAAATACGTATACTAATACCCTACACTATAGAGACGGTGAAATCAGGGATTTGTTGGAAGAAATAACCAACGCCAGTTGGTTACCCCTGGTGCTTGCCTTGGTAGGAGGCTGTTTATTAGGTCTTAAAGGGACCTATATTGGAGCAGAAGGCTCTATTACTAATTACAGCTTGTGGTAGCTCAATCGTTGGCTTACACACAAGGGTGTCTATATGTGAAGTAGTTCTATAGGGGTTACCTCCGGAACTTATTGGTTTTCTCAAACCTTGAAGAGGGAGATTATCTTTAAGGAAAATATGGATAATCAGCGGGATTGCAATTGATTACACCTGGACCGTATTAGTTTTCAAAGCAGCAGGCTCTCAGAGGGCTATCTTAAAATCGCTCGATGATATCCTTTCAGGACACGAACTTTCTAGATAATTCTAATGCAATCTATCTTGAAAACACTTGTTTCGGAAGTGGTCCAACTAACCACCTAAAACATGCCAAATTCAAAAAAAAAATTCTTTTAATTTTAATGCAGTCGATTAAACCACTTAATAAAAGGCTCAATGATTACTTTGCGTGCCTTCTTCTGCGAAAGATGCATCAATTAACATTTAATGTATATGACGCATATAAGAATTATATTTAATATGCTACCATTTAAAGAAAAATATTTAATCTTAAATAATAATACTGCATATGCACAAATTCAAGCAGAAAAAGCATTAGGTAGAAAAAGAATACATCAACACCATCGATATGCATGCGTTTGTGTTGTTGGCTTTTAACTGCATATACAAGACTAAGCAAAAGGATGAAGAAGAGTGCGATCAAAATAAAAACAACGATATAAGCATTTACTTATTTATCATTTGTAACACGTATGCATGCTACAAGGTGAATGTTCAGAAAAATAGGAGAAATTCAACAAATTACACCACACTTGCCCAGAAGATACGTTTAGAGAGGAAAAATGTTAGAGGTAAAAATCACTTGCCTGAGCACCCAGAGATATTGCCTTCTATCGGGTTGTTCGCAATATTCACATTTATCAACCCCAATAATATTTCCTACCGAATATTTAAATTCATTCTTTTCGTATTTATTTTGTATGGCAGCCACATTAAAAGATGGAGATAGAGGTTATTAATTTAGAGAAAAATATTTTGGCGGATTATGTAGTGTGGGCAGTTATACATTTTACGGTTGTGTGTTTTTAGAACGCTTTTATAAAAGTGTCAGTATATGTTCGGAAAAAATATTCGGTATAACATTTAATGGGGGTTAATTGTAGAGTTTTACACTTTAGAGGTGATTTTACTCCTATTTGTGTGAACTTTGACACCCCCATCCTATCATCATTATGTGTTGACTCACGAATTTCGTTGGCCAATCTTGAAAATTTGGTTGTTGCTGCATACATATATATACAATAGAAAAATTGTGAACTCTCCCATAGCTAATATACATACGAATATCTTCAAAGAGTGTTTCAAAAGTTCAGTTTTGTGGCAGGAATAATTTCTGAGATCTTGATAAGAATTGCTTTTGTTTTCAGACAACTTCATGTGCAGACCGGACCTCAGTGGTTACTACATTGCCAAATAATAGTAATTTTTTCGAGAGTACAGCTATTACATTTTGATCTCAGATATACTGTGAGACGCAAATATTAAATGTAACAAAGCAACTTCTGTGGTCAAATTATACTGATTGTGCTGCAAGATCTAAGAGCCAGGAGAAACTCACAAATTACAATTTCTGCTTGTTTATTAAATGTCATGGACTAAAGAAAACGACCCAATATCTGTAACAATCAATCAATTCGTTTAATATCTATTTATGTCTTTTATTTTGAAAAGAAATTATGCGGTCTTATTGAATAGCCACTTATATGTACAGGGTTGGCCATATTCGGTGTACAAAAACATTGGCAGGTTGCGTCTTGAAGCTGTAATTGAGCACGTATATGAAAATTCAAGCCAAGAAAATTTTTGGAATGGAGCAGTATACGTTACCCGAACGATGTATTGTTCAATTGCACGTTAATAATGAATTTTCATTTGTGAAAACTCGTCATGAGTGATGATTTGCATATCACGTTAAATAAAACGGTAATCAAATAAAATTGTCGATTCGACGCCACCGAAAATCCACAAATTATACAAAAGGTGTCTCTTCACGACCCAAAAGTGAGAGTGTGGTGCGGAATTTATACGAAAATGATCATCGAACCGTTCTTTTTCGAAGACGATGGTGGGAATACAACAACTGTAAATCATGAACATTATCGGGCTTTGATAACCGATTTTTTGGTGCCGTATGTTCGATATAATGTTATGAAGCACTTCTGGTTTCAACAAGACGGTGCCCCACCACACACAGCTCGTGACACAATAAATTTTAGAGGCTGGTCGTTCACCTCGAAAAATGGCGGTTTTGACTGACCTCCACGTCAAAGGTTTATATCAGCAAGCCAAGGACACTAGATGAGCTTAAGACCAAAGTCCGACACGGGCACATTACGCCATTCGAGCTCACGCCGCCCACTTGCACGATATTATTTTCAAAAAATTATGGAAATAAATCTCCTTAAGCCAAATCAAATGATCTTTCATCCGAACAGCAAAAAACATGTTTTCTTCCATCTTTTTTTAAATAAATGGGACCACTTAATATGGCAAACCCTGTATGTATATATACAGGTTACTTTGAGGGCATCTATGAACATATGTGTACGCATATATGCAATTTGAAATCAAATCAAAGTGAAGACTTTTGGTAAAATTACATATTCATTGTATACAAATAAAATATTGATCAAATGCCAAATACACTCTATTCTATTAACTGTATAATCTAAATTAAATTTAAACTTACGCACTCCACACACTCGTATTGTAAGTAAATATGTATATATGGGATCTCTATATACTTACACACGAGTACAATACATATCGTATGTATTTATATTAGAATAAAAGTACATATCATTGAAATAAATTGAAATTGAAACTGAGAATTAGAATCTCTTTTTACATACATAAAAACACAGTATATCACCTAACATACTTACATATGAAAGTATATAGATATATATAGGCAGTGACGTATCTATGGGAAATTACGGGATAGATCCCCACTTGGCCAGCAAACTAATTAAACAAATATAACATAATACATTTTTTTTCAAAACCCGACGTATTTGCACTTAAGTTTATTATTCTAAGAGGTTCTTCCCAAAATGGGTGCCGTAGCTCAGTGGTTAGTGTGTTCGCCTTCTGATCTGTAGATCGTGGTTCAATACCCGGCTGATGCATAACAAATTTTATATCGAAAAGATTTTTCTTTCGAATGGTACCCACCTGTCGGCAAGCAATTGGCAATTCTTCCGACAGTAACAACTTGCCATGAAAAAGCTTCTAAAAAGAACTCTGTGACAAAGCTCAGAAAAAGTGATGTCACAAGTGTTCTGCCGTTCGGAACCGGCTAAAATAAGTAGGTCCATTCTAATACTGTCCAAAATTTAAGACGCACAACAGTAATAGAAGAGAAGCTCGGCCAATGAGCACTTTGGGGTTTTAAGTGCCACATATTTATTTTTTTCTTCCCAAAATATAGTTTTATACAGACTATAATGTTACAACTTGAAAGCTCAGAAAAAGTGATGTGACAAGGGTTCTGCCGTTCGGAACCGGGTAAAATAAGTAGATCCCTTCTAATACTGTCTAAAAATTTAACACGCACACAGGAAGAGAAGCTCGGCCAATGAGACCTTCGGGGCTTTAAGTGCCACATTTATATACATATATATTTTTGAACAATTTACTGCGACTTTTATAGAAAAGAACGGTTTATGGTTGGAGAAAATTTAGTTCAATTCCAATATATATATATATATATATATATATATATATATATATACGAGTATATATATATATATATATATATATATATATATATATATATATATATATATATATATATATATATATAAAGGGTTATCTATTTCGCGGTTTCAAAAGTATAGGGCTAGAATTCGACATCTGTCAAACTGAGTTGTTAAAACAATTTCTTTATTTTTCAGTTCAAAGTCTGACATTTGCCAAAATGGATCGCTTAACTATCGCACAACGCATTAAAATTGTAAAAACCTACTACAAAAATGGTGATTCTGCCACAGCCACATATCGTGCTTTAAGAGAAGATTATGGTTTACATAATCGTCCAACTACGCAAGCAATTGGCAAAATTGTGAAGAAATATGGTATTGTAAGGCCTGTGCATCATCGTTTCGCTCGTACCACCGAAAATATCGCTGCTGTAAGTGAAAGTGTTGCCGAAGACCCGAATGTGTCGATTCCTCGTCGTTCTCACGAATTAGGACTGTCTTACGGCACATTATGGCGTATTTTGCATTTGGATCTACACCTACATCCATATAAAATCCAGCTCACACAACAACTGAAGCCAGCTGACCATTCACAACGTCGTAGATACGTCGAATGGGTGCTTGAACAACAGGCGGTGGACGGCGATTTTTCGAACAAAATTTTCTTCAGCGACGAAGCACATTTCTCGCTCGGTGGGTATGTTAACAAACAAAATTGTCGTATTTGGGGTTCTGAGAATCCTCAAGTAATTGAAGAGAGGCCACTACATCCACAAAAAGTCACTGCTTGGTGCGCTCTTTGGTCCGGAGGTGTGATTGGACCTTACTTCTTCGAAAACGACGATGGAACGACTGTCACCGTCAATTCGGAGCGTTATGGTCATATGATAACCGACTTTTTTTTGCCTGCTATTGAAGAATACGACTTAGAGAATATGTCAACAAGACGGTGCCACATGCCACACAACTCGAGCGAATATGGCTTGATTGCAAGAGAAATTTTCAAGTGGCCACCAAGATCATGCGATTTGACACCGCTTGACTTTTTTTTGTGGGGCTACGCGAAAGACCGTGTTTATGCAGATAAACCTTTAACTCTTGAGCACCTAAAAACCAACATTCGTCACGTTATGGCTGAGATACCGCCCAATATGTGTCAAAAAATGGTCGAAAATTACCTCAAAAGAATCGATGCTTGCAACAATTCGCGTGGTGGTCATTTAAATGATGTAGTATAATGTCAACGTTCAAACTTTATAATAAAAAAGAAATATCATGATAAAAAATATTTTATATGTGTTTTATTTACATTTACTTTTGAAACCGCAAAATGGATAACCCTTTATATATATATATATATATATATATATATATATATATATATATACATATATATATATTTAATATTATTATATTAATTTTGAATAGTTTCTCATAAATAAATAAATAACACAGTACGACAGAATAAATTCAAACATATTCCAAATATAGACACAAACTTAGGAAATATAGACAGAGCAAGGAACGATTAATTGATAGAGCAACAGTATGCAAAACCACGAAATTAAACTTTAAAAATTCAAAATATTTCGTTCTAAAAATGAAACTCCTCGTATGTAGGCAATCAATTTTTTTTTTCATAGACCCTTTTCGGAAAATCAAGGCTGCGTCACTGTGTATACATACGTAGGTACATATGCACAAGCAAATGTGTATGTGAAATTGAAAAAAGGAGCAAGAAAAAGGAGAATCGCTTTTTCGAAATAAATTTAAAATTCAAGAACAAAACAAACACCAATTTCATAATCAAAAGTATGTATAGTATATATAATAGGTAAATATCTTTATGTCGCGGACAGTAATGATTACGATTAATGATAAAAATATGTTTATGATTGGATTTAACAGAAATAAATGATCGCGATTATAGTATCGAGTAATTCCCAGCTTTGATCGTAATCATTTTTTTTCTCATTACGATTAATACAAACATAATTCAATTCAAAAAAAAAAAAAAATTTAGGTAATCATAATGTATAAATTAATTATTAAAAATCCATTGGTTAAAAATACATTTAAATAGATTATTCGTAAGCATATGCAACCACAATTTTGTGATTCACAAATTGTCATAACATGCCTTATTGTCATAGATTCTACAATTTCTACAACAGTTTAATAAGCGACTTAGCCAATACAACTTTGTATGTACACACAATTATAAGGGTATGTTCACATGTATCATGTTTTCATTCAACTTCAAATTATATATGAATAACATGTGACTTTATGAGACATTGTACATCACCTAAATGAAAAGGATGCCATCTGTGGCATTGACAAATTATACTGTTTCAAAACTATGCATCAATCAAATGAATTTTATAACATCTAATTTATAGTTAATATGTTGCAGTTTTGTCCGGAATATCACCGCCTAAAAGCACACCGCCTATAATTGCACTAAACAAATGTTGATGATGACGTTGTTGATGATATTGTTTATGTTACAGCATTTACTTTTACGCTTGCTACTGGAATATTACTTCGATATACTATCCCTACATGCTCATATTACGCTGAAATACGATATAGACTAATGTGTATATGTACTTAATACAGACCAATATAAAGATAAGGCAAAAACACAGAGGATATTTATTAAATGTTACAAATTTGTTTGTCACATGTTTTCGGATAGGTAAAAGTGATGAGCAAAAAACAAATGGAACACATATTATATATATGTAATATTAAGTGCACAGACTTTGTTGTGTCATTGTTTGTAGGTATCAAAATTTTACAAAATTATATTCATGTCACACACCATTTTGCTTTGAGCTTATACATGTCAGAGTCTCTGTGTGAATGCGTGCGGTAGAAGCAAGCATACAAAAATTAAGCAAAAAAATAGAGTAAAAAAATTAATAACATTCAATTTGCGTATGTATTGTAAATATTTATGCCAAAGTAGAGCAAACGGGTAGAGTCAATATCCTCAAGGTTTCAAATATGTGCAATAAATTATTGATTTATTTCTACCTATGAATGTATGTACTCGTATTCATATATAATATTAAAATATTAAATACGTATACAATATATAATTTTATTTTAAGGAAATGTTAATGCATGAATATCAATAAGTGAATGAATAACTTACTTCCCATGTTTTACCTACAACACCACCCAAAAAAAAAAAACTTCATTTCGTTTTGATACTACAAAGGAGGCATTTATTGAATTGGTATTATATTGGCAATAATATAATCGCAGAGTGGATGTATCTTTACAATTTTTTATCCGAATACATAGTCCAACTAAATTGCCGATTGTATAATCTAAACAGCATTTTCATAAATGAACTGAACTGAAATCTGACCTTACTATCAGGCCGAATACTTAATAGAATTTACTCCGGGGTGGCCAACAAGTTTAGTTTAAGTAGAGAAACGCAATAATTTAAAGATAAATGTAAAAGACTTGTTGCTCCCAAGAATATAAAAAGCTTTGGCATTAGTCACATTAGGTATTAAGTTAATTTCTAAGTTCATCCAATTTTAGAGTACTTTTTTTGGAAAGCCAAATTACATAATTACCAATCAATTGAACGCTAATTACAAAAATGTTTGTTGTCTTCAATACAAAATGAAAAATGAGCTCCAAAAATGAACATGTCTATCAGTTCTTATTGCTGTTCCGACACCAATCAGACAAATTTCACCAGTGTTGCCATATACAATTTTATATAAAGAAAAAGAAAATGTGAGAAAAAATATTTCTAAATAATGAAACATTGCTTTACGGGTATTGCGTATGTTTATTATTGTGTACGTGCGAGAGATGCCGGTGAGCTCATTCCTTGGTTGAGTTGATGTTCTGATATTCCTGCTTCAACTACCGACTGCTTCTTACTTTATGGGAAAGTAAAATTGTTTAAGTTAGCTGTTCTATAATAGTGAAATAATAAATAATAATAATTATAAATATAAAAACCTACTTGAATTCACTATGATCCGAAATTTCTGCCCACTTTATCAGGGCATGTGAAATTGTGTTGTTGATGCAGTTGCCGGTGTTTTCTCTGTTGATGATGTTTGCTGTTAGCGTCATTTTTCGTCTTCATTTTGTCCACTGCTATTGTTACTTGACGACAAATCTTGCTGTTGTTGCCGCTGTTGCTGTTGATTTTGTCCCATTTGTTCTTTTGGTTAATTGTTGTTGTTGTTGTTACACTTGATGTGATGGTGGTGCTGATGCTACTTGTGGTTGCTGTTGTATTTGCATCAGCACACCTTTTATCACCTCTTAAATGGTTAAGCCTTTCGTTTGTGGCAAATACCATTGCTCAAAGTAAATGTTTAAATCAGATTTTGATGAATTTCATTATTTCGTCATCGAGAGAAATTACGTATTGACGATAGAGAAAAGTACGTAAATTGCAAACTAATGGTTTCTTATGTATATACCATTTTGTACGAAGAAAAAACACACGACATATCGCTCATTTGCTGCAAGACCGGCATAAATCAAAAAACGTGATTTTTGAGTTAATGCTGCAGAATTGTTCGTTATATCATACTTCATGTTGAGTGAAAAATTCATATGAATACCTCTTATATGCTCCGCTTGAGAAGAGAATTTTTTCCGTGTTTTCCGTGTACGGTTGGAGTAAGTTGAAAACTTCTAACGCGTTTTATGGAAAATCGATTTTTTTGACTTATGCCGGTCTTGCAGCAAATGAGCGACATGTATATTCGTTGGTAATATTATTTATTATAAAAAACCTTGTGGTATATATAAACGTCACTAATTATTATTGCACTAATTTATTCTTATTATATTGTATATGTTCCATAATTGGACATTTTTAGGGATAATTTTATACAAAAAAGAGATATATATAAATGAACAAAAATGCGCGCACTGTTCGTTTCGGGAAAAATATGTATATAGAAAAAAAAAAGAAGAACAAAAATAAGGAATCGACTGCTGACTGATCAAGTCAGAGTTGCATTCGCCTTCTATAAAGGTGGCACCAGACAGTGCGCGTGATGCAATAGTCTGGCGTAGACAATTATGTTGTTAATGTTATGTATATAAACTCCCTTTAAAGAAAGCTATTCGCGTTTGTTTTATATTCTGAGTATGTACTGAAGGAGAGAATTTTCTCGTTAAGCAAAGAAATTCTATAACTTTAAATTTATTATTTTATTTAGAAATGGTGTTTTCATGGAGTAGACCTGAAGAACTTATTACTCTGCTGCAAATTAATGAACGCTTGTAGGATGAGGGAAATCCAAGTTATTGTAATCGGGGAAAAACGGGAACAGGCCCTAGATTCTACGCAACAGCAATTTTTTAAAATTGCTGTTGCGATATAGCAAAACATGATATTCGGGCAAAATTTCAGTCCTTTGAAGCCAATGTAAAAAAGAGTTGACAAGTATTGACACCAGCACTGCCAGTTGTTGATGTGGCGGTATTGCATTTCCAACTGGCGTTTTACTTTTTTTTATATCCTTTTCAATGAGCCGCAGGATGTTCTGTAATTTCGCATCGGTCATTCTTTTGTAATTTTTGAAGGCCTAAATGTCGTTATGTTGTAATTCCTTTGTCAGGAATATGAAAGAGTCGTTTGTACTTCGTTTTTTTCGCCATTTTTTTATCCCACTCGATCGTTTTCTTTTTTTGACAATTTTTCAATGGAACTTTTTTCTATTAACTCAATTAATTTTCCCAGCACACTTCTATGAATATCGTTCCAAGCATATGTTTGCTGTTTTTATTAAATCATTCGGTACCCATTATGAAATCAATTGAAATTTAATGCAGCACAATTATTTTGATAAAATATTACACCTCAATCATGTGTAATCACCCAACAATCTAAATTGGTGAAACAGAAAATGAACGCCCTGATTGACGTTCAATTGTTTTCAAAAAGTTTTTGAAGAAATGAGTTAAGAAAAATTCATCTGTTATGATTCGGCTGATGTTTATTCAAACATTGCTCAAACACGCACAACAATAAAAAGTGAAAAAATGTGAAAAAGTGTTCTTAGAAGATTCTTACTGAAACTATAAGAAAACATGTATGGAATATTTCCATCGCACCGCCAAATTAAATTCTATTTACTTCATTCATAAATCCATTATACATTTGCTCGTCAAACTGTCAATGACAACACACAAACGAATCAATAATATATGTGAGATATGAGGTGAGACAAATACAAATTAATGTATTAAAGTTCATATAATCATGATGTTGTCTTTATCAATAAAATAACCCAATGACGCCAATACATGTTTGTAAAATAAAGTCCTATTACCACACATAAATACCAAACAATCAAACGCAATTTGTCTGTAAAATTTCCATTTCGAATATTGGTTTTTGCTATTCTTCTCAGCAAAATATTTGTCGATCCAACAACGGTTATACATATATTTACTATGCTCTTGCATTTGTTGTTTTATTTATTTATTTAAATGCTTACGAGTATCTTGTAAAGACCACCTTTAGACAAGAATTGTTGTTGTCTTGCAATGACAAATTGATTTTGTTTGAAATGTGGTTCAAAAAAAGTTTTCAACACTTTTACTGAAAGCGTTTTTCTTAGTAAGAAGTTTTCTTTCAAACCTACATTAAATTCGTGAGAAGACGACAACGAAAAATAGAAGAAGTAGATATAAACATAAATAAAAAGCATTCAACTTTGCTTTCAATTGGAAAAATGACTTTTGATGTTCGTCTAAATAAATTAAGTAGTACGTATTACAGTGATTTTTTCAAATGTTTAGAATTTCAACACATTAATTTGCACTTATATTTCTGTTAAAGTTCAGTAAACTAAATTTCATTGCATTAATATTATTTAATATCATATTTCAGGTGATTCGTTGTCATCTGAATACTACAATATGAACAATTTTTAATATTTGTAAGAATTTTCATATCTCTATACATACTCGCAGGTATAACAAATATCAAGAGTAACAGCGGCAAGAGTGAGAAAAAAAAAATAACAAAAATCCTCGAACAATAATAACATTAATTAAGGCCTCTAAATAAATAAATGTGTCAAAAAAAAAATGCGACAGCAACAAGACAATGACAACACATGCAATCTAAATAACATAATAATGTTATACTTGTAGATATAAATAGATACCTACTAAAAATAAATAATTGGTTTATAAACATCTTACAAATAGTATGAATCACATACATTTAACGTATGCACGAGTAGGTTTATCATCATTAACATATCACAAATGTATAAATAAACACATAAGGTAAATAAACAAAAAAAAAATACTAATCTTAATATGATGAAGGAAATATGTTTACAATATTTTCACATAATCGAATAATTCACAATAATTAGGTACATAATGCCAATCAGAATAAGAAAAGAAACAAAATAACACTGATGATGATTTTTGATGTAATACAGGTACTTAGTATGACAACAATGATAATAATACAAAGCAAAAAGAAGTATTAAATATAATGCATATTATTTGAAATGGAATTGACTACACATAATTACACAGAACAACAAATATACCAGCAGCCAACATACGAACAAGCATACTAGTACATCCGCACGCACAATTATTATCATACCTTTCCATTATGTACGGTCGCGCGTATGGGTTTGGTCACGTAAGCTGCTATAGCAAACTATGTATTTTTATTGAAATGAAAAAGATGATGCTGAAGAAGGAATCAAGAAGAAGTTGCCAAAAAATTGCCGAACGAAACACATAATTTTTGTCAACAACAAGAATAACAATATCACTAACTGAATTCTTGGAAATAATTGTTACGTTATTTAGGCATACATAGTTATGAGTATTGTACATGTATTGAATACAATGATTATTGATTTTTGATTGTGGCACTGGTACTGGCACCGCATATATGTATGAATTTGAACAAAATTTTGTTGATTTTGCTCTCAATTGTGTTTTAAAAGCTTTATTTCCAGTGGCAGGTATGAACATACATATTTTAAATATTTCTTTATTTCTTTGTTTTACGGTTTAGTTTTTGTTTCTTGTTTTTGGTTGTGACATATGAGTTACAATGTATTAGGTTGCTGGGATAGTTGTGACGTATACATATACAATATATATATATATATATATATATATATATATATATATATATATATATATATATATATATATATATATATATATATATATATATATATATATATATATATATATATATATATATATATATATATATATATATATATATATATATATATATATATATATATATATATATATATATATATATATATATATATATATATATATATATATATATATATATATATATATATATATATATATATATATATATATATATATATATATATATTCCAAGCGCCGTCAGGTTCTCCAGTTCTTGGTCTTTCCACCGGAGGTGAGGTCTTCCTCTTCTGCGTCGTCCTCCAGCGGGCTCCGAATATAACATCTTCTTAGCTGGAGCGTGTTCTTCCATTCGCTCAACATGACCTAGCCAGCGCAGCCGCTGGATTTTGATGCGCTTTACTATGTCAATATCGGCATACAGCTCATACAGCCCATGGTTGTACCTTATTCGGTACTCGCCACCAACGCAAATAGGTCCAAAGATCTTACGTAGGACTTTTCTCTCGAAAACCCCAAGCATTCGCTCATCCGAGGTGCAAATTGTCCAGGTTTCAGCGCCATATGTTAGGACAGACATGATGAGAGACTTGTAGAGTGTAGTTTTCATTCTTGGAGAGAGGGCTCGACTTCTCAATTGCTTACTCAGCCCAAAGTAACACCTGTTAGCAAGAGTTATCCTACGCATGATCTCCAAGCTGACGTCATTACTGCTGTTAATGCTGGTTCCAAGATAGACAAAGTCCCTTACTACTTCAAAAGCGTAGTTGTCAACAGTGACGTGCTGTCCAAGACGTCGGGACTCTTTGCTTGTTGACACTAGATAATTGGTCTTGCCCTCGTTCACCGTGAGACCCATCCGACGCGACTCTCTTTCCAACTCTGAGAATGCTGCACTGACTGCTCGCGTGTTCATGCCGATTATGTCAATATCGTCGGCATACGCTAACAGCATGACACTTTTGTTGAAGATAGTGCCATTATTTCGTAGATCAGCAGCTCGTATTATTTTCTCCATAATAAGATTGAAGAAGTCGCACGATAACGAATCACCTTGTCTGAAACCCCGTTCGGTATTAAACGGTGCGGAGAGGTCCTTCCCAATTTTCACTGCACAACGGGAGTTATGCAGTGTCATTCTACAAAGTCGAATGAGCTTTGCAGGAACACCGAACTCAGACATTGTTGCATAGAGGTAATCCCTTACCGGACTGTCGAAAGCGGCTTTATAATCAACAAATAGGTGGTGTGTGTCGATCTGTTTTTCTTGGGTCTTCTCCAGGATTTGGCGCAGTGTGAAAATCTGGTCGATGGTAGATTTACCAGCCACACTGATAAGGTCCAATCAGGTTGTTGAGCATGGGCTTCAATCTTTCACACAATACACTTGATAGAACTTTGTATGCGATGATAAGGAGACTTATTCCACGGTAGTTGGCGCAAATTGTGGGGTCTGCTTTTTTATGTACTGGACAGAGAACACTGAGCCTCCAATCATCAGGCATGCTTTCATCCGACCATATTCTGTTTATGAGCTGGTGCATGCAGGCGAGCAGCTCATCGCCTCCGATCCTAAACAACTCGGCATGCAGGCCATCAACACCTGCAGCTTTATTGTTCTTCAGCCTTAAAATGGCCGTTTCAACCTCGTCATAGTCGGGTGGTGGAACATCAACAACATCATCTGTAATTGGGGTTATCGGGCAATCTCCTCCACTGGCGGAATTGTTCGTAGCATCGCCATTCAGTAACGTGGAGAAGTGTTCCCTCCATAGGCTCACTACACTCTGGACATCCGTAACCAGATTTCCATATCCACCACGACAAGAAGAGGCTCCGGGGTTTAAATCGCCACTCAGGCGCTTGATCTTTTCGAAGAATTTTCGAGTCTCATTCTTGTCGGTACACATCTCGATCTCCTCACACTCGCGTCTTTCTTGTTCTCTTTTCTTGCGCCTGAAAAGACGTCTCTCTGCACTCCTTTCCTCTCTGTACCGCTCCTTAACAGCTCGCGTTGCGCCTGCACGCAGGGTTTTTCTATAGGCGGCGTTTTTCTCTGCGGTAGCGTCGCGACACTCCTGATCATTCCACTCATTCCTCAGAGGCCGGTAGTAACCGATTACCTCCTCGGCAGCAGTAGTCATGGAGTGGGATATATGTGTCCACCGTGCACATGTATCATCAAGTGGGGGAGTGTTCTGCATAAGCAGATCCGATAGTCGAGTGGTAAATGCAGCCGCTGTCTCAGGTGATCGCAGCTTACTGACGTCGAGCTTTCTCTGTGTGGGACTTTTCTTGTTATTTGCGACACATAAGCGTGTGCGCACCTTAGCTGCAACAAGGTAGTGATCGGAGTCGATGTTGGCACAACTGATCGATTTCACGTTCATCACACTGGAAGCATGCCTTCCGTCAATCACCACATGATCAATTTGATTTCTTGTTCGTTGATCTGGAGACAGCCATGTCGCTTTGTGGATGTCGAGATGTTGGAATCTGGTACCACCAATTACCATGTTTCGTGCTGCGGCGAAGTCGATTAGCCTCATTCCGTTATCGGAGGTGTTCTGGTGGAGGCTGAATTTTCCGACAGTTGGACCAAAGGTACCTTCCTTGCCCACCCTGGCATCAAAGTCGCCAAGCACGATTTTGATATCGTGGCGGGGGCGGTCGTAAGCTTCTTCCAGGCGCTGAAAGAAGCTCTACTTGGTCACATTGTCCTTCTCATCCGTCGGAGCGTGGGCACATATAAGGCTGATGTTAAAGAATTTTGCCTTGATGCGGATTGTGGCCAGCCTCTCTTTCACAGGCATGAACTATGAGACAAGATGTCGTAGTCTCTTGGTGACCAAAAATCCACATCCTAATTCGTGCCTTTCAGCATGGCAACTGTAGTAGATGTCACAGGACGCTGTTTTGGAGCAGCCCTGTCCTGTCCATCGCATTTCCTGGAGAGCGGTGATGTCAGCTCGGCATTTTTCGAGGACATCAACCAGCTGGATAGAGGCACCCTCCCTATAAAGGGACCGGACATTCCAGGTGCATATCCGTAAATCTTTGTCCTTTTTTCGTTTGCGCGGGTCATCAACATTAGCGGTAGTCCTTATACGAGGCGTTGTTCTTTCCTTCACTGGGGGGATTTTTTATGTGGTGGGTCCCAAACCCAACGCCCAACCTCTAACCGAGGAGATTTTCGCCACTCACTTCAGCCGTCTCCCAGCGGGTGCCAGGAGGACGTTGCCCGGTGGTCGCCACATGGAGGGCCCCCATTAATAATAATGAAGGCGCCATCACATAGTAAGCAGAGCAAGCTACATGACTACCCTTCATTAACAAATAAAAATATCATCACATAGCGCTCAGATCAAACTACATGATAGCCAGTGAGTTGACTTGCGATGAGTTCAACAAGGATTGCGCTAGCCCCACCATGTCGAGGCATTTAGACACGTTACCTTGCGAAAACATCACGAGACCACCAGATTACTAAACCATCTATTTGAAAAATAATGGAAATTTTTTACTGATTTTGATTTTTTTTTGTATATTTAAAAAAAATTTTTTTTTTGCTTTTTTAATAATATAAAATTTTTTCGTCTTGCTCGTCTTCAACTCCTTGCGCTTCTTCACTTTTTTTTTCTTCATCATTAAATTCCCAAGTAAGGGGATTATAAAGGGCCCCCGCAGCCTTCGTAAACTATGCAACGGGATCTAACTTTCTTAGGCGGCATTGCTTAAAAAACATATATCTCGCCAGATACCCTGGGTATTGAGCTGACTCAATAGAGTTGGTACATGCTCCAGTGTCAGGGTCGACAAACGACAGTGAGTGGTTAACAGGAAACCCTCGTCCTTTAAGGTGGCATAGGGTTTACAGCAATCACTCATATACGTCATACTTGGCAAGATCAACTCCTTTATGAGTGGAATCAGGTTCTGTCCGGAACTGAAACTAAAAAGCAGTTCCCAGAACCCCACATATATATATATATATGTATATATATATATATATATATATATATATATATATATATGTGTGTGTGTGTGTGTGTATGTGTGTGTGTGTGTAGATATGGTCTACAACCTTTCGCTAACAACTCCATGACTACAGATGGCATAGCTTTAACTTTTCATATGTCAAATGATTTTTAACATCGGACAACATTGCTTGAAGAAGATAAAGGTTTTTGGTACTTTTACAAGAATGATTATCGGATTGCAAAATCCGCAGAATATGTGCTATGACATCATTCAATTGACGTAAAAGATATTTCAATCAATCATCTTGTTTAAAGGTAGAAGCTCTACTACATGGGGTGATAAGTCTTGTATCTGCTACAGAGATGGTAAAAAAAGTGAAATGAAATGTGAAACGTCCATTATAAATATGGCCACTGTCAAAATTTGACATGAATTCATTCCTTAGTTAATGAAATAGATTGAAAAAACAAAAATAAAAACAATTCTTTCCAAAACAAACAAAAAAAGAAATTTTTTTTTTTTTTGACAGGTCTATTGACGTATCACGCAATGTAGTAAAAACACGATACTCTTGTAATGCAATATTAGCTTAATGAAAATCATCATTACTTTGCATTGAGTTGACTTTTTGTTAATCTGAAAACGATATTTCGAACTTGTTGTAAATTCCAGCTTCCTAAAATGAATGAACAGATTCTTCCGGAAATATAACAAATTGCCGCACATGGGTTTATTCGATTAATGCATTTATTTCGGCGTTATTCGGCTCAGTTGGACTTCGCTATAGAGCAGCTTCGTTGAAATCCAAATCTACAGCTCAAAATTTGTTAAGCCTCCTTTGACACTGACGATCTTAGATGGCAATATGAAATTTTTAACTTTAATTTGGTGTGAAAACTGAAGAACAAGATCAAATAAAACATAGTCAAAAATTGTGTTATACATATCTAATGGAAGACTCAAAAGAAATCATAATATCTATTAATTGTGTAACATATTCTAGTTTATTTATACACAGTAATCGAGCAATTATCTAATGCAAACTAGTTTATTTTTATCATAAGCGATTATCGTATAAGTGGATGATAATAACGTACGATATTTCTGTTAGGATTTCAAATTAACAAAACAAAAAGAAAGAAGTGAGTTTATTTCGTTTTAATAAATTACTCATTAAATTGTATCCACTGGGTATAACTATATAACTACAACACTACAATATCAAAATGTATACCTACTATTTTCTCTTTGTTATACTAGTTGGCATATTTATGAAAACACATAAATATTTAAAATACTCTCATTATCATTATTGTGACAATCATAATTATTATGATATTTTTAGAATGAAAATGGCTAAAATCCAAATAGCTTTAAATTAAATTTTGCTTGTTTGTTTCTTTGCCTTGATCATAGTTTTTATATGGTTTATGACGATTATATTACCAGTCATTCTAAAATAGACACATAAATACATACATACATATATATGCGAGTCACATTGAATGCTTATGGCAAGAATAAATTGTTGTTTTATTTCACTCTTTTCTTTTATATTCATATGCCTATTATACTCGTACGTCTATATGTAGATGAAGTGTTAAAATAATAATTTGTTTATTAATACAAGTATTGTTGTGTGTGTGTGTGTGTGTGTGTGTGTGTGTGTGTGCATTAGGGTAGTGTTCAAAAGCAATTTACATTTGTATACATATTTACGAATAATCGTAATTCATAGTCATTAGAATAAATGTATTGTTCCACATTTTGAGCTATGACCATTTGTCGTTTATTTATTTTAAGGTGTGCTTTTGAAAAATGCTCTTCTATTGTAATAAATACCAACTAATTGATTGTAATAAGAAAAAATGTTAAATGATATAATACTAATAAATGGCAAGGGTGTGCTTAATATCGTTTGATTTAGGCATCTTTAGTATAATATAAAATAAACATTCAAAGTTAATGCCAACATTAGCCATTGAGATTATACATTTTGATCTTACTTAATTTGCATATTCGTTTAAAGGGGCTTGCATCGTATACTTGCGTGCATAATGATTGTATATACGAGGACTAGTATATAGAAGTATGATACATAGAAACGATGGGGACTGCATACATATTTAAAATGCAAGAAAACTTTCATTTCATTTCATTCACTTTGTCTAGTCTTGTCTATATACAAAGTAATGTGGTGTTTGCTCTGAAAAATATTTAAAATGCAATTTGCACACTTTACGATATTTAGCGAAGATTGGAGAAAAGAAGAAGAGAGTGCCATCATAAATCTTTAATGTCGTTGACTATTTGTTAGAACTTGTTTTAGACGCTCTTCACGATGACAATGACAATGATAATAACAATAATGATACTAACGTTATTGGTGTTATTGCCAATGATGTCAATGATGCTGGCTGATTTTATTGCAATTGCTTGTGTTTATGTCGATCACATTATTTTAATGAATAAAGTTATAATTTTCTTTACATTTTTACAGTTAGCATTGTTACGAGTATTTGGAGCTTATTTTTGCACTTTGCCAATGGACATTGCGGCAACATCAATAGCATATTGTGAAATTATTTATTTATGACTGTTGCATAGAAATGCTTTTAAGTCATTGATTATTTACGTTTTGTTTCACAAAGATAAGATCAAAATAAAATGTGTATGCATTATTCAACTAGCAATATTTCTGTACAAACAATTACATACTCGTATCAACATATATGTGTATGTATTAACGTATTTTGTTTGAATTTATTTTATTTAATTTCATTATTTATTTCGAAGAAATCAAAAATGCTTCTTGTTTACAATCCATTCACTCATCAATCACTCATATAAAATCAAATCATATAGAAACACAATCAAAATATTTGAAAATGTACATATGCAAGTACGTACGTACAAATGTATACATAGTATACCGTAAATACATTCGTTGATCGAAGTAATTGTATACAATTTGCTACAAAATAAAAGAAATAAAGAGTACAGAATGTGCACTGCTTTATTTACCTCTATGGCGCAATAATTTCTTTCTAGTAACGAAACTTCATTGTCAACTACCAGTTTTATTACTAATCGATAGAATCGGAAGTACAATTTTTATTTTTGGAGAGAAAAAATATAATTCGATTACAGTAATTTATAAAGATTTAAACCCAAAAAAAATCACCTGGTCCAGATAAAACTACCGGTAAAATGATAAAAGAGCTGCCTCCGGCTTCAGTAATTCATCTCATGCACATTTTCAATGCTATCCTTTGTATTAAACACTATCCCAAATGCTGGAAAACTTCAAAAATTATTATGATAGCAAAACCAGGAACAGACCCTACAAAAGTTGCATCGTACAGACCTATCAGCCTCCTGCTTCTACTCTCTAAAGTATTCGAAAAGCTACTTGTCATGAATATAACTCCATTTATTAATCTCAACCAACTGATTCCCCAACATCAGATTGGATTTAGAAAACAGCACGGCACAATAGATCAAATCCACCGCATTGTAACTCTGATAAGGAACACTTTTTAAGAAAAAATTATTGCACAGATGTCTTACTTGATATCACTCAAGCTTTCGATAAAGTATGGAGCGATGGCCTTATTTACAAACTCAAACTATTACTGCCTGCAAATGTCTCCTCATTGCTTAGTAGCTACCTCACGAAAAGACAATTTCTCGTACATCACAAGGATTACACAACAAATCCATTTGATATTCACGCTGGCGTTCCTCAAGGAAGCATTTTGGGCCCCTTACTGTATCTTTTATACACTTCAGAAATGCCCAACAATAACTATACATTCATATCGACCTTTGCTGATGATACGGCAATATTGTGCTCTCGCTCTAACCCCATTGAAGCTACTAAACTCCTGCAGTCTCATGTCGATTCTCTCGAAATCTGGCTAGCAAAATGGCGTATAAATGTCAATGAATCAAAGAGCGTACATGTAACCTTCAGCGCTAAGGCTACCTACATGTCCCCCCGACAGAAGGCTGACCTGGAAAAATCACATAGAGGCAAAAAAAACTCAGATCAAGCTTAAAATGAATCAGTTAAGGTGACAGTTACACAAAAGCTCAAAGTTGAATCTCGAATACAAAGTACTATTATATAAAGCAATCGTGAAGCCATTCTGGATTATTTGGTATATGAGGAACGTTAACATCCATCGAGATTTAAATGTACCCACAATTTCTGAGGAAGTTGCAAAGTCCTGCAGAAGCTACATTCAAAAATTACACAACCATCCGAATCCCCTTGCTAGGCAATTGTTTCTGAGCACAGGCCATCGACGACTAAAAAGAAATGAATTGAATACGCTGTGTAATTGATAAACCTCGCGACTCAACAAATTGTGATGGAACAACGGGAATATCACATATTTCAGTTATTTTGTAAGATTTGAATACTTATTGTGAGTTTCTAAGTATATTAGAAAGATTCAATAAATTCATAGTATTAAAAAAAAAATAATAACTAAGGAGGCACAAATGTTTTAATTTTTATGTTGGTAGTATAGTTTCTGTCATAAATATGAAATTTCATGATATTTTCTCCATATCTTAAATAGATATGCTTTTGTGAATTTTCGATTTTTGCAAATTCTGAAATTATTCAACAAAGAGGAGTTGAATAGGAGGAATAGGTTAGGTTAGGTTAGAGCGGCCGCCCTCTCTGATGAGAGAGAGCGCACATAGGCCAGAATTAGGCCCGTTGTGATACCGTCGCACGATGTGAGATCGTCTCGAGTTCCTTCTCATCTCTGCAGCTTCTGCAGAAGTCATGAGTGAGGTTGCCCAGACCTAATCTCACAGCGTGAGGAATAACATTTCAAAAACGTTGAAAATGTTGTAAAAGGCAGTGATCAGGCTCTACCGAAAACACGAGATATGAATGGTATAAATCAATAACATCAACTAATGAAGACCACGTCAATCAATTCAAAGAATTGGTGCTCGAAAATCGTCGACTAACAGTTAGATTACTGATATTTTTGGAATTTCAGAAGGTAAAATCTGAATTGATTCCAAAAACGGTTAATTTTTTGGAAAAACAGCGTGACTTAGATTTAGCTCTGTGTGACTTCTGGTTATTCGTTAAACTCAAGAGATCGCTCCGAAGATGTTATTGAAGGCAGTGCTAGAAATCGAATTTAACAAATGTTTTGATGATTGGATAAATCGATGGTATTGTATTTATTTGAAAAGTAAGAAATGCATTTGATTATCATCAAAAATGGTTTTATTGTTTTCCAAAGTATTCTTCATGAAGATTTATACACTTTTACATGCGCTCAAATTAATTGTCTAAGCACTTTGGTTTTGTTGGGTTTGGCTCGTCTTGGAAGATTGGTGTTTTGTTTCGGGCTTGTTAAATTATGCGGGATCCAACGAGAACGAGAAATCTTTCTGACAGCTAAGTGTTCATGCAATATCGAATGCACGGCGGTGAAACTAACGCAAAAGGATGCCTCTATCTCACGGTTTGTCAAATGACGATCTTTCATTATCAGTTCACGCACAGCATCGATAGCACAATGACCGATATTGGACGACCTTCGTCCTGGAGCGAACGGCGACCACGCTTAAATTCGTTAAACTAGTTACAAATTGTCTAGAAGGTTAAAAATGATCGAAGCACTCTTGTTGAGATTCACTTCGAAAATCGTAAAAAATCATAGCTCGAAAATGTGTACGCGGTAAATCCATTTTTTGACCGAGATGAATTTTTCAAGTCACAGTAAACAACACAATAGCGCTTGTACATCAAAACGTTCTGAGTACGTTTATACTAAAAAATGTCAAACGTACTAGACCATACTTTTTTAAAATATATAAAAGGCAACCTACGTATTGTCTGAGAACTACTTTGAAGGGGATAAAATTGTTTTGGAAGTATTCCCAGTATTTTTTGCCCATAGTAGTATATTATAGCCAGAAAAGAGTCGACAGATAATTCCAAGTACATTTGCTCAACAAACTAAAAACCAAACCAAACAAATTCGCATATTGCCAAGACAATATTGGTTCCCACAAAAATGTTTATTATTATTCATATTTATAAATGTCCTGTCGGGCTAAGGAATAAAGGTGTAAAGTAAGAAGAATTAAAATTTCTGGTGTGCCAGAATTAACTACTAAAACAACCCTCTAATCAAATTTATCAACATAACACTTGCATGTTATGAACAGAACACTGTTTGGAAACAAAACAATACAAAGCAAGGATGTATATGAAAAATAGTGTATTGTACTTTAAACTTATTGTACTTTAAGCACATAGCGTCAAAATCGTGCGCGTTGTTTTGTACTTTACTAATGCTTCTTCTTTTTGTTTATATTTGTTCTATTTTCCCCCTGTTTCATTCGTGAGACTTTATATTTAGTATTAAACATGTATTAAATTGATAGCTTCTTGAGCAAATTTACTTAGAATTGTACGTACCGATGGGCACGCTCTAATATACATTTACATGGGAAAAGTTGGTCAGTGGTTAGTGCGTTAGTCTTCTGAGTCTTAGGTCGTCGGTTCGATTCACGTCTGAGGATACTTTAATAACGAAAAGATTTTTTTTTCGAACAGTACTCACCCCTAAGCAGTAAAAATTTGCTACGCAGAAGCTTCTAAAAGAGATCTGCGACAAAGATCAGTAAAAGGGATGCTACCAGGGTTATGTCATTCGGAGCCGGCTAAGATAAATAGGTCCCCTCTAATACTATCCAAATTTAACATGCAGAATTGTACTGGAATAAAAACTTTCTAGCTTATGTGTGTTAATGAAGTTTAAACTGTGCTAGTTAAAAAGTGACTGGGTGACGTCCATATTTACTGCTCCAGCCCACATATTACTAGTTAATTATTTTTTTTTTTTACTTACACTCCAAATTGTAGTTAGTTTACAAAATATAGGCGAGTGTAATTTTTAAATATTTCAAACATTTTCTAAGCACATTTTAGATTACCTCTTTCTCCATTCAAGAACAAATAAAAGGTATAGTAAATCTCGTTGCTACTCATATTTGCAACAGACACATAAAGCAGGTATTTACTAGAAATGATGTAAGCCTATCTTTTACAAAAATCAATCCGATTATGCATTTAAAGAAACTTCAATAAAAATTAATTATTATTAAATTTGTTCTTAAATGTTTACTGTTTATTTTTTTAGTTCATAGTTCAATTGTATATTTGACTTTGAATTTTTTAGTCTTCACTATTACTTATTATATATGTAAAGTACATTTTAATTATATGGTAAATTATCAACTAGTGAGATATAAAGTCACATCGCAACCTCCATTAGAGATATCTATCAACTTTTCTATTATACCATAAGCTTTTGACACAAAAGGTTTTAATTAGATAAGATCAACTTCCGGACATAGTTTATATCAGCTAATTGATTTCGCTGATAACTTCTTAATTTTATTAATTTCTATAAATTCTCATACTATTCAGAATACGAAATATTTCTCAAACTTACTATACGTAAGACAACTCTTTGAACAAAATATGGTAAGCATTTTAATCAAACTTTTACACCGTTAATAATTTTAATGAATGGATTAAGAACTTTTTCATCACAAACTTATTATTATTATTTTCGCGTATTAAAGAATCACAAACAACAATGTCCGACAAGAATATATATGAGTGTTGTATGAAATATATGTAATACGACGCTCTTCAGAAAAGTTCAATGCCCAAGAGAGATAACATCAAATAACTAATTCTTGCAGGATGAAATACGGCAATAATGAAAAACAAAAAAGAAACAACAATAAAACATACAACGAATCAGAAGAAGGAGCCAATGATGAAGCAAATAATGAAATAAGATTACCTTAGGTATGTGTACAAAGTAGAACAGTAGAAAGTACATACAACAAACAAATGCTCCAATAGAAGTAGTTAAATACAATACGTAATAATAACTAATATTGTAAAGAAAACTTGATTCTACTTGTCAATGGCTATAGCAAGAAGTAATACGAATAAATGTCAATTGTTCGCTAATAGCATCAGACTTAATTAGATGGGCATCGCACACATCCCACACAAATGTACACAACAAACGTCTGAAAGCAGTAAGACTGCAATGAAAGACATTTGATCGAAATGTGACTGAGTGAAGTTCGATTAATTTACTATTCCCATTAATGATGCTGTTAAGGTGCTTGTTGATTTTTATTGTTGCAATATACATATGTAAGTACATCTACACGCATACACATACAATATATGAATAGAAAATTTAGTTATTGCAGCTGCTACTCCATTGTCAATGGATTGTATAAACTGTTGCCATTAGTCATTGGTCATTCATGGCAATAAATTCCCCTCTGTCACACATGTATTAATACTCGATGTTGATTATTTGTCAGTGCCGAACTTTGTATTGTATAAGGTCGTGCGATTTAACTCCAAAAGATTTGCATAATTTATCAACATGGACAAAGTATATAAATATTTTCGAGTACATGGAATATTATGTTTAGTATAACGGGCGTTTTTTTATAGTGAAGCAGTTTTCGATAAGTATAAAACGGTATAGCAGTTGTCAAATATGGTAAACCAAAAATAATTTGTACTCAGTAAAGTTTGACACAACACTTGCAAATATTGAAATTTTATTACGAAAAAAGTGGTTCTGTCATCCTAACTCAAAGATCGCTACAGCCAATGTGGAGAACCCTAATGAGTCAATTCGACACCGTGCAAAGCAATTGGAGTTGTTTCCATCCACTGTATGCACAATTTTGCGCAGTTAGTGCAAGAATTGAAGCCACAAGATCATCCATCTCATCTTTTGTTTGGCCAATGATCCGAAAATCAACTCGAAATTTGTATTCAGTGAAGTGCATCATTTTCGACTTAATGGGTATGTAAAAAAAGCAAAATTGTCAGATCGGGAGTGAAGACAATCCACAGACAGCAAGAGGGCGCTACATGCTATACATCGACCACATAATCTCTCGGAATGGACCTTAACGCCTCTGGACTATTTTTTGCGGAGATATGTGAAAGAGCTACTTTATGCTGATAAACCAGCAACTTTGGATGAATCTCAAGCCAACATTGAGCGAACTATTGCCGAGGTGAGGCCCCAATGGCTTGAAAATTTGCTTACTCAATTATGTGGCGCCAGTTTTCCAGTACTTGATCTTTCCAACGGATTTTAGGTCTTCCTCTTCTACGTCGTCCACCAGCAGTTCCCGAATATAACACCTTCTTAGCCGGAGCGTGTTCTTATATTCGGTCGACATGAGCGCAGCCGGTGAATTTAATTGCTTTTTACTATGTCGGTGTCGGCATACAGCTCATACAGCTCATGGTTGTACTTATTCGATACTCGACACCAACGTAAATAGGTCCAAAGATCTTGCGTAGGACTTTTCTCTCGAAAACTCCGAGCATTCTCTCATCTGAGGTGGATATTGTCCAGGCTTCGGCACCATATATAAGGACAGGCATGATGAAAGACTTGTAGAGTGGTTTTCGTTTCTTGAGAAAGGGCCCGACTTCTCAATTGCTTACTTAGCCCAAAGTAGCACCTGTTAGCAAGAGTGATCCTTGGCCATATCTCCAGGCTAACATCATTACTGGTGTTAATGCTGGCTCCAAGATAGATAAAGTCCTTCAATACTTCAATAGCGTAGTTATCCAAGACGCTGATACTAGGTACTTCGTCTTGCCCTCGTTCACCGTGAGACCCATACGACGCGACTCTCTTTCCAACTCTGTGAATGCTGCACTAACTGCTCATGTTTTCATGCCGATTATGTCAATATCATCGGCATACGCTAACAACAAGACACTTTTGTTGAATATAGTGCCATTATGCCGTAGATCAGCAGCTCGTATTATTTTCTCCATAATAAGATTGAAGAAGTCGCACGATAACGAATCACCTGAAACTCAGTTCGGTATTAAACGGTGTGGAGAGGTCCTTCCCAATTTGCACTGCACAACGGAAGTTACACAGTGTCATTCTGCAAAGACGAATGAGCTTCGAAGGAATACCGAACTCTGACATTGTTGCGTAGAGGTAATCCCTTACCGGACTGTCGAAAGCGGCTTTATAATCAACAAATAGGTGGTGTGTGTCGATCTGTTTTTCTTGGGTCTTCCCAGGATTTAGCGCAGTGTGAAAATCTGGTCGATGGTGGATTTACCAGGCCTAAAGCCACAATGATAAAGTCCAAAAGTCCAAGGTTGTTAAGGATAGGCTTGAACCGAAATCGAAAATTGGATTTCCAGATTACGCTACGGTCGAGCCAGCCGCGGTGGTCATATGCCCGAAATAATATCCAAACACTAATTACAATAAAGCCAATTTTTAGTTCAGAATACTACATTTTGTAATTTTTTTTTTTCAAATTTGAAAGTGCTTCACTCTATAAAGAAGACCCTTTATATGTACATCAGACAGGTTTATGAAAAAGTTGAAAAGCTAAACTCGAGATTGTTTCATCGGCGAAAGAATAAATGCGACTTAGCCCACCAATATGACTTCTTTATCATTAATTTATTATATGATATCCAATCTTCAAGGGCGACATGTCGATTAAATTTATTCTATTGAACCCCCTTGTTTTTATATACATTGTGAGAATATACATACGTTTTTTAATCAACTTGTTGAATTTATTTCACGATTCGTTTTTCTTTTTCTGTGATATTGTACTTCTGAATAAAGTAAAATAAACCTATAAGAGTAAATAACCACACGAGCAGGACATTTTTTCAGAACTCTTCAATACTATCAACCACGCAGAACACTACAATGGATAATGGAGAGATTCAATATAGGTGTATTTTCTTCCAAGTTGTGATGCATGTAAATCGATAGTTGGCCTACTTTATTACCAGTGATTCCAAGTGCATGTGGAAAGAAAAGAATATCAAAAGTTATAAAAGTGTAAAAAGTCTGAGGAAACTCTTTATGAAACTGATTTATTATTATTTATTTGATGTGCGATGAAGCTATGCCCCATTTATCACTGAATGATGGTTTTATTAGCTGGTTTAAACAAATGAATGATAGCTTTGTTAGCGCTCACGCAATTGCAATGTGTTAGTGGCAGCTTCATATTCAATATAAAAATGCAAAACAAATGCGACACCAAATGCTTCATGTGAATAAACAAATATTTTAGATAATTATTACGCATACGTCGCCATATGTAGTCTATGTACGTCGCCATATTTAAATGTTTTGCCCACAAATTATATACTAATAGAAGAAAAAGAAGCTACCCAAGAAACCGTGGTTTTAAAAGTATTGCATATAAAAATAATTGCATATTTATTTGTTTTTGTATGGATAGCAAAATTAAGAGTAGCTTCAATTTTATCCTATACGAATTGTCAAATTTGGCCGGCCCTAATGTACGCACAAGTATGTATCTATTTATCTACGGATATGTAGTTTATCTCTTGTGTAATTTCCTTTTGCTGCATATAGTGCATAAAGTGGTCCCAAAACTACCCGACCTAACAAAGAAAACAACAAATTTAGGAAAAATTTTCTCTATTTCTTAACATAATCTCCTTTTAGCTCTATACACTTTTCCCAGCGATATTCTATAGCTTAGATACCCTGTGATTAGTATGAACTGTTTAGCTCATTAAAATAGCCATCTACCGCAGACTCCACCTCTTCATTGTTTGCAAATCTTCTACAACCAGGCCATTTTTTTCAAATTTGGAAATAGAAAATAATCCGAAGGAGCAAAGTCTGGCGAATAAGGAGCGTGCTGAAGCAATTCGTGCTTTAACTCATTGATTTTGGCCATCGCAATAGCGGATGTGTGAACTGGTGCATTGTCTTGATGAAACAACAATTTCTTTTTCGCCAAAAGCGCCCTTTAATTTTTTCTATTTTTCATTACTTAAACGCTGCAACCAATTAGCATAATACTCACCGTTGATTGTTTGTCCTTTTTGAAGATAATCAATTAAAATTATCCCACGGGCATCCTATAAAACAGACGCCATAACCTTGCCTGCAGATGGAACTGTCTTCGCCTCCTTTGGACACGATTCTCCCATTTCAGTCCACTGTTTTGACTGCATCTTTGTCTCAGGTGTGAATTGGTGGACCCATGTCTCATCCACGGTTACGAATCGACTCAAAAACTCGGCTTTATTACTGTGAAACATCGTCAAATACTATAGAAACATCTTCAAGGCTTTCTTTTTGTTCTATTGTGAGCAAATGCGGCACCCATCTTGCACACAGCTTTTTCATATCCAAATTTTCGGTCAATATACGATGTACAGCACTTTTTGAAATGCCTGTAATTTCACATAGCTCACGCACCTTCCGCCGGCGATCATCCAATACCATTTTGTGAATTTTATTAACCGTTTCTGGGGTGGCCACCTCAATTTGTCGACCGCTACGGTGTTCGTCTTGGCAGTTCGTACGACCTTGTTTAAACTCTGCCACCCAAAATTTTATGGTCGTAAACGAAGGAGCACTCTTCACCACAGTAAAATCTAGTTCGGCTTTAATATTCGTTGGAGTGAGACCTTTCAAATGAAAGTATTGAATTACATAACGGTGACCAAATTTTTCCATGTTTTCAATTTCACTGACGTCGTTAACTTTCGATGGCTCAAAAAAAAAATACTAAACAATGTGGCGCATTGAAACTTAAAACTTATGTGTTATAAGGTTGCCACTTTTTACCAAAGTAATTTTTTCAAACTGGAGAACCTGACGGCGCTTGGAATTTCTAACTGGCGCCAGTTAGCGAAGAATAGAGATGGCTGGCGAAGCATGTTATTTTTGGCCTAAATCGATATTCGGTTGTTATGGCCACATAAGTAAGCAAGTAAGTAATTTTTTCAAACTACTGCCGCCATCTATATGCCAGATCGGGTATTTCTGGGACCGCCCTCATATGTTGGTGTTATGGGTGTATACAATAGTGATAGTCGTGAATAGCTAGATAGCACATACCATATACCAACGGCATAGTTCTTTTTGGCATTTTATACATACATAGAATTTAACGAAATGAGAACTAAAAAAAAATATTTCACGTAAAGTATAAAAGAGCTGGTAAGAAAACTAAAAAAGTGTTTTGTTTACACTCAAATTACTTAGTTTCCTAATAAATAAATACAGATTTCTTTTGAGTGGACAGCAAAATGTAGGGCAACATTACTACATGTAACTCTCTGTAAAAGTTTTAAGCAGTGCATGTAGATCTAATCGACCAGCAGACTTTACCATTGAGACTACTGAGTATAGATTACCACAAGTGCAATAGTCGACAGTGGCCGTAGATAATATTTGTGTTTGACAATACATAAATTGCGCATCAATTTCATTCATATTTTCGATTACAGATAATTTATGGGCTTGCACATGTGCGAGCATTATCATCAAGATGATAGTCGGCATACCATTTAATAGGCACAATTTTATTTATGAGTCATATTTAATCAATATATTTCCCGTTTGACATTGTCTCGTATATTCGCAAACCTATTCTATATAATATGAAACGATTATACGTATACTTATTATATAAAAATCACCTTACAGTCGGCTGGGGCCGCCCTATTATACCCTGCATATGTAGATATATATATAAAAAGTTACTCGAATATCCATCTTTTTCTTTTATTTCCACTTTTTGAGAAACAATTTTTGCATATACTACTAATTTATACCCAAAATATGGTTGACTTTGACGAAGTACTTTGTATGTTATGAGGGTTCTAAAAGGAATAATTTAAAGGAGGTTTTTAAGATAATTCCGAGGCTTAGTATAGGAGCAATATAAAAAGTGGGCGTGGCTTACCTCTTTCTTGTAAATACAATTAATTTTTCAATACTAATCCACACCTTAAATCTCGTTGTTCTACGCTAAATATTTTATAAGTTATAGCGCTTAAAATTTTTGTTTAATTCCCTCGACTTTGTATGGGAGCCTCAATAAGAAGTGAGCGTGGCACGCTGATTTTTTGCCAGATTATTTCCGACTATCATATTAACCTAAGTATTAATTATGATTGTTCTAGACAGAAGGATGCAGCTATTTCAATTTAAAAGAAATTCGGTCATTTTTTGTGGGGGCTACTATAAACAGTGGGCGTGGCGAGTCCAATTCCTGTGAGCCTTGTTGTTCTTACAATACTAATCTATACCTTCAATCTGGTTGTTCTTCGCTGAATAGTTTGCAAGTTATAAAGGTTAACATTTTTTTTTTAATTTCCGCAACTTCGTATGGGAGCCCCAAGAAAGAGTGGGCGTGGCATACTGATTTTTTGCCAGATTATTTCCGACTACCATATTAGTCTAAGCGTCAATGATAGTTATTCTAGCCAGAAGACACTTTGTATGGGAGCTACTATAAAAAGTAGGCCTGGCTCGTCCATTTCTTGCAAAGTTATGTAGTAGTATAATGTGACTCTATGTGCCAAATATTGTTGTCCCAGGTGGTATATTAAGTGTGTTATAGTAAGTTAAAGATTTTGAAAATTCCGAGGTTAGTCGCTTGGAATGCTTGGTGTGGGTGTGGCTATTGACCGATCATGCCCAATATCAATCCCCTCTGTACCCTTGGATCAAAGGTTACTTATGCCACATTTCGTCAAAATAGCTCAATATTTGCCCAAGTTATCGTGCGAACCAGCCAGGTGACAAACAGACGGACGGACGGACAGACATCGTTAAATCGAAAATTTAAGCGACGCTGATGACGAATATATATCTATATCTATATCTCCGCAGATTCCTTCAAGTGGTCACAAACATCTGACCGAAATGAATATACCTTGCATATTGCATTATACAGGGTATAAAAATATATCGAAAAAATGTCAAGGAGAGATGAGTGAAAGATGGCAACGATCTGCTAGGTGGTTAGGTGGTTATGTGAACACGGACTGGTAAAATATCAATGTGAAGAATTCTTTGCTACTGATGGACGAAATTTGACTTTAAGCCGACAAATAAATTTAATCACCCTTGTGTGTAATTTAATATTTTCACTCATCGCATCGATGTGACATCTGTCTACATTGCTGGCGTGTGCGATTTTATAGGTAAACACATAGATACAATACGTTTTTCTTCTGAAGGTAAATTGAGCTATTGGAATGCAAATCGTAGCAAGTGCTTTATGTTCACACATAATAAACACGACCTGCCACAATCCTGTACCAATTGCTAAATATAATATTTACATTTTGTCGTTGAAACATTATTACATTTTGCATCCCCAAATGAAAAGATTTTAATCATATAAAGTGGTCATGTAAGTGCACAACTCTTATTATGTTATTTGTAATAAATCGATATACTTGCTATCATCAGGATGACCTGTACTCCATATACATCAATCAAATTTCACCAAAAATAGATAATACAAATAAATACATTATATACGTGAATGCGTGTAAATATATTGGCATAAAGCGGTTACTACTAGTCCTTGCTATATCATAAGCTTACAGTTTATTTATTTTCAGACATTTTTTATATCTATTTTTTAGCGCTTTTATTGATTTTATGGGAAAAAAATAAAGAGAACTAAAATCTAAAGAGGATGTTTAAATGAAATATATATGTATATGTGAATACGGTGGGCATATCAAAGGCAATACGCAGCACAACATTGAGAATAAATAAACAAGAACAATATTGAGCATAACCCGAAAACTAATATATATGAACCCATAAAAACTAACAAAAACTAACATAAAAGCATTAGCCAAAAGCAATTAAAAACTGTTAAAGAAATTTTGTAACCTTTCGAAAGGGTCCATATATAGCATATACATACATATGTTATATATACGTTTGTATAGTATTGCGAGATTGTTAAATTAAATTACCAAGCCTCATGCATTGTGGCCACTTATCGTGCACTCACAAAAAACTTGGTAGCTTACGGATACCTTTTTCAATTTCAGTGTTTCAATATCTACCTATGTGTAAATACATAATCTTAATTTCCATACACACACTCGCAAAATGACTAAGAATTGTATTGCAAGTATTCATGCTATTCATGACAGAAACATTCACTTGAAACACGCGTACTCTCTATTACATACGTATTATGTTTATGATTATGCAAAAAAGGTTGAAAAGTTTATTTATTAAAATGTATACTATATTCCTAATATGTTTTAAAGGGGGCCAATACAACTGAAGGGTTAACACATTAATGATAACATTCATGAGGGTGCACAAAATTTAAATTAAAAACGTTGGTATTTTCTAAAAAATAAAATGAGTTACCATTTGATAATGGATGATCTTAATTTTTTCTTTTCCCTCAACAAGCAAACATTCGCTGAGGTGGCCCCAGTATATGAATATATATGACGTATAACTATATTCTTATTCAAAATAGCTTACCTAAGTGGATGATTTCCTCCTGCAAATTCATTCGTTTTTTGAGTATCACAGAGTTGGAGCATTAGCAAATATTTAATTCATAATTTAGATTGTTGACAAAAGTATTTATTCAGCATAAAAGTCATTCTGACCCATAGTGAATAATTTAAAAAGAATTAAAATGGATGCAATAGTAAGAGTCTACACAATCGGGTCACATTCACAATCACTTATTTTTCCTAAGACATTTTGTGCTTATCTTTTACACTTATTTACACAAATACTGACTAGTAACAAATATAAGTTAAGTTTGAGTGGCTGCTTCAGTTTTTTAAACTTACAAAATTGTCAGCCGATTTTGAAAGAGCTGCCATTATCAACACTACAAGAAATCAGTTTTTTAATGCTTTGCAGTATGTATTAGCAACAATTCAGGGCAATTCAAATTTATCAGGAATTCCATTATGCACATGCAGCAGAGGCGTCATTTCTTGTGACTGTTTCCAAATGAATTCAACAATTTCACGCATGATAGTGTATTTTTTTAATTTTATGTAGAAGACTAACTTGGTGATTGCATCATTGCAGACGTAGAGTTTATCATAAGAAGTGTTAATCATGTCAATATAGGTAAGTTCCAAGAGGAGGTATTTGAGCAGTTCCGTATAAGTTTTTTCAATTCTATTCTATTTTGATTCTATCTGCATAGAAGATAACAAATTATGAATAACAATTACATAAAAGTTGGCGAAATATACAAAAAATAATCGGTATTGTATTTTTGAATATTTTGAGGCTCATATAAAATATATCTTGGTCACCTCTGACAATATTGTTAAATAATGATAATAGTCATAATTAAAAATTAACAACAGATTTATCAACGACAATAATATAACAAAAATATGTATGTAATTTACTAATATCATAGATATTAGAAAACGAAACAAAACAGCATTTAAAGGTCACAGCACATTAGCACAGATTATAATATGTTGAATCTTAAAATAAAGTAGATTTTTCGTAAAAATGAAGAGGAAGAACAATACGACATCTCAGACTACCATAATAATATTGATCAACAGGTGTTGTTGTTGTTGGTGGTGGAGCTGTTAAAATACAGTAGCTGAATAAAAATATCATGTGACGTCACTTGAAATACGATAAGCAATGATGATGATAATATTCCGCACTTTATGTATACGTTTGTATCTTATCTTATACGATAATTGGAAAAGAAAAGAAAAGAAAAAAATGCCGGTAACAAAGACGTTTAGTGCAATTGGAATACTTTATCTAGTTATGAGGCCACGCGTGCATTTCTTAAACGTAAATGCGAAGACGTCACAGTACAAAAGGTCTCGCACCACAACTAAGAATCGCATAACAAAAGTCAGATACGCCAAAGCCAATTCAGCAAATTTCAGTTTAGAAGAAGAGTAATTGCAATGCGGTATACGTATTAAATGAGAGCGTACGAATGCATAAAGCACAGAAATGAGAACTAAAAAAAAAACCAATAATAAATCTATGCGATACCTACATAACAAAAGTTATACACCAACAACAACAACAAATACGACAAGTAAGAAGATAATCACAAACGCTAAAAAAAACGCAAAATAACAATAAATAAAGAAGTGAAAACAAACTTGGAGATACAAATACGGTTAACTAATGTCTGAAATCCATACAATACTTTGTCACCAACTTTAACTTTAACTTTGAACAACTTTAGCGTCAGAAGAGAAGATAATGGGTTAAACTCATACAGATTTAGATTAGTGTATGTTTAATTTTTTTTTTTTTTTTGTATGTTTCATTTTTAGCTCTTGTAGTAAATTGCAGCAACAATGGTGAACAATTCATAATCAATTTTGTCCAATCACTTACGGAAAATATCCACATCGTCATCGGTTAATAACTACTTCGTATAGTTGTAGATATGTCAGCTTCTATACCTCAAAGTTGAAATGGAAGTTGACGGTGAAGTACATTCAGTGCTTCACCGTCACTTCACATATTTGTAACAACTACATATTTACATACAAACAATTAAAGGCAAAAATACGATCGCATTGTGCAAATATCCAACAACAAATACCTTAAGAGAGAATACATATCACACTGAGATAAGTGGCTCAATCAGATAATGTGAGCGCGAACGAGTATTAGCGACAGTGTTGCCGGTTTAGACTTTTCGAGACTAGATCTAGGCATTTTTGTAATCGCTTAGATTAACAACTGCGGATGAAGATATTTTCTCTCATGTACATACATATAATAAAATAAGCAAGTTTTTTTGATATCATATTATATTATATATACTAAAAGCACATATACATAGACTCTTTGCCACATTAAATTATTTTTTTGCAATTTGCTTGCCTCCTTATTCGAACTAAAAAATTGAAAGTTGTTAATTAATAACAAGATGAATAAAATAAAAAATAAATATGTGGCACTTAAAGCCCCAAAGGGCTCATTGGCCGAGCTTCTCTTCTATTACTGTTGTGCGTCTTAAATTTTGGACAGTATTAGAATGGACCTACTTATTTTAGCCGATTCCGAACGGCAGAACACTTGTGACATCACTTTTTCTTTGTCACAGAGTTCTTTTTAGAAGCTTTTTCATGGCAAGTTGTTACTGTCGGAAGAATTGCCAATTGCTTGCCGACAGGTGGGTACCATTCGAAAGAAAAATCTTTTCGATATAAGGATACAAGATGAATACATTTCCTATTTTTAGTTTGAGATACTTCCCACTCTATCTTGAAATTGTGTAAAACCAACTGAAATTTTGAATGGCAAAAATATATTACAAAATCATTTTTAATTAACAACTTCAAAGTGAATATTTTGTTTAGTCCTTTAAAGTTTCTGGAACTAACTGTGTAGCAACTTTAACAGTCATGTTAATTTGTAGCGATGCAAGGTATAGCAAATTTGCAAAAGCTTACAATGCCAAATAAATTTTATTTACAAAAAAAGGGGTTTCAAATTCATTTAGTGTTATATATTACATATTGCTAGAATTCATTTATTTGGCACTTATCTAAAAAGTATAAATCTCAGCGATCAAATTCTGTGTTGCTCTTTTTTTTTATTGTACAATATTTGATATTCGTGTTAAAAAAAAGCACAAAACTAACAGTGTTTTGACGTCCTCGATTTTATACATCTGTAATATATCTGGCATAAATTCGAATATTGTTTTAAATTCTGCTTTTAATTAAATATGTGGTAAGAAGAACTAACTGCATAAGTCAAAGTTCTGAATTGTATAGAAGAGCATTTTAAACATTTTTCAATGAAAACGGTAAATCGAATTTCAAAATTTTGAAGGTATCAGCACCTTTGATATAAACTTAAGAATTACCTACTCTTAAAAATTGTAATCTGGGTTCTTTTTCCTCGAAGGAAATGAACTTAAATGAATATCATTTTTTGTTCGTTTTGTTTTTTTTTTATATTCTCTAAATGTTTAATTGCGAACTTTATAAAAAAGTCTCAGTGGTGCATATAACTAAATTTTCCCTTAGCTCGTCTTAAGCGGTTATTGGATTTTGCAACAAAAATATGCTTTAATAGGTAGTCTACTGAAAAATATTTAACGATATAATTTTTTTTTGTCCTTGAAAGCAAATATATTTTTAATAAAATTTATATATTAGGTATATGACTATTTAAGTATTAATATCAGACAATAATTTCAAAGAATTATTAATAAGAATTTCGTATATCGTATTTCCGAAACAATTAGGTTTTTGTATATCGACTGACTAATTGGCTGTAGTGATATAGATCAAATGCAGGTATTTGTGATTCAGCCTTATGGTAATAATTATAAATACTTTCTCAACTCACAATTTATTTTGAATATCTATTCAATTTGAAATTATAATTTTTGACTAATGAATAAAATGGTGAGTAGTTCAACATTTGCAAAAATTGCAAAAACTTCCAAGTTTTGCCCTGCCCTCTATGATTTTTGCAAAAGTTTCTGGCAACCACGAACGTGCGCCAAAGTACAATAAAAAAACCAAAACAAATAATAAATGAGTCAATTCTGCGCTATACTGATATGGTGGTGGAGGTTTGATATGTATTGTGTTTATGCAAACACTCTGGATAACATTGAATGAGTAAATTTAATAAGAGAAGTACCTACAAATATTATGGACAAACTGATGGCACAATTTATGAAGTGACAAATAAGCAAAACAAAAACAAATATATTAATTTTAATGGCACATACATATCTTACATCACCGCTCTCCAGGAAATGCGATGGACAGGACAGGGCTGCTCCAAAAGAGCGTCCTGTGACATCTACTACAGTTGCCATGCTGAAAGGCACGAATTAGGATGTGGATTTTTGGTCAGCAAGAGACTACGACATCTTGTCTCACAGTTCACGTCTGTGAACGAACCGCTGGCCACATCCGCATCAAGGCAAAATTTTTCAACATCAGCCTTATATGTGCCCACGCTCCGACAGATGAGAAGGACAATGTGACCAAGGAGAGCTTCTTTCAGCGCCTCGAAGAAGCTTATGACCGCTGCCCCCGCCACGATATCAAAATCGTGCTTGGCGACTTTAATGCCAGGGTGGGTAAGGAAGGTACCTTTGGTCCAACTGTCGGAAAATTCAGCCTCCACCAGAACACCTCCGATAACGGAATGAGGCTGATCGACTTCGCCGCAGCACGAAACATGGTAATTGGTGGTACCAGATTCCAGCATCTCGACATCCACAAAGCGACATGGCTGTCTCCAGATCAACGTACAAGAAACCAAATTGATCATGTGGTGATTGACGGAAGGCATGCTTCCAGTGTGATGGACGTGAAATCGATCCGTGGTGCCAACATCGACTCGGATCACTACCTTGTTGCAGCTAAGGTGCGCACACGCTTATGTGTCGCAAATAACAAGAGAAGTCCCACACAGAGAAAGCTCGACGTCAGTAAGCTGCGATCACCAGAGACAGCAGATGCATTTGCCTTGCGACTATCGGATCTGCTTATGCAGAAAACTCCCCCACTTGATGATACATGTGCACGGTGGACACATATATCCCACTCCATGACTACTGCTGCCGAGGAGGTAATCGGTTACTACCGGCCTCTGAGGAATGAGTGGAATGATCAGGAGTGTCGCGACGCTACCGCAGAGAAAAACGCCGCCTATAGAAAAACCCTGCGTGCAGGCGCAACGCGAGCTGTTAAGGAGCGGTACAGAGAGGAAAGGAGTTCAGAGAGACGTCTTTTCAGGCACAAGAAAAGAGAACAAGAAAGACGCGGGTGTGAGGAGATCGAGATGTGTACCGACAAGAATGAGACTCGAAAATTCTTCGAAAAGATCAAGCGCCTGAGTGGAGGTTTAAATCCCGGAGCCTCTTCTTGTCGTGATGGAAATGGGAATCTGGTTACGGATGTCCAGAGTGTACTGAGCCTATGGAGGGAACACTTCTCCACGTTACTGAATGGCGATGCTACGAACAATTCCGCCAGTGGAGGAGATTGCCCGATAACCCCAATTACAGATGATGTTGTTGATGTTCCACCACCCGACTATGACGAGGTTGAAACGGCCATTTTAAGGCTGAAGAACAACAAAGCTGCAGGTGCTTATGGCCTGCCTGCCGAGTTGTTTAAGACCGGGGGGGATGAGCTGCTCACCCGCATGCACCAGCTCATAAGCAGAATATGGTCGGATGAAAGCATGCCTGATGATTGGAGGCTCAGTGTTCTCTGTCCTGTACATAAAAAAGGAGACCCCACAATTTGCGCCAACTACCGTGGAATGAGTCTCCTGAGCATAGCGTACAAGGTTCTATCGAGCGTACTGTGTGAAAGGTTGAAGCCTATGCTCAGCAACCTGATTGGACCTTATCAGTGTGGCTTCAGACCTGGTAAATCCACCATCGACCAGATTTTCACACTGCGCCAAATCCCGGAGAAGACCCAAGAAAAACAGATCGACACACACCACCTATTTGTTGATTATAAAGCCTCTTTCGACAGTCCGGTAAGGGATTACCTCTACGCAACAATGTCTGAGTTCGGTATTCCTGCAAAGCTCATTCGACTTTGTAGAATGACACTGCATAACTCCCGTTGTGCAGTGAAAATTGGGAAGGACCTCTCCGCACCGTTTAATACCGAACGGGGTTTCAGACAAGGTGATTCGTTATCGTGCGACTTCTTCAATCTTATTATGGAGAAAATAATACGAGCTGCTGATCTACGACATAATGGCACTATCTTCAACAAAGGTGTCATGCTGTTAGCGTATGCCGACGATATTGACATAATCGGCATGAACACGCGAGCAGTCAGTGCAGCATTCTCAGAGTTGGAAAGAGAGTCGCGTCGGATGGGTCTCACGGTGAACGAGGGCAAGACGAAGTATCTAGTGTCAACAAACAAAGAGTCCCGGCGTCTTGGACAGCACGTCACTGTTGACAACTACGCTTTTGAAGTAGTAAGGGACTTTGTCTATCTTGGAACCAGCATTAACAGCAGTAATGACGTCAGCTTGGAGATCATGCGTAGGATAACTCTTGCTAACAGGTGTTACTTTGGGCTGAGTAAGCAATTGAGAAGTCGAGGCCTCTCTCGAAGAACGAAAACTACACTCTACAAGTCTCTCATCATGCCTGTCCTAACATATGGCGCTGAAACCTGGACAATTTCCACCTCGAATGAGCGAATACTTGGAGTTTTCGAGAGAAAAGTCCTACGCAAGATCTTTGGACCTATTTGAGTTGGTGGCGAGTACCGAATAAGGTACAACCATGAGCTGTACGAGCTGTATGCCGATATTGACATAGTAAAGCGCATCAAAATCCAGCGGCTGCGCTGGTTAGGTCATGTCGAGCGAATGGAAGAATACGCTCCAGCTAAGAGAGTGTTATATTCTGAACCCGCTGGAGGACGACGCAAAAGAGGAAGACCAAACCTCCGGTGGAAAGACCAAGTACTGGAGAACCTGACGGCGCTTGGAATTTCTAACTGGCGCCAGCTAGCGAAGAACAGAGATGGCTGGCGAAGCATGTTATTTTCGGCCTAAATCGATATTCGGTTGTTATGGCCACAAAAGTAAGTAAGTAAGTAACATATCTTACAGAATATATACATATTACGAGTATGAAAAGCACAAAAATTGAAAATTGTATATTCCTATATTAGAACTGAGCCATTCAAATAAAGTCATTACATGTATATATGTACAAATACTTGAATATGTAGAAAGTAAACTTCTCAAATTTGCATATACGAGTACTTAATGGCATATACATACATAAATCCTTTTATTTAAAAATACGAGGTCGAGAAACCTTACTAAAGGTAAAAAGAAGCAATGATCTCTCTATCTCTTACTCATTTACTACTATAAGATATTATAGTATATACACATACTTAAGTTAATATTACAATATTTTTCTTTTTTTTTAAATTATCATATTCTTTTATTACCATTCCATTAAAATTGTTTCCGCATAAAGCATTTCCTAAAGAATTTTTATATCTCCACAAGAGACTGCACAGGTACGTGCACATGGATAATCACAGAAAACGTCACATTATAACAATAATAAAATTTAAATTCTTAATGAATTCTGCATATGACTGGCAGTTGAAACAGCAACGGTAGTAACAACATCAACAACGACAACCACCACCTCTACCGCTAACCGTAATCATCAGAAAATGATTAAATTAATTCAAACTAGTTTTACTTTGATCACTGCAAATTCATTTAAATGAAAGAATTAAAAATTTTTTAAATTATTTAGTATAGCGAATGCTCTTATAAAATTACTCGTAATGTAATGTTTTAATAAAGGTAATATAAATTCTAAATATTTCACACATTTTAATTAATTATCGCATTAATGAAATGTTGGAATATTATAATTTTTTTTTCCAATTACACCAACTGTTGATTCGAGTATAGTTTGCCTATAAATATGTTAGTGCAGATGCGCAGCTATCGATACTTATTTTACAATTAAGTAATACACTATGTCCCATTGAAACAACATCATATAGATTCATACTTTTAATGGTAATTTGAAATACCTAAGTATCTGTGGGTGCCGTAGCACAGCGGTTAGTGTGTTGGCCTTCTGATCTGTAGGTCGTGGGTTCAATCCCCGGCTGAAGCATAACAAATTTGATATCGAAAAGATTTTTCTTTCGAACGGTACCCACCTGTCGGCAAGCAATTGGCAAAGCTTCTAAAAGAACTCTGTGATAAAGCTCAGAAAAAGTGATGCCGCAAGAGTTCTGCCGTTCGGAGCCGGCTAAAATAAGTTGGTCCCTTCTAATACTGTCTAAAATTGAACACGCAAAACAGTAAATATATATATATATATATATATATATATATATATATATATATATATATATATATATATATATATATATATATATTATATATATTAAATATTATATATATATATATATATATATATATATATATATATATATATATATATATATATATATATTGAATAATAAGGAACAACTTTTGCATATTATACTAATCTACACCCAAAATATGGTTGACTTTGACGAATTATTTTGGTAGTTATGGTGGTTTTAAAGGGAATAATTTAAAGGAGGTTTTAAGATAATTCCGTGGCTTAGCATGGGAGCTATATAAAAAGCGGGCGTCGCTTACCTCTTTCTTGTAAATCTAATTAACTTTGCAATATTAATCCACACCTTAAATTTTGTAAGTTATGGCGGTTAAAATTTTTTTTAATTTCCGCAACATTGTATTGGAGCCCCAATAAGAAGTGTGCGTGGCTCGCTGAATTCTACGAGCTGAATTTCAATTTAAAAGAAGTACAGACACTTTGTATGGGAGCTACTATAAAAAGTAGTCGTGGCTCGCCTATTTCTGGGAGGATTATGTATCAGTATAATATAACTCCACTTCCCAAATATTGTTGGTCCAGATGGTATATTAAGTGAGTTATAGCAAGTTAAAGGTTTTGAAAATTCCGGGGTTAGTCGCTTTGAATGCTTTGAATGTATATATCATATTTAAATACAACTTACCTTGAATATATAGAAAATATAAATATTCTAATTGATCTTTGGCTATTATCGTATCTAATGTCGGATTAGTTGATTGATCATTTTCTGTTTTCAAATTTGAGCATTAAAATGTGTATAAGCTTCTTTTGTTTTTGTTATATAGATAATTCGATTAATTGTAATTCACATAAATTAAAATTATTGCACATCTATTATTAAGTTTATAGCACATTCGTACACATATACCTGTATGTAGTAAATATATAATTTTCTTGACCTTAAAAGAGCTTGACACCGATTTAATTTATTACATGCATACATATATTAATTTATTTAATTTCATGTACCCGTAGAGTAGTAGGTAGTTGTACTTGATTATTTAGACACATATAAAATTTTGTAAAACATTTTTAGCCTTATAAACATTTCTTTTAAATCAAACGTTTTCAACTACACATTAGGAATATTCAATTTGTTTGAATTTATTTATTTTTTTTTTTTTGTTTTTCTCGTAAGTCTATCTCCGCTATGATCTGTTTAACTTAATTGAAATTGTAATAAATTCAGTCATTTAATTTAATTTTCTTTTTCAATAAAGAAGCACAGATTTATGACAGACACGACAGTACTTACTTAAGTAATATTGAACTCACATGAACACAACAAAGTGACGATAAAATGCATCGATAGATATCAGACGATATGTTGTATATGCATATACGATGTATAAATTAATTGTTGCGGGTTAATTATTTACAAGATATTTATTACAATTTTTAATAATTTGTTTCTTTTTATTTGAAGCATTCTTTTAAATTTTACGCCACTTTCGAATGTGTATTTGCACAGCCTTACCCTGCTTACGTGCAGCTTATATCGCGAATACTAAACGTAATGTCTTTTGTGTATTATTATTTTTATTATGATTATTATTCTTTATTCTTTATACTCTTCTATCTGCTACAAGTATATGTGTATGTATTATTGCTCAGCGTTGTTTCTCTGAATATTATATGTATTTATGCTATTATTCTTTATTCTTTATACTCTTCTATCTGCTACAAGTATATGTGTATGTATTATTGCTCAGCGTTGTTTCTCTGAATATTATATGTATTTATGCTTAATTTTTGTGTTTTTTGTTTTGTCGTCTTTATTCGATTTGTATTCTGCTTCTTCAATAAATATGCGCAAACATTAGGAAAGACCCCCACCGTTTGTGTGACGTGCATGCGTCCGTGCGTGCGGCGTGCGGCGTGTAATGTAAATGAGCTTGTGTACATACATATATGTATGTACATACATTCACACGGGTGTCGCGGTGCGAACTTGTAAACGACCGACAATCAAACGAAGCGTCAACAACAACGATACATACATATCTACTTGTGTAGTGTATGTTTTATCAAGACGTAGTTCATAATGACGAACTAGTCGCTAGTCGCAACAGCAACATCATCAGCAACTCCAATTTATAAGTGGGTATTCATGTATGAGTTCACATGTACATGCACTATTCAAGACGACTACCAGACGTGCTGTTACTGCTGCATTCACTGACGGAGCGACAGCGATCACATTATACTCGTACTGTTTACGTTGGATGACACGTTCCTCACGTTTACGTCTCTCTAATTCGTATGAGTGTGAACAAAACTATATTTGCTTATTGCTATTGTTGCTGCTGCTACTACTACAACAACTACTACTACTATTACTATTATCGTTCACGCGTCATTCGTAAAGCGACCGTAGACTTAGAATGTAGATACCTATATATGTATCTCAACGAACAGAAAGATGCGTGTATCCAATGATTCTGTCGGCACGAAACTGATTACAAACGTACGGAATTTTTGCACAAATGCTAAAGACCGTACGAGTCTGTACGAGCAAGTGCTTGAATATATATGTGTGTGTGTGTGTGTGTGAATCCAATCCATCTGTATTATACTACTTATATAGTAGAGCGAACTGCTTGTTGCACATTATTTCTGCTTTCTCATTGTCTACCTCTATCCAAAATCATGCTCATGCATGAGTATGCGCAAGATATACATCATATTGAGATAAGTTGAGACGCAAATGTTGCTAAACATTTCGTATGAGTACAGTAACATTTACTCTTTCGTATAGGAGGGCGGGCTGATAAGTCGATGATAAAGGAAACGCAGAATTAATGCCTTATTAACCTTGTCCTGTGAGGTTCCAACTTTCATAAACGCTTCTCTGTTTCAGCGACGATCTCATCATCGGACTCAAATCCTTTACTTTCAATCCATATTTCCTACACACTTATCGTCATGATCACTTGTCACATTGAATTTTCTGTTGAGTTTTTATAGGAAATAAGTAAAAACTACTTAACAATAACGCCAATTGTGCAATTTTACAAGAAAAAACGATGGTGTTTTATACCCAATAACATCGTTTGAAAGCAATGCGCAGCCTGCAAATATTCAAATACAACCAAACTCCACACCTCAAACTGTAAGTAATTACCTTGCAAATTAGATTTTATTCCCAAACGTGACTTTGCCTTGACAATGGAATTATTGCATTTAAATAAAAATATATTTATATTTATATATATATTTATTTATATTGCATAAAAATATATTTAAAATGTTCATTTTTATTGAAAATATTCGTGGAGTTTGCACATCAAAATTCTCAAAAATTTCATACCTGACCACAGCATTTTACTTGCTATCGATGATCATGTTTTCTCGGTAATGACCTTTACATGATAATGCAGAGTCCCATGTATACACTACACTAAATGGCAAGGGAGAGCAACTTTGGAATAATATGAGCCCGAATAAAATTTACGTTTTTTTCCGCGGCCTATATTAGTTAATTGACACTTTTTTTGACAGGTTGCCATTACTATATGGTGCTATTATTAAAAACGAATGAGGTATTGACCAAAAGCTCGTAAGATTAAATTTACTGAGTAGCGAAAATATCTGTGGTTTGCTAGTTATACGAGGTACCATTATACTTCCATCATAGCCAAGTTTTGTTTCTACACAATATTTCTAAAAATTCCGCAATGTGCACTTGCACTATCTGTATTTTATAATAAATAACTCACTTTTGCACAATCTATTTCACATAGAATATCATATTGAAGTTCTGTAGTACTTATAAGTTACGAGTAAAATTTAGGACCACGACTAGGCTCAATATATTGTTGCTTTCGAACGATGGTCACCTGCCGGAGACTAATTGGGAATTCTATTTTCTAAAAGATCTTTGTGAAATCCCTAAGAAAAATTAATGTCATTAGAGTTCTGCTGTCCAAACCTAATAGGGACACGGGCAAAAGATTCTTCGTAGTCAACATATTTTAATTCATATATAGCTAACACTATAGTTATCAATTTCATAGTATTTACAATAGTGTAAACTAAATATGACTAAAATTGTTATCTTCTTTGTATGGGTATTGTGAGTAATATTTCACTTCCGAGCCAGAAAGGCCCATTGTGATACCACAGAGCTTCTCTTCCAATACTGTTGTGCGTGTTAAATTTGGACAGCATTAGAAGGGAACTACTTATATTAGCCGGTTCCGAACCACAAAACCATTGTGACATCACTTTAACTTAGTTTTGCCACAGAGCTCTTTTTAAGAAGCATTTTTGGTAAATTGTTACTGCCGGAAAAATTGCCAATTCTTGCCGGCAGGTGGGTACCCTTTTCGATATCAAATTTTATTATGCTTCAGGCACCCACTGCTTTTATGGTAGTTTCACATTAGAAAACCCGTCCTGATTATAAAAATATGCTACATCAGAGAATTGCATACATAAATGAAAATGGTATTTGCTCTATATCTAAGATATACGTATTCACAGAGATATTCATTAATGTTGATATTGCCATATTTTGTATCATATTTTATAGTATGTATATATTTTTTAATGTTGGTTTGATGCTTTCTTGAATAGCCTGTGATTAGTATAACTTTCAAATTTTTCTATTGGCATTAAATTATTTGATAAAATCATGCTTTTTCATCGTGCTCATTGACATGATTATTTTTTATATTCTTAAATATTATTCATCATCAGATTGTTTTATATTATATTTAATGTACGTATGTATGAATACTGTAAAAGAAGTGACATTTATCTGTTCAGTTGTCTAATATCAATTATTCATTGAAATCGGTATTGAATGTGACTAAAGAAGTATTTATTTTTAAATTTAGGATACAGTATATGTCCGTTATAAATATGTATACCCATTACTCGTAATATTCTTATATATGGGCATTTCTTACAAAAGATCAACCACATCTTGGAAAATGTTAATTGCCGGAAAATTATTTTTAACATCCCATTCCCAAAAACCAATATTATCTAGCTGTGAGATGGCACTCATAGTTGTCCATTCGCATCTATTTTTAATACTTGGCATGATAAGGAATAGCATGGATCCAATGCCAAATTTTGGTATTATAGGTCGAAGGTTTTATATAAAGAAACGCCGTAAAAATTGTACCCTATTTTTATTTTTCACTTACACGCAGTACTCATTTAGTGTAACAAAACAACGAATCACGTCCGTAATCCAGAAGATGCCCGTATATTTATATACATTTCTATCTATCGTTTTTTTAGATATTCATAAGACATAAACAGTACATAGGTCAATTTTAATTCAAAATTAATTGGTAGAGCAAAATATCTGCCCTACGAAACCAATTGTTGTTATTAATAATTAATCACTTTGAATATATATTATTAGTATATATTATTCATGGCATATATAAGTATTCAATAACCTGTAAAATTTGCAAAAGAATGCATTGAAAAATCTCATTTCATCACGAAGGTAATATTTGCTTGACAAGCATGCAATCTAAAGAAATTTATTTCAGACATAATCGTGTATACATTCGGAAATTTATGTAGGTACATATACATATGTAGACATACATTAGACACACATATATGTATATGTATGTATATGTACTAGAGTCTGCCAATGGATGGAAAATACTATAATTGCATGCAAGCAAAACAGTGCACTGAACTTTGGAATGAAAACGAAATGAAAAATACAATAATTAGCGTATAGATAAATATGTACACTATATGCATATGGATGGTATGCGTGTATACTCAATGCAGACACAAACATTGCACTTAATTATATCGAATGCACACTCGTATGTATGTATATATGGGGATGTATACATATGTATATCAAGGGGATCCACCAAAAAAACTGCTTTGTTTTTACCAGTAAACCGTGAAGTTTGCTTTATTCTTTTACATCAACAGAAATATTAACGCTAAATAGAAAGCCGTTCATATACTAAATTGTTTTAAATAGAACTTTAGTCAACAAGTTTTAGTTGTAAAAAATTTGGATTTCAAATTATTTCTTTAGTAAACGGTCTCAGATAATAGAAACATTTAATTTGGAAAGTGAGGTGTCTCAATGTATACATGTACATACACTATATGTATGGATGCCTAATTTATGTGGTACATTGTTGGTGTTGTGCATTCATTGTGATTTAATGAAAACCAGCGTCAATATATTGTAGATACTATATATTCTCTTTTTTTCTGTTGTCATATTTTGAGTACATTCGCAATCCACAACAAAACATATGAAATTGTTCGACAAACTGTATGCAACATATGTTCACTGAAAGAAGGTGTTTCTGCAGAGTGTTGAGCTTTGCAATGTAGACTAAAAGTAAAAAAATATTGTTCTCAGTAAAGTTTCCTACGTCAGCATGAAATATTAAGCGTAACAACGCATTTTATGGTAGCATTATGTAGATTGCCATTATTGGAAGCTTATTGCATAAATTTTGATCTTCGAATGTGCTACTGTGTAAACCTTATTTGTACAGAAGATGAATAGAATCTCGCCATTGTTGAGCTTAATGTTGATAAAAACCGAATCGTAACGGCAAAGTACGCAGTTTGTGTTTGATCAGTTTTTGAAATTTTTCGTAAAATATAAATGTAAACTTACATAAATCGTTTGATTTAACCCTCAAAATTGCGCTTTAATTTTCATATTAACATACGAGTATGTGTTAATAAGGCTAACGGGGTTTTAGCCATCATTAAAGATAGTCTAAGGAATTTAATGATCCATATATTACAAAGACACTTTTCACCACATTGGTCCGATCTATACTGGAATATGCATCTGCTCTTTAGACCCCACAGTATTAATTGTATAAAGATAAACTGGAATCAGTTCAAAAACAATTCCTGCTGTTTGCTTTGAGGAATCTGCGTTATTAAGATCGTTACTTGTAAAACGAATTATGCACAACATTATCCGTTTCACTTTGATGTTGCGATTTTAATTCTTATTATTATGTGTGATATATCTTCTCCACTTTCCACTATAAAAGTGCTTTCTTATTGAATACTATTAATTCATTTTATCTTTTGTATTTTCAATAATTTATTTCAGCTGATTTTTCTGCCCCCAAGCCATTTTTACAGAGCAGTCCGGCTGCTAGTGTTATCGGTCACCGATCCGTGCGATCAGACGGATGCGCCCCTAGGTTGAATTGGTTGGATTCAGACGCAAATATAAAAGAAAATAACAAAACAGGTTTTTAAAAAAATGTTTTGCTCCGAAGACCTTACAAAAAGGTACGACCAAACTTGAAAGGGAGTTTCCAAACCTTCTTGCGGTTTCCTTGCTTCCAAATAATTCTTTCAAACTCTGAAGACTTGGGAGATCAATGGCTAAATATTGGGATGCCGAAGGAATCGAATTTGCCACCCTTGAGACACATCTGAACCCGCAGTTTTCCCAGTCGCTATTAAGGGGTTTTGATAATTATCGTCATTGTTCATATTTACAAAGAAATCGTTCAAGGCACCAATGAGATTAATTTTATCTTGAAAATCGTCAACGATTACTTGCAAGTTGCACTTTGTAGGAACCTCCTCGGGGGTCTGCTTCAATTCTTCAAGCTCATCCACTAAATTATCAGCACTACCATAAGCAATCTTATCAGTGTCACAAAATATAGCACACACTTCATTTTTAGACACCCATATATACAGTGGCTCACAGCTTATTTCGTACAGTGTATATATTTTTATGTACATGGCTGTAACATCGAAACTAAAAAACTTATCGATAAGTTTTGAATGTAGATGTCTGTGTATGTGTTTAGTAAACCTAATAAGAAAACGGGGAACCCCAAAAAATTTTCTTTTTGTTATGCAAGAGAGAAAAACTATTGATCAGCTGATTTTCAGCTCACATCTTATTTCGTACACAAACTTCAATGTAAGTAAGTTTCATTCTGCCGCGCAGTTACAAAGTTTTTTTGAATTGTATGAGTTTTTGGACCTTTTTAACTATTATAACAATTTTTATTATTATTATTTTAAATAGTTAAAGTGCTGTAAATTAAACATTTAGCTTTATGGGTCATCGTACAACGATGGAACAGCGTAAACTGGTAATTAACCATTTTAGGAAAGGTCAGAGTGTGCGAAAAATTGCTGAAATGACAAATTTAAGTGCCTCAACTGTCCAATACATCATTCAACGCTTCGTTCGCGAAAATCGGTTGGAGAACAAGGGCAGAGAAGCACCTAATAAGATTTTCAACGCATCAGACGAGCGTTATATTGTACGAAAAATTAAGAAAAATCCAAAGTTATCCGCTCCGAAGTTGGCTGCAGAGGTTCAGCGTGAAATAGGAAAATCATCCAGTGCTGAAACTGTCCGACGTGTGCAATCATGACTTGAACGGTCGAGTAGCCCGAAAGAAACCATTCATTTCGAAAATGAATATACAACGCCGACTTGACTTCGCCAAAGAGCATATTATTAATACTCCTGCGTTCTGGAATACCGTTATTTTCGCGGATGAGTCTAATTTTAATATTTTTGGCTCGGACGGAATGTCATATGTTTTGCGTAAAGCTAATACCGAGCTAAACAAGGAGAACCTTAAGCCCACAGTGAAGCATGGTGGCGGTAGCGTGATGGTTTGGGCCTGTATGTCAGCAGCCGGAGTAGGTGAATTGGTTTTTATTGAGGGAACAATGGACAAAATGAAGTACCTCGAGATTCTGAAAAACAATTTACTTCAAAGTGCAGACAAACTGGGTTTGCGGGAAGAATTTCGGTATTACCAAGATAATGACCCAAAACATAAATCTGGGATTGTGCAATCTTGGCTTATTTGAACTGCTCACACTTGATGTCTCCACCACCACAGTCACCTGACATGAATGTGATTGAAAATCTTTAGTCTATTTTGGACAATAAAATAAGAACACACAAGATTTCTAATAAGCAAGACCTAAAGAAGGTACTGATGGAGGAATGGAAAAAAATCACACCAGACATCACTCAAAAATTGGTGGATTCAATGCCAAGTAGACTCCAGGCTGTCATTAACGCTAAGGGATGTCATACTAAATATTAAAATCAACTTAATTTGTTTTTAGTTTGAACTTAAAGAGACTGTACGAAATAAGCTGTGACATGAATTATCCTATTTTTTTCTTATTTTATTTTTTTATAGTGTCAAACACTAAAATTTTGAAAAAGTAAATTTTGGAAAATAAAAAACAAACCTTCCTTTCAAAAATGGCATTTATATTTTGTTCAAATTTTTGCTATATTAGGAATTACGACTGCAGCAATTTTTAAACTGTCACTGTACGAAATAAGCTGGGAGCCACTGTACATACATATATATATTTGCTCCCACAAATTACAGACTTCGTTACGTGTTGACACGTCGACGCTATCTACTCCAATACTCCAAGAAATAAAATTCAAAATACAACATACTTTCGTATTTTCAACATAAGCGCAAACTTAATAAGAAATAAAAAGATACCTTGGGAATTTAAAAGTTAATGCTTTTACATTATCTATTTTCTTTCCAAATAGGCATATTAAATTCGTTGCACTTTGCTTAAAAAAATATTAATGATAATGAAGACGAGTAAATACACATAACTGAGAGATACAGGCCATTATTAAATTGAAACAAAAATGAAAATGTGAAAATAAATTTGTCTATTTTTCAAACTGCCGGAAATTTTCAATGGACAACACAAACGTGGCAATACTTCAAATATGGCGTCCACAGAATAAAAACTCGCATGTACATACAAACCCACCTATTAATGGGAGACAGCATTGCCGATGACGTCGATTTACGTTACCAGAGAAACAACAAACCTCAAATGCATGAAATCATAATAAAATATTAGATACATACAATTATTTATCAGATTAATTGAAAATGCGAATACGAATATTCGTTCCCTTTCAAGTTTATTTCATTTCGAAAAAACAATATTCCCAAAAAAAAAAACACCCTTTACTAGCGCAATTATTAGACATGACTGTTATTTGTAGCAATTTAATAATTAGTGCAGCAACTATTGCCACCACCATCAGAGTTGTAAGTGGGTGAGTTTAGAGTATATATATTTACATGTGGGGCACATACTTACATGTACGTGCATGTAAATTATATATACAAGATATTAAATAATCAATTTGTCGCCAACGATATACCAACTACAATACAATATTGAGGTAATAATAAAATGTATAATTAATTATAAAATCAAAAGCGTATTGTATATTGTTTCTACAATGATAAGATATTGCTTAAATGTAGTAGGAATATGAATATACAAATATACATACGAATAACATATATAGAAGGTACATAGACTACAATTCAATGAATAATTAATTTTTTGTTTGTTTCTGTTTTGTTACTGACCATACCTAAGAGAATATCAATGTGATTTCTAGCATTTTATGTGCATGGCTACAATATTATATATGTATGTACATTAGGGCGTGTAAAAAGCAGCAAAATCTTACTACTTGAAAATAGCGTAAACACATTTTTTTCTACTAAGCAAAAATTCCAATATCAAACAATAGATCCAAAATTAATTTGTAGCCTCCGAAATAAGACGAGCCTAAGAAACAAATTAGCAGGTGATATTGAGCCAAATAGCCATGTCAATGAATGATGTGGATTTCGAGTCTTTGGAAAATCTAAAAACTATTGGACCTATGCTTTAGGATAGGACTTTTCGTACATAATCAATGGAATATTCGACTCATCCTAATATACATACATACATACCTATTGCGTATAGATAGCTATAGTAAATGCTACTGGGCTGATCTGATCGTTTATATTCGTCATGTGATTTTTAAATATTTATATGAGTATTCTATTATGATAGTCATGTGTTAAACTATCAGCAAAAATAAATTCAGTAAATTCTTACATAAATATAAACAAGTTAAATGGAGACCGGTTTTATGATATCAATATGTACTCGTACTCGTATGTACCATTCAATAAAATATCCAAAAAATTATATTCAACACTAGACATTTCTAATTCAGTTTAGATTATTTGGAGCCATTAGCTAAATACTAGGTCATCCAAAAATCCTGCAACTTGATCAATCGACAAATTTTGCCACATCTGTTTTGTGATTTTGAAAATATGGAACTATTCGAATTGGAATCCCTGTTTAGCATTGTTTCTTACACGGAAAATAATACCGACAGAAATAAAGGACAACATAAATATATATGTTGACCCATCTGCTTCGTCGTTTACATGCATTAAAACAGGGTTGGCTGAATATAAACAGAACCCCTTAAAGTAGTTGTTATGCTGAGCCCAGAAATCATCAACGAAATCCACAACATGATTTTATGATATTGAAAAGCGAAAATCAATGAGCTAGAATAGACTCTTAACATTCCAAGATCGTACTACATCGACATATTGATATAACATGAAAATCATTAGGCAAAAATGGTTCATTGAAGGGAATTATGTTGAATAAAAACAGAATAGAATATTGAAATGAGGTGACTTTGCTGAGTTATAAACTTTTGTTAGCTGGGATTTTTTATTGCGACAAAGGTTAGAATGTGAACCTTTTGCACACAACAATGTTATAGTTCGGCCAAATCTTGTTCATAAAACATCTAAACCTAAAATTTGTCATCAAACATCATACACCAAAGAAATATACAAGTCTTAGAAAATCCAATTAATTCAATAAAAATTAACATTTAATAGGTAAGATATATATTTAACATCATCCAAAATACAACCGAAATCCTTTTTTACTTGACATTGATGTTCGACTAGCTGGCGTCAATTAAATATATAATGAATACATTGAAAAACAAAACAAACAAAAAAACACCAATAAGAAAGCAACACTCAATGTGAACACAACAAAATAGAATAGAATATAAATATCTACAATAAAAAATAATCAAAACAAAACAAAAGAAAAATATCTTGCTCTACAAACGAAATGAAATAAAATGAGGTGGAAAAAAATGAAATTGAATTAAATAATTTCGAAAATAGAATTTGGCACAAACAATGAACGCGTTCTAAGCAGAACGAATCAGTTTAATATAAAAAAAAATGAACACGCACATACTCACTCTAAATAAGCGGAGGGGAAGAACAGACAGAAAAAAACAACAAAAGCACACGGTGGAAATCATAGGTGTTTTTGCTATACGAGTATATCTAGCCATGAGAACGCATGAACATTGCGATTGCAATATGCGTATGTTTGTGTGTTTGGCATCTCTAATGAAAATTAATGTTTTGCTGTTGCTACAACAGACTACTAGCTTTGTTGTTGCTGAGATAAATAAAATAATAAATAATAAATACATACATACTCGTAAATTCTAATATGAAAATATGTGTGTATGGATATTGCAGACAAAATTTATATCATCAGGTTAAACAACGCTAATAAACATCATTTACCTATTATATGAGTTGAATAAATATTCACTTCTAATTTTATTTGAATTTAAACACAAAATATTGTATATATGCAAAAAATCATAATATTTATCAAACCAAATTTGAATTACAATTGATATTAAAATGCACTTGCGCTTACAATCAAATACAATCGACACAAATGTTGCGAAACATTACAATGTTGCTATAGAAAATATTATGTTTATGCAGTCTAGTTGTTCTTGTTGATGGGGTATTTCAAACGACTAATCAATATACACTCTCGAATACATTCATATCAATACATCGGAAATTGTAATAGGGAGACAGCAAGCCGAATCGATGATAAAAAAAAAAACAATATCAAACAAGTGTCATTCATACGCACACATAACAACTGTTGCTTTCTTCACATGGTCACATGCTAAATGTGTACAAGGACAAATATCACACATGTGCAAAGAGAGAGAGAGAGAGATAAAGAGGTCGGGTGGCGAGTGGAAGCGGATTTTAAATAAGTATGAGACAAAGGTGAAGGTAGCACGCTTGCAAGTCATCATTTTAATATTGTATCATATATTAGTACATACAGTGTGAGTTCAAAAAGTGTGAGTTCAAAAAGTTCCACTCTAGTTAGAAAACAAAGAATGCAATAACTTTTACAATGATTTGAAAATTGTTATTTTTAAATTAAAAATAATGTTTACTCCAAGTTTACTGAACTGTAAACATATTTACAAGTTGTAATCAGTGATCAGACCAACATTATATTCCCAGTATTAATTTGATAACTTTATATTTTCGCGGATAGAGTAGGAAAACCGATATTCGACATCATACTTTTGTATGAATGGCAGATGTGTTTTAGATTAGATTATTACTCGCTCAGTTTGTTTTTTTCTATTTTAAATAATTAAGAAAACATACTAAAGTGCTTCTTTTCTGACCCCTTTTTATTGTCCAAAACAAAAACATATACTATTATCATTACAAAAACTTAGTCAAGACATTAATTAATCAATTTCAGCTTAATAGATCGTATACCTATTTTATTGTCCAACACTGTATGTACGTTTGAGCTGATGCAGAATTTAATAAAATTCTTAATCATCATCGAACTTGTACATACAAATTAATAAGAAGCATTCAATCCATAGCACTAATGTAAATGTGAGCATCGGGTAGTGCCTGCAAGTATGCTAAGTATTTTTTTTAGCTTCTTATTCTGAATACATGACTGAGTACATTTTTTTTTCTTCATGTACTTGTACAAAAATAGGTACATATTACACAAAAATATTTGTATATGCTTATACGTTAATGCTCATCACACACAACACATGATAATGTCGTTAGTTCTACATACAAGTATTTGTATCACATCTGTGTTGTAGATTACATCAGTTTAGCGATGAGAGCGACAGCCGACGCGGTTTATATTGCATTATTCTCAACTTTTGTGCATTGGTATTGGTGTAAAGTTTACTCTCGTACTCGTTTGTATGTTAATATATACTCGTACTTCGTACTTAACATCAACGTTATCACCACCTTCACCATCATCATCACGAGTATGCACACACATACATAGTAGCGCCGTCATTACTATTAACATCATTGTATTTATTGCATTATTTCCTTTTCATTTCATTATGCATGCCTACTTTTTAGATGCTTTCATCTTATTGTTTTCTGTTTTTTCTTTGAATTTTGCTTCTTCATACAATTGACATCCGACATTGTCACTATACCGTAGTCGCTGATTCTTTGGTTATATATACAATATAATACAATATTCTTCTTCTTCTTTTTCGTCCTTCTTAAGTTTATCATTCATTAGGGAGCGTAATGAAATTCCATCCATGGCATCAATGCCAGCAAATAACCGACCGACCTCACTACGCTGATATGTATGCTTATTCGAGTACCTATCACTAAATGTATATATGTAAATAGTACAATACATATGTATGTATGCATATGTCTAGTCAACCAAAGATTTCGAAACCATAAATTTCGAATTCTGAGCGATATGTAGTAAATTACTCCTTATTTCAAAGAAATCTTTCTGTTAGATAATTCGCGCGTACCTGCTATATACAACTATAGGTAAGAAATACCGGGGAATTGTCAATAGCATACAAATATTTATTTATTATTCCAACTCAATTTCGTCCCCTTCAAAGTAGTCCGTAGTCCTCAGCCAATATACTATATACACAATATACACTCATGCCAACGTTTTTTTCCAATCATCAAAATACTAGTTAAATTCGATTTCAGGGAGAGCCTTCAATAGCTTCTTCGATTCAGCTTGTATCTCATCTATCGACTCAACACATTGCCCACGGAGAGGTCTCTGGAGCCAAATGGTCACGAAGAACGAATGTAGTGTGAGATGGCGCAGAAACCAAGAGCTGTGTTTCCACAAATCTAACATTCTGAGGCGATAGATTCACGTAAACGAAGCATAATACTAAAATAATGTTCCTTATCGACAGTTTGGCCGGGCGGAAGAAATTCATAATGCACCACGAAAATCGAAGAAATTTGTCAACATAACCTCGTTACTTTAGCAATTTTAGCGCGATTAGTGGCGTGGCTGTTTCCCAGTCGTAAGCATAAATGCAAATCCGTAATAATGCATTCCATCTTGTTCAGATAGTCAGAAAGCATTGTTTCACACACTTCTAATCGACGCTGTTTTTCCAAAAAAATTGACCGCTTTTGGATCCAACCGAGATTTAACTTTTCTCAAGCACAAATAGATTTTCAAAATGATCCTTACTGATCCTTCCAATATTTCAACAAGTATCAGTAAGGTCTCTAACTGTCAATCGACGTTTTTTGAGCACCAATTCTTTTATTTGATTGACGAACTTAAGATTTGCCTCTATTGAAATACCAATAGCATTTAAATTTAAATTTTCCCAAACATTTTAACCCGAGTTCAATTTTGATAGTTTTGGAATTTTGATAGTGTGGAAGTGAAATTGGCCAATTCTCAACGAAAGTTCTCCGTGAGCTTTGTCAGAGAGAACTTTCACTTTGAATTGCTTGGCGACAGAATAGCACCATTTGAAGGAATAAATCACTTTTTATTTCGTGTTTCAATCTCTCAGTCAGGGCTTGATAGAAAACTTTGTAAAATGGAATGGCTGGTAGGCCGTAAATCTGCACTATCTATGGAGAACAAAATATTACTATACAATCAGATTTTAAAACCCATTTGATGTATGGAGCTGAATTTTGGGGATGCGCTAGTCAAACTAATATCGAAATTATTCAACGTTTTCAAAATAAAGTTTTTCTAAACATACTAAATGCACCATGGTACGTCAGAAACTACGACATCTATCGTGAGCAACATGGCAACATAGAAGCTGTTAACATCTTGAACTCTTACGGCCAAACACCTTAGAAGGCGAAATTGACATCAGCACTCCGGCTAATATTCGATTTTCACAGACAGTGGGCAAAAGATCGATCGACACGGTGATACTCGCCGTTGACGGGTAACGATGGCTCCTTGCTCATTTTCAAAGAAAAGTGGCCCAATGGTGCGTGGATTCTCTGATCCCCAAATGCGACAATTTTGCTTGTTGACATAGCCTCCAAGGTAGAAATGAGCTTCATCGGAGAACATGATTTTTCGGTAAAAATTCTCATCTTTGGCCAAACATCTTCAGCCCATTGGGCGAACCGCAAACGCATAGGATGGTTCATTGCTGGGTGTAATGGAACCTTCTCCTTAGAAAAGTGAGAGAAATGTTCAGTTCCGGAGGACGATGACTAGTTGTTGTTGAGGGATGCTTACGCGCCCTCTGAGCAACAGCAGCAATGTTTCTCGGTTAAGCGCACTGGTTTAGCGAATTTGCTTCACAAATTGATCCACAAAGGCTCTTCCTTTTTACCAAATTTTTTTCGCAAATTTTTTACAGTCTCGGTAGAAGACGCACTCCTTATGAAGTAAGTTTTAAATATTTCCCAACTGCCCATTAAAGCGTCCCATTTCGTAAATGTCAAATATGAAACTAAATTTCTGTCAACTCATGAATGTCATTATACCTCTCGAAATCAAAATCATTAATTAGTTTGGATTATCTATTCACCATTTCATGACCGCTCCTTAACAAAATTCTTATCGATATTGTGTCAAATCGGTCATACAAACTCAGTAAGTTTTCAGTTCCAATATCGGTAAACCAGAATTCGAAACGTTTGCTTTGCTGGGTAGATAAAACTAATCGCAACAACTGTGGTTGTCATTCACTTTACATCTTTTGTGGTTATTATTGTGATTGCTCTTCTCTGTACTTTTTATACCCTTTTTCTTGTTTGCAATTTCTTATTCTCCGAGTTTCCATTAAGTGAATTCAGTACATATGTATGTATGTACATATGGGAGTGTGTCTGCCAAGTAAGGTAGAAAACTGAGCATGGCAACCGTGTGTATGTGTGTGTGTGTAGGTGTATTCCTATTCATAGTATAAGAAATTGTATTGATATTTTGTATTCATAATCATAAATATATATATATATATATATATATATATATATATATATATATATATATATATATATATATATATATATATATATATATATATATATATATATATATATATATATATATGAATAAATATATGATTATATATGTGCATATACATAAATGTTGTGGCATGAATTATGTGGTTATATTCAATGCTATTTAATTTTGTCAAAGAATGTACGACAACATTATATGCTCACACATAGATTTAGACTCATTACTGGTTGTTTGGTGGTAGAGCAAAAACAGTGTGTACGTAAGCCTCTTATTTTGTTATACATACATACAATATACACAAATATTGTCACGCAAATAAGACGTTATTATTTAATATGGCCTCATATTCCCTAAAAAGGAATAGTTCAATTATAACTACTTAGTTCAAAATTGACAGGACTCCTCCTTAGATCGGCATATCTATAGCAGAGTACGAACATGTACTAGGACAACTCTTCATGGATTGTGAGTACTCGAAACAGACACACATATTGAACGGCTTATTACCATGAGTACTGGCATTCACGTGACAGTGAGCATTTGCAAGACATATCCGATATCCTTATTACAATTATATGAAAATATTAAAGATGTTACCTTGACAAATATATAAATGAAAAAAAAAAATTAATAAATAGAATAACAACAGTTCAATATTATTACAAAGTTTTAAACTCAACCATAGACCAGTATATTGGGTCGATTGTCAACAATTTCGTATAATACCAAAACATAACCCATAGGTTAGATTAGGTTATGCCCCAAAGGGGGGCGCACTTAGGCCGAAAATTGGCCCATTGTGTAACCATGCATCAAACTTTTTATTTAGTGGTTCCGCCCCAGGAACCACTAAATGTGTGTCAACTCAATATTCACCACAGCAAAGCAGCATCAGCAATGATGGTGCGGAGCTTTATTTTATCCACAAACAGAGGGGAAGTTGAGGACATATTTTTAGTTAGAAATGGGATACGTGCGATTCTAATGTCTAACTTGTGCTCACCGGATCTCACAGTAGTGAGAATAGGTAACGGTGCGGGTTCATTTATGAACGCATCAGCATACCTTCCATACGATTCTACAGATGGCCACCTTCAAGAGAGGTAGAAGCTCTAGTGAGATTCTGTGATGGAAAGGGGGTTGGTCTGATCTTAGACTGCGATGCCAATGCGCATAGTTCTAGCAGTCGGCGTCATTAACAGCATTACGTCTGAAGACAACCAATAATTGGTATGGATTCGGCACGGAGATAGGGCACAGGGGCATCCTGTCACTGTTATATAGCAATGTAAAGGAGGTGAAAATGCCAATGGAAGGAATGGGTATGCTGAAGATGACTGGAAATTCACGCAGAACAAGCTGACTTGGAATAGTCAAGTCGATGACAAGAACCAGAAGGGCAAGCGGGTATTGCATCAGTGTAAGAGAGTGCTCGGTCGAATGTGGGAATTACTACCAGAGCAGCGCACTGGATCTACACAACGATGGTAAGGCCCTTAATAGCGTATGCTGCTGTGGTCTGGTACCTGGTAACCCAAAAGACCGCGAAAAGCAAGTTAGATACCCAAGTACTTCGCCTGTTCAGTTAGCTTTAGACTAGTTCTCCCAATTCTAGGTAAGGTAAGAATAGGTATTTTATGCTTTCTAGTAAAGAGAACTAGCTCAGTTTTGGCAGGGTTGAAGGCCAGACCAGAGTTTGAAGCCCATTTGGACAGAATTGATAAGGCATGGTTCATCACTTCGGTGAGTGTATTTAAAAATTTTCCCGATGCCACAAGTGCCACGTCATCTGCATAACCCACCGCTTTGCAGCCCGTGGCCTATAATGATATGAGAACTTCACTGATGAAGCGGCAATACACCCCCATGAGGGGTGCCCTTAATCGTAAATCTACTAATACATGAGGCACACAATTTTGAGTTTATCACTCTTTGCTTTAGCAACAGACTAATGAATCTAATAATAGGTTAATCCGCCTTAAGCATAGCAAGAGTGTTTTCGACTGCTTCTGGGTTTATGTTATTGAAGGCCCCCTCAATATCTAGAAAGGTGACCAGGCTATATTCTTTGCAGTGCATAGATGTTTCGATCTTCTGCACAAGTGAGTGAAGGGCTGTCTCAACGGGCTTGCCTTTGTTATATGCATGTTGCAATGAAGAGATATTCTTAGTATCTATAGAATCCCTTAAGTGCACATCAAGCAGTCTTTCAAGGGTTTTCAATAAGAAGGATAATAGACTTACAGATCTGAAATCACTTGGTTTTGAGTGGGAGGTTTTTCCACCTTTAGGGATAAACACCACGTTTATTTTTAACTATGTCTTGGGGACATAACATAGCCTTAGGTATGCAGAGAAGATTACCTACAACCAAGGTGTTAGAAGATCAGCACATTTCTGCATGTCCGCGGGTATAATACCATCAGGTCTTGGTGACTTGAATGTTTTAAAATTGTTTATCACCCAATTAACCTTTGTTTTATTGATTATTTTGTGCGAGACGTCATAGGTAATTCTACTAGGATTAACATTGGCTTGGTTGAATTGCTCGACACTCCTTCCTTAGAGTGATGATCTCTACCGACCACTACGTAGGTCTCTTCTTATTTAAAGTCCTTCTAATTGGACAGGACGCTACGGTAGCTTTCCTACAAGCTTCTGTAATTTGTTGACAGCGGCCTCAAGCTGCTCCTCATTTTGCAGGCTTGAGGGCGCCATGTGAGTGACGGATTTATTTAGGGTGGCTCTACACTTATCCCAATTTGTGCGTTTCCTATTTAAAAATGGTATCTGCTTTTGTGGCCTTATACCTATGATCCGAGAAAGAGTGTTCTATGTAAACCCTCCATTCCCTAACTAGGCAGTCCGAAGAGTCGTTTGTAAGGGTTATATCAAAAACTTCCTCCCTGTTGCAGGTAAGGTCATGTCAAGCGAAAACAAGTAATATATTCAAAAAGTAAACCCATACACAACAAACACTGTAGCAACACAATGTAGTCTCTAGTAGTCGCATGATAAATTCTGAATTGGAGTAAGTAGCAAGCACGTGGCAGTAGTAAAAGTAGTAATAATAATTTACGATAAAACAACAATTATATAGTGTACCATGTACTCGTAGTACTATATATGTATATGTAAAGCATATAGAATAACCACTAAATCAAAAGTTGTGTGGAAAAAAATGTATGTGATGGTTTCTTCTGTAACAGACTAGTTGACATACGCAGCCAGACAAACATAATGGAAGCCAAAAATGTACATGTAGATATTATTTCATTATTTATTTCAGTTCGAATTTCTCCACTAGCTGAAATTTTATCTTGAGAATGGGTAAAAAGATATATCTACCATATACAGTAGTTCCATAGCATAATCGGATTAGAGTTTGTCAGATAGAAATGTGCTCCCAATTATAAAACGAATAAGCAAAATATGTTTTTTCTCCGCTTTTATTATCATATCTCTCAACAATTCAAAAAACAAACTTTTCTCCACGATAACTGTAAAATTCACTAGAAAAACAACAACCATTCATTTTTTATGCTTAACAAATGATCGGACAAATCAAACTAGCGACGCTGAAAATACAAAACCAAAAGGAGTATCAATATTTAGTTGCATATCCCTTGTGTTCTAGAATAGCCTGTAAGCGCTTTGGAATGGATTTGACCAAATTTTGACATACTTCTGGCTCTATCGAGTTCCAAACAGTCGTAGTAAAGCCTTCTTTACCTGATTTAAGGTGTTAAATTGTTTTTGTTACACTCCCCTAGTTAATTCATCACTCCTAGATGCTCAATTACGTTAAGATCGGGGCTCTGTGCTGGCGTTTGAACATATAAGTTTGGGGCAGTTGTGAATCAACCATAGCTTTGAAACACTTGATGTGTGCTTGGGATTATTTTCTTGATAAAAGACAAAATTGTTCGCGAAACGCAACTTCTCCGCACTTTGCTTAACATTTCGTTTTAAAACGTTTTAAACATTAAAACGCAGTATCTTGCCTTGACCTTCTCTGCTTTTGTTGGCCAATTTAAACTCACCACGGAACCTCTTGATCATATCCTGGATAGTAAATATACTTCTTCCAACCATTTGACGATTTCTCCCACGGTTTTACCTTCACAATTCAATTTAACTATTAATTGTCTTATTTGGACAGAAGTTTGCTTTAAATTTGGAGTCTATATCTTTTGAACTTATCTATCACTGAATACAATTTCTGACTGAATAAGACAAAAAAAAACGCAATTTTGATGTATACGTATTTGCAAAATAATGGCACTTTTTGCATTGCTATTTAGTTATGTCCAATTATTCGTTGAGCATAAAACTTCAATGGTTTTTGTTTTTCTATTGAGTTTTACAGTTATCCTTGAGAAAAGTGGTTGTTTTTTCAATTGTGGAGAGAAAGTGTAAATAAAAGCAAAATAACATATTTGGCTTATTCGTTTTTCACTTGGGAGTACATTTCTATCAGATAAACTCTTGGCCAATTATACGATGGAGCCACTGTATGTATCCTCTAATGAATTTGTTAGTGAATTTCAAGTACGCTTATGCAAAAAATTTTATTTTAAAGATTGCTAAATAGAAAATTGACAAACAAAGTTCAGATTGTTAGCATTACACATTAGATTATAATAGGACTTATTCCGATTTTGTAACCGCTACTTATCACCGGTATTCTGTCAAATTCGTAACAACGATGAATTTATTTTTTAGCATACTTTTAGAATTGTAATTAAATAACAATAGCTGCATTATTTTGTAACCAAGTTGCACAAAAACACCAACTCGCATTAAATTTCCCTTTTACTTGAACATAATTTCCCTTTAGTTACTTAGCAACGCTGGTGGTATATTTGGTTATTCGTGAAATTTATAAACGAAATAAAAACAAAAAAGAAACAATTCTGCGGAATCTGTGGTAAATATATTCGATTATTTAAAATACATTTTTATTTGCATTTTCTTTATTTTGCTTATTTTTGTTTATATTTACAATAATTTGATGTGTTGTTGAAATTTCCCAAGCACATTCCAGTAGTCTATTCAAAATAATGCTGTTTTTTTACTTTCCAACACTATAACTCAGGTCGATTAAAATATAAGCAACTTCAATTGAACTCGTTTAAAATAGACGATGTCGCTTATTTTTGTTGTTGCTTTGCATGCAGTTCGGCAAATAAGTCAGTGCTCTTTTGCAACTCGCGTGCATGTATTATGTATTTCTCGCAGAGCTGTAAAAGAAGCATATAACTTCCCTTTTACTTGAATATAATTTCCCTTTAATTTCTTATAATATATGGTGGTATATATGGTTGTTAGTGGAATTTATAAACGAAATAAAAACAAAAAAGAAGCAATTCTGGGGAATCTGTAGTAAATATATTTGTTTATTTACAAAAAAATTTTATTTGCACTTGCTGTATTTTGCTTATTTTTGTTTATATTTACAATAATTTGACGTGTTGTTGAAATTTCCCAAGCTCATTCCAGTAGTCTATTCACAATAGTGTTGTTTTTTTACTTTCCAACACTATAACTCAGGTCGACTAAAATATAAGCAAAATATATATAAAATAAAATAAATAAATATATAAAATAAAATAATTTGTTCTTATATAAAATATAAGAACAAAACCCATGGTGTTATTATGAAGGTAGAGCAACCACAAAATATTCCTCTTGGCTGCGACATATAATGTCAGAAACTGGCTTCTTATAGTGTAAAGCTAGTGTGTTTCTTGTTTCCTTTTCAACTTCTTCTTTTTCTTTTCCCATGTGTTTGTTGTTGTTTTATTTACTTTTTCTTCTTCATTCATGAGAACTCTCCCCAATGGCTCTACCTTGTGTTATTATACCATGAGAAAACCAATCAGCTGTTATTATTCACATAAATAAACGAATTGTAGTTGATAAATTTTTGGTTTTGAAATGTTTATAATAGCCTAGACAGACGGCATCGTTAATCCGGATTAACGACGCTCTTAATCCGAATAAATTACTAACCTGACAGACGGCAGTATTGCGGATTAACTAAACTGCTGATTGCTGTTTTATTAGGTCTGCTCACTTACATTTCTATCACTATCAATTTTTGTCATCTATCACTCTCGATATGAGAAAATCTACTAGTAATACGTGAACTGAAAACTATCAGAAACTTCTAAATTGACATTCACATTTCGTAATTGACAGGTGAATTTATTTGTTCGCCAACGCTTTTCATGTCGAAAACTGTTAACAATTGTTTTGTAAGTTGGATCGAGAAAAATTCACAATAGAAATTTTTCAGCAGTGTTGCCATCGTAAATTGCCCAAATTCTCTTTAATTTTGAGAATTAACTCCTAGAGTTAATGCGGATTAGTGCAGTTAATGCCCAAGTTAATTCGAATTAAATCGTTAGTCCGGATTAACGCTGCCGTTTGTCAGGGCTATAAGGTTGGTTGTTTGAGGTATTTAATTGGGTTGTTGCGTTTTATTTATTTTATCTCACAAGATTCACTTTGAAGAAATACACATACTACTACCAGGAATAATCATGCTAGTCGTTACTTCTCAATTTATTAAAAAGATTACGAAAAAACAAACAAAAAAATTGTAATACGAAATAAAACTTTTATAATTTTTTGCATTGAATACGTTCTTTATATTTAATATAAGCCAATGGCAACCCAGAAATGAAAGATCCAACAACCATACAGATATTTTGTCAGCTTGCTTCTGACAATTCATGAATTGTGAATAAATGAGTTCTATTCATTTTTATCAGCCTAAAGACTTCACATACTGAATACTAGAAAAAAAGGATTTCAACTTTTTAAAATTAAAATAAAAGAATTAAAAATGAAAATGAACACACTTTTACAGCTCTGATTTCGCGCGTACTATTATTAAAGCTAATGCTTAAATGCATGGTCCAATTCTAAATATATATTGTATTTGTAACCAATGTCTTCGGTTGTAACTATGGCGACTATTGTATTCATACCAAAATATTCTGGTAAATGATAAAAAATGATTTAAACATGTCCAAATGTAATTTATCATTCGTCCGTTTGTCAGTTTAGTTACAATTGATCAAACATTTCCTATAGATTTTAATATTTCGTCATATTTTCGATTTTGTATCCTCAAACAATATTTTTATACCATTAACAAATGAATATTTCAAAGTGAAATTTGATTATGTTCATGTACACCGAATAGTTCAGGTAGCAAACAATAGGCTTTCAATACATTCACCATAACTGTAATGTACTCGTACCGCTATTCAGCACTACTCAATAAAATCTGCTGGTCTCATAGAGACAAATTCGAACAAACTAAATCAAATCTGAATTTTATGAATTTTAAATTGGCCTATGCTTCTGTTTCCAAGTGTATATAACTGTATTTAACTGTAGCTGACGTTTACATTGCAACAACCTAGAGTCCAATGAAATGTCCAGCAAGATATTTAATAATAACATTTCAAGCTAGCTGTCAAGGAAAACATACACACTTAGTAGATAAATTACAATACAAAAGTGCATAGTCAAAGAGTAAGGAACTTGTATACAAACATCGTGATATTATTTATATACATACATACACTGTAGGGCAAAATACATATACGAGTATTCAAAATAAGTGTGAGTCTTTAGTATGAGAAATTTTTCAAATGAAAGTAAATCTGTTTTCGAAAAAGAAGTTGAGAAAACGATTACCAATCGCAAGGCTACAGCACAAAATATATATATATATATATATATATATATGTGGCACTTAAAGCCCCAAAGGGCTCATTGGCCGAGCTTCTCTTCCATTACTGTTGTGCGTCTTAAATTTGGACAGTATTAGAAGGGACCTACTTATTTTAGCCGGTTCCGAACGGCAGAACACTTGTGACATCACTTTTTCTGAGCTTTGTCACACAGTTCTTTAAGAAGCTTTTTCTTGGCAAGTTGTTACTGTCGGAAGAATTGCCAATTGCTTGCCGACAGGTGGGTACCATTCGAAAGAAAAATCTTATCGATATTAAATTTGTTTCGCATCAGCCGGGGATTGAACCACGACCTACAGATCAGAAGGCGAACACACTAACCACTGAGCTACGGCACCATATACAAATACTTAATACAAGTACTTAATATAGTATTACCATGAGAATAGAAAATAAAGTACGCTTTCTATGAAAGCGAATGTGGTGTGAATCTTCGCAGAGGTTGGAGTTGAAGAGCATTCATTATGCTCACAATTAAACATGGTGAATACTCTCTCATGGTGTAAGAATGGTTTCCATCAAACAGCGGATTACAACTTGTCAACGATTCGAAGGAAATGGAAATGTAAAAAAAAAACGAAAAATGAGATTTAATGATTTGAAAGGATGATTTTCTCAATATCAAGATGTAAATCTGATTTTGTAAGTAAATGGTGGCCAATTCCGCAATTACTGACTTTCACCAATAGGTGCAAAAATCCTTTGGACATACAACTATTCTAAATTATTGCAGCGTGGAATATCACTAGGTCATATCAAGCTTTTTGCAGCATAGGTGCAGAAACGTTTATGTGTCGCAAACAACAAACGAAGTTCCACACAGAGAAAGCTTATTGAATGGCGACACGTCGAACAATTCCGCTAGTGAAGGAGATTGCCCGAACACCTCAATCACTGATGATGGTGCAGTTATGACTTCAGTCTGGAGATATTTCGAAGAGCTACTCTTGCTAACAGGCACTACTTTGGACAAAGTAAGCAATTTAGAAGTCAAACCCTCTCTCGAGAAACAAAAACCACACTCTACATGCCCCTCATCATGCCTTTCCTCGCATGTGGCGCCGAATGCATTCCGGATTGTGTTCCAGGTAGAGGTCAAAGCTAATTACACTGGATTCACTTCGGTCAAGTAGATTAGTGCCTCTCAAAGAGACATTTGATAAAAATGCCCTACTAAGGATCCTAATTACAACATGCCAGCTTAACTTTGATATAATCACTTCCAACCTTTTTCAAAAAATATTGATCAACTCACCTCTATTTGAAGAACATCGAAAATAAAGCTCATGCAAGCTTACTCACTAAAATAGACCTGATAATTCAATTTATAGGGGGGTGGCAACGCTTCATGCTGCGCAATTTAGGCTAAGAAGAAGCTGCAGTGACGAGGAAGAACTGGTCAAGAGTATTGTGGATCATTGTCATTTAGACGACCTATCAGAGGTTCATCAACGCCTCTTGTTGGCTCGACGAGCAGATTAGCTGAATGATATATTTGTGTGGTATCACAATCGGTCTGGCCTACGTGTACCCTTTCATTAGAGAGGCCAGTTACACTAACTTAACGATAAACTACTATTTATTATAAAATTCCATTTAACACCAGTACAAATCCCAAGTTATTCTGGGAAAGATAAAACAAAGAAGATCCTACTAAATACCAGCTCTTGTTAAAAACATAGATAAGCAATCTTAAAAAAACAATTTCTTTTTGTCATCTGTAAATGTTATAATTTTCATTGGTTTAGATTAATAAATTTTATTCAAATTTGCTTCAAATTAGCATTTTCATTTTCATATTTGGTGACCACTTAAATTGAATTATTAAGATGGCATTGTTTCATAGCCCCTCAACTCTTGATTCGAGTGATAACCAACAACAGGATGTAATCATTCCTGATTTGCCGCAACACCGCAGCCAAACACCGCAGCTTAATTTTCAGCCAGCTGATTGCTTGAGCGATGAGCCTGCTCCACTGATACATCCCATAAGAGAAATTGAGGCTACGTGGATTCAAAAATTTCCACAATTTTTTAATAAAAATTCTCAGATAAGGTTTTTTCAAATCGAAACCATTTTTTGTCTTCATCGTATCAAGGCCGCTTAAACAAAATTTCGTCATCTTATTGCTAATATACATAAATCCCAGCACTTTAGATCTAGTTAGCGATGTACTCGAGACTGCTACTCCTGGCAGCAGATACGTAACATTTTGTAAGAATCGGATGAGCGTAAATTAAAGCGTTTGCTCAGCGGGCAATTTTTTGGAGACAACACAGCTTTTGAGAATTATTCAGAGCCTTGGGCGTGGCCAAGTTGGTGACAATATCATAAAATCACTTTTTTTGAACATCTTACTCGCAGAGCAAGTCGACAAGATTATGGACATGGCTCGTCCAGCTAATATCAGTGGTATTTCCGGCTCGCTTAAGGCTTCTGCATTCGATTTCTATCTAAACAAGTGGCAGAGATCGAGAAGAAATTTGAAGCAATCAATCGCAGTAGGAACAATCATCGTGGACAAAGTACATCCCACAACAGATCAAAAAACAGGGAGAATCGCGCATATTACTGGTATCATAGAAGATTTGGTGACAAGGCACATAAATGTGTACCTCCATGTGTCTATGTTTCAAAACACTAATCAGCGTATCGGACGTGGCGGCCTCCGATCTCGCAAATTCTATTTCTAGTCGCCTATTTATTACCGATAAATCAACTAAGAAAAATTTTTAATCGATACAGGTGCTGACATCTCACTTATACCAAGGGATGGACATTTTAACAGTACATCCACACAAAATTACATCCAAATTTTCGCTGCGAATGGAACAGCAATCAAAACTTACGAAGCACGAAGATTTTACAATTAGATCTTGGTTTGCGTAAATCTTTCTCTTGGTTATTCGTTGTCGCAGATGTTAGTACGATAAGTGCATCATCGGATCGAATTTTTTAAAACATTTACATTTACTATCTGACCTCAAGAATCACAAATTAGTGGGTGGCAAGACATTACTGGCCGCACCAGCTAAACTCTCATATCACCCCTTAGTTGGTATAACGACAATTGTACAGGACAACAGTGCTTATCAAAAGCTTTTATAAGAACTTCCCGAAATCCGTAACGTTACATTTCATTATATTTAAACAACAGGTCCTCGTGTACGGGCAAAAGTAAAACCTCTTAATTTTATGCGTTTAAGTAACGCGAAAAAGAGTTTAAGTTCATGAGAGTGGAGATTGGAGTCTATCTACACCAGAGTGAATGCGTAGTGTAGCGTTATATTATTATTATTATTATTATTATTATTATTAATATTATTATTATATTGATTGTTTACATCGAAATGATTTTATTAATTTAATTTTAACAACACTTAACGTTTCAATGAAGAGGTGTTCCTCTGGCACATCACTTGCTTGTGAATGAGTGCATGAAGACGCAGACATTGAAGTGACTTTTTGAGAAATAGTAGTGTGAGATCTACTATTTAATTGTGGAGAATGTGACGCGGTGCTGACATGAAGCATATAGTGATGCTTCCGCTGACAGTACACACAAGAGTATTTACTACCACAATTAGGTTTCAGGTGAGTGTGGGCGAGGCAGTTTTCGCAGTGACTATTTTGTTTTACGAACTTAATTCGGTCGAGCGCCGGAAGTTTCTTAAATTTTTTGCAATATTTTAATGCGTGATTAAAAATAAAAAATAAATATGTGGCACTTAAAGCCCCAAAGGGCTCATTGGCCGAGCTTCTCTTCCATTACTGTTGTGCGTCTTAAATTTGGACAGTATTAGAAGGGACCTACTCATTTTAACCGGTTCCGAACGGCAGAACACTTGTGACATCACTTTTTCTGAGCTTTGTTACAGAGTTCTTTTTTTTAGAAGCTTTTTCATGGCAAGTTATTACTATCGGAAGAATTGCCAATTGCTTGCCGACAGGTGGGTACCATTCGAAAGAAAAATCTTATCGATATTAAATTTGTTATGCATCAGCCGGGGATTGAACCACGACCTACAGATCAGAAGGCGAACACACTAACCACTGAGCTACGGCACCACCACGGCGTGATTGGCATTGCATAATTTGCATACGATTTTCGTTTGAATTTCTGTCACATAAGGAATTGAGGGATTGTTCCCAGAGCGACAAAGTATCTTGGGGCAACTTTGTTAGGCAGATATGTACTAGAATGGGGTCCCAGTTTTCAGTTGTGACACACTGAGAGGTTAGGATGGACAGGCAATTGTTAATTGCCAATTGAAGATTTTGAATTGCCTCACTGTTTTCGGAATGAACAGTGGGCAAGTTCAATAGCGTCTTTAACTGATTTTCAACGAGAATTCGCTTATTTTCAAATCTAGCTTTTAAGGAATTCCATGCAAGTTCGAAATTGTCGTCGGTTAGAGAGTAACGTTTGACAATTGCACCAGCTTTCCCTTGGGTTTTATACCGGAGGTGGTATAATTTTTGGGCAGGTGTAAGTTTTGGGTGATTTATGTAGACGGCAGTGAACATGTCACGGAATGACAGCCATTCTTCATAACCACCAGAGAAAACTTCAGTATCGCAAGGGGGAACTTGAAGACAGATATTGGGAAAATCTGTTTCTTCCTTGCAATACTCCTGGCTAGGTACCGAACTGGGTCTGAAATCGGGGTGGAAAGACTTGAGCAAATCTTGCATTTGGGATTTGCAAGTATAATATTGATCAGAACATACATCAAATTTTGCTCTAGCTGAGACTGTGAAATTTAGACATACGTTGGTGTCATCAGCCATGAAAACATTTTCGAAAGCTGACCGTACACGAGACCAACAGTCATGTAGGCCTTCTCGTCTGACCTCTACGAGAGATTCAGTCTGACTTTCAATGGGAATTGTATTGAATTCGTTGCAGAACTGAATGAGGTCATTATATTCGAAATTGAACTTTTGAATTAACGAATCATAAATTCGTTCCTTTTGCACTGGAGGAGTCCAGTCTCCTCATATTTCTTCACACTTTTGCCAATTGCTTGCGTAGTTGGACGATTATGTAAATCATAATCTCCTCTTAAAGCACGATATGTGGCTGTGGCAGAATCACCATTTTTGTAAGCGATCCATTTTCGCAAATGTCAGACTTTAAACTGAAAAAGAAAGAAATTGTTTTAACAACTCAGTGTGACAGATGTCGAATTCTAGCCCTATACTTTTGAAACCGCGAAATGGATAACCCTTTACAATTAAATTCAAACTAAACTTTGACTGAAGTGACAAACCGAAAGAAAACAATAAAGAACAAAAGAGTGTGTTATTGTTGGTAATATTGTGGCGGCAGCAACTATTACCAGCAATAACAGCAGCAACGTCAAAAGTACATAGCAACATCCTCAGCAGGCAATCCTTGCCATTAAGCGGCCCACCGGCAATCAGTTCTCCACATACTCAGATACTATGTGGGGATTATCGGTCCTTGAACAAATTTACGGTGCCAGATCGGTATCCCATTCTGTTTATCGCCGATTATGTCAATTGCCTTCATGGCCGCAATTTCTACACAAAGTTGGATTTAATTCGAGCATATTATCAGTTAATCGTCAATCCTGCGATTATTACATCATTTGGGCTTTTTGAATTTTTGAAAATGCCATTTGGTTTAAGAAATGATGCGCAAAGTTTCCAAACGCTTACGGACGAGATATGTCGTGATATGGATTTTATTTTTATCGAAGCATCGAAGCTTCTTCGATGAAAAATAATGGCATTTGATTACGCTCTCGATTCTTTTTCTATTTAAATATGCATTACATATAACATTGCGTGACATTGAGACTTCTGCTGCATTACCTTTCATCAACTCAGTCACTGAGGAAATATTGTATTCTTTTTGGATTACGCATATCACCTGCGCAGCATTAAGTTGATACATAATATCATAATATACCTAAAGGTTATTTGCACCGATGCATTTCAAATAAAACCACGCATTACTAAGATGCGATTGGTAATAGAAAAGCGGATCCTCCTGCATTACCTAGAATTAAGATTGTGATTAAAACGCATTAGTTTTTATTAACTACACGATACGAATATATGTATGTGTATAATAAGTGCATTATACTAACATAAATAACAACATATAGAATAATAATATATAATAAAAAAAAAATAGAATATGCGCGGAATGGCACGATGTTTAGTATTAAGGACCGAATTGGAATTGATCGGTCGATCGTCGCACGAGAGGCGAATAGACAGCATAAAGGGAATTTATGCGGAGAGTCAGGGTGGCCATATGGTAAGTATGAATTTCAGGTACGTTAATAAAAAATAAGTGTTTATTTGACTTATATTTTTTTTCCTTTCAGGGACCAACCATATGTCTTGTCTAAAGGGATTTAGACATCGCGGCCCGCATGCACTAGTGCATAAATTGAGTGCCTGTGTGAAGCGAGCAGATCGCGTCTTCAGTTGCGCGTGTTGCGTTAAGACGTGCATTTGAGGATCTTCGGCGACGATGCTGTGGAGGGACACTACGGGGTTCTGACATTATCTTTACAGATGGAGTGTCCGGATGTAGGAGCGTGTGGTGTGCTAGCCTGCATTTTTTGCAGCTGTGTGGGGAGTTACAGTCTCCGGTAACGTGAGACTGAGCCAAACAGTTGCGGCAGTAATGGTGCGCATGCACAACATCCAGACGTTGACCTGGATTCAGGGCCAGGAACCCTCGGCAGTAACGCAATGCATGATTCCGATAGCACAGCTGGCACTGGTGATGTTCCTCACGTACAGGACAACGGCAATGAGTTTGGGAAATATTACCGTTATTCGGAAACTGATCGAGAATGTCGGTTCGAGTGTCCAACGCGAAACGACATTCTACTTTACTTTGCTTGGATATTGACAGCATTTGAGTGTGGGGACCACTAAGTATCCAGCCAAATATTGTGTTCTGCGCGAGGAGGCATCCACATATATTTTGGTGGATTTCAGTTAGGAGGATTTGAGGAATCAAATCACTACCTATGACCATGTCGATTTGCGTTTGTATGAAGCAATTTGGGTCGGCCAAATCTAACATTGGGAATTGCTGCCAATCGGGCTGGCATATTTTGTATGGTGGGAAGAATTCGGTCAATTGTGGGAGTACAATTGCATGGGTTTGTAACTGTTTGTCAGCTTTTGGAGCAACTGGCATGAGAGTACAGGTCTGGTTAGAGTTTTGAATGGTTTTTCCACCCACTCCAGAAATTTCGACGTTAGTTGCTTCCGTGGGAAGCCTCAGTCGATTTTGTACTTTAGAAGAAACGAATGTTCTTTGAGAACCTTGGTCGATGAGTGCACGTACCTTGTGGAGTTCTCCAGGATGCTCTATAGAGACAAGAGCTGTGGGAAGAAGTGTTTTTCCTTCATTTGTGGTAAGTAATGCTTGTACCTTTGAAGTTGAATTGGTTGCTCATCTTCGGATGATCGGTCTTGAGATCTCCGGTTTCTTGAGGGGGTTATCGTCTGCTGCGTGCTCTTTTTCTTATTATTCGGCTGAAGCGTGGAGGTTTGCGAAAAAAACCTTGGTGTTCCCACTGGGAATATTGTCTGTTGCTATGTGAAGCATCGTGTGATGCCTTCGCTGACATTGCAATCAGGAATGTTTGCTCTTGCAGTCCTGAACAACTAACTTTTTAAACCGCTCACAAGATTTTAGTGGGTGTGCAGCTTCGCAGATTGGACAAGAGAATGTCCGATTGCTTTCTGCATAAAAGCTTTGAGTGTTGTTCTGGGGTATGTTTTGAAGAAATCCTGGTTTGTTTGGTTTGACGCTGTTGAGCCTCTCCACGACTTCATACCTGAGAGTCAGGAATTCGTTCATTTGCTGCCATGTTGGAATATCCTTGCGGGAACTTAGAGATTGTTCCCAGAGTGCCAAGGATTCTTTGGGCAGTTTTGAAGAACAAATATGTACCAGGATTGGATCGCAATCCTCTGTCGAGACGCCTTGAGAGGATAAGATGAACAGAGAATTATTGATCGTGGTTTGCAGTTTCTGAATTGCCTCGGTATTCTCGTAACTCACTTGAGGGAGTTTCAAGAGAGTTTTTATTTGTTTGTCGACCAGAATTCGCTTGTTTTCGAAACGGGAATTTAACGCATTTCATGCCAATTCGAAATTTTCATTGCTGAGCGCGTACTGCTTCACAATGGCTCCGGCTTTTCCTGTAGTTTTGTATCGGAGATGATACAGTTTTTGGGCAGAAGAGAGTTTTGCGTGGTTAGGAAGGACGTCCATTCTTCATACCCACCGGAAAAGGTTTCGGTATCACAAGTTGGAACAGTCATGCAAATCGTGGAATTATTTGCCTGCTATGTTGCAGAAATAGAGGGAATTTCTGCTTGTGATGAAAGTTCCAATCTGGAGGCTGATTGAACTTCTAAGAGATCCGAAATCCGTGCTTTTATTGTGTGCACGCGCTCTTGGCAGAGTTCCATTTTATTTCTCACTGCCAGTTTGAAATTACTGGGCAGCTCGTCCTCATCCGTTAATCCTACTTTTCTGTAAGCAGCCTTCATATCCTCATAATAGCTGGAGAGATCTTCCAGCTCGACCTTCAGGAGAGAAGGAGTTAGTTCCTCAACAGGAACCGTTGAGAACTTTGTGCAGAAATGTGCCAGATTATCTGCTTTGAAAATGAATTCACTTGAGGTAGTGGATCTCGCTTTGGATTTTGTGATAGGCATGTTAATATTGTTACGTTTTTATTCTGTGAGCGATTAATTCTATTTGAATTACCTTGTTCGATCACTGGATTATGTTAATAATAACTGCAACACTTATTTTATACAACTACATACATATATACATCAACAATTTATTTAATAATCTCTATTTACAATCAACACTGTTTACAATCAACTATTTACAATAACACTTTAATGTACTAGCAACTTTTGCCTCTGTATAGATGTTTGGGCAGTCACGTTCGGAATTCGATTGATTCTCACTTCTCAACACTAGCTCTATTTATACTCTGTTGGCAACACCCCAGAATCTTCCTTTATCGAGATTCTTCTCTTCCTTTCTCGTTAGCTTGTTCTGGTTATCGTTTATTTCTTTTTGTTGACATTCGTTTCGATGCTGCCAATAGTGTCAGTCACAATAGTGATGAGTAACCAACTATCGATACTCGTTACACTGCCCTCCTCTTAACCTTGTTCGTCCCGAACAAGTTTTTATACTTCCCCTCAATATGGCGCAAGTCGCTCCAAGTGCACTACTTTAAACTTTGCTCTTTTATTCCAGGCACGTTGAATACGATACACTACTCATTTATCTTTGCTATAATCTCATATGATCCTTCCCAATGAGTCTGCAGTTTAGGGGACAGGCCTTTCTTTCGTTGTGGATTATGAAGCATTACAAGCTCTCCTTCATAGAACCCTTTTGAATTTGCTTTCAAGTCATACCTGGCCTTCATCTTATCGCTTATCATCTGCGACCGCTCTCTGATGAACTGATGTACTTCATCCAACTGTTCCCGCTTTTCGCTAATATAATTACCTTCGGTTGATCTCGTTGGTGTTACAACTCCAAATTTTAAATCAGCTGGCAGTCTTAACTCGTTTCCAAAAATTGCCATTGCCGGTGTAGTAGCCGTCGTATCATGTTGGGCGCATCTATATGCCATGAGGAACATTGGTATATGTACAAACCAGTCTCTTTGGTATTTATCTACGACTTTTCTCAAATATTCCTCCAAGGTACGGTTAAATCGTTCTACCATGATATCAGATTGTAGATGCAAAGGTGTTGTACGAGTTTTGTATATACCCAGCATACGGCATATCTCTTGGAATACAACTGATTCGAAATTTCGACCTTGGTCTGAGTGTAACTCCATCGGTACACCAAAACGAGTAACCCATTGGTTGACGAATACATCCGCAACTGTACTAGCTTCTTGATTTGGGATGGGGTATACTTCAGGCCATTTACTGAAGTAATCTATAACCACCAGAACATACTTGTTTCCTGCGTTGCTTATTGGAAATGGTCCAGCTATGTCCATAGCAATTCGCTCAAATGGAGCACCCACGGTTTATTGGTGCATCTTACCTCGACTTTTCTTAGTGGGACCTTTGTTTTGGTTTTGGTGATTCCCAAATGCCCTCCACTGGAGGCATTGTGATACTCAGCTATCACTTCATTTATTCTCGCCTTGGGTACCACTAGAAGATCATTAGTGATTTTTCCATCCTCACTTTCCCATGCTCGGAGTAAACATCCATCTCGTAAGTGCAGGCTTTGCCACTGCGCACAGTATGCCTTTGCTATTGGACTCTCATTAGTCATTTCTTGCCAATCTGGACGTATGCCCTGCTCCTTGTATTCCATAATCTTTACGAGATCTGGGTCGTTCCTCTGATCTTCTTGCACTCGTTCGGTGGTCCATGACTCCTCCGGCAATATATTCGTAAGTCGTATGTCGACTATGTGATTCTGGCTTCCTACCCGAGAACAATGTTTACTATCTACGGTGCAAGTACGACGATATGGAGTATCAGCTTTACCACAATGAATGACATCACGATCTTCCTTTCGTTGTCCTGCTGAATTCGATCTTTGTTGGTTGCATCGTAGGCGGCAATTACGCGCCATGTGTCCTCTTTGATCGCATATGAAGCACTTACCGGCAAATTTATTTCTGTGTTGATTCCTTGTTCTTCCTTTAGGCTTCATACTCGATTGATAGCAATCACGAGCTATATGCCCTCGTTTGTCGCAAATGAAGCACTTACCATTAAATTTGTTGTCGCGTCGATCTGCTCTTACTTCAGGCTGAACTACTGATTTTACTGCCTGACGCACTGCTTCAACCAGATGTGATGTTTTCCCCTCTAGTTTGCGTACTTCTGGCACTGGTCGACACATTAAGCTGGCGGCTTCATACGTCAAAGCACTACTGATTGTTTCGGCATATGTATTCCTGGGTGACATGATTAGGGCACGCTTTGTCTCTCCATTTTTCTCGCCTCTATTTTTATTTTTTCGACGAACTCTTCCGAATTACCGGAGAACGCTAGATGACATAAGCGCTCAATATCTGAAGCGAATTCCTGAAGGCTCTCATTACTCCGTTGCACTCGCGATCTCAATTCCACTCGATGTAATTGACTCTTGTATTCATTTCCATATTTTCGCTGGAGTGTGTCCATCAGTGACTGATAGCTACCACGATCTTTCTCTGGAATAATCTGTAACACGTCGGAAGCATTACCTTTTAATGCGACTATTAAAGCAGCAGTCTTGTCGCTATCATCCCATTGATTCTTCGAAGCGGTTGTCTCAAATTGAAGCTTCAAGATATTGAATGGTGTGCTTCCGTCAAATGTTGGTGGCTTTAGTTTGATTGTACTTGAATCTCTAATCACTGATGTGGCTGGCCCATTTATTTTTAGTTGGTTGAGATCGTGCTGTAATTTCTCGAACTTATCTTCCAAGTCATCTACATGTTCCTTCAAATCCATGACTTTTTCATTAATGGTTCCGGAAATTTCCTGAAATCTAATCTCAATTCCTTTTTGTAGATTTTCGATGACGTGTTCTTGTCGAGCCGAACCTTCTTGAATTTCCATACGCAATTCAGCCGAATTTTCTTGAAGCTTGGAGTCAATGCGAGACGCATTTTCTTGTAACTTCGCATTAATTCCTTGCAGTTGCTGCTGCTGTTGTTGCATCATGGATTTCATGAGTTCCATTAGTTGACCACTCGAATCTATCTTGCTTTCCTCCTCAGCGTGCACAACTGCTTGTATATCGGCTTCCTCAAAGAACTCATGTTCTTCTACATTAATTCCCTTAGCCTCCATAGCTTGCCTCAGCCTCACCAGCAATTCCGCCTTTGCACCTCATGACGATAGATTCATCTCTACTAACAGCTTTTTAAGCTGGTCCACTTTTAGTTGGTCAATTTTCACCATCTTTACAGAATCCCACTTCTGACATCAATTGTTACGTTTTTATTCTGTGAGCGATTAATTCTATTTGAATTACCTTGTTCGATCACTGGATTCTGTTAATAATAACTGCAACACTTATTTTATACAACTATATACAGCAACAATTTATTTAATAATCTCTATTTACAATCAACACTGTTTACAATCAACTATTTACAATAACACTTAAATGTACTAGCAACTTTTGCCTCTGTATAGATGTTTGCGCAGTCACGTTCGGAATTCGATTGATTCTCACTTCTCAACACTAGCTCTATTTATACTCTGTTGGCAACACCCCAGAATCTTCCTTTATCGAGATTCTTCTCTTCCTTTCTCGTTGGCTTGTTCTGGTTATCGTTTATTTCTTTTTGTTGACATTCGTTTCGATGCTGCCAATAGTGTCAGTCACAATAGTGATGAGTAACCAACTATCGATGTGTTGTTGTGTTATGTGGCCATAACAACCGAGTATCGATTTAGGCCGAAAATAACATGCTTCGCCAGCCATCTCTGTTCTTCGCTAGCTGGCGCCAGTTAGAAATTCCAAGCGCCGTCAGGTTCTCCAGTACTTGGTCTTTCCACCGGAGGTTTGGTCTTTCTCTTTTGCGTCGTCCTCCAGCGGGTTCCGAATATAACACCTTCTTAGCTGGAGCGTGTTCTTCCATTCGCTCGACATGACCTAGCCAGCGCAGCCGCTGGATTTTGATGCGCTTTACTATGTCAATATCGGCATACAGCTCGTACAGCTCATGGTTGTACCTTATTCGGTACTCGCCACCAACGCAAATAGGTCCAAAGATCTTGCGTAGGACTTTTCTCTCGAAAACTCCAAGCATTCGCTCATCCGAGGTGGAAATTGTCCAGGATTCAGCGCCATATGTTAGGACAGGCATGATGAGAGACTTGTAGAGTGTAGTTTTCGTTCTTCGAGAGAAGGCTCGACTTCTCAATTGCTTACTCAGCCCAAAGTAACACCTGTTAGCAAGAGTTATCCTACGCATGATCTCCAAGCTGACGTCATTACTGCTGTTAATGCTGGTTCCAAGGTAGACAAAGTCCCTTACTACTTCAAAAGCGTAGTTGTCAACAGTGATGTGCTGTCCAATACGCCGGGACTCTTTGTTTGTTGACACTAGATACTTCGTCTTGCCCTCGTTCACCGTGAGACCCATCCGACGCGACTCTCTTTCCAACTCTGAGAATGCTGCACTGACTGCTCGCGTGTTCATGCCGATTATGTCAATATCGTCGGCATACGCTAACAGCATGACACTTTTGTTGAAGATAGTGCCATTATGCCGTAGATCAGCAGCTCGTATTATTTTCTCCATAATAAGATTGAAGAAGTCGCACGATAACGAATCACCTTGTCTGAAACCCCGTTCGGTATTAAACGATGCGGAGAGGTCCTTCCCAATTTTCACTGCACAACAGGAGTCGAATGAGCTTTGCAGGAATACCGAACTCAGACATTGTTGCGTAGAGGTAATCCCTTACCGGACTGTCGAAAGAGGCTTTATAATCAACAAATAGGTGGTGTGTGTCGATCTGTTTTTCTTGGGTCTTCTCCAGGATTTGGCGCAGTGTGAAAATCTGGTCGATGGTGGATTTACCAGGTCTGAAGCCACACTGATAAGGTCCAATCAGGTTGCTGAGCATAGGCTTCAACCTTCCACACAGTACGCTCGATAGAACCTTGTACGCGATGCTCAGGAGACTTATTCCACGGTAGTTGGCGCAAATTGTGGGGTCTCCTTTTTTATGTACAGGGCAGAGAAGACTGAGCCTCCAATCATCAGGCATGCTTTCATCCGACCATATTCTGCTTATGAGCTGGTGCATGCGGGTGAGCAGCTCATCGCCTCCGGTCTTAAACAACTCGGCAGGCAGGCCATCAGCACCTGCAGCTTTGTTGTTCTTCAGCCTTAAAATGGCCGTTTCAACCTCGTCATAGTCGGGTGGTGGAACATCAACACCATCATCTGTAACTGGGGTTATCGGTCATTCTCCTCCACTGGCGGAATTGTTCGTAGCATCGCCATTCAGTAACGTGGAGAAGTGTTCCCTCCATAGGCTCAGTACACTCTGGACATCCGTAACCAGATTCCCATTTCCATCACGACAAGAAGAGGCTCCGGGATTTAAACCTCCACGCAGGCGCTTGATCTTTTCACAGAATTTTCGATACTCGATCGATACTCGTTACAATATTATAACGTATTTTTATAGAAGATGAAATTTTGGTTTTCGTGAAGTGAGAATTTACTCGTATACGTCAAATTCAAAAATCGATAATAGGGTATTTATCGATTGAAAAGTTACCAATGTAGTGTCAGAACAAAATTAGATATATTGTAACGTCCAACGATGACAGTATAAAAAAAAATGGTCTTTTGGAAATCGTTGCTAGTGCAGTGACTTGAGGAATTTGTTGGGAATTCAGTAATTTATACTCACGAGAGTGAGTGTAAAATGATGACAATCAAGAAAAGAAATATCGATAATAGTGAAATTATCGATATAAGAATTGCTGGTGTAATGTGTAAAATAGTGTAACGAGTATCGATAGTTGGTTACTCATCACTATTGTGACTGACACTATTGGCAGCATCGACATGAATGTCAACAAAAAGAAATATGCTATAACCAGAACAAGCCAACGAGAAAGGAAGAGAAGAATCTCGATAAAGGAAGATTCTGGGTTGTTGCCAACAGAGTATAAATAGAGCTAGTGTTGAGAAGTGAGAATCAATCGAATTTCGAACGTGACTGCGCAAACATCTAAACAGAGGCAAAAGTTGCAAGTACATTAGAGTGTTATTGTAAATAGTTGATTGTAAACAGAGTTGATTGTAAATAGAGATTATTAAATAAATTGTTGCTGTATATAGCTGTATAAAATAAGTGTTGCAGTTATTATTAACAGAATCCAGTGATCGAACAAGGTAATTCAAATATAATTAATCGCTCACAGAATAAAAACGTAACAATTGGTTTCAGAAGTGGGATTCTGTAAAGATGGTGAAAATTGACCAACTAAAAGTGGACCAGCTTAAAAATCTGTTGGTAGAGAAGGCGGAACTGCTGATGAGGCTGAGGCAAGCTATGGAGGCTAAGGGAATTAATGTAGAAGAACATGAGTTCTTCGAGGAAGCTGATATACAAGCAGTTGTGCACGCTGAGGAAGAGAGCAAAATAGATTCAAGTGGTCAACTCATGGATTTTATGAAATCCATGATGCAACAACAGCAGCAGCAACTGCAAGGAATTAATGCGAAGTTACAAGAAAATGCGTCTCGCATTGACTCCAAATTTCAAGAACATTCGGCTCGCCAAGAGGGCGTTATTAGTGAATTGCGTATGGAAATCCAAGAAAGTTCGTCTCGCCAAGAAAACTTCATTGGAGAATTCCAGAAGACAATTAATTACAAACTTCAAGAAATTTCTGGGGCTATTAATGAGAAAGTTGCAGAACTAAAAGAACATGTAGATGAAATTTCCGGAGCCGTTAATGAAAAGGTTACAGATCTGAAGGAACATGTAGATGATTTGGAAGATAAGTTCGAGAAATTACAGCACGATCTCAACCAACTAAAAATAAATGGACCAGCCACATCAGTGATTCGAGATTCAAGCACAATCAAACTAAAGCCACCAACATTTGACGGAAGCACGCCATTCAATATCTTCAAGCTTCAATTCGAGACAACAGCTTCGAAGAATCAATGGGATGATAGTGACAAGACTGCTGCTTTAATAGTCGCATTAAAAGGTAATACTTCCGAGGTGTTACAGATGATTCCAGAGAAAGATCGTGGTAGCTATCAGTCACTGATGGACACACTCCAGCGAAAATATGGAAATGAATACAAGAGTCAATTACATCGAGTGGAATTGAGATCGGGAGTGCAACGGAGTAATGAGAGCCTTCAGGAATTCGCTTCCGATATTGAGCGCTTATGTCATCTAGCGTTCTCCGGTAATTCGGAAGAGTTCGTCGAAAAAATAAAAATAGGCATTCATAGATGGCATACGTGATGGAGAGACAAAGCGTGCCCTAATCATGTCACCCAGGAATACTTATTCCGAAACAGTCAGTAGTGCCTTGACGTTTGAAGCCGCCAGTTTCATGTGTCGACCAATGCCACGGGTACGCCAATTAGAAACAGAAACAACAGATCTGGTTGAAGCAGTGCGTCAGGCAGTAAAATCAGTAGTTCAGCCTGAAGGAAGAACAACAGGTCGACGCGAAAACAAGTTTACTGGTAAGTGCTTCATTTGTGACAAACCAGGACACATGGCGCGTGACTGCCGTCTACGACGAAAGCGATCAAGATCGAATTCTCCAGGAAGACAAAAGAAGGAGAATAAGGTGGATAGTGATCGCTCCACTAACACAAATCCATCGTTAAACTAAATCGAGTCAGTTCAGCGGGGCGTGGGTTGCCCCATCATTCACATTTCACAACTACAGCGTGTGCCAAGCAGCTTGACTATTGATGGAAAATTGGACAATATGGAATTCACGTTAACCCTGGATACTGGTGCATCACATTCTATAATCAAGAGCGATTTGGTAAAGAGGTTTGAGCCTTTAATGGGAATAAAATTGCGTACGGCAACGGGTGAGGATGCACAAATTCTGGGCAAGATAAAGAAACGAGTATCTATTGGAAATTGCACATGGGAACATGAATTCATTGTGGCCGACATCATCGATGACGTAATAATTGGTGTTGATTTTATGATTGACAACGGATTTACGTTAGATTTAAATCAACGGATACTACGTTATGCAAATGTCGAACTACCATTGAACATCGGTTACAAGCGTAGTGGGAACATCAAACGAGTACTGGCATGTCAACGCCAAGAGGTTCCAGCAAAATCAGAAGCGGTGATATGGGCACAGATGAATGTGGATGATGGGACAGGCAAGTTGTGGGTGGTGGAAGCAGATAAAGAAATAACGAATAAAAACATCATACTTGGTAGGACGTTAGTAGAACCTAAAGAAAATGGAATAGTACCGGTGCGAATATTAAATCCAACTAATACATCTACAGTTGTAAAGAAAGGAATGGAGATTGGTCATTGCCAGGAAGTTACTGCCGTAGTAGACTGCGAAAAGGGTTCGTCGATAAAAAGTGGAATATCAGGAACTGTCAGGGCGGAAATAAAAGCACAGATGGAAGAATGGGCAGGTGTGCTTACCAACCAGCAAAACAAAAGGCTTTACAACTATTGGAGAAGTACAGTTCAATCTTTCCTTCAAATGGAAAAACAGGAGGACGAACAACCATCGTGAAGCATCACATTGACACCGGTGATTCTAGACCAATTCGTCAAACACCACGACGAGTTCCATTGGCCAAAAGAGACGAAGCCATTAAGCTGATTACCGATATGCAGAAACAAGGTGTTATTGAACCATCAGCGAGTCCATGGAGTTCACCAGTTGTGCTGGTAAAGAAGAAGGATGGAAGTACTCGATTCTGTGTTGATTACAGAAAGCTGAATGATATTACGAAAAAAGACAGCTATCCACTGCCAAGAATCGATGACACTCTGGACACACTATCTGGTGCGAAGTGGTTCTCAACTCTTGATTTGCAAAGTGGCTACTGACAAGTGGAACTGGCGATGGTCTATGGCAATTTACAGTCATGCCATTTGGTTTATGCAATGCGCCAGCTACTTTCGAACGTTTGATGGAGCGTGTACTCAGAGGACTACACTGGAAAACGTGCTTGGTGTACCTCGATGACATTATCGTGATGGGAAAAGATTTTAACGACCACCTGGAGAAGTTGAAAGAAGTATTTGAGCGTATACAATCAGCAGGGCTTAAACTGAATATGAAAAAGTGTTCACTCTTCAGGCGAGAAGTTAAATATCTTGGTCATAAAGTAACAACAGAAGGGGTACATACCGACGAGGAGAAAGTAGCAGCAGTACAAGAATGGCCTATTCCGTCGAATCTTCACGAGTTAAGAAGCTTCCTAGGCTTATGCACCTACTATAGACGATTTGTTCCTGGATTTGCAAACATCGCCAGCAGTCTGCATGAGTTAACAAGAAAGAACAAACCATTTGTATGGGGCGAAGACCAACAGAAAGCATTCAAACAACTGAAAGAAAGACTCTGTTCAGCACCAGTATTAGCGTATCCAGTACCTGGACAAAAGTTTGTGTTGGACACAGATGCAAGTGGCTATGGAATAGGTGGTGTGCTCTCTCAGATCATAGATGGGCAAGAAAAAGTAATAGCATACTACAGTAAAATCCTGTCGAAGCCAGAAAGAAACTATTGTGTCACTCGAAGAGAGTTGCTCGCAATACTGGAATGTGTAAAGTATTTCTATAAATACTTGTACGGACCACCGAACGAGTGCAAGAAGATCAGCTATACGACCCAGATCTCGTAAAGGAATACAAGGAGCAGGGCATACATCCAGATTGGCAAGAAATGGCTAATAAGAGTCCAATAGCAAAAGCATACTGGGCGCAGTGGCAAAGCCTGCAATTACGAGACGGATGTTTATTCCGAACATGGGAAAGTGAAGATGGAAAAATCACTTATGATCTTCTAGTGGTACCCAAGGCAAGAATAAATGAAGTGATAGCTGAGTATCACAATGCCTCCGGTGGAGGGCATTTGGGAATCACCAAAACCGTCGAGAAAATAAAGAAACGATTTTATTGGGTTGGATGTCATGACCATGTCGCTGATTGGATTCGGAAGTGTAAGCAATGTGCAATGGCCAAAGGTCCCACTAAGAAAAGTCGTGATAAGATGCACCAATACACCGTGGGTGCTCCATTTGAGCGAATTGCTATGGACATAGCTGGGCCATTTCCATTAAGCAACGCAGGAAACAAGTATGTTCTGGTGATTATAGATTACTTCAGTAAATGGCCTGAAGTATACCCCATTCCAAATCAAGAAGCTAGTACAGTTGCGGACGTATTCGTCAACCAATGGATTACTCGTTTTGGTGTACCGATAGAATTACACTCAGACCAAGGTCGAAATTTCGAATCAGTTGTATTCCAAGAGATATGCCGTATGCTGCGTATATACAAAACTCGTACAACACCTTTGCATCCACAATCTGATGGCATGGTAGAACGATTTAACCGTACCTTGGAGGAATATTTGAGAAAAGTCGTAGATAAATACCAAAGAGACTGGGATGTACATATACCAATGTTCCTCATGGCATATCGATGCGCCCAACATGATACGGCGGCTACTACACCGGCAATGGCAATTTTTGGAAACGAGTTAAGACTGCCAGCTGATTTAAAATTTGGAGTTGTAACAGCAACGAGATCAACCGAAGGTAATTATACTAGCGAAAAGCGGGATGAAGTACATCGGTTCATCAGAGAGCGGTCGCAGATGATAAGCGATAAGATGAAGGCCAGGTATGACTTGAAAGCAAATTCAAAAGGGTTCTATGAAGGAGAGCTTGTAATGCTTCATAATCCACAACGAAAGAAAGGCCTGTCCCCTAAACTGCAGACTCATTGGGAAGGATGATATGAGATTATAGCTAAAAGATAAATGACGTAGTGTATTGTATTCAACGTGCCTGGAATAAAAGAGCAAAGTTTAAAGTAGTGCACTTGGAGCGACTTGCGCCATATCGAGGGGAAGTATAAAAACTTGTTCGGGACGAACAAGGTTAAGAGGAGGGCAGTGTAACGAGTATCGATAGTTGGTTACTCATCACTATTGTGACTGACACTATTGGCAGCATCGACATGAATGTCAACAAAAAGAAATATGCGATAACCAGAACAAGCCAACGAGAAAGGAAGAGAAGAATCTCGATAAAGGAAGATTCTGGGGTGTTGCCAACAGAGTATAAATAGAGCCAGTGTTGAGAAATGAGAATCAATCGAATTTCGAACGTGACTGCGCAAACATCTAAACAGAGGCAAAAGTTGCTAGTACATTAGAGTGTTATTGTAAATAGTTGATTGTAAACCGAGTTGATTGTAAATAGAGATTATTAAATAAATTGTTGCTGTATATACAGTGGCTCACAGCTTATTTCGTACAGTGTATATATTTTTATGTACATGGCTGTAACATCGAAACTAAAAAACTTATCGATAAGTTTTGAATGTAGATGTCTGTGTATGTGTTTAGTAAACCTAATAAGAAAACGGGGAACCCCAAAAATTGTTCTTTTTGTTATGCAAGAGAGAAAAACTATTGATCAGCTGATTTTCAGCTCACATCTTATTTCGTACACAAACTTCAATGTAAGTAAGTTTCATTCTGCCGCGCAGTTACAAAGTTTTTTTTGAATTGTATGAGTTTTTGGACCTTTTTAACTATTATAACAATTTTTATTATTATTATTTTAAATAGTTAAAGTGCTGTAAATTAAACATTTAGCGTTATGGGTCGTCGTACAACGATGGAACAGCGTAAACTGGTAATTAACCATTTTAGGAAAGGTCAGAGTGTGCGAAAAATTGCTGAAATGACAAATTTAAGTGCCTCAACTGTCCAATACATCATTCAACGCTTCGTTCGCGAAAATCGGTTGGAGAACAAGGGCAGAGAAGCACCTAATAAGATTTTCAACGCTTCAGACGAGCGTTATATTGTACGAAAAATTAAGAAAAATCCAAAGTTATCCGCTCCAAAGTTGGCTGCAGAGGTTCAGCGTGAAATAGGAAAATCATCCAGTGCTGAAACTGTCCGACGTGTGCTGCGCAATCATGACTTGAACGGTCGAGTAGCCCGAAAGAAACCATTCATTTCGAAAATGAATATACAACGCCGACTTGACTTCGCCAAGAAGCATATTATTAATACTCCTGCGTTCTGGAATACCGTTATTTTCGCGGATGAGTCTAAGTTTAATATTTTTGGCTCGGACGGAATGTCATATGTTTGGCGTAAAGCGAATACCGAGCTAAACAAGGAGAACCTTAAGCCCACAGTGAAGCATGGTGGCGGTAGCGTGATGGTTTGGGCCTGTATGTCAGCAGCCGGAGTAGGTGAATTGGTTTTTATTGAGGAAACAATGGACAAAATGAAGTACCTCGAGATTCTGAAAAACAATTTACTTCAAAGTGCAGATAAACTGGGTTTGCGGGAAGAATTTCGGTACTACCAAGATAATGACCCAAAACATAAATCTGGGATTTGCAATCTTGGCTTATTTGGAACTGCCCACACTTGATGTCTCCACCACCACAGTCATCTGACATGAATGTGATTGAAAATCTTTGGTCTATTTTGGACAATAAAATAAGAACACACAAGATTTCTAATAAGCAAGACCTAAAGAAGGTACTAATGGAGGAATGGAAAAAAATCACACCAGACATCACTCAAAAATTGGTGGATTCAATGCCAAATAGACTCCAGGCTGTCATTAACGCTAAGGGATGTCATACTAAATATTAAAATCAACTTACTTTGTTTTTAGTTTGAACTTAAAGAGACTGTACGAAATAAGCTGTGACATGAATTTTCCTATTTTTTTCTTATTTTATTTTTTTATAGTGTCAAACACTAAAATTTTGAAAAAGTAAATTTTGGAAAATAAAAAACAAACCTTCCTTTCAAAAATGGCATTTATATTTTGTTCAAATTTTTGCTATATTAGGAATTACGACTGCAGCAATTTTTAAACTGTCACTGTACGAAATAAGCTGGGAGCCACTGTAGCTGTATAAAATAAGTGGAACAAGGTAATTCAAATAGAATTAAACGCTCACAGAATAAAAACGTAACAATAGGAATATTTTTGCTCAGAAAAAATATAACTTTGGTGAATATATCGAGATATATCGAGTGAATAGAGATTTCACTTTGTAAATGTGCAATAGTATAAATGATCAACGGGATTAGATGCACGAATATCGATAATAGCAAATTTATCGATCGATAACAGAAAAGTTAAAATTTTTCGATGAGAAGTAATGTAACGAATAATGTATGACAAGAATAAAAATTGAATTGAAATGTAACGACTATTTAGTGATAATTGTCGCTAGTGCGAGAAAACAAAAAACAAAATTTGAAGCAAAAATAATTTCAAAATTACTTCCGTCAGAGCAAAAAATAGTGTTTTTATTTTCAATATATTGCTGCAACGAGATTGCAGTCTTAGAATAAAAATTGTGAAATTTTATATTGTAATGGAATAGGTATTAAAATACAGTGTTTATCTTATTGTTCCTTTTCGCTGTATTGTGCTGTGTTGTGGTGAGTATGTGCCGTTGCCCCGATGTACGTGGAAAATGTAAACTTTGTTGTTGTATTTAGTTGTTTGTATCATTAAATAATTTTACCAATTTTTATTTAAAAAATACTAATTTTTTTTAATAACAAAATACGTTGAACCACTCTAATGTTACTCTTTTATTTTGTAATGTATTTGCTTGTTTTGTTTTGTTTTTATGTACGCATTTACATATGTATTAATTGAATTTGCACGGTAAATTTTTTGTTTTTTTTTTCCGTTTGCCAATAAAATCCATATCCGACGGTCCTTATTACCATATTATTTGGCCTTTTATAAGGCTATCTGCACAAGACGGAATATATACAATAGGTACCAGCGTCCAAGCTTTTGTGTAAAGCATTCGAAAAACATTCAATTCTTTTCGATGAACAATTTTACATGCTCAAGCAATTATCAATTATTTCACTTTCCCTTGTAACCGCAATCATTGCATACTTATTTCTTTAAATGTACTTCCAACGATGAATTCAACTGCAACTTTCAACTTTTTAAAACAGAAAAAATATTTTCTAACAATGAAAAAATTCAAAACTCCTAATTTCATTTTGACGCAAGTAAAAATAATGTAATATTTAATACATCAGAATTGATTACATTTGAGGAGCAGTTCATACATATTGTAATGCGAATGCATTACTTTGGATTCGATCCTTGAGTTAATGTCGTTGGCGTGCAATCGCTGCTGGGAGAGATCAATTTTCTGGAATTTCATATTACATCTCAAGGTAGTACTCCGACGGCAGCAAAAGTTCGAGCTATCACTGAGTATCCTAAACTGCACACGATTTCCGATCTTAGGAGGTTCACTTGCATGTTAAACTTTTATAGGCGTTTTCTTCCACAAATTGCGGAACACCACGCTTCACTCAATCAATATCTCAAGGGTGCGGCTAAGAACGACAAACGTCCTGTTCAATGGACAACTCAAGCTGAAGAAGCTTTAAACAATTGCAGACAACTTATTTCAAATGCAGTACTTATAGCTCATCCAGTCACCGATGCTGTAATAGCTTTTAAAGTAAACGCATCTAATTTTGCTATTGGGGCCGTCGTTAAACAAAAAGTATGTGGAAATTGGCAACCCTAGGATTCTTTTCTCGCAAACTCATATCCACGCCAATACCGTCATTTGGATTTTATTGGTCAATTCACAACGAAAATGATTCACATATCTGGAGAAGATGACACCGTTGCAGATGCTATGTCACGAGCTGAAGACATTTCTACCATAGATTATGTTAAATTTTTAGAAACACAGAAGACAGATGAATACCTTAAAAACTGATTACGCACTTCAACTTCAACGTGTCCCAATACCTGGATCTAATCTTAGCATTTACTGTAACGTATCACATGGTAAGACCATTCCTTCCTGCTACTTTTCGATATCAAGCATTCGATATGGTACATAACCTTGGTATAAGATCAACAAGGAAGCTGGTAGCAAATCGTTTTGTTTGGCAACAACTCAACTCTGATTGCAATAATTGCATCAAATTTTACGAATCCTGTCAATAATCAAAAGGTATCAGGAATACAAATTCACCCGTCGGCACGTTTCCATCAACTTCAAACCGCTTTTCAGAGGTACATGTTGATTTAATCGGACCATTGCCGCCCTCTCAGGGATTTTCATACCTATTAACGATACCCGATTTTCACAGCGGAAACGATTTGTAGCCGATTTGGGTGCCCAATCAAAATCATATGCCATCGTGGTCGGCAGTTTACTTCAAAAGTGCTCCATGTTTTTGCTAATTTTTGGGGCGCAAAGTTCATACATACGACTCCTTACCATCCACAAGCCAATGGCTTGGTAGAAAGATTTTATAGAACTTTGAAGACAGCGCTACTTACTTACAAAGTTGATCATGTGAAATGCTTTATGGTGAAATACTTTTGCCAGGTACTCAATCAACGTCGTTTGAATTTCTTGAACAGTTTAGGTCAACCATGAGAAATATACAACCTCAAATAGTTCTTCAACATAGCACAAGCAAGCCATTTATAAATACGCATCTTTCTCAGACCAATAATGGGGGAACAAAAACCGCTGCAGCCAAAATACACACGGCCTTTTGAAGTCCTAGAGTTGAAAGAAAAATATTTTGTATTAAATCGACAAGTGGTAAAGATTCTGTTTCTATCGAGCGTTTACAACAAGCATTTTTGGAAGCAATATTATCCTTGCAGCAACAATTGATCTTCTGTTTCTGATTTTGTTATTTTTAATTTTTTAATGTCATTCAATTTTGCAGTTTATTTTGTTCGACAGTGTACCTCGACTAAACGATTATAAGTTTATAAGCGCAGATGTGCAGAAGAAGTAGGTAGACACTCAAAGGATTTGCATTCCAATTAATGAATTAATAGATTTGTGCTGAATATGATCAAAGTCAAAGCTATGTTAGAAATGAAATTCAATATAGCTAGAAGGGCTTTGCTAAGGCATAATTTTGACAACATTGGCTGTGGAAACGAAATAAAATACAGAGGCCATATCACATACATACGAGTATGTTACTATGTCAAATACATTGATTTACATCTGTATTGAAATTAGATATATTGCTCTTTCAATTTTTGTTAAAATGCGTAAATAATTAATTGAAAGAATTTTATATTTGGGAGAATGTAAAAATTAACATTGCTATTTCAATCAAAAACATTTGCTTTGCTATTTTCTTAACTGAATGTATAAAAGTTATATATCTACATTTGTGCTCCATAATAAATGATGTATTATTATACAAATACTGGTAGTCAATTTATTTATTTATTCATACTTTCAATTTAATTAGAGATTATAATGTTTCATGTGTATGTTTATTTACAATCGAATGCTTACATTTAATGAAACTCAAAATGACGAATGATGCTTCTTACAGAGGATAGTATTATGTATAAGCGAAATTAAAATTAAACCAACAAACTTTCCAACTCATACCTACAAACATTTACAAATTCGAGGTACATATATTGTATGTAGGCATTGAATATGTTCGTACGGATGTGAATAGTGTTGTACTTATTTACTACAATTACATTTCAAACATGACATTACAGATATTCACAAATATGTTGTAAATAACAAAATACTATATATATATATAAATATTAATAGTTGATGTCTTTTCGTTTCGGTAGTAAGTAGAATGGTACATTTGTTTATTATTCAAAGTACATGTTAATAAAAGATTACATTATATATATATATATATATATATATATATATATATATATATATATATATATATATATATATATTTATATATTTATATATATGTATATATATATATATATATATATATATATATATATATATATATATATATATATATATTTATATATTTATATATATGTATATATATATATACATACATACATATATATATATATATATATATATATATAATGATGTTTTGCTCTCTTCTCTTCAAATAAACGAGTATTTGAGAGTACTACGATTATTATTTGGTTATTTGAAGTGAGTTACGACGCATATTGTACGTAAAATTTTTTCTTGCTTTACATAACAGATACATAACAGACACTGATGTTTTGTATTACTGCGTCTTGCTGCGCTATGTTGTCTCCTGTATTGTATTTTTTGCTTATATGATAATCTACATACGTATTGTAATATGAAAAGAAAAAATTAATATTTGCAATACTATCAAATATTCTACTTCCTTTTGCAAATGTTGACATTCTATTCATCCTATGAAAAGATAGCACACACTCCATTCCATTCTAGTACCACTCCTATATTCAACTGACTATAATAGCCTAGACAGACGGCAGTCTAATTCCGGATTACCGAGTTAATTCGAATTAACTCGGGCATTAACTGCAGCTAATCCGCATTAACTCTATGAGATAATTCTCAAAATAAAAGAGGATTAGGGCAATTTGCGATGGCAACACTGCAGAAAATTTTCTATTGTGAATTTTTCTCGATCCATTTTACAAAATATTAGGAGTGTTCGCTACCAAAAAACTTTCAACAATTGTTATCAGTTTTCAACATGAAAAGCGTTGGCGAACAAATAAATCCAGCTGTCAATTACAAACTGTGAATGTCAATTTACAAGTTTCTGATAGTTTTCAGTCACGTACTTCTTGTAGATTATCTCATATCGAGAGTGACAGATGACAGAACTTGATAGTGATAGTAATGTAAGTGAGCAGACCTAATAAAACAGCAATCAGCCGTTTAGTTAATTCGCAATACTGCCCTCTGTCAGGTTAATATTGTATTTGGATTAAGTGCGCCGGTAATCCGGAATTAGGCTGCCGTCTGTCTAGGCTATAAGCTAACTTAAAATGTAGTTAGCTGAAAAGTCATGCAGAGACGGGCAATTGACTTGTGCCTAGGCCAACGCTATGTTAAAATGGTCAATTCATTCCAAAGCAAGTGGTCGAATAATCATATTATAGTCCATCAATTTTTGATATTAATGTTTCGTTGAATTTATGGTAAACGTTTTTTTAAAAGCACAGTCATTTTGAAAGTCAGGCATAATCGTACATACTAAAATGTTTTTTAATAAAATAATGAGAAATAACGAGGAAAATTTGTAATTTATTGCTAATTTTGTAGAGTGCATTCTACGTGCGAAAAGGCGGTACCTGGACGCAATTATCTAGCTGGTAATGTTAACGCGATTCCAAGATGGAAGAAAGACCAATGAGGGTGAAGTTTCTTAGTGCATGCAACGTCCACATACCATTGGTGTGCCGACATTGATGATAATGCGAAAGGCAGTTTGTTACCTTTTCACCCCGAAAAAAAAAAATAATAAAAATAAAAGAAAATAAACAACGATTACGCACGCTGTACCTTGCGAAGGTTTTATGCGATTTATCAAGAAAACAGTGAAGCCATTTTTTCTAAACAGGTCGAATAATGTAAAAATGTTCACGGTCTTTACAAACGTCATCATGGAGAATTCCAAAATCCATGTGTCAAATATGTTTGTTTTAAGAAGAAGACTGCCGAAGTTAGAGCGAATTAAATTTAAAAGAAAATGTACATTGTATGTAATTATTAGGGATCTGTAATACAATATTATGAGGCAGTATAACTGAGAGGTTTGTATCTTTGAATGCACCGTGTGGGCGTGGCAGTTGACCAATCATGCACTTTTGACAAATTTCGTTTAAATATCTCAATATTTGTCATCTGCTACAAATTGAGTTATAATACTTACTGAAAATGGGCGTAAGCGCTTTTTTATTGCATGGCGAGATATGTATGCATGTACGTATGTACGAAAATAAAACTAATATGCCATAAAAATAGTATCAATCATTAAACAATGAAGAACAAAAACTATTTATCTTAATACATACAAAGGAGAAGAGATGAGAAACTTAGTACGTTAAATATAAAGAATATAAAAAATTGAATAATATTTTTCTACTATTTTAGCATGTGTAAGTATGTGCATAAGATTCGCTTTGGTAATTTTTCATAATTATATGTAATTTTTAACATTTTTAATTTGTTTGTCTACATATATAATTATACACATACACATACACGAATGAACAATGAGAAATATATTTTTAGATAACTATGAAAAACGAAAGGAATAAAATTATTATACGTAAATATTGTGGCATGAATAAAAAATTTAAATTAGATACTAATCCAGTTCTTTCGATATCCATGTGTGTGTATATCTTATACCTTAAAAGAATTGCCACACAAAAGAACAAAAAAATTAAAATCAAAGACATATACTTAAGTCCGTAGAAAATCACAGCCGCGAGCCGCCGATGGACCTTAAGTACACACATATACTCATATTATTCTAAACAATCAGAAACGCACTGCTTAGTGTAAGTAAATATATCTATATGCTGCATTGAATTTGACAGCCTCTATTCATCCTACCCCCACCAATCATACCAAACGTTAGGTATGCGAATTTTGTTGTACTGCATAATAAAGACCTGTTAAAATGACGTCATTGTCTATGAGGTCACCATGGGCTCTTGCAATGTTACACTATTGGCACAATTTTTTGGAATTGACGGTGTGACACTTTTAGTGGATCTTAGATTTAAAGATGCTTCATTAGTAATTGGTGGAGTAGGATTAGATGATGGTGATGGTATAGCTGTAATTGTAACTTCATCAGATATAGCTGCTACTGCCGATATAGAGTTATTTGCCAATTCTGCCATTGCTGCTGCTGCTGCTGCTGCTGCAGTTGCAGCTACAATTTCTTCATTATCCTGGTCATCATCGTTATCGTCATCATCATTTTCATCATCATGGCCATCATGATTAACATCACCATCCTCATCATGACCATCATGGTCATCATGGTCGTCATGATCATTATTATCTACATCCACAGTATCATTATCCTTGACAACAGGAGCAGGATCAGAAGCAATTTGACTGCTTCCTTTTGCTGTAGTCTTCTTTGGCGCAATAGACATGTTAGAAGGGACTTGGGCAACAAGTGCGCCCGCATATTCAATGCCATTCAATTCAAGATTCACAATCAGTTGGGGTTGGCCATTCGGTGTGTTCACTGCAAAGAATTCAAATCAATATTAATATTTTCACATGCAATTAGTCATTATTGAAAGTCATTACCATTACTTCGCAATCTAAATTGCATTCCCGAGAACAAATTTAAAGTTGCCAATGACCCAGCAGGTACAGCGGCTGGCATTGGTATCTTATCACGATTGCCATTGCTTTGTGGATTCGAAAAATGGATCTTCCTGGTGCACAACGGTGAAGTTTCTCCATTTCTGCCAGCTGATGTTGATGCCGATCCTGATGATGGTGAGTTTTCAAGAGCTGAATCATCTGACTTATAATGTGGATTAACGCCTGTAGTACTACACTGAGGATTGTAATGCTGATTGTTATGTGGATTATGGCCATTCAATAATTGTTGCGATGATTCATTTGTATTGCTCGATGTATTTGCATTTGAATTGTGCTCCTCACGTTCGTCATCGTCATTATCATCACCATCACCGTCACCATTGGAATCATCATATCCAACAGCACCATGCTCAGTCTCGTTTTCGCCATTGTACAATTGATTTGTCCTATTACCATTATTATTATTAACCTGATGAAGTTTTGCTGCTACAGCGGCGGCTGCTGCTGTCGCCATGTTCTGTGAAACATCATAGAAATTTGGTGGAAAACCAGCTGCCGCTGCCGCTGCTGCAGCTGCTGCTGCTGCTGCTGCTGCTACTGCTGCATGAGAATGTTGATGATGATGTCGTTGTTGCTGTTGTTGCTGCTGCTGCTGATGATGATGACTAAGTCGTTTAGATGGTGGTGGCTGCGGATGCGGGAATTCCTGATTATGTTCATTTTCTGGAGAGGGGTCTCTGTCTCGCTCACGCTTAATTGCGGCGACATGTGTTGGCGAAAGGTTTAGAGCTTCGCTACTAGAATTATACAATAGAAAATTATTGTTGTTGTCCATGATGAGTGTGGTGAAATTAGCACAGACACAAAATATGAACAAGCATGGTGAAATACAAATCAGTAAAACAGAGAAGGTAGGGGGTTTTTCTGAGTGAAGTACCTATTGCACATGTTACATACAAAAGAGGTATTATATAAAATATACAAAATGGTCTTACTGGCAGCTTTATCGAGTTATACCCTGCATACATAGAGATATAAATATAAAAAGTGGAATTGTAATACCAAAGTTTTGTCCAGTAAACGAATATTAGGATATATTTCAGATAAATTTCAAATTGTATTTTTGTGTTTTATAGCACAAATAAAAGTACAAGTGCGCACACGACAATAAACTACCACCGCTCGAAGCTTTCATGCAGCACTGAGTATCACCGACTAAAGTAAGCGTTGAGTATGGATAGCTGAACAACTCGTCATTGTAGATTAGAGAACCACTCTCTAAGAGTACTCCAATTTTCAACACAAGTACATGTGCTCCATAGGAAAGTACTCACAAATCAGCTAAAATCAGCTAATTTGATTTTTGGATACACTAGTGAAAATTCTGAGCACATGCTTAATGTGTTTGCTCATATTTATTGCCTTCATATCCCATAGATGCTTTGGACTGTATGTTGTATTTCCATCTTGGAAGTGGTGACTGTAGTGCCCCACATTCGTCCTGTTGGAATAATGCAATTAATACCTCGGTGTTCATATGGCTCCATTGCACTAACATCATAAACTAATAATTTATATATTTAATTATCATTACTAATTCGAAAATTGTTTAAAAAAAATACGAAAATAGTAAAAGACACAAAAAGTACAGAACGCGCGTACCTGTTTGTATCAAGCAATGTTTACATTGAAAACAAAAACTACTCGTGCCGTGATTGAGATCGTAAACGATAGCATAACATCGCATTTATTAAGAACGAATCGAGATCATCGTAGCTGTATAAGTACTATGCAGAATTTTGGAAAGTATGTGGTCGAATTACATTTGTAATGCTATCAATTTATTAAAATCACTAATATCCCTTTTTGGAAACAGCAATCTAAGACAGTCTAATTGGTGTCTGTATGTATGCGTCGCGCCAGAGCAAAACACGTACAAAGGAAGTGGCGGACGGGTTCCCTTTTTTTCTTCGACCGGGCATCTACGTCAAAAACCTTGATAGAACATTTACTAAATTATTAATTGTCACATGTACTTTGATCGATCTTTGTATAACGTGAACATACTCTAGAAATGATTTCACCACCAGGTACTTTTTGAAGATAGAAATTTTGACATTTACCTTTGACGTTGAACGGCGTTAACTGCACTAATACCATTGATACCCCTATTAACAGCATCAATAGCATCAATAGCATCTTGAGGCAACATATTAGTGGAACCTTTCTTTCCCTGGTATATTTCCCACATTGCAGTGCGTGACAATTCCAGCGCATTGTAAGTGCAAGCGTCTGGACTTTGAGAATTTTCTTTTTGTTGTTGATGCTGTTGCTGCTGCTGCTGCTGCTGCTGCTGCTGCTGCTGTTGCTGCTGTTGCTGTTGCTGTTGCTGTTCCTGTTCCTGTTGCTGTTGCTGTTGCTGTTGCTGCTGCTGCTGCTGCTGCTGCTGCAGTTGTTGCAATTGTTGATGATGCTGTTGTTGGAGGGAGTTTGTCAGAGCAGCGCCGGAGGCGCCAGCAGCGACTGCCGCCGCTACTGCAGCATTCTGTTCCTTTTTAGCTTGTATCAAACTTAAATATTCCACCATCCGCTGAGAAAATTCATTTGATATCGCACTTGATACTTGCGGAAATGAAGGTGCCATTAGTCTCTGATGTGCTGCGACTGCGGCTTGCGTACTACTGGCAGCATGTGTTACCAGTGCCAGTGGCGACAGTTGTTGCATAGCATTCGTAGCGACACGTCCCATGTGGTTCTGTGAAGGAAGAATGCAATGTTCAAAATAAGAGTTATGCAAATTCGAATGACAATGTTTACCATTTGCAATTGAGGGTGCATGCCTTCGTATTGGCCATAGCTGGAACGTCGACCTTCACGTCGATTACCATCAATAGCCGCTTGCAATTCAGTTGGTGTGCTAAGATTTTTCTTATCACACTCATATGGATATAAATATTTCATGTATCTGTAAATAGAAAAAGAGAAAAAGAATCATTTTAGATGGTACATGTTTCAATATTCCACACATTCTAGGCATAATGGATTTGTATCATTTTGTGTTGGCTAACCACTGTGCATCGCTTTAGTAAATATTTTCCAAGTCATTACCGCCGAGAGAGAATAAGAGTAAAAGGATAACTTAAAAGAAACCCAAAAGCAACACAGACAGAGGTAAGGCACGAAAGTGTGTAGGTACCTAAATAAATAACTAACAACAATTCATTCAATGTTGCAGCAGCAGCAGCAGTATCACTAAAAACTCAAGAATAAAACACCAACATATGAGAAACAGGTACTCATACGTGTATAATGCATACATGTGCATATGACACAACCAAATGCAAATAAATACATTGATGTTTATACAATAATGCACGATCGATGCAACACACAACGATCATAAAGACCACAGACAGGGACAAAACAAGACAAAATCAAAAGAATACAAATGAAAAAGAATGAAAATGTTTGTCAAATATACACATACTCGTACATAAAGTTGATAGTGGTAATGAAGAAATAATAATGATGAACTAGCTAGCCAGCTAAGCTATTTAAAAAAAATCAACATCAATTGTGTTAATTAAATTAAAAAATGCTAATGGAATAGTTCACAATACAATGTGAGAGAAAACACGATGATGATAAAGATGATCCATCTCTTCTTCATGTTCATAAAAGTTTGCACAACAATTATGCACCTAAGTGAATACATATGCTCGTATAAGTGCGATATAAAGAGAAAAAATCAGTGCTTTTGTACGTGCTGGATCAGATGATTCGACTGATGACAGTTACTTAATAAAACCGTTTCTTTTTTCATTGTCGTTTATATCTAAATATTAATGTGAGTCAAATTTTAAACGGCCTGTAAACAGATATGTAAAAATGTGCAACATATTTAAGGATTTTCCCAAAGGAAGCAAATAAAAAGTTACAATGTACAACTGCCTGGTTTGTATTTGTTCTTATAACCAATATAAGATGTCATAGCTCAGTGGTTAGTGCGGTGGCCTTTGATCGATAGGACGAGGGTTCAATCACCGGCAATTCTTCCGGCAGTAACAAATTGCCTTGAAAACGCTACTAGAAAGAGCTCTGTGGCAAAGCTCAGAAAAAGTAATGTCACAAGAATTCTGCCGTTCGTTAATATACGTTTAAGTTAGTTCATTCTAATACTGTCCTAAATTTGACATGCACAACAGTACTGGAAGAGAAATTCGACCAAAGGATCCTTCTGAGGTACAAGTGCCACATATTTATTTTTCATTTATTTTTTTGCCAGTGCCAATATGAGGCTACTAAAGGATTTTCAGATGTTTTTGCTTTAATTTTCTACAGAAAAGAAAGAAAGTGTGTCCGGAGGAAAAATTAATAAATGAATAATAAATAAATAAATAAATAAATGAATGATATGAATATGAACTGTGAACTTCGCCGACATATTTTTTTTTTTTTGCTTTTATGCTTTTTATAGTTCTTTGTTCCAAAAAAAATTTTGGAATTTTATTTTTCTGGTCCAATGGTAACAGTGAAACTTGTTCTGATATTTTTAGGCCAAAATAAAAGTCCTTGAAAGAATAAACAAAACGCTAATCCTATTTATTGAAATTTGTTTAAATATGTAAAATTAGAGATGTTTTTTAGTGAAAATAACTTTAACTTTATAAAAAGTTATTATAGGACTAAAAAAATAAAAGTCCGGATTTTTCAGTTATTATTGGGCTTTCTTCCAAAAATAAAAGTATCTATGATTCTTGTACAGGAGGTCATGAGGATAACAAAGACACCGACAGATTACTTCTACGACAATATATTTTGCTCGGAAAAAATTAATAAAACGTTAAATTGGGTCCCTGGAAGTGATCTAAGTGATGTTTTTCGCCGAGCCTGGTCGTTTTTCAAAATTTTACCCAACTCAATGTAGTATGTAAATTTAAAATAATTGTTGTTTTTGCATTTACAAAAAAAAATATAATAAAATATTCGCATAAACAACAAAACATTCACACACTATTCACACAATTTACTCCACATTTACAACACATTAAATCCACAGAGAGTGTATGCATGTATACAAGTATGAAAGTATACGAGTGCAAACAATAAATACCTACAAATTGTACGTTACACCTTGTTTTTCTTTTTCACGCTTATTGCAAATTCAATATTTATTATTGTTTTACTTTTGTAGTGTTTATTAATTAAATGCAAAATTTTGCGCACACATGGCTCCGCATGCATTTGTGAGTGTATATGTGAAATGCAATGTAATCATAATTTATTGTCTTTTTTCTTTTGGGTTTATGCTAATGAAGGACTCAACTGCATTAATACAAGTACTGGTAATCATTGTTTTTGACGATGAATAATTATTAACACATTGAACCACAATCAAAATTTTAATTCCATTTCCGGGCAAAATTTTAATTTGACAAGCTTTATTTTATTATTAGCTTAATTGATTGAGCTTCTTCTAAAATTGTGTATTGTAAAGAGCCCAAAATAACTCAGGTCTTATAGTGTATTGCCTATTTGCGTATCAATTTCTTTTGAGATTTGACTTTTAACCCTACTTCCGTAGACTATAATTTATGATGCAAAGTAATTTCTGTTGCTCCTGTTGCGCGAATCATTTCGAAGTTTAATATGTGTCCAGAAGGAATAAATAAAAAATTATAATAAATATTCGGATTTTTAATTTGTTATTAAATATTTTATTCTTTAATTTTTCTTCAATAGCGACTCATTTGAAACTGGAGAGTAGGGTTAAGGACGATTTCGTTGTGGTAAACTAAATGCAGACCTTCTCCAAAACTATACTAAGTTTATATTAAATTATTTTAAATTTTCTTTCTCAAATATAAGTAAAATAGAGTGAGGCTTATATGTGAGCAATTAAACAAAAATCAAAAAGAATTTATATTTTCGATCGCAGCTCTATTCTCAATGAGTTCCTGATAGGTATGTATACGATGGGATCAAATTATCCACAACCAATACATGGCACTTTGAAACAATACCACCACTCACCACCTTTACCACTCGACATTTATTTAAACATTTAAACATTTATTTTTTAAGTCTTTCTGTGTCTATGCAATTGGATAAGGTACTTATGAAGCCCATCACCATAAAGTGAGGGAATCATTGGCACCGATGCCATAAAAAAATCTAATCTGAAAATATTTATTAATATAGCATATTGGATATGATACAAATTGATATTGTTCTTATGCCGGTTATAGACAATCAACAACAACGATGAATTTATTTAATAATAAATATGAATAAGCATAAAGCCCCCCGTAGGCAATACTCAAATTTAGCAAATACAAAAAAAAAAAAAGCGCAGGCGTTAATGTCATTTATTATGGCACGCAACAAAACACAACACAGCTGCTTTTGCACAACGTGCAACATGCTGCAAAAAATTGCAATATTTGATTTTGCTCTCTGCTTCCTTCCTCTTTCATTCTTTCTTTGCCTAATAGAAGATACATATTAACAATTTTTAATGCAATTATTCAACGTCAGCACAAAGTAATCAATCAATCACCAAGTGTGTTTACACAAGCTCAGTGATGGCAAAATGCAAATAATTAATAAATAAATAAAAAATAAAAAGAGTAATGAAATAGCTATGAATTCATGTAAAAGTATGCATTCCGCTCTAGTCGGTTTGAATTTCCAATATGAATTTGGAATATGGATATGTTTACTATAAAAATTTATGTATTTTCATACAAAATATCATAGTAATTGTACATATATTATGACTTTTTGTGCTTCACTAATGTATAGTGAAGTATAGTACGTACATAGTATCAAATAATTGCAAAACCACAAACAAAAATTATAATAATATATTATATAATTATAATAATTTGTAAACATCACTAAACATTACTGCACCTACACCAACACACATAAATACTATATGCAATCATATATGCATTATGTAATTATTGGAATGAACATATCGTACACCCATGTATTAGAGACTTCCATGAGTACCAATCAGGTACGATACATAATTTTTAAATTTGTTGTACCGTAGTGTTGTTGCATCATCAGAATCAAATGTGTAAATCAAATGATCAGGATGAACATCAATTGATTCTTTCAATTTTTTAGGTACACTACTGATGGCAATTGTACATGACGAACCAATGGCCAACTGGGTTAGCAACTAATTACTAAATTTTATTGCCCTGGGAACAGCATGGACCAATACAGTAATTACAGTGCTCAATATCATTTTGGATGGCAAAGTCATACCCACCATCAATAATAGAATGATACTTGGCAGCGGCATAGCCAGAGTTGCAGGGATGGACCATAGTCGAACTAGAACAAAATTAAAGCAAATGGTGAAAACCCCTCACAAAGTCTTCTAAATTTAATTTTTATCAAAATCCGGGAATAACCAGCAATTTAGCAATTTTATACAAAAAATATCATCATTATACGATTAAGCCTCATGTACACACCATCCTAGAAATGCATTCCAAAGAATTTCAAATAAAAAATTTATCTTATCATAGAGGTCATGTACATCTTTTTGAAAGTCACTGAGACGTCATAAAAACCGTATTATGAATAAATTACTTCTGACATCAATTCATTAGACAATTACCAGGTGTACAAGTTTAAATCCGCTGTTTTTCGGAAAAAAAACATTTTTTTTTAGAAAACCAAAAATTAATTTATTCAAAGTATTTGCCCTCACTAGCTATACATTTTTCCCATCTCTCGGGCAATTTGTGTATACCATGCCAAAAGAATTCCTCATTTTTCGAGGCAAACCACTCGTCAAGCCATTTTCATACGAATCGCCGAATACAGATGATAGTCAGAAGGTGCCAGGTCTGGTGAATAAGCGGGATGAGGTAGCACCTCCGAATTGAGTGTGTCCAAGTAGTTTTGGACCAGTTTTGATGTGTGCGATGGGGCGTTGTCGTGGGTAAAAATCAGCTTCTCATGTCTTTGTCCATAACCAGGCCTTTTTTCACCCAAAGCACGGCGCAATTTCACTAGTTGTTGGTTGTAGCGGTGAGCATTGACAGTTTCACCAGGTTTCAACAGCTCGTAGTAGATGACACCCTGCTGATCCCACCAAACTCACAGCATCGTCTTGCGTCCAAAGCGATTTGGTCTTGGAGAAGAGAAGAAGTTGCTGGTTGGCCGGGATCGACCCACGTTTTTTTTTTTCGTTTAGGATTCCCAAGTACATGCACTTTTTATCGCAAGTCACCAAAAGATGCAGGAACGACTTTCTTTTTGTCTAGCAAGCAAGATTTCGCATGTGTTTTAGCGTCTCTCCATCTGCCTATCGTTCAATTCATGGGGTACCCATTTTCCAAATTTTTGAACCTTCCCCATGGCTCGTAAACGTATGGAAATGGCTTGTTAAGTAACACCTAACTGTTCGGCAAGCATTTTTTGCGATTGGGTGTCGTCCTCATCCAAAAGAGCCTGCAAATCATGGTCCTCAACTTTTCTGGGTCTACTTTTACGCTTCTTGTCGTTCAAGTCAAAATGGCCTTCTTTGAACCGACGAAACCAGTCTCTGCAAGTTGTTTCCGATAGCGCACTGCCTGCACAAGTATTCGATGCGCCTAAGCAGCAGATTTCTTCAAATTGAAGCAAAAAAGTATAGCTTCCCGCATATGCTCTTTTTCTGGCACGAAACTAGACATGATTACACGAGGAAAAATGTATGTTGTTGTATGAAATCACTGATGATGTTTACTAATTGATGTGAACAGGTGTCGAACTTATAAAAAAAGGATGCACAGTCGATAATAGCTCAATATGCTCACTAACGCCATCTACGAACAAACAACGAATTTAAGCGTGTACACTTGGTATACAATACTACTAGCATATCAATTGAGTCATATGAGGAAAAGTTGTGGGCCATATAGCGAAATGGCATGTAAAAAGCGGCGGTATAGCAAGAAATGGGTGTAATGGTTTTGACCAATTACTAGTCGATGAAAAAGTTCCACTGTTTGATGAATTTATCACAAACGAATAACAAGATCTCAAATAAACTCTAAATAGGCAAACTTAATGGATATCTCACATAACTCACTAGTCTCACTTGTGTAATTATTAATTTTTATAGGCCAAGCGTATCGTGATAAATTTATTCCCATAAATGACGCTTTCGTGATGGGATATGCAGAAATGCGTTTAATTTTTAAACCGTTTATAAGTTGCAGCACAAAAGTTGAATCAAACAGAGTTTTTGAAGTCAAGACATCCAAGCCTGCGCTGAAATCTATCAGTATCGATTTGAAATTTCACTGAAATGCTCTACAACACTTCTTCGATTTTTTTCTAGATACTAATATATGAACATCATTTTTGAGACTTCAAAACCTGTAGCTCAAAACATTAAAACTTCAATATGGACCACAGTATTTAAAGGCCTCAAAACTTATATGCTCAAAGCTGGACATATATAAGAAAATCATTATTTTTGCATTAAATTGGAGGTTTTATTTAGCATAGTTAGAATGATCCGATTTAGGTCAAATATGCACCGTTTTGTTCGATAACTTGCTGCCATTTTGAAGGTAATTTCATAATGCCACTCTCATAGAAACCTCGTCCCTATTGGCAAACAACTGGGACAGTTGATTTTCACAAGCTTCTCTTGAGGCGAATTTTTCACCAGCAAAATCATTCGCCATAGACAGGAACATGTAGTAATCACTTGGTGCCAGGTCCGGACTATAAGGTGGATACATAAGAACCTCCAAACCAAGCATCTGGCGAGTCACTGTCCATGTGTGTGGCCTGGCGTTGTCCTTATGGAACACAATTCCTCTCCTATTGGCCAAAGCTGGCCGCTTCTAGGCGATTGCTTCCTTCAGACGGTCCAATTGTTGACAGTACAGGTCTGAATTAAGAGTTTGACCGTAGGGGAGCAGCTCATAGTAGATGATTCCCTGCACATAGCAAAACCTTCCTGACCGTCAATCCTGGCTTGGCCACCGTTTGCGCCGGCTCATCACGATTCGACCACGACCGTTTCCACTTGACGTTGTCGTAAGTGACCCACTTTTCATCACCAGTAACCATCCGCTTCAGAAATGGAGCGATTTTGTTGCGATTCAGCAGCGATTCGAGATGGAAATTCAGTCCATGAGGTTTTTTGGCGTTAACTCGTGTGGCACCCATACATCGAGCATCTTTTTGCATCCATCCTTATTTAAATGGTTCCAAACGGGTTTTTGTGCAATATTTAGCTCCTGGGCAATAGAAGCAGTGCTTACATGACGGTCAGACTCGACGAATTCCATTATATTATCGATATTTTCGACAATTCGCCTTCCAGAGCGTGATGCATCTTTGACATCAAAAGTATCGGAACGGAATCGACGAAACCAAAATTTCACATGATTTGCTGCTACAGTATCAGGACCATACACACTATTCACATTTTCAGCCGTCTGGCTTACGTTTTCGCCTTTATCGAAGAAAAACTGTAAAATGTGACTTATCTTCTCTTTACTGTTGTCCATCTTTGACGCGTGCTCAAAATACTGAGTCAAGCAATCACAAAACTGCCTGAGAAGTCGCAATCGCACTTATACAACGCGAGATACAGATTACTAAAGCCATCTATTGGAAAAAAAATTTCTTTTTACCACACCTTCATAGTTTTAACGTCTTTGATTTGAATATTGCGTTGAATAATTGTATTATTCAAGTAGCGATTAAATGCTGGGGGAAAAAATGTATGCAACGAACATCAGAAATAAACTCCGCAAACGCAATAAAATGCTAAAGGCGTTTGCAGGAACCAGTTGGGGGAAACGACAAGGAACGCGTCAGCAGCCATTAGCGACTACTATTTAGAGCAAGTGCGCTAAATATCGTTACTGGATGCGACAAGAAGCAAATCTACTAAGAAACCCAGATGATGTAAGTCAGAAAACCCAACCTAACCTATACAAAGCATCAACTGGATAGTGCCCTCATTTGATGAACATATTGACCAATACGCCTAAAAATAAAAAAAATTTGTATCAAGATTACACTTTCATCTTAACCATGGAATGGTGGCTCCACCTGGCGTCAGAATAGTTCTGGAGAAAAAAATCAAACTTCGTATTCAATTGCCTTTTCAATAAGATGTATTTCAATTGGTAAACTTTTCCTTATTCTAATAATTTCATATTTTTGAAAACTTAGTGCCTTAAAAGTGATTGAAATGAGTGAAATAAGTCCTCGACCGATACTGCCATCAATACAATATTTGCTACTTTGCCACAGAATTTATATAACAAATGACACCTTACCGAATCTCTGTATTCTGGCCGTAGACATAGAATTCTTGCAAGCAAACTCATGAGAACTTCAATGTAAAATATTGTCGTTAATCCATTTGAAAGAAACTTCTAGACTCTTTTTGTTGCAAAACGCTACCATAATGAATGCTTGTTGATACTTTTAGTGATTTTATTTTTACTTTGGACTCGGTGCATGAATAGGTGGTACATATTACTTTGCTAATTTGTTTGGGAATGATATTGAAAACATCACGCCTTTACTCAAGCTACGGTTCATCTGTAGGCTGAGATTTTACTACAATACAACGGCAAAACCTTATAATTGCCATTACCCACGTTAGTGAAGTCCCTAATGAATACAAAAGAATTGGCGAAAAACTAAAACAATTTTTTTTTTTTCAGACAATTTAAGTTACATAGTTACCATTTTTCTATTTTCTGATTAAATTTTTCTAAATTATTTTGATGAATTTGAAAATTTCCGATTAAACGAATGAAACCGACAACAATTTGGTAAAGAAGTCAACATGTTTAGATTGATACGTGAACGAAATTTTAGTCAAAGTGATATCAGTAAAATATAGTATTGTGAAATCAACAGTCCAAATATAAGAAATGCAATGCATACATAATGTAAATTATGAGTAAATTACAGAATTCACAAATGCAAAATGTATATAAAAATGCATTAAAAACAATAGGACAACAACAAATAGCTGCAAGAAATTGTTATAAAACAAAGCCTCCTTGTGATAAAAATGCAAATTAACTCGAATTTACAAATTCAATGTACAACATGAGATTCGTTATATGGGGTATCCACTGTACATACACTGTTTTGTAACGCTAATGTTAACCGCTTTTCACTCAATTCATGTTTGTATACACCATATATGTACATTTTGTATATGAATGTATGATAATATTATTGCTGTTACTTCTATTGTGGTTATTGTTGGTTGTTTATAATATGAGGAGTACATCTGCATACAAACAAACAAATAAACTTGTTACTTGAGTATTACCACTTGTATTGTATAAAAGAGAAGAACAGTGTGTGCGAGCGAGAAACCAACAGAGCAAAATCATTTTGCTATTGGCTATTCTGTACACGATTATATTTTCATATTCATATAATAATTATTTTACATGCGCCATTTTTATTTAATTTATTCTTTTCTATTTATTATTGCATATTATTATTATTATTAGTAGTTGTTGTTGTTGTTGTTGTTGTTGTAGCAGCAGTTGTAGTAGTAGTAATAGTTGCTTGTTATTTACATACACACGTGTGTATATAGTGGGGATACGTTAATTTATTACGACCGTAATTACTATTGATTGTTATACTTTTGTATGTTCAACTACATATATTAACATAATTTTGTTATTGCCATTATTGTTTATTGTGTTCACTTTATTTTTCTGTAATACAAGTATTTTATTAATTTCTATACATGCATGCATGTACATGTATTTGATCTAAGCCATCTCTCTACGTAGAAACTATAACGAATACAAATATCCAATTTGATAAATCTGAACAAAATCCATAAAAATAAACTATTCATTTGTTTCTTATTGATTTTGAAAATAGTAAAGTTAGATATTCTCAGAAAAATGCATATCGCATCTACATATGTATTGGGAATAAACAATTGGAGATTTTTTGGAGATACCAGTTCTTCATTTTTGTTTGTTTGTTTTTTTGTTTTTGATTTTCTCCTTTACTTTTGTACAAAAATATTTTAACGATTAGACAGAAGAATTGCAATATATGTACATAGATAGTAGATGATTACAGTCGAAATGAAGAATAAGATAAGCAAAAAATTAAATAACTAAAAATAAACATATTTTTACGAGTATGAAAATTTTGTTATTGCTCTATGAACAGATTTTTTGGCAATAAAGAAAATTAAAAAAAAAACTAAGACACCACAAATTCAAAACGTTGAAAATATACTGAAAATATTATTAACAAAAATTTGCGGTGGTCATAAATAATAATTTCATTAAATATTCTACAATAAATTAAAGGAATACAAATGGCATACGTACATGCATGCAACATGCCAAGAGATCATTTACTTTTTTTGGGGGGTTCTTCACAAAGTGTAACGAATAACCACAATTGGCTTCAGTAGTAATAGTATGACGGAGCAAAATACATATATAGGTACATACATATATTCATGCATACATAGATGTATAGTTAAAATATATATAACAAAATGGTATACAAAGCCACATATGTATATATTTCTGTACACTCAACAGTACTAATACAAAACCCCGAAAAAATAGACAGAAATTCAATACTCGTACATATAAGTGAATAAATATTACAACAAGCAAATGTGAGGCGTGCTATTTTAGACAATTTCCCAAACCATATTTTTATGCTTTTCTTCTGCTGCTCTTCCCATCTAATCTCATCTCTCCACTTTAATTCACTTCTCTTTCTCTTTCGCTCACCCACTCCATATACCTATGTGTTGTATATTCCTTCGAGTTTATGCTTCATTATATGTATTTTTTTGTTTTTGTATTTTTCGTTTTTTTCATTTTTTTTATTTGCATTAAAACCAACAACAACAAAAATAGTAATCATAAATAAAGTATCTAGCAGATATTTTATGATATGTTATTAGCCATTGTAAATAATTCATATGTATGTTATGTACCATATATGTGTTTGTATGGCTAAGTGCTAAAGTAAATCATTCCCTCTAGGCACTACTAGAGATAATAATTTGTTAGCATCACGAAAATGTCGATTTATTATTATCCAATAGCTCGATACAACTGATCCAAAGAAGTTCCAACTTTCTCAAATTCTTCAAGAAATATTTTAAGACCTTCTATGCCTTCTTGGTCTACAATAAATTTTGAGTGCCAGATTTCTCCTACGTGTCCTCTGAATATACTTTTTTTTTTATCCCTTACATGGATTATTATTTGGATGGGCTCCTGATCAGTAGGCCGTGGTTTTAATCTCCGGCTGAAGCACAATTTTCATATCGAAATTATTTTTCTTTCGAACGGTGCCCATCTATCGGCGAGTGATTGGCAATTCTTCCGGCAATAACAATTTTCCTTGAAAGATGATTCTTAAAGAGCTCTGTGACAAGCGGCTAATATAAATAGGTCCCTTCGAATACGGTACTGGAAGAGAAGCTCGGTGGCATCACAAAGAACCTTTCTGGCCGAAATGTGTCCTCTCCGTGGGCAGACACAATAACATAAGCAATAACCAATTTTAGGAACGAGTTAGAAGAAATTCAGTTGCCAAACTACCATAACGGAACAAAAATGCATAAAAAGTGCTGCTGCTGTGCATTTTAGAATCATCGACCGAGCTAAATTTTCAAAACACTCGTGCTTTTCCAGATTCGAGCCCGACTCAATCAGATCAGTAATATATTTCCATAAATATGTCATAGTGCCAACAAGTCGGCATCTCAAAAATATATCATTTCTGCTGGCTCCTTTTGTAATTACAAAAAAAAAAAACACACACACACACTCACAAACATACACTATTCAATATGTGAAATAATTTATGCGTTAAATAGACAAGCAAGCAGAGTGTGAGACTGATAGACAAGCGGACGTTATAGAGAATAAATAGTAAAAACACAAAAAATTAGCAGACGTTTAAAAAATAAAGCAAGCAATCAGGCAGTCAAGCAGACAGACAGACGCATAGCACACGTGTATATATATGTGCGTGTGTGTGTGTTTGTCTAGTCTCGTCTGACGCATTAAAGCAAAGATCATACTACAAACTAAAGTTAATTGTTGTTGCTCCTAGGCAACTAACTACACAAATGCATACAATACGAATATTATTTTGGGTGTTGTCTCAAGCAACTTGGACAAAGCATGACGCAGAAGTCATGTAAAACAAGCCGTTTATATGTTAGCTTTTTCAAATGCTTGTGTACATACGAGTACATCGTACCTACTATTTAAACACGAAACAACAACAACACTCTGAAAATCGGCAATAAAACTGTGTATATTTCTTTTTCTCTCCAAAACAAAAACAACAATAACACCATTGAGAATGCAACATTGTTCTGACGGTGCAACAGCAGTAGCAGCGGCAGCAAGCAACATAATAATTTGTTGATAATTTGTTGTGTACTTATGAGAAACATGCCCTCGTCGACCACCAACATCATTGATGATTATTGTCGTCGCAGCGACAGCAACACGCTAAAAAATCGCATTTCTATATATGCAGTAAAATTAAATTTTATTGCAACAACATCAATAATAACGATATTAGTAATTGTGGTTAACATTGTTTCAAACTAATTTATTTGTTACAAAAAGAAAATATTCCTACACATATCAATGTGAAAGATACGAGTTGAAGGTTCATGTCTAGACTAAGTGTGAGGGAACGACTAAATATATAGTAAATAGGTACTTAGAATGGTTTTTTTTTCTAAAGATAAATAAATAAAATCAACCAACAATTGTAATTGTGGTTAACATGTTTCAATATTATTTATTTGTTGAGAAAAATTACTATAATTTTCAATGGCACATAATTGACTAGCCGTAGGTAAATATGATGAAATTTTAGCGGTTCTTGTCTACACTATATTAAAAGTCAAATATGTACTATGTAGTAATTGACCTTAATGCTTCAATACAAGAATAATTACAATATTATAAGAGAAAACCAGCCTGCCTCATCTATTTGTCTATTAGAAATTAACACACATCATTCTATACTATTGTTCTATACTATCTAGTATGAGTAATGTATTAATGAAATTCTGCGGTTAGCAATAGTAGGTTGGTACTATGCGATTTCAAAGCCACAAAAGTGTAATAGAAAAAAACAATTTATTGTGGTTCAGCCAACAGATAGATGCTTCTAATGATTCAATATAGTACTTATATAGGTATTTGTTTAAATATACTCACTGAGTGCGTAATGTAAATGCTGCGCTAGTTATACTTGATGGCAAATGAAGTCCTTTGATAATTTCTTGCCATAATTTCTTATTGATTACATCAACTAGGCCACCACGTGCTATAACTAGATTATATAGTTCATAGAGATCTAAAACGGATTTTGCCATTATCGGTAGACGATTAATTGGTGTACCTGCAATGAAGAAAAAGAAAGATATAAAATAATTATATAGTTCATAAAGTCTAGGTGCTCGAATACACAAAATAATAGACCAATAACTAGATATTCGATGGAACAAACAATAACAACACTGAAAAGAAGAAAAACTCAATAAAAGCAACATAATTTAATAACCGTATAATTAATCTAATTATCATCACATTAACATAAACGATTGATTCTAATAACAGCAACAGCAGCAGCATATCTCATACATAGGGGAAATTACTCAATAAAACAACAACAATAGTGAGAGAGCATTGGATATAATAAACAACATCAACATTTTACGATTAAGTATATGATGAACTTCTAATTGCTCCCATTAATGTTACAACAATAACATTAGTAAAAAAAAATCGATCAAAAGAATACATTTTAGGAGGTGTGTATACATATGCATGTAAAATGTATTTATGTATCTACATTTAAGCTATTGAAAATGGTAATAATGCAACAGCATCATTAATTGCCATAAAAATGAAACAAATTAACAAGTATTTTAACATACATGTGTATGTGCATTCAAGTACGCATATTGTATCCTGCATTAAAGATCAACATAAAATAACATCACCATCAAGAAATCAATTCAAATAATCATATGATCACCTCATACGTATATCTAGAGTAAGGGAAAAAATAAGAGGAGCAGATTCGTTTAAAAAGCCGTACGTGAATTTACATTATCCAATGCAACTAAATTGTTAGCGTTGCTAAATAGTTTTATTTAAAATCCTGATAGAATCATACCGGTCGAGCAAAATTGCATAAAACGCAAGGAATATGAAACTCCCCAAATGGGGTCAAGGCTGCATCAATTGTGTTGTTCGGCTTAAATGAGCTCTTTGTTTTTTTACGCCTTTATTGATTCGTGTATCTTAAGTCATTTTATTGAGAGTTTTAAATGATTGACATCTCATTCTGCTGCAATATTAAAATCGTAATTCGATTTGATATATCGAGTTTATGTCATAATAACAGAAGGAACTCTATCACTTTACATAGTACAATCTGCTTCACATTTTCTTTTGACAGAAGCTATTAAATAAATATCATAATTCAATGAAAGTTTGAACTCATCATTCTGAAAGTTGCTATTTTCATACTCACGCTTAAACATGTTAGCAGTTCGTGCTAACATGTTTAAACATTAGATAAACATGATAAACATTAGAAAAGAATCTTTTTTTATTCAGTAAATATAATTGTTGAAAAAAGGAAATTATTCGCCTAAGTAATAGGTGCGCAAATTCGTTCTCTATGATGAAGTTGGTTGCATAGATACTTAAACGCATCAAATTCGCCAGTCATTATGGCGTAGTCATTGATGTTTATGCTTCAAAGGTTTCAGTCGTTTACAAGCTGTAATATAGTGTATATACATTTTTTTAAGAGATGGATATCCAAAAAAAGTACTTCTGAAATAACTAAACTAATAATTCAACTTATGGTGATATGTTATGAAACTGTAAGAAAATGGTATACAAGATTTCGTAATGGAAATTTTAGTCTTGAGGATATTCTTGTGGTATGGACGAAGAAATTCAAACTTTACTCGATAAAAATCCATGTCAAGAAAGGAAAATAGGTCCCTCATGAACTAACCGAAGAAAACAAAGATCGTAGAATTGACATCTAAATGAATTTGCTTTCTAGGCACAAAAACACAGAATTTTTGCACAGAATGATTACGGCAGAGGAAAAGTGGATTTTGTACGAGAATCGTAAATTGGTTCATGTTTATTGCTTTGTCCGCCCACAAATTTCACAATAACAATGTAAATACTAGTATACGGTGATGCGGAAAAATCCACGAAAGCCACCCAAAAGAGACTTTGATGCATTTAGCAAAAACTGATGCTGGTCGCGAAACCAAATTTGACCATAGTAAATGTATTGTAATTCACTTATAGAGCCATTTCAACCGAAAATCTATTTATGCCGAATATAGAATGCTTTGCCAACAGTTCGAGATTCTAAGCGCTAACAAGTTCTCCTGTACTTGGTCTTTCCACCGGAGGTTAGGTCTGCCTCCTCTGCGTCGTTCAGCAGTGGGCTCCGAATGTAACACCTTCTTAGCCAGAGCGTGTTCGCGCTCGACATGACCTAGCCAGCGCAGCCGCTGTCGGTGTCGGCATACAGTTCATAAAGCTCATGGTTGTACCTTATTCGATACTCGCCACCAACGCAAATAGGTCCTAAGATCTTGCGTAGGACTTTGCTCTCGAAAGCTCTGAGAATTCTCTCATCTGAGGTGGAAATTATACAAGCTACGGCGCCATGTGTAAGGACAGGCATGATGAGAGCTTGTAGAGTATGATTTTCGTTTCTTGAGAGAGGGCTCGACTTCTCAATTGCTTACTTAGCCCAAAGTAGCACTCGTTTGCAAGAGTGATCCGTAGCAAAATCTCAACGCTGACGTCATTACTGGTGTTAATGCTGGTTTCAAGATAGACAAAGTCATTTACTACTTCAAAAGCGTAGTTATCAATAGTGACGTGCTGTCCAAACCGCAGGGACACTATATATTTACTTCGTCTTGCCCTCGCTCACCGTAAGACCCATTCGACGCGACACTCAGACATTGTTTTGTAGAGGTAATCCGAGGTAATCCCTTGAGTGCAGAGAGACGTCTTTTCAGGCGCAAGAAGAGGGAGTTGGAAAGACGCGAGTGTGAGGAGATAGAGATGTGTACCGACAAGAATGACACTCGAAAATTCTTCGAAAATATCAAGCGCCTGAGTGGAGGTTTGAATTCCGGAGCCTCTTCTTGTCGTGATGGAAATGGGAATCTGGTTACAGATGTCCAGAGTGTACTGAGCCTATGGAGGGAACACTTCTCCAAGTTACTGAATGGCGATGCTACGAACAATTCCGCCAGTAGAGGAGATTGCCCGATAACCCCGATTACAGATGATGGTGTTGATGTTCCACCACCCGACTATGACGAGGTTGAAACGGCCATTTTAAGGCTGAAGAACAACAAAGCTGCAGGTGCTGATGGCCTGCCTGCCGAGTTGTTTAAGACCGGAGGCGATGAGCTGCTCACCCGCATGCACCAGCTCATAAGCAGAATATGGTCGGATGAAAGCATGCCTGATGATTGGAGGCTCAGTGTTCTCTGTCCTGTACATAAAAAAGGAGACCCCACAATTTGCGCCAACTACCGTGGAATAAGTCTCCTGAGTATCGCATACAAGGTTCTATCAAGCGAACTGTGTGAAAGGTTGAAGCTTATGCTTAGCAACCTGATTGGACCGTATCAGTGTGGCTTCAGACCTGGTAAATCCACCATCGACCAGATTTTCACACTGCGCCAAATCCTGGAGAAGACCCAAGAAAAACAGATCGACACACACCACCTATTTGTTGATTATAAAACCGCTTTCGGCAGTCCGGTAGTAGTAGATGGTGTGTGTCGATCTGTTTTCTCCAAGATTTGGCGCAGTGTAAAAATCTGATCGATTGTGGATTTACCCGGCTCGAAGCCACACTGATAAGGTCCAATCAGGTTGTTAAGCAACACTCCTTACACTCGCGTATTTACTGATCTCCCTTCTTGCGCCTGAAAAGACGTATCTCCGCACTCTGTACCGTTCCTTAACAGCTCGTGTAGCAACTGCCCGCAGAGTTTTTTTGTAGCCGGCATCTCTCTCTGCAGTAGCGTCGCGACACTCCTGATCATACCATCCATTCCTCAGAAGCCGGTAGAAACCGATTACCTCCTCGGCAGCAGTAGTCCTGGAGTGGGAAATATGTGTCCACTGTGCGCATGTATCATTACGAGGGGGAGTATTCTGCATAAGTAGATCCGATAGTCGAGTGGTAAAAGCATTTACTGTTTCTGGTGATTGCAGTTTATTGCCGTCAAGCTTTCTCTGTGTGGGACTTCGTTTGTTCTTTCCGACACATAAACGTGTTCGCACTTTTGCTGCACTGAGGTAGAGATCTGTGTCGATGATCGTCAACAAAAGGCTAGTTTTTATGTGGTGGGTAAGCTCAATGCACAAACTCTAACCGAGGAGGTTTTCGCCACTCAATGTAGCCGCCTTCTAGTGGATGCCAGGAAGACGTTGCCCGTTGGACGCCACGTGGAGGACATTGAAAAATTGACTTGCTAATGATGGCACCCTCATTACAGAGTAAGGGTGCCATCTCATAGCGCGCAGAATAAACTATATGACGTCCAGTGAGTTGAGATGCGATGAGTTCAACAAGGATTGCGCCTCTCTCAACCACCCGGTTGAAAAAAACACACATAGAAAAACAGATTAAAAATAGAAAAAAAAAGTTTTAATATATTTTAAATACCATTGTATAGCCTTTAACCTGGTCCTAATTTTTTTATAGGTTAATTGGGGATTTTTTCGAAAAAAAAAAATATTCAAAAATAAGTTTATAAAAATATATTGAATCGGTTCAGAATTTTTAGAAATATATGATTTTTAAATTTTTGAGATATGTATATGCTTTTTAAATTTGTCGAAATCTCCCTCAGTAATAAACCAACATTTTGACCTCTGTTTAAATATTGCTTCCAAATCCATAGTTCACCGAAATTAAAATGAATAAAAGTATATTTTATTTTTTTTGGACGGAGTAGTATGTAATAAAAATTAATGATCAACAAATATAATTTAATAAAAAAAAGAGTAATTTGTTCGATCGTTCCCTTCGTTTATTGATGTATTGATCGAAGATCGTAATTTCATATACAAGCATATACACATGTATAGAGTATAAAATCATTATACCGTTTTTACGACTTTACGCGTACTTTTGCCCCAAAGAAATCAATCAAACAAAATAATGATCGCCATGTTGATTGAATAAGAACATTTTGCTTCTTATTTTGTCTCTCTCTCTCTCTCTCTCTCTCTCTAGCACTCTCTGCCCTATTCACTTGTTGTTTTTTTTAACGGGTAAACAAAGAAACAATCAAACAAAAATCATTTGATTATGCTTGTATTCATATTACAAATATATACATATACATATGTACGTGCAATAAAAACCAGCAATCAAATCGTTCAATCCATCATATAAACGATACGATCTTAATGACTACTCATACTGCATAATAAGAACTTACGAAAAATTCGAGATATAAACTAAAATTGGTTTCAAGCTCGCACCGATTTTTTTCCGTAAATCATTATAATTAATAATCAACTGTTTTAGATTGATTTCCAATATGAATACAAAAACGTTTAAACAGTCATGAACATTTTTGCATCCATAAATATGATCCAACACATATGGTTGTTCAATGATGATATTCAAGATTATTTATATTTATTTACATTGCAGCATTTGTTTGAAATATAGCTACATCTATTCTATGTAGATTAAAATGAAATTTGATAGAGATACAAACAATTACATCTACCGCCACCGCCTCATAAAAAAATTTTTTTTTTTATACAATATTATAATCTCATTTCAATTCACAACAAATCAACGGTTGGTTTTTGCTGTGCCTACGAGTATAATCAGATATATTTAGATACACATGTCAGTTGCGGAATTGGGGACTGTCAATTATTTTGTACTATTTGCGTCGCATCATTCAATGTGTTGATTGATGTACATTCTAATAATTATATATGCCCACATAATTAGAAATTTGAATTATTATACATATTTTGGTTAGAATGACAAACACTTATTATTTTAAGAAACCTTTAATCATATTTGTTAATACACTAAGTATTAAGTGAGAATAACGCTATTCTTGTCTGTACTTGAATACATACCGTATTACGCCTACTCTGTTCTTCTTTTCAATAATTTATTTATTTATTTATATCAGCTTCTTTTATTTCCATGTGTCAAATCAAAATTTAATATACAATATATTTTTAGTAAAATTTCCAATGAATTCGTTTCCTCTCATAATCAATCAACGCAAAATGTGTTTACATTGCGCCGATCGAGCAAAGCAAACCGTAGCAATAGTGCGTTTGTGCATCGCTTCTTTCCCCAACAACGTCAAGTAGTCACTGAAGTAATGTGACAGATTAAAATCCATTAAGTTGTCATGTCAAAGAAACGTTCTTCTTCGTCTTTCGTTTTGTTTTCCTCTTTTTCTCCTGAATTTCTGGAAATGGGCGCCCTACTCTGTGCTGCACTACTTTTAATGAGGAACGCATCAAATAGTCGTGTACAATCAGTCGTGTGCATTTACATTGCTATATACGCTTAAGGTTAAGTTATCCAATCGTATCGCATCGTATCGCAATTACCGAAATCGTAAAGTATCGAATAAACAACAGTGCTTGTTGGAGTGAACGATATTACCATATCATTAGGTATTTTGTTCTGACCGGAAAAATATATATAAACTTAATATTTTCATTTATATTTATTTATTTATTTATTTACCAAAGCACTATAATTGAACACAAACCAGTTGTCAACCAGTTTTAATTGATATAAAACATGTTTGACGACTATACCATTTGAAAAATAACTGAAATCACGTGCTTCCCTTTTCACAATTTCAAATTCCGACCCAAAATTGAAGCTAGACAAAACAAAAAAATTTTAATTTTTCAGGAAAGAACGTGTCTTTTGGGAAAAAATTCGAATTTTGCGAATTTATGTAATAGCCGCATTCAGATTTTGATGAGTAATTGACGTGAACAGGATCAATAAAATAATTTTAAGCAAAACCTCTGTCTAATATCTGCTTTGTGCAAAATTTTTGTTTTGTTGAATTTAGCAAAGTTGAAATAGTCCCACATAAAATACCAAAAAATTCACCTGGTCGACCAAGGTCCATTCAACTCATCAGAATACGGAATGCTTTGTATGGGAACAAAACAAAGTATTTCCGTATTTTTATTTCTACAACAACAACGCAAATGCCGTACCGTATCGTAAGGTATTGTAGAAGTCTATTTGCAACAGACTTTAACGATACCATACGTTACGATACGATTTTACGATTTGGGTAACCACTTATATGAAGTAATCATTATTTAGTAGATATTTGCATGAAATTGTATACGATACGATACGACTGGATAACTGGACCTTTACTCTTTATTATTTCAATTTTCAACTTATATGAATTATTATAGAATTTAGAGGGGCATCTTTAGAAAAACTTCCAACAGAGAAATTATATAACTGCTCTCTAAAACTATATATAAATTTATAAAGATATAAACGTCAGAAATCCATAATTTAATAATTTAATCGATGGGGTTCATTAAAGATATCCAAATTTTCACTGGCTTATTTTATTGCTCTGACGTTTCAAGTGACAACCATAAGCAATGCAGTAACATGATAATGGTCGGAATTATAGACCAATGGAGCTGAGGGATGCAAAAGGTATAGTGACGCGATTATAAAGCCTCTCCTATTCAATTGTCAACCTCACCTACATGTCGGTACATCCTGCCGATAACAAAAGAGGCCCTGACGGTCGAGTATGGGCGGTATAACCGTAACAGCCAACCTCTACGGAGAGAGGTTGGCTGTTAGGGTTATACCAAGCTACCAAGTGGTTAGAGTTTGACCTCGCCGACCTAGGGTTGACAACCCACTCGGAGGTAACAAATTGTCATGAAAGCAGCACAAAAGCCTCGGATAACAACCCAGAAAAACGTGCAGCAGTTCAAAGCTCACAGAGAGCTGTAGCGCCAAAAGATGATGACGATGAGCTGACAAATTAACGACAATTTTTATATTCAGAAAAACAATTTTAATTTCTAATCGCAAACATTGCTGCTGTTGTTTAAAGTGTGCATGAATGCAGATTGAATTTTTGTAACCTCGATTTGGTGAATTTTGCGAAAAAGCTAGAGTCTGCATTCACAGTCTGTAGACACCTAAAAACCATTCCCAGAATGCATTATTTTAAAATGTAATAAGGTATGATTTAATGACATTAGACGTTTTCCTCTGGAGTCACCTTTAGTTGCAGATTTGGGGTAATAAGCCCACATCATGATGGAATTTTCTCCAATACGATGAAGTATTTAGTGAAGCTCTGCTGGAAGTCTTCCATGTCATCATAGCCGCATGTATTCTGTATTCAGTACATGTTTTCAAACGTATTCAACATTCAGTCACTTTTTCTGCTTTATTTCAAAAAGTGGTATAATATATTTTGTTCAAAGTATTTGCCTTCGAAAGATACAAAGTTTTCTCATCTTTGATGAATGAATTCTATCCCAATGGAACCGTTCATCTTTTGATGCCAATAACGTTTCGACCCAATTTTTGATGTTGAAGCATTAATCGAAACAATTGGTAATCAATTGGTACTTGATTGGTTTAATCGGAGAATAGAATAATACTTCCCGACATTGTCATGATGTCGTGTCATGTCTCGTGTCTGGTGCCCATTCCGCATGTTTTTGGTTCAATGCTTGCTTCAATTTTACGAGTTATTATCGGTAGCGTTTCCCATTAATGGTTTCACCCAGTTTTGGCAGCGCTATGGATATTCGGCTTTGAAGTCGTTTTGGCTGGTTGGCCAGGTCTCACATATGGCTTTTTCCGCATAGCCTTGTCGTAGTAAATCAATTTTTTTGTAACCAGTAACAAGACAAACTACACTGCGTATTGTAGAAGCAGCATTTCAGGCATGCAAAATCTTTTTTCAGTGTCTTTTGGTTACAGTTTATATGGAACCCTATTTTCCATTTTCTGGATTTTACCCTTGTAAACATATTTAGCCTCAATGAAATGGCTTGTCGAGTTACACCCAAAAATGCTGCAAACCTCTTTTGAGTTTGACGAGGGTCTTCGTAGAATAAGTTCCCCAATTTAGCGAAACGTTGCTAGCCTCCTCTCTCGCTCTTTATCGCTCGTATCGAAATGATCACATTCACAAAATTCACATGTTGAAAGTTCTAAATAAGCTTCACACAGCATATGATAACTTGTTGCTGCACGTTGCTTCAGGGTTTAGGTTAGGTTAGGTTAGGTTAGAGCTGCCGGCCTCTCTGATGAGAGAGAGCGCACATAGGCCAGAATTAGGCCCGTTGTGATACCGTCGCACGGATTTTTCCTTCAGCTACTCGCGAAACCAAACGGAACGTTGAATGAATTTTAGGAGATTGAGAATATCAATCTGGGATAGTTGGGCTAGGTCACTCAAATGGTAGTGTCTTAGAAATTTTTTTCGATTTTTGCATAAAGCGGGGCAGGTGCATAGCAGATGTGAGATCGTCTCGAGTTTCTCCTCATCTCTGCAGCTTCTGCAGAAGTCATGAGTGAGATTGCCCAGACCTAATCTCACAGTGTGAGGACCTATGAGGCAGTGACCAGTGACCACTCCCACATAGGTCGAGATATCTACCCTATTAAGATCGGCAAGTTTTCGTGAACGTTTCTTGCTGAATAGGGGCCACAGCAATTTCGCCGTCCTACAGATGGGTGTATCCGTCCATCTTTTCTGAAAGACGTTAGTGGTGATAACCTCCAATTTAAGCTTGCACGTGGCTATGGGGATCCCTAACCGAGAATGCTCCTGGGTTAGAGGCTCATTTGTACCCTGTCTTGCAAGCTCGTCGGCTATGCAGTTTCCTCGTATACCCCTGTGTCCGGGTACCCAGCACAGGAGAATATTGTGCTGCTCAGCTATCAGGTTAAGAGATTTGCGGCAGTCAAGAATGCTCTTAGATTTCACGAGAAATGAGTCCAGGGCCTTAATTGCAGCTTGGCTGTCGCTCAAGATGCAAATGTCTCTGCGGGAGACAAAGCTCTGTTTGATCCAAGTAAGTGCATTGTGAATCGCTTTAACTTCTCCCTGAAACACACTACAGTGGTCAGGCAGGCGGAAAGAAATATTAAGGTTGAATGATTCGGAATACACACCTTTCCATTAAGCTTAAAGCCATAAGTAAAGATGAGAGTATAATTTGGCATGAATCCTTCCGCCTCCCCGGCGAACCTATCAGGGAAGGAGGTTAGGAATTTCCGTTCAAAGGCATATGTCGGCTTGATATAATCAAGTGAAGTTTCAATATTAAAATTTTCCAGTATGCTAGCATGTCCGAAGGACTTTGATGTTCATTGGTGCAGGCCAGTAAGGCGTAAAGTAGAATTGGGCGCCAGCTGCTTACCAAGTAAGTCAAGCGGAGTAAGATGTAGAAGCACTTCTAGTGCTAACGTTGGAGTTGTTCTCAGTGCTCCTGTTATTAAAATACAAGCCGCTCTTTGTATTTTTTCAAGGGGCCTGACATGGGAGGACTTAGTAAGTGCAGTACACCAGGTCAGTACCCCATACAGGAGGACTGGCTTGATAACCGCCTTGTAAATCCAACAAACAATTTTCGGTTGCATACCCCACTTTTTCCCTATTGCTTTTTTACAAGCATAGAGTGCAGTGCTGGCTTTGTCAACCCTACAAGTGATGTTTTTCTTCCAGTTTAGTTTTCGGTCTAGGACTATTCCTAGATAACGGGTTTCTTCTCGCAGAATTAATGGGAGCCGTTCTATCCATCTGCTAAGCGTTACCTCCACTTTTTTAGTCGTGCAACTAAAAAAATATATTGTTTATACTTTGAAAGAATGACACATACTGATTTAAATAGACTAATGATGACGATTCAACATGAAGATAGTTGCAATTTAATACTACTAATGACCTCTATTAAAAATCATTTAAAATATATGTATTGCACATGTATTGTAAATATAGATCAATAGATCCTACTGATGAGCGGATCATGAAGATCAATGCAGGCGTTTGCATACACCACCCATGTGTATTACAGGCCTTGCACAACATAATTGGTGTGATAACTACACTAATGAAGTGTTCAATCAAAACGAATAGAAATAAGAACATAAATAAATACCAACCACACACTATTCGGTCCTTATTCTTTTCGATCAAATACTCGATTTTTTCTATTTGGAAATATTTAATAATTACATAGTCTCCTTCAGTATTCGGTGCTCGCGAACGTAACGAAACTAATATACACATATATATATGAGAATATTAACGAATACATCGAATATTCAAATATGGCATGATGTAACATCCACATGGTGTGGCTGGCTGTATTGTTGGTTATCAAAATTAAATCAAATTCTGATCTAACAAAACCTTCAGACCTTAACCTTTCGTACCTCGTAATCGCACACAATAATGCTAATTCAATGAGGCACATAAAGATGAATTGAATCAATTTATTTCAAAATGTACGAAAGTTATCGAACATACAAAAGTAGTAATCGTACAAGAATCTTAATATCTAATTAGAAATATTTCGTTGTACGTATACGCAGCCATAAAACGCGAACGGTTCACTCTTTAACTTCTTTTCTGAATTGCTGATTATGGTGGTGGATCAAAGTATCATGCATGGTGATAAAGCATATTCAGCATTTAGTCATCCAAATTGCAACTATAATTCAAAATTCGGTTTTATAGATCAACACATAAAGGATCATATTTAAAGTGATGAAACTGCGCTATTGATGAGGTGATAATGATGACGATCAACATAGCCATTCGCGCACCACATACGAAAGCGTAAAACGTAACCATATGCAGTACATTCGCATGACGTTTGCTCATTCCTTCATATTTTCATTATTCGTCCTTTCGTTGCTACATAGTTTATATATTCGTTAATAGATCGTTCAACGATCCCTGTTGTGCGTATCAACGACCACCATGTACACATGGATATCTATAATGTAAGTGTCTGGTGCCTATAAGGTAGTACGTACGTATTTGTTGTTTGTTTGTTTTTTTTTTTTCTTTATATTCTATACATAAGTACTATATATACAGGGTGTAAGTATGTTTATGTTATTTTCATCATCAATTGGAAATGCGATGATGGTAAATGTCAAAACAAACAATAAATAGTATGGCTACTAGGGGTGGAAATATCATGCAATAATTCTCAAATGTTGCAATATATTTTATATGATCGATATAATTGTGGTCCTATTTAGCTTAAAGAAAAATCAAATTTCAACTTGTGAATTCAGCGTTGAACCACATATTCAATGGTTTGAAATCAAAGTTAATTTGACATTTTGCGTTACTCGAAATATCACTTATTGGTGTGTGTAAGCTTGCCTTTCGAATTGGTCTGTTTTTTTTTTTTCTCGAATCAATCCGATTCTCTAGTATTACGATGGTGACGACCATTAGTTGTGAAGTGAACAAGTTTTTTCTTATTTACGCACAAAATGGTTCAATATCAATCGAAATTGGCTGCCAATGCCGTTTCATGCCCAGTATTATAAGTACAAATACACCTAACATTTTTGGCCATTACATTATGTATGCAATATGCACGCAAGCTTGTATATACCTCTAGGTGTGCAGAGTATCAATCGGTGGACCCGAGCAACAGTAAGTCCATTTTTTTAATTCATTCAACCAGCGAAACCAAAAGTTGATGAAAATTCACATTACATGCGAGAAGCCTCAAAACTGAACCGCTCAATTCACCCTGTATTAATAGTAAATATACGCGTAAATATAATAGTAGCATCTAAATACAGGATATTCCAAGAAGAGGTGCCATTTTAAATGTTGTCTTATTTATTCGGGAAAACTGTCATTCGTTGACATTTGACAAAGAAGAACTAAAGATTTTCAGATATGGATTGGTACACGCTCACACACTGCACTGAAATAGTGAAAATTCACTACAAAAACGTAAAGTTCATACGGTTTTTGGCCATCATCAAGTGCCTTCTCGCACAGGTATAGTAAAATTAATCGATAACTCCGATTGTCTCGGACAAGTCAGTGATCACAACGATCACAGTAATTAGGCTTATCTAAAGCCACTTTGCACCATATTTTGCATTAAGATCTTGGCCTACATGTTTGTAAGGTGAAGTTAACATAAGAATTGCAGCCTGGAAAACACCGTATATTCGCTGATTGGGTGTTGGAAATTCAAAAAGAAGATCATGATTTCTCACACAAAATTATTTTGGGTGATGGGGCTCATTTTCATCTGTCTGGGTACGTGAATAAGCAAACCTGTCGCTCCAAAAACCCAAGAGATTTCGCCAACCAACCTCTTCATCCATAACGAGCCATATGGAAGAAGAGTTTTGGCTGGCATTTATTAACCTCAGAGTTTGTACATTGGATTCAAATAAAATTATCAGCTCTTTTCACAAAACTATTGCTTTTTCTTTTCAAAATTTAAAATGGCACCTCTCGCTGAAAGACTCTGTATACCCATACATACTACTATACCCATACATATGCTCCTATAAACAAATTTAATGCATTCTTCAACATGCTGATTGTGTGCACTTGCATTCATATCTACATACAGTATACCGACAATTGTGTGGAATTTTCTTTTTGTTGTCTTTATTCGACGACAGGCTATTTGTTATTCATGCTACTATTATATATGTATTATTGCTGTCGTACCAAGTGAAATCACATGTGATACCATCAAATATGCATACTATATATGTATTCACTAATGCAAGGTGCTACTACCTCAATGACTGCTTTGACATTTATATGATTTCATTTTAATGTGTTAATTTAATATTTGCAAAATTTGTGGAATGCATGTACTATGAAGATAGAGTAAACAGTATGACAATTATGTACACTGTTTGCTGTTTGTATTGTTGTTCATTCATATGAAAATTTATTGGATTTGAATGTAATACAATATAATACATACCTACATATCGAAAATTATTTAAATGTACCATATACGTTACAATTTACTATAACATTTGACTTAGCATATCTTGTGCATTTGTATGACTAGTATCGATGAACATTTGAACATTCGAAAACCTGTGTGGCCGTCAGTAAAAAAATCTAGTTATGAATTGCATTTCGCAGCTACTGCTGCACTACTCAAAAATTAATAAATACCTTTATTAACCAACAAAAGTACAAAAATTGATTTAATTATCCTCTGAATAATAACAACTTAATAGCTGAATATTGTTGAAAAGCAATATTTGTTTGCATTTATTCCGGTAGTGTTTGAAGTAAATATCAACATTGATTCAATATCAATTTACCTACTATAATACAGAATATTTGTATTCACAATATTCACATATAATGATTGAAGACCTTCAAAAGCCCTAATTAAACATGCAACATTAGTAGCAGCATCATCATCATCATCATCATCATCATCACCATGAAATAATAATAACAATAATAAACTATAACTATAAAATATTGAAATGCAACCGAACCATTCACCACACCATCAAAATCAATATAATTTACCAATACGAGCATATTAACAAATAGTCTGATGGAATTAGAAAAAAAAGAAGTAGCGCATACGTTTTTAACATTAACAAATTAAAATTATTTTACACAATAACAAAACCAACAATGGAAATCGTTGGTAAAAAAAAAAATAATTCAATAATATAAAAGATCTATGATATAAAGTGTAAAATAAAAATGAACAACTTCAAAAGAAAAATACCCACATGTATGCATATCTTATGCACAGTACCTTTTAATGATTTGACATTTTAACATTAAACAAATATTGCAAAATGTTGTACATAATACTTACTTATGTACAGTATGTAGCAGTAATGTAACAATTACGCAATTTGGACAAATGCAAATATGTAGGTACAGTAGTACAGAAAATATGAAATGAATGTATCTTAGGGAAAATGAATAAAATCAACCAAAATCAATTTTAAAGGCTTATAACATAGATCGACTTCTAACTAAGACTTCAAAAATAAATTCGAAAAGGTCTAAATTAGAAAAGCCATCTTGAATTGGGCTACTATAGAAAGTAAATGTTTGTAATTTTATTTTTGTTGCCCAATTAATTCGTATTAATACTTTATCAATTAATGCTGTAAACACTGTATTATCACTAAGAGCAATTAGTCCTTAATATACATATAATATCCACTTTATTCCTATAGTTTGCATTAATTGCAAACTTCTATATAGAGAGTTGGCAGACATTTTTGCGCCACTGTATATTGCATGGCGAATATTGTATTAATGATGACTACATACGAATACAAAGAATTCGGTAATGATGATCAGTTCAGTACCACCATTCCGACAAATCAATTAAATTGAAATTAACAAAACCTTATTTGACAAATTTTACACAATACACTATATGTACACTGATGGAAACTTTAATAAACTCCGTTTTATTTGGTTTATTATTAGATTAATTGATTGAAAATTGCTGGAAATACTACTTTTGGCATTACTTAAGTTTTCACATGTTCCATATAATGCAGTATTCAGCGAGTTCACACTGTTGAATTGATTTCCGTGCGTATAAAACCGACGAGAACAACTTTTACATCAATCCTTAGTAGAATTGAAGTTAGGATTTCGAGCTGATCACTAGAATATGTTTTCTTTTTTCTTTCAAGAAATAACTTTTTAAATAGATGAGATACAAAAACCTCGGCGCACAACCCGTTTAATCATATCGACTTCTAGGAGCTCTAAAGAGATATCATAGCTTATTTCAAGTATAGCCCAAGCAATTTGAAACCTCTCAGTAGCTGAAATGTCCTTATGCTTGATGAAAATTTCGAAGAATATTTGTATTTTTTATTTCAAGCTTTTCTGAAAACATTGAATTATTCTTTTAATATTTTTCCAAAAAAAAAAACCATGTAAATGTCTGTGTTTATAGGAATTTCCACCACTATACATATGTAATATAAGTAAGAGAATAGCAGCAGCAATAGGGAAGACACAATTATTTGAAGTACAATCTATACATATAATTGAAAACAAATACACCAGTTGAAAGGTTTGACCTTGTGTGCTCCTTACTGTAGGAGCTTCAAATGGATTAATATGGGCTTAGTTAACAAGCTTAAATCCATATTTGCATCATCTCGCTATTATTTTGCGCAAAAAATATTCGCGAAAATAGATTTTTTCAGTTCACTGCAAATATTTAGCTTCGAATTGTTTACTATGAAATTTCCCATAACTTTTGTTAAAATATTTTTTTTTGCTTTAGTGAATAGTTAATAGTTATATGATGAATTCGAATAATTCGAAAGCGGTGCATTTTTGGGAAAATATTGTTAATACGTATTTTGTAGCTGAATTTAAATTAATTAAAATTAACGAGTGAACGCATTAAAGTGGAAACTATTTTGCGCACAACCCAAGGGGTGAATTAGCAGACTTGTTTCTTCTATAGTGGTAATCTAGTAGACCCAATGTATTGCAAGTGAAATCGGCAAATTAAAAATATTTCCATTCCAAGTTTATTCGAAAAATGTGACTTTGTCGCGCGACAATTCATTTTTAATCGTTATTGATATTCCTACAAAAGCTATTGGCTTGTATTTCCAGAGAGCTTCCTAATATTTTATTGGAAATTGGAAGAAAATATTTATAACAATTTATAGAATATGGCGAGAAATGATACCAAAATAATGCACTTTCGTATACACACCTGGGATCTGTCTGGCCAGAACCCAATGTATTTGCATGTATTTATATGGAAATACGTATATAGTGGATACCATTTCATATTTAAGCCAAGCATCTGTAAAAGAAAAATAAATTCCTTTTGGATAAAAGAAACATGTTGGATAGAGTATTCGCCAGATTTGTTGGAAGATAATTTGCTCTGTCAAAAATCAACTCAACAGCCGAATGAGTAGAAAATGAGTTGGCCAACGTGAATAAAAAGTTGCGTCTTACATTACAATGCCATGATATCCAACATATTGAAAAGAAAGCCAAAGTCGATCGTCGATGCAATCGACGCCGGCTTTATTATTATAAAACAAAATTGCATCGGGGTTCATTGCTTCGCCTTCACAATGTTTGAATAGTGTACGGTGGAAAGTCAATGTGCCTTATTATTTTTGGCAAGTATCTGCAAATTGAATACCAATGCTCATTAAAACCAAAAAGGGATGAATTGTTTTATTCATTTAACATTGTGAAGGCAAAAATAGTCGACAGTGCTTCAACAATCAAGGTTAGTACCAATTTTACGACCACTCGACTGGAGTAGTACATTCGAAATATGGCTGAATAATTTTTGTATATTTTATTCAATGCAATGAAATCACCAGTATCATCAAGTACTTCTTAATTTCTATTTAATGTTTCGGCAACACCAATATTTTATGTTCTCTCTTGTTCACTTCGAAATGCAAATACATATATATATAAATATATATATATATATATATATATATATATATATATATATATATATATATATATATGTATAATATATATCAATGTACTCACACAATAAAAATTATGAAAACCATGAATATCATAAGAAAATGTCACGATTCTTCATCATCGACATCATTATGATATTGCTCAACAAAGAGACGAACAGTGGTTATTTGTACTGTGTATATGTGGTGGCAGTATTAAAAAATAATTAAATTTTAAATAATTAAAAACCAGAAATATAAAATCACAACAAAAACAAATCCTTAAAAATTTTATTAACATATTTCTGAACTTTGAAGTATTTTTGTTGACGGACTACGACGACAATAATGACGATGAGAGTCTTCATCGTCATTATGGCATACATACACAAAGGTTTATGAATATATGCATATACAAATGCATACAAATATACGTCGACAAAAGACAAATCATCAACGACATCGTTGGTCTCGTGTAAATTGATGTTGACTTTTGAAAAATTAATGCATTTTAATTCAAACAATATCACGCTACCACATCATCATATCATACAATATGTGTAATGCCACCCGAAGTAATAAGGTGCAACCACAGCATTCCGTTGCCCGTGCATTCATAAGGCAGGCAAAGCCACTTTAGTGTATTAAGAAAAAAAATACAACAACAGCAATAACAAAAAGTGACGAATCTTTCAAGTGTTAATGTCATTAGTGATCGTGGGGAGCGATTCAGATGCTTTACGATGCACTCGTAACGATGATGATGATGATGATGATGATGATGATAATGATTATATTTTCAACGCTATTATTGTTATTGTAGTTTGATGAAGTAGCTTCTACACTTTCCATGCATGCACATGAGTTTAATACTCGTGTAGGTCTATACCTATACTAAATGAATGTATATAAACGTACACCCGGTGGAAAGTGATTTAGGCCACCAGTAGATACTGAAATATTCCTACAACAATTTTGAGGAGTCCAAGTACGAGGCCTAAACATGCGATAAACCATGAAAGTTTGTACTATTGCAGAAAGTGTGCCTAAAAACTTCTTGATTCTTGAATATTCTCAGAATGCTATGCGTATTTTTTCCATATTGAGTCCTGTGAACAAAGCCCAAAACGATATTTATATGAAGTGTTTTTAACATATTGGTACTGAATGTACTTTAACTACAGCAACACCCATCACAACAATTGTGATGGGTGCTGTTGTAAGAGAATAGCTAGAGAATAGTTGTAATAGTTGTTGTAAGAGAATAGCTATTAAACTGGGTTAGGACCAGTGTATCTCTTCGGACAAATGATTTGACGAACACGGTAGTGTGCCAGCATACGAGACCAGCTGTGTCTGACTTAGGCAAGAGTCACTCTGGTACCACGTGGCAGCTCTCGTTCTCTCAATGAAATAGGCGGCGGGCAACCTTGAAACGTTATGTTTCATTGTGTGCTAATCGCCAGTGTGTGTCACCGAGACGAAGCATCCAAATGGCAGCAACATATTTCACAATAGGCCAGCTTATTCCTGTGTAAGTCACCATCGGTGCCTTCTTGTTTTTCTGCAAGAGCTTTCGACGAGAGATTTCAGGATGCTGTTCCATTTCCGTAGCCTGACCTTAATGTTTGTAGCGTGATCCGAATTTTTGGTGTAACACCGTGGGTACAACGGTAACTCCTATGATGTTGGGAAGGGTCAGTTATACGCGTTATATCCTGCAAGCCTGATTTCTTATTATTATAGCATGTAAAAAATCAGGCTTGATATTTATATTTTAATATAATTTATGTATAGAAGAACGTCCCAGATGAATGGATTGCGACTAATTTGCTCTTGAGGGCTAGGTAATTCAGAATATGCTACTAAACCTGCATTATTATTAATAGCAATGGCTAGCACAACACCAATATTATCTACTCATAAGTTTCGCGATAATAATTTCATCTAGCAAACATTTAATCTACTACACTGTACCGTTAAGATTTTACGAAAACAAAATTATACAACATTTTAGTGAGTTCTCTTCCTTTATTTATTTATCGTAGTTTAATTTAGTTCGCATCTAAGATATAAATGATTGTTCACATGCACAAATTAAACACAAAATAACAAGACTTACATACATATATCTGCATAAACTAAAGTGGTTTCCATATTATTCCATGATACATACAAATACATATGAAAAAGTTTGATTTGAAAATAGAATAATTCCACGAAGAATTTATGTTAATCATAAGATTTAAGTCAAGAAATGATTGCAAATACATAATCAATCATAAATGAACTGTCAAATAGACATATTCTGCGTATATATTTCAAATAATATATTATTTCTTGGACGTTTATTCAAATCGCCTCACTTAAGCTAAAATTCCAGACGACGAATTCCACGCTTTTTCGCATCGTACCCATCTGTCAAAAAACTAGAATTAGTGTAGCTGTATGAGACGAGAGACAGACATTTTATTTTCGATACTATCGATAAATAAGTTTATACAGTAAATGATTTTACTTCCATTTTTGTGTTAATAAAGTTTTCAAAAAAAGAAAAAAATCTTCGTAATAAAATTTCGAACAATCGCATTGGAGGAGACGCATAAAATGCGTAGAGGGCATAAATTTCGTTGCATGCGCTGATGCGAATATGAGCCGCCTACACTTTCAGCTTTATGGTGCGATTAGTCAACACGTATCGGTAGGTAACGGATCAGCTGCACCGATCTATTCATACAAAAGTCATAAGAGCGATTAGTCAAAACGGATTGTTAGGTAATGTAACATTGGAATCTGCAGAAATTAGATTTTCAACGTTTGTCAATAAATGAGATTATCTTCTTTTCTCTAAATCATATTTCTATTTTATATTGCACCTAGCTATCTTTTTCCTACTCATATAGCATATGGACTGAGCTATCTGCGCTGATTAATCGCACTCCGTTTTATTGCATTACTTTACTTTCTGTTATTCTAAGCGTTGACTAATCGCACTATTAAAGTTGAATTATAATTATCCTCTCGTATCATATCTTATTATAAGGTCTCCTAGCAATGTACAAGCAATTTTGCAATTAGCAAAATCGTAACGTCTAGTAGAATAAACACCTCCTAGTGCCTACCACGTCGTCTTCCATCGTTTTCCACAATTTCAACATCTGACCTTGTACAAAAGGAGGTGCACTAGGTACACTAGGTACATAAATATTTATATTTCTACGTCTGAGCGGGTTGGCAACCTTACATTTGGTTATAGCATGCTTCCTCTTCTTCTCTACAGATCTTTTGTGCTTACTAATATTCTCAATATTGTAATGTCCGTCCAGTACACGCAACAAATATTCCCTTGGTCATTATTTTTATAAATTTTAATTATTGAAACATGAGTGTTATTCGTGGTACAATACGTTCGATCTCCGTCAACAACACAGCAACATAAATCAATATAAACCAACAACAGAAATATCCTGCCACGCACCTGTAGGAAAGAAGAGAAACGAGTTGACCATCCACCCCATCCCGCGCACATTCAAACATCATTACCCATATATGAAATCAATCTATGAATTTTTGTATCCAAATAATCGTATAAAGTGGTCAAAACATCCATAAACAGCACAACTTTAGGTTATGAGGAACGGCCTTCTAATTGTTTAAGACCGAAGTCGATGAGCTACTTAACTGAATGCACCAGTTCATAACCAGATTATGGTCGAACAAAAACATGCCTAATGCTCGAAGTTTTAGTAATTTCTGTCCATATATAAGAATGGAGACGTGACAGTTTGAGGCACGGATTGCTGATTTATGACACAATGTCACAATAATGAAACTCGGCAGAGGACGAGGAGGATCCAAACTCCGGCTAAAGGACCAAATACTGAAGTACCTGTCAACACTTAGAATATATAACTGGCTCCAATGAGCGAAGAATAGATATAACGAAAACGATTGTGATCCCTAAATATGCAAGTAAGTCTTGGAGAATGGATTTTAAATTTATGCATTTGTCTCGTGTCTTGTACTCGACGTGATTATGTTCCGATGCTTAGTTGACGTAAATTGTTTCGATTTATTCATATTGGATCGATACAGTTGATGTCGGCTGGGTCCGACCAATTTATACACTGCATATGTATATATATATATATATATATATATATACATATATATATATATATATATATATATATATATATATATATATATATATATATATTAGTGCGTTCGCCTTCTGATCTGTAGGTCGTGGTTCAATACCCGGCTGATGCATAATAAATTTAATATCGAAATGATTTTTCTTTCGAACGGTACCCACCTGTCGGCAAGCAATTGGCAATTCTTCCGACAGTAACAACTTGCCATGAAAAAGCTTCTAAAAAGAACTCTATAACAAAGCTCAGAAAAAGTGATGTCACAATTGTTCTGCCGTTCGGAACCGGCTAAAATAAGTAGGTCCATTCTAATACTGTCCAAAATTTAAGACGCACAACAGTAATGGAAGAGAAGCTCGGCCAATGAGCCCTTTGGGGCTTTAAGTGCCACATACATACACATACATATATATATATATATATATATATATATATATATATATATATATATATATATATGTATATATATATATATATATATATATATATATATATATATATATATATATATATATATACTGACGAAGTAATTTGTAAGTTATGGGGGTTTTAAAAGGTATAATTTAAAGGAGATTTTTTAGATAATTCCGAGGCTTAGTATGGGAGCTATATAAAAAGTGGGCTTACCTCATTCTTGTATATCTAATTAATTTTGCAATACTAATCCACACCTTAAATTTGGTTGGCCTACGCCGAATAGTTCGTAAGTTATAGCGGCTTAAATTTCTTTTAATTTTCGCAACTTTGTATGGTAGCTCCATTAAGAAGTGCCAGATTATTTCCGACTACCATATTAACCTAAGTATTAATTATGATTATTCTAGACAGATGCAGAAGTTACAGCTATTTCAATTTAAAAGAAATTCGCTCATTTTGTATGGGGGCTACTATAAACAGCGGGCGTGGCGCGTCCATTTCCTGTGAGTCTAGTTCCTCTTACAATACTAATCCATACATCAAATCTGGTTGTTCTAAGCTGAATAGTTTGTAAGGTATGGCGGTTAACATTTTTTTTTTTAATTTCCTCAACTTTGTATGGGAGCTCCAATAAGAAGTGGGCGTGGCACTGATTTTTTTGCCAGATTATTTCTGAACACCATATTAATCTAATGGTCAATTATTATTATTGTTATATGTCAATGTTATTCCAGACAGAAGATTGTAGAAGTTACAGCTGTTTCAATTTAAAAGAATTACAGACACTTTGTATGGGAGCTACAATAAAAAGTAGGCATCACTCGCCCATTTTTGACAAGGTTATGTAGTAGTATAATATAACTCTATGTGCCAAATTTTGTTGTCCCAGATGGTATATTAAGTGAGTTATAGTAAGTTAAAGATTTTGAAAATTCCGAGGTTAGTCGCTTTGAATGCTCGGTGTGGGCGTGACTATTAACCGAACATGCTTAATATCAATCCCCTCCGTACCCTTGGATCATAGGTTACTTAAGCCAAATTTTGTCAAAATAGCTCAATATTTACTCAAGTTATCGTGCGAACCAACCACGTGACAGACAGACGGACGAACAGACGGACATCGTTAAATCGAAAATTTAAGCGACGCTGATCACGAATATATATATATATATATATAACTTTCTATGTCCCCCGAGATTCCTTCAAGTGGTTATAAACATCTGACCGTAATGAATATACCTTGCATATTACATTAAGCAGGGTATAAAAATGGACTTATGCATTTTTGATTTTTGATCCTTATATACAACCAGAGGGTTATGCTGCAACTAGCCACCGACGTAGCGTACGTACGTACCGCCCGTACGTAAGAACATACAAAATTGCATTGATTTTCTCCGCTACGAGCAACGTCTACGTCACCGTTCCCATAAGATAGGTCGTGTCAGCTGACACGTTCTACGTTTTTACGTCGGTGGCTAGTTGCAGCATTAATGTGACAAATTGTATTTTCAAATTTTTCTCTTTGATAGACTTCACAAAGCTGTCTTCTTGATTATCTTCTATACACTTATTTCAAAGTGAGAGAGTTATAATTTCTCTCTCGTATTGCCGTACTATGTTAATTATAATATACTTTAGTTATGAACAATGTTGAAAAATTATACTCAGTAGAAAATATGTTTTAATTACCTCGTTTCTGCATAAAAGAGAACAACTCATCAAGAAACTCTTTACGCTTAGGATCGTCATTAATTTCATAAAGCTGAAAAAGAGAAATGAGAAGCATGCAATTTTATTAATGGGTTTATAACGGAAATGTTAAGATATATAAGATATATAGTATTAGACATGACAGCTAATTACTCGTACTCGTTTACATAATCGTATTGTATTATAATTAAGAAATTTCAAAGATTCGGTCGAAATGATTGTTACATTACGCACCTGTTATATGCAACTCTGTGAAAAATGCTCATGAACTTGTTATGTTGGTATTAAATATATAAAAATTATACTAAATGTGATATATTGCTTTATTCTGAACTTCGTGAGAGAAGATGAGTAAAATAGAAACAAATTATGAACTAGAACGATGAATCCGCCTTAATAGCTCGTTTGGCTCCCATACGCTATGAAAAATGTCAAAAAGCCATTCTTCGAATACAATATGTGACAAAAGGATCAATTCTACATAAATATCATTTAAAGATTACCCTGCAAACCATAGGAGTCCGAAAATACGCTTTTCGAGCTCCTTTTCCGAGCACTCACTCTCATAATGAGCACATAAAACGCTCATAAATGCTCCGAAAACCCTCAGAAGAGAGTATCTTTTTCTACTAAACTGGTCGATCAGAAAGAGCTCTAAAAAGCTTCCAAAAAGTGTATCTTCTGAGCCATAAAATATAAAGCTTTTGAGTGTTTTAGGAGCTATCTCCCTATTTTCACACATGCAGTGCTTTCTACACGAGAGCAACGAACGAATAATAACGATTGATGCGAATGTGTGAACGTCCGTCATACATGCTTTATAGTCAGACAGCAACTGATCATGTTTGTACTTTTGTGTTATTAGGCGCTTGCATGGTCACACTTTTAGGATTCCTTTTTATGCGCTCCGTCCTTATATGCGCTCATAGCGCATATAAGGACGGCAAAAATGTTACGATCAATAAACCGCGGAATGGAGAAATACCATTTTTGCAACGACTTTAAGAATTTAATTTGTGTCGTCACTGACTTGGGAGCTTCAATTTTTTCTCGAATGTCGTAAAGAGAAGAGACTCAAGCAGAATATTGTCCAAGCTATTTGTGAAATATATAACCAAACCATAGAAAAAGAGCTTCAAAATTAAATGGACTGAATTGTGGACTGTTATTCACATTAGTGTTATTGTAATTATTACCATTGTTATTGTTGTTGCAGCAAACCTATTTGGACAACAAAAGCGTATTATTTTAATACCATAAAGTAATATTCAACAATTGATCCAGAGGATTATTTTTTTTAATCAGGTAGTAATCACTCAAAAGCATGAAGCGGTGTTTGTTGATGGCATTTTTAAGAAGAAATCTGTCAATTAGTGTAATGGGTGACCGTACACATTTGTTACTTTATAATTTTTAGAAACAGAGAATTTAAAAAAATATTTGGAGGTAGGTGGGGTAATTCTGACCGATGATCTAAAAATGTTTTTATTTTTCAAAAGAATGTCAGTATTGTTGCGTGTATCAAATGCGGACAGTAATAAAAGAGGCATTTTTTTATTATATTACCCAATTCCGATTCCAGAAGTCAGTTCTCCTGAACTTTGTCAAATATACACATCATCCACGCAGAGATTAAACAAAGTCATTGAAATCAAATCTTGAATTCAACATCCAATCCATATTGTAATACACAAATATTAATATCTGTGTATATGAATGAAAGACACCGACGGGTGACCTTTAAAAGCAAAATCAACAATTGTATTGTTGTGGTAAACAAACCCTCTTATAAATGTTCCATATTAAAAGAATACGCTTTTGTTTCACAAATAGGTTTGCTTCCAACAACAAAAACAATAGATAATAAATACAATAACAACAATATGAATAACCCCTCCAGGACAATATACAAGAACAAAACATAATTGAAGCAAAAAAAAACATAAAGAAGTATATAATCAAATCTTAATTTCATGTTTTACCCTCTTTAAGCACCTCAGGTGTTGGCATGCGTCATCGTATCTCTGTTGTGCAACAGGAACAACCAACAAGCATACAAGCATATCTACATACATGAACACCCTTCAACAATACGATTCAACATTTTGGGGGTTCAACAATTCAATGAGCGGAAAAAAGGTCGTCACTTTTGAACAGCAGCAACAATAACAAAGTCATATCTCTATCTCTCTCTCTCTCTCTCGCTATACACACGCAGATGAACGATCTTATCTGCAACCATCAATTTTGGCTTCTGTACTTGTTATTGTTGTTGATGATGATGCTATGCTATGATGCTGTTGTGATATGTAGCGGTTGTATCTATATGCTATATTTTTTCTGAAAAACATTGTTGTTCTGTCTTCACTCGAATGTATGAGATTGTGCGTGTGTGTGTGTGTGTGTTTGTGTACAAAAGATAAACGATGTTAAATTGACATGTAACACTGTATGTATTGGACTACCGGGCACATAACTACATAATAGTAGTCCGAATGATCCGATTTTTTCTTCTTTTATTTTTGAGTTTTTGGTAGTCAAACACGAGTGGCAACAAGCTAATTTGACAATGCTAAAGAAGAATGATACCATAATTGTATTCAATTTTATCGGCAATACGTGTAGAAAGATCTTGAGATTGAAAATACAATATCATCTGTCGAGCTAAATATTTGAATTGCACGAGTATAAATGTCTACAATACAATATAATGAAATAATTTATTTTATTAATATGAAGGTTTTTTGAATAAAAATGCTACATGATATATCCATCGTAGTTATACATTAAAGGAAAACAACATTGGGTGGTAGAGTAAAAGCCGTCGGCATATCGAACATTTTCTTTGACGTGCTCGGCCGCTATCAAATCAACATCGTTTAATATTTATCAATGAATGTTTCTCCATATGTTTCTTCACGAATATGGTACCGTATCTTAACCTTCCATGCAAAAGTTTTCACATTCTTCAACAATGAAAATTTACCATTAAAAACAATGACGTCACAAGATCTTGGCCACTTAGCGACTAAAGAACACACAACTTGTTGTTGTTGTTATTTAAACTCTCTAATGCCATATGTTTATTTTGTCCCCTCCTATTAAATATGGAATGTGAATTCATACCTGCTATGCCTTAAGAGAGTAGTACATTCTCCAAAAACCAGATTTACACCACTCTTCTGAAGTTTTAGTAACAAAAACTGGTTACCTTAAATTTATTACGATTTTGTAACCGATACTTGTATGGTTATTCTGACAATTTCGTAACAAAAAAAAATTGTCTTTATGACATACTTTTAGAACAGTAATTAAATAGCCTCAAAATGTGCTTCAATTTTATATAAAAAATTACTATGAAGAGGTAACAGCTTGTTACCTCCCAATTAGCTGGTAACGATACAGAATATCGATTTGCTATATTTGTAACCAAAGTATTCAATTGTAACTATGACGATTATTGTAACCATACGAGAATAACCTGGTTAGTAGCATATTGTCGATGGATTGGGGTTACGTTTCACTTACAGTTAGAACAAAATCGAGCTTAACTCCACCATTCGTTGCTAAATTGTCAGCTCTTTTATCAGTTTTAATGCCCATAAGGCGAGTTGACCGATCTGGAAAATTATGTACAAGGTGCGACATTTATATATTAAGACTCGAACCATATCTCAGCAACCAAGCGCGTCATCTATGTGTGAGCACATGCGTTTTGAAGCTTCAACCTTCCTCTACTAACTGTCAAAATTTCATGGCATTTGGCTGACATTTAATGTTTATTGACATTCATTTTACAAAACACGTGTTCGTTTGATGTTGATATTTTAAGATGGAGCAAAGAGCGGCCATTAAATTCCACGCAAAAATTGGTAAAAGTGCATCAGAAACATTCGGAATGATGCAGCAAGCGTATGGCGATGCTTTTTTTATCAAGATCAAAAGTTTTTATATGGCATAAACGGTTTGTGGATGGCAGAGAGTCGCTCACCACAAACCAAAAAACACGAAAAGTTCCATCAAAAATCAAAACAATGCTCATCACATTCTTCGATAGCAAAGGAATTATCCACAAAGAATTTGTTCCAACTGGTCAAACAGTTACGTCCGCATATTAGCTCGAAGTTTTGAAGCGTTTGATGTCCAGAATCTGTCGTGTTCGACCAGAATAACGCGATCCAAAAACTTTGTCTATGTTGCACGATAATGCACCGAGTCACACAGCACTCATTGTTCGACAATTTTTGGCTCGGAATCAGGTCTGTGTGTTGAATCACCCGCCGTATTCACCTGATTTGGTACCGTGCGACTTCTTTTTGTTCACTGAAATTGAAGTTGAAAGGATGCTTTTTTGATCCGAAAAATGAGCTGGAACACGCGGTTTGAATCACTATTAAATCGATGTAACAAGTGTATTGAATCAGGAGGAGAATATTTCGTATAAATATACCGAAAAATTAGCATATATCGGGTTTTAATTGTGTTTTCTAGAGGCAGTCTTAATTCATAATTGTCACACCTTGTATATATTGTATATGTATTATTGATCAGAATCCTCATCTGAGCAGATTTTGCAATGCATATCAGTCTGCATGTTCGCACTACAATTGCCGTAATTATATTAAAACTATTTTTACCAACGAACTGATGGGCTCGTGAATGGGTGAAATCTCTCTATCTAAGAAGCGGCATTATCGAGCTCAAGCTTTTTAGGTGTTCATATCTCATTTGTTGTGGGTTGTTGTTGATTAATTTTTCATTGCAGCAGTTAACAAAAGCGAAAGTCCAAGCGTCAGTTCCATAGTCGATTTAACGATTTCAAAATGATATTGACGGAATATACTAACTTTAGAATTTTCTGTGAAATGTTAACCGCCAAAACTCAATTTATAATTTACATAAGGCAATTAAACTTAATATATTGATTAATCTGAAGGTAATAATTATGCAAGAAATCAGCGAGACATGCCTACTACTTCGTATAGCACCCACTATTTTTATCTATCAAAACATTATGAGTCCATATTCTAGTTTTTATATAATATAATCGTTATGCCTTCGTTATATCCTCTTAAAAACTACTGTCGGAAAGCCAAAATAATATAGTTCGCCGGTACATATTGTTGTGCTTAAAAGTTTAGAACAAAATATGCGGACCACGATATATATGCTTTAACTCACGTCAAATCACATCAACATCATCATAATTTTATGTTTTTAAATGAGTTACGTCTAGTATGTGGGCCCAGATTTTAGGAGTTAATTATTTAAAGAAAATTATTATATGCGTAAATCGCCCACTGCTCATGTAGCTCCAGCGCACACACTACGCATACATGGTATAAATATAACGTTCTAGGTCAACTGTAATGCAATTTTTCCTTTAAATCTTCTGCTTTTTACGTGAAACTATATCAACTCACAACACGCTTGAAATCTAATTATTTTATGAGTTTACACATTTTCTTTAATCTTGTCCTTGTTGTAATTTTGTATTTTCCTAAATACTTTATTTATTATTTATTTGTTTTAGCATTTACGATAATTAAAAGCGAAATTATTTTATTGGTGCACTCAACAAAATATCTATACAATAATAGATCACGTCATCTATATTATACGTATATTCAAACGACTAACGTGCCGTCAATGTTCAGAGTAACTACCAGTCAGTCAGCCAGCCATTCGATTATTAATTAAAAAGTTGTGTTTTTTTTTTATTTCTTTAATTTAAAATAAATCAACTACACGCACATACATATGTCGAATACATATATAAAAATAAAACAAATTTATTTGCAGTAAATGCAGTTTATTTTTATTATTGCATTCATTTGGTTTTTGTTTTATTCATCATTCTTCCCATTTCTTTATTTATTATAATTATTATTTTTATTATTAATGGCAGTATATGGGTGAACTCATCAAACTGCAAATTCATCATGCTGCACGCTGCTAACGTACATCATGGCATGCGTATAAGTTTTGTGATCTTATGAGCAAGCTAGCGTTGGCAAGCCAAAGTAACAACAACAGACAGAACGAATGCCCAAACTCATATAAATGATTTAAAACTTTCAACTCGTAACATTTGTAAGAGCCACAATAACATTAAATGTACGTATAGTACATAGGTTCGTGTTGTTGCCACAACAAAGCGGTTTATTGCGATTAACGCCCTCATCATTTGCACAGGCTGCCAGATAGATAGATACATGTATCTAAACATGTATATATGTGCTTGGTACGCATATGCAACGATATGCTGCAAAAAATGTGAATAAACGGAAGAAAGAAAACTTTAGCATTCTCTTGTATTGAAGCAGTTGCAGTTGCTACCATTCTTTTTGCCATTGTATCACAACTAGTTCATTTTATTTTATCGACTAACAGGATATTGTAAATGTAAATGAATTGAGTACACTTACTTAGTCATCAATGTCTATATTTAATATATTTTCGACGAATATCTAATCTGTACTTCGGCTAAATATGTATGATCAAACATGATGATGATACATCGAACAAGAGCCTGAAGGCGCTATATATATATGCATCAACTAAACATTAAAACCTACTGGTTATAACTAGCATAGCTTACACAGAGATCGCAGGAAATGTTTGAGATTATGTCGTCAAAAAAATGAATTCAGCAACAAATGATATGTGCATACGGACAAAACAGAAAAATATACTGCGAATTGATATTTGTTCAACTTTTCCACCTCCATGAATTTGACTTTATTTTCACTTGATTTGTATTTTATTTTCTTTTAACCCAAATGGAATCACAAATACATACATAGTTATTTTCTATTTGCATGGAGTACAAATTTTGTACTTAAAATATTTCTGTTTTAACTTTTTATCGTCCTCGTTTTTAAGTGAGTGAAATAAAATAATAGCTTTAAGTCAATTAAAAATGTAAGTAGTGGGTAATTTCGAATCGGTTAATTTGGATGAAATCATGAACGAATCACCATAATAAAATATCTTATTTTACCATTTGGAACGTGAATCAATACCGAACCGAAAATATCTAGTTCATGGGCAAATTAAAAATTTAAATAATGTGTGACAGTTAGAATTATAATCATTGGATTATCTATTTGGGGAATTATAATTTCCAATACATATATTCGTTCATACATTTTTGGTGCAAGAAACTGGCTTGAGTACGAGATAGTATAAACATAATCATAATCATAAATATAATAATTATGATATTTAACATTTTCCCGTAATATTGTAAGAAAAAAAAAAAACAGGACTCACCAGACTCATTCGCTCTTCTCCACAAATATCATTCAGAGTTTTTTCTTGGGTTGGAGGTGTCTACAAAAAATAAACACGCTATGTAAGAACCATGTAGATATAATATAAAACAATTTCTAATCCAAGACATTCTAAAACTCTTTGAGCACAATGTTACTTATTGGTATAAACATTAAAACGCGTCATACTTTATATCAAATATGCGCTGTGCTAGTCGAATTTGCAGACATGGGCTGCAATGCATCTACGAAATTAATTATCAGAAAACATCTTAGTTCTTCTACTATAATAAAGCTTCACGTTCTATACATCATGAGCTGTCTAAAAGTATGTCTTAGAACTACAGCTTTATTACGATTCAATACCAATATCTACGTATGCATCCATGGAAACTTAAAGAAAATTTTCGGTATAGATGCAACCACTTATAGACCTATGATCATAAGTATATATCATCAAATATGGCCCTTGCGGCAAATAGCTTGTAAATATAACATGTACTACTACTACTTGTAACACTCGTACTATGCATATTAGTATTATGCGAAAAAATATAATATTTTTAGCAAATTCAGAAATTTTACTTAATTTAAATTTTATGTTCTCGCTAGGCCAGATATAGAGGTGGCTATATGAATATCGATAAAGTACCATATTTTGTGGTTTAATTCCACCACATTATAATGGTATATGTTTACATACATAGGTATAGGAGTGTTTGTATTCACATTTGCACTCGTATTATATTTAGCCGGTTGTACTTACTTAGCAGCAAAGAGCATACTTCATGTTTATTACTCTTATAACCAAGCAACTACAACAACAACAACCTTAACAACTTTTTTTGTGTGCTCCAAAAGATATGCTCGCCTATAATATGCATCACCGCCATATAACATGGCAACTTCTGCCAAAAGATCAGATCGCATTATAGTGTTGTTAGTGTGCCTTCTGCTGTTGCTGTTTGCCTATAAAGTGCCTTTGGGAGGAGCAACATTTTTAATACATATTTCATATATATATGTTGACGTATATACATCTAGAGAGTGATGCATATGTATAGTACATATTAATAATGCCAAATGAATTTACTCCGCCATGAAATTTTCCTCTACCGCCGAAGAGCCAGCAAGTGAGTGCAATGAAATTGATGTTAATAATGTTTATACTCATATCGTATTGATGATTACAATGATGATGAAGATGATCTTTCATCGCCAGCATTATCATTATTATGTATGCATTTTTATGTACCTACATACGGAAAGCCTAACAAAAGTTCGCTAAATTAATTGCGACAAAATAGAAAAATTAAATCTACTTTCAAGAGCTTCTTAACTTCAGTATTACATAGTGTTACATTGAAGACTGGGCACATAAATGTGGGTCTCAAAATGTTTGGAAATAATCAGAAATCACTCGTCGCCAAAACCTAGAGGATATGTTGAACAAACTTTTGCCAATGTGTGCTAAAAAGTTTGTTGTGCATCACTTAAAATCGTCATTTTTGGTCTGTTTGCGTTTGACTTGCTTTTATGTCTGAATGCTCTGAGCTATATACCATGGAGTTAAATCTCGTTTCCGGAATCTTTGGTAGTGACATTTCTCCATTTCCATTCTCACCATTCTATAAACTTTAAATGTTACAAAAATCACTGTCAACTTGGAGAACTTTTGTTAGATCTCTCGTACATTTATTCTAATCCATCTATAGGAAAGATTATGATTTTTGATGAATTGTTTTTATTTTTATTTCAGTTTATTTAAGTTTTTGTGTCTCAACAACGACCAAAAATAATGTACCAAGTTTTTATTTTCTTCTTCTTCTTTACCTTTGCTTTATTTTCTTTTGTTTTTATTATTATTATTTTTTATCTTTGAAAAGTTGTTGTAATAAATTTAATGTTCGCAGCCACTACGTATCTGCTACATATGTGAGTAATGGCCAGATGGAACGTTGCACCATGTTCTTATTGCACCGACAGCATCAGCAACATGCGTATGCTAAATGTACAGGTACTCGTCAATCTTAAGTGTTGTTTAGTTTTTCTACAAGTCGTAATTGTTGTTGTTGTTATTGCAAGGCGGTAGGCGTAACACTTTGATATCAATCAAACGTTCAGAATTCATTTTTATTCATAAAAATAACCGATATATGTATGTACGCGCCATAAAAAAAAAAAAGAATTTATATTGAGTTAAAAAAAATAAAAAAGAGCAATATTGAAGTTACCTATTAAAAATAAATCACATTTATTTTTTTTTATGATTCCCAAAATATATCGGCTTTAGCGATAACCATTCAAGATCAAGTCATTCGGATTTTACAAAGGAAATGTTTGCACTTTTCTTTTAAATGTTTGAGGTTTAGGTTTAACACAACACTACACAACGTAGGTACCTGTGTTCTGAATATAAATCAGTAATATTTTTGTTTATATGCGAGATATATAATCTGGTTTATTGGCGTATTTTTACGCCTCCCTCCCTGCCTCCCCTGAACAAATAATGCAACAAGAATATGGTATTAATATCGCAAACAGAACTAATAAACGATTCCTAGAGGATAAGCTTTACGAATGCCGAAGTTTGAAAAAGCCGAGAATCTCGTTGTATACCGTATCATAACTCTATCACCATCGAACTTTATCGTCTTTCTGGTGTACTTTGACTTCATGTTTTTATTAGGAAAGGATCAGTACGGAGCCTGATGAATTTAAAATGGTTTCCCAATACTTATACGAAAGTCTCCGTGATATATTGGTTTAATTACAGAATTACGGATCGATATGTAATATCTTTTTTGAAAGTTAAATTGCTGATGGACGGACAGAAGGTACTTTTCAATGTTTTCTGTCATTCCTTCAATTTGTGGTCACACACTTCTACCAAAAATTACTATTCCCTTGTTTTTGGGTGTAAAGTATCATATAAATTAGTCGTGTAAATTAGTCGAAAGGAAAACCATGTCTTGCTACTTTGCGGATGCAGTTAGAGAGTAATTTAATAGGGATCAACTATTGACTGCCGATATACATTGTAGCTCTTATCGTTATCAATTATCAACCAATTACAATCAATTATAACCCTCACTAGAGCTTCAATTTACTTTTCAAAAGCTAATGCTATTTTAAATTTCATTTTAAGTATTGTGGATACAATTAGAAAGTATATGAGGCATTGTAATTCAAAAGTTGTATCGAAATAAAATTTAAAATATATGCTGAAATATTAAAGAAAAAGAGCTTAACAAAAATAGAACCTAATTTAAAAATTAGGATAAACCATATTGGTCAATAAAGTGAGATAGTTTTAAATGATTTACAGGCTTAGTAATGTGCTAATTCAATTTGATCAAACCTTCAGCAAATTTTTCGTGTATGAGGTAATTCTTCACATAGATGTGTTTAGTTCGAGCATGGTAATTGTTGTACATAGCCAGTTTTTAAGCACTTAGATTGTCAGACGTTCATATTGATGCCGGTCCATTTTGCTTCACAATAGCCGACCAATTGATCATCGCTCTCCTTCTGTATGTTGACTTCATGTCGATTGTGCCCTTTAGGTAGCGAAGTACCCGCTTCACGGCTACCCAGTAGTTGGTATTGAATTGGCTGAGCCCACTTATCGCAAATCCTATGTCGGGACGGCTGATTTGTAAGCATACATTCATAATACAGCCTATCACTTCCTGGAAGGGTATCGATGCCATCTTCACCTTTCATTTTAAAGTGTGCAGACAAGTCCTTTTTAAGTTTTGTTATCATCATATTATTACTGCCGAAAACTAGAATGTCGTCGACACATACAGCTAGTATAATCATGTAGATGTATGCTTAAGGTAGATGTATTGGTTAACCACTTATCTCTAACAGCCAAGTTGCTGTGTCAAAATAGAATTTAGTTTCATGTTCCAACTTCTAATCGATTGCTTTAAGCCGTACAGGAATTTGCGTAAACGGCAGACTCTGTTGGTTTCATCCTCAAAGCTCTGCGGTTGGTACATGCATATCGATTTGTCGAATTCTCCTTGCCGGAATGCGGTTACTTCATCCATTTTGTGAACTGCCAAATCGAACTTAACAGCAGTAGCCAAAAGGAAACGTAGTGATGAATATGAAGCAACTGGTGAGTACGTTTCGTCATAGTCTCTATCCCTGAGTTGCGAGTACCCTTTAACAACCTGTCGTGCATTATACCGATCGATATCACCTGCAGCATTTCTTTTAACTTTAAAAACCCATTTTTAATCAAGGCGCTGTACTCCCATAGCATTGCATTGGTTCATTCTTTCCTGTCAGCACTGTCCAATAATTGCTGAACTATTGTTGGTTCATTGGAATCAGCTATTGCTGCCAAAGGTCCAAGATGTGTGCCACTCGCCCCTTCATCACGATCGCTTTACACATTGGAAATGTCTCGCTTGCAGTAACTTCAGCACAACATTGCGGATTCCCAGCAGTACTGCTTCGGTCGCCCTCACTGAATCCATGAAATTATTCATCTAACGCATCATTATTTACATCTCACCAGCACCGCTGTTTACATAGCGCCGAGTAGACGGTTCGTTTGGTCGATATTACTTTTCTTCGCATTGAGTTTGATCTAGTTTCAAGATGGCGTTTTCGATGAGTCAAGTTTTCTTTTCGAATGTGCACCATTCCGGTACAGCCGAAAACCCGTAGTTATGATAAATCAGGTTTTATTTTCGTGTAGTGTTCTTCATATTTCTGTATGGAGTTCTATTGACCAAATAAGCCGCTGTGACTGCAGCTTCTGCCCAATAACTGATGCTGATGGTGATATTGCATCAGTTAACGGCAGTGTTCTACTGTGAATGCCTTCAATGAATTATTGCAATATTCTTTGCCGTTGTCGGACCTTAACATTTTTATTGCCGAATTCTGCTGATTTTCGGCCAGCTTCTTAAAATTGACGAATAGCCCGAACACCTCGCTTTCCGCTTCATCGGGTATGCAACTCCACAAACGTTAGTGAATAACGGTATCCACTGAACGACTACGTTGACGTCGGACTGCAAACATCAGTGTGGATAATTCGCAAGATCGCACGCATGCGCCGATGGCATAATTTTCGACTTACCGTCACAGCTAATGCTGTTGCACTGCGTTCCGTGGCGCAACTTAGCCGAAACGAGTCATCGACAAACGGTGCAATAGCCAATAATTTAGAATTTTCATAAAAAATACGGCCGTTTTTGTCGTTGAATACTAATATTTTGCCATGTTTTGCCATTTGACGTAGTACAAATGTTTGGTATGTACAAAACATTCTTTACAGTAACCTGCTTGTTTTTTACATTATCGTTCGTCGATATCGTCATACGAACATCTCCAGCGCCCTCCACATTGAGGAGTCCATTATCACCGATAATAATTTCTCTGTATTTAGGCTCTCGCAGTTCGTATAAATTACTTGAACACATCGTCATATAAGCCGATGGCCCAGAATCAATAAACCACTCTTTCGCTGTTTCGGTTTTTGCAACGAGCGACGTCAACATCAGCAACACATTATTTTTCTTACTTTTCGATATAAGTTCCATCGCGTCACTGTTCCTGGATTCATGTCTGATTTCTTGTAGCAAGGTCGGTATTCGCCACTTAATATCATTGGGAATCTTCGTGCCAGATTTCTTCAACTTTTGTTGCGAAAGTCAAGTCATCTTTTGACGGAGTCCTCCATAAATGAACAATCAACAAATTCCAATCTCATTAAATACTTTCAAAGATCCATACGATGGAAGACACCATTGTCTTCAAACACAGTCTCTAGTGCTTCCCACGCAGCTTTTCCATTTGTACAATTCTCTATGTACGAGTATTTTGACGGCTCTGTTAGTAACCCCAATGCCGAAATTGCATGTAAAATTTGCGTCGCATCTTGCTAAGTGTTATCGATACATCATAAGTATTCTTTAGCAGCAGATAAGACATTGCAGTGAATTTTCATGTGTCATAATTTTCTCAACTTTGAAAATTTTCAATTTTGTCGTTCCCCGTTGTAGTGAAAGTACGTGATCCTAACCTCTACATCACGATTATTGCTAGCCGCAACAATTACTTTACTACAAATGTCAATCGCAAATGAAATATTAGTGTAGCAAACGTTAACTATTTATTTTTTCTCAACTATTCCAAAAAATAAACGTCAGGCCCATGACCTATAGTAACTTAATTCGTAAGCATTAATTGAGGCATGAGGACCCTGAGCCCCTTGGAAATTACTTCCATTTTTGTTTGGAACACCAATTGCTAAAAATAAATTTGAAAGCCTACAATATAAATATATGTGAATATATGTAAATTAAAGTAAATAAACTTTGTATTCTTGTTGATTTCAGTTTACAGCGAATAGGTCATGAATGATTCATTAAGGAAGCAGCAAGCCCTCCTGCACTATATTTCATGAAGCAATTATCATCCATTCTGAACATACCGTCTTTCGAAGTCTCTCTTAATTTCGAAAGAGAGCCCTTCTTCATTTCTTTTGTTTACTGCCCACCCATGGTATATTAATAGAGGTAGAGCAATTGTAAAATATTCCTCTTGGCTGAGCCATATAATGACAGAAACTGAATTCTTATAGTGTCAAACTAGTGTGTTGTTGTTTTTTCTATTTCTTCTTCTTCTTCTTGTTTTATTTACTTTTCCTCCTTCATTCTTAAGAATTCTCCCCAATGCCCCTACCTTATATTATTAAAACGGGTGTTTCTTTTTAGAGTGAAGCAGTTTCCGATAGGGATAAAACGGTATCAAATCTGGTAATCCAACAGTCGTTTGTATTCAGTAAGGTTTGGAAAGATTGACACCGCAACAACGCATGCAAATATTAAAAAATTATTACGTAAATCGTGGTTCTGCCATCTAAACTCAAAGATCAATTTCATGGTCGACAGTATGAGGCCAATTTTTGGCTCAATGGGTATATGAATATGCAAAATTGTCAGATTTGGAGTGCAGACAATCCTCAAGAAATTCTTCAGATACCATTACATCTACAAAAACTTACTGTTTAGTGCAGTTTCTGGACTGGTGGAATCTTTGGTATATACTTGTTTAAAAACGCGACGGACAACAACACAGGAGTCAATGGCGATCGCTACAGAGCCATAATAACTGACTTACCCAATTGCGTGCTATGAATGTGGAAAAAATGCGGTCCCAGCAAGACAGAGCTACATGCCATACATCGAACATAACGATCGATTTATTGAAAGAAACATTTGGCGACAACGTTGAGCAAACTATTGCCCAGATTAGGTCGCAACCGCTTGAAAAAGTAACGGAAATTTTGGTCTCAAAATTACGCCAGGTTCGAGCCAGGCGGCCATATGCCAGAATTCATATTCAAACACTAATTCCGTGAAATTACCCTTCCAATCAACCCAAATTTTAGTTCAGAATATTACATTTTTACATTACAAGCCTGCGATGAACGGTCATGCAGCCCTCCCCAGTAAAATCACTGCTGAAGATAGATCATTTGATTGTAGATCAATTGATCAGTCTTTATTTGGGAGTTGTCACTGACGCCTCCTCACTAAGTAGAAAGTGTTGGAATGTATTGGAAATTGATTTATGATGTAACTTATGCCAAAAATTTTCTCTCATTCATATTTCTCTTTTATATTATACCCAGCCATCTCTTTCTTAGCCATCTAGCATAAGAACACAATTAGTTTTCAAACAATTTTATTTTCGTTATCCGTCCGTAGCGGAGAGAATCAAATGCAATTTTGTATGTTCTTACGTACGGCAAGTACGTACGGGCGCTACGTCGATGGCTAGTTGAACCATAACACAACCATAACAAGATTACGCCAGGTTCAAGCCAGGCGGCCATATGCCAGAAATCATATTCAAACACTAATTGCATAAAATTACCCTTGCAATCAAACCAATTTTTAATTCACAATATTACATTTTTACATTACAAGCCTGCGATGAACGGTCATGTGGTCATATAGCCCTCCCCAGTAAAATCACTGCTGAAGGTAGACCATTTATATGAAAAATTGATCAGTCTTTATTTGGAAGTTGTCACTGACGCCCCCTCACTAGGTAGAAAGCGTTGGAATATATTGCAAATTGATTTTTGACGTAACTTATGCCAAAAATTTTCTCTCATTCATATTTCTCTTTTATGTTATACCCAGCCATCTCTTTCTTAGCCATTAGCATAAGAACACAATTAGTTTTCAAACAATTTTATTTTCGTTATCCGACCGTAGCGGAGAGAATCAAGTGCTATTTTGTATGTTCTTACGTACGTGCGCTACGTCGGTGGCTAGTTGAACCATAACACAATCATGCTCTACATGATCATACAATATGATTCCTTGTGTTATAAGAGATAGTTCTGACGAAGTAAGCAGAACAACCAAAAGCACATACGGAAAGAGGAAGACCTAAAGAATAAAACAACAAGCACACGACTTTGACAATATCGACAAACAGTTTCTGACATTATATAACGCAGCCAAGGTAAATTTTACACAATTGCTCTACCTTCATTATAATACCATGATACCTCCTAGCCATTTCTTTCGTACTAGGACAAAACTACCCGTCTTTTTGCACTACGGGTTTTGCACTACTTTACTTTTCGTTAACTCTTGTTTTAACTAATTGCACAATTCATTTCTAAACAAATTTATTTTCGTTATAATTATTATTATTTATAAATTGAATTATTTTATATAAATGTTTTGGAATATAAATTACTGTTTGTACATATACGAGTACCTTATTAATAAAATCCATTCTTGTTAATCTCGGTATTTTGTATGCACTTGAATATACAATTTAATCGACAACACTTAATATCAACGTCAGCTTATAAACTAACACTCAGAATCGTATACATTGATGTATTGTACTTGATATAATCACAGTGTAATAAAACCGAGAGAGTAGTTAGTTAGTAGTATACTCTCCCGAATGCAGAAGCAACAACAAACACAAACGGAGAGAAGGAGAAGAAATAAAGGAGATAAGGACGAATATTATTCGCACACGCTAAGGAAGATGTTACAGCGACATCGTAAAATCGTTCGAAACACAAACGAATACCAATAGCGCAATTAAACTCATAAAGACGGATTGATCGTTCTAGTTCGGAACTGTTTCTAACTTTCTCATTCTCTCACGAAGAGAAAGGTCTGAAAGTAGATTCATCGTTAGTTTAATAGCTCAGAAAAAAAATATATATGTAACGACGAGAAGACGATTATCGGCATTTGTAAATATCTGTATTTCATTATAGTTTCATTACACTGTTATTTAAATCAAGTTCTACCTTCGTCAGGTAAGAAACATTTCTTAGTAATTATTTGGTCGCATCTGGGTTAAATCGTTAGCATTAAATCTCAATGACAAAATTTCTTAAAATCAAACATTTAAGGCCCACTTGCAGAATATCTACGGTTAAATTTATAAATTCAGAGTTAAGTAAAGTTAAATTGTTATTTTTGTAACCCAGGCATTGTGTTGCAGAACGAATATCTGAAACCGAGTTAGTTAACTCGGGCATTTTGGATTTTGGTCGGCATCACTGACTCTTTTTTGCATTATTTGTTCTGGTTATTAATATTCATCAGCTATTTGAAATTTCAAATTGAATACTTTCAATGATAGCTGCTTGACTCTACAAACCTTTCGTAAGTTTCGTAATGTTCTATTACAATATTTCTTATATACATACATATACATATTTCTTTTAATCTTGTCTGTTTTTTTATGAAACGCTTTATCGCTTCGCTCTGTAGCCGTTCTGTAGCAATGCACTTAACAATTTCTTCATCATTTCTTTAATTATTTATTGTAAATATTACATAGATACAAAAACATATTCAAAAATTTAATTTATTATTATTTTATATTGTTAGCAAATAAACTCTACTAAATTCCATACGCAAGCCAATTTATCAATTTAACCTGCCGTGAGTTGATAACTCAGGGTTAAAAAGATAACACGACATTCTGCAAGTGGATCTAAATGTGTGTTTTGATGAAAATTACAATTTTTCTATCTGATGTTGTTGCTTAAATAGTGCCGGTAATGATGAAATTAGGGCTGTGCGATTAATCGTGTGTTCACAAATTTTGCTTAACAAAAATAATCGATTAATCAATTATTCGGTTAATCAAAATTTTGAATAATCAAATTTGAAGAAAATATTCGATTAATCAGAATAGTATTTTTCAGAATATTCAGAATATTCTTAATATTTTTTCTTTTAATTATTTACAATTACCATTTCTCTCACTAGCATTTCACACTCAATCAACGTTGATCAATGATCAATAAAAATATACCATGTTCGGCAAACAATAAGGTGGTAAATCATCTTGCGATACAAAGAAGAAGAAGATATAGAAAGCAGTTATTGTACCTGAACCGTATTGATAGGTATTATAAATTTCATTTGTCCCATATAAATAATGTACCTAAGTAAATATGAATATATATATATATATATATATATATATATATATATATATATATATATATATATATATATATATATATATATATATATATATATATATATATATATATATATATATATATATATATATATATATATGTGTAGGTATTTAAGTATATTCATTGTGTTTTTGTTTGTAAATCAACTATTGTCACAGGCGTATTCAATAGTCCCTTATTTCATACCATATACCAGAATATTTGGCAGATGAATATACACGGTATGATTAGTATAAATAGACAGATGTATAATAACTTCACTGTAAATACTACAAATGGTTCATTTTGTTTTTGCTTTTACCTTTTAGTCAATGTCCTAATATGTCGCCAAATAATTTACACAAAACGAGGAGAATGAAGAAAAATTACCTTTCAAATCCAAATCCTTTCAATTTGTGGCATTTGCATTTAAAATGTTGATTTTTTTTTATGATATTGCAAGTCCCAACATAAATTAGGTAGATTTATACTAATGCATATGCTCCTACATATTTTATAAATAAATACATGTTTTATGACATATCGTATACTAGCTATAGTAAAAGCAATACCCAGATTTAAAACAATGAATTCTAAAATGAGAAAAAACTATCAGAGGTATAAAATCTGTTTGTGTATTATATTTGTAAGAATTCCATGAATTAAGAAAAGCAGTGTTCGAAAAAATTCTACTGCAATTATCCTTATAAAAATGCCCCTTAGTCTATCTGTATTTAAAAAATAAATTAGAAATGATCTATAACAAATACGCAAAAACAAAATACACGGTAACAAATAATAAGCAAACATTGAAATGATGTCGGGGTCTGAAGAAGTTGTAATTGGTTTTTCTTAGGTATTTTCGCTGCCATAAAAGAAACACCATACTTTAGCCAACCGAAAACTATAGAAAAACACACCACAAATAATATTGTTTCGATCACTTTGCTGGGCTATTAACAATATTTATTAAAAATTTAGAAACCGAATAACAATAGTTGTTTGCTTGTGAATTGAGTATATTATTGTCATTTACTGAGAAAGGAAAAGATAGAGTTTGGCAGCTCTAATAAAAATGTTCAATGTTAAATAAGTAGGAAAAAAAAATAAACTAAGGCACCGAATAAATTTAACGCATATTGTTTTGCAAGTTAATTTCGGACAGTGTTAGGGGGTAATTATATAATATTAGCCAATTCTAACCGAAAAATTCTTGAAGCATGAGGTTTTCGGAGGAGTGGGTGCCGTAGCTCAGTGGTTAGTGTGTTTGCCTTCTGAGCTGTAGTAGTTCGTGGGTTCGATCCCCGGTTGAAGCATAACAAATTTAATATCGAAAAGATTTTTCTTTCGAACGGTACCAACCTGTCGGCGAGAAATTGGAACTTCTTCCCGAAGTAACAATTTGCCATGAAAAATCTTCTAAATGAACTCTGTGATAAAGCTCAGAAAAAGTGATGTCGCAAGTGTTCTGCCATTGGGAACCGGCTCAAATAAGTAGGTCCCTTTTAATATTGTCCAAAATATAACACGCAGAACAGTACTAGAAGAGAAACTCGGCCTTAAAACCCTTCGGGGCTTATAAGTGCCACATATTTATTTTTATTTTTATGCTTTTATAATTGTACAATATAGTACAACCTGAATAGCTATCACTCGCCGAAAAATGTTGTTTGCGAAGCGAAGAAATTGCAATTGCATCAATTATGCTTGGAGCAATTTTTTGTTAAAATGGTAGTTCCATTAATTTTAAAAAGTAAACTTTTACAGGCAGTTTACAGATCTATACAGACATACACGACGACTTCACCCCGAACTATACGCTAACTATGGAAGACTAACCAAAATTTTGGGAATGGGAATTAAACTGCTTGTACGCAACACTCGTGTTTGTTCGGGACTTGTGCGAAAATCAGTCTTATAAAGTTTGATTTCCAACACTTTTATAGCGAAAAGCTGATACTGTGGTTATCTAACTTGGGGGTTACACGATCACTAAATTGCTTTCAAGTTTAACAATTAAAAACTTGATTAAAAATTGACTATAAATAAACTTGCGTGCAGACTACGTCACAGCTGCCAATTACAATGACTTTTGACAAGCAGTATGTGTAGTTAACTTGAAAGCAAGTCATTGATGGTGTAACCGCACTGTTATTCATGATATGTGCCCACGCCCATTCACTGATACTTCGGGAAATTTAGATATTCCGTTACATTACATTTATAATAGAATTAGCCGAATTATTAAGAATTGGTTATTTTTTAGTTCTTTGCACTTTCTTTTTATCACCAACATACCTCCTTCGCTTTTCTTTTTGTTCTTGCGTCATTATTTCACCTACATTTCTATAACTCTGCGTACTATAACTATTTCAACTTTGTCTATTTTGAAACAACACGAAAAACTTGATATCGTGTTTGTCAAAAAAAAATTAATATGTGGCACTTACAGCCCCAAAGGGCTCATTGGCCGAGCTTCTCTTCCATTACTGTTGTGCGTCTTAAATTTGGACAGTATTAGAAGGGACCTACTTATTTTCGCCGGTCCCGAACGGCAGAACACTTGTGACATCAAGTGATATAAAGGGTTATCCATTTCGCGGTTTCAAAAGTATAGGGCTAGAATTCGACATCTGTCAAACTGAGTTGTTAAAACAATTTCTTTCTTTTTCAATTCAAAGTCTGACATTTGCGAAAATGGATCGCTTAACTATCGCACAACGCATTAAAATTGTAAAAGCCTACTACAAAAATGGTGATTCATGTGTCACCCAATTTCCTTGCTTTTGAATGTATCCGGCTGCTTTTAAACGTTTTGAAATGGCTGCTTGAGTGACTCTCAAAGATTCTCCTTGTGTTTGGCAACAATCTTCATCAAGTAATGCTTCCAGTTCTTCATCTTCAAACTTTTTTGGCTGCCCAGGATGTTCTTCGTCTTCCAAGCCAAAATTACCAACTTTTAATCGTGCAAACCACATTTGGCACGTTCGCTCAGCTAGAGCATGTTCACCATAAACTTCCACCAAAATATGATGACGTTCTGCAGCAGTTTTTTTTTTCATATTAAAGTAATGAAGAAGAACTCCCCGCAAAAACACTTTTTCAGGCAGAAAGTTCGACATATTTGAGTGGAAAAAATTATTGTTGTTTACGCTTCAAATGAATGACATATACTGAGAAAGACGCACAATGACAGTAGCTTTCCAACCCATGTTCGGAATATTGGAACAATGGATTAATAATCAAGTTACGACATCTCTTAGCAAACCGAACGAATTAAGTTATAAATCCAATATCTATATAATATAAGTGTAAATTAATAAAGGAGGTTATAGTTATAAATTGAACAATTCGATTCCAAGAGAACTAGTAAAATTACCACCAATTGATCAGCTCTGTTGTACTGCATAGTCTGATTTTAATTGTATGTGCATGTAGTCTTTATGTTATACTCTAAATAACGCCCATAATAGTAATTAAGTACAATTATTCAATATTCATAGTGTAATTGACATTGATTAATGAGCGCAAAAATTCATTGTCTGCCACATCTACAACATCTTACAATGCCATCTCGTATATATAAAAAAAGGCAAGATTGTCTAATATGAAAATGAATTTGACGCGTTTAGTTCTCCATCATCTTGCTCCTCATCTTAATATTTGGAGTTTTTCAGGAGGGGATTTATAAATACTCGTTTAATAAACATACATACCAATAAACTGAAACTAATTGAAAGTAAACATCAATGATACAGCATCTACTATTTGGTGCTCATATACATAAGTACATATAAAAAGGTCTACTTTATATATAAATTATGAATTGAATATTACTAAATTTTTAAATATACCTACATAATTACAGCTTAACGATATGAGATGTGTATGGAATGGTTGGTGAACACACTTATATACAATGGCACCCATCGTACATACATACGTATGTACATATGAGTAGATGAGAGCTATAAAGAATCAAAGAACCAGCAAATGAAACAGGCATAGAAGACAAAGTAGGTATATATGTACATATATCTATAGGAAGAAACAAAGCAATAAAAAATGGAGGAAAAAATGGCGCAAAAGTGAATGTACACATATGTGTATGCACATTGTGACGGCAACCACAAACAACGAGTTAGACGCACACTCATAAGCAGTCAGACAGACAGACAGACACGATAGACGGGAAATGCCATCACTAATAATTAATTTAAAATACGTAGTTTGATTGATAAGTTATTTGTTTTTAATACAGAAAAAGAAACCATGGATCTAGCCCGAGGCATATGTATGAATCGGTTAATTTAAATTAGACCAGAGCACTATCTCATACTTGTACTTGTATGTATAGGTAGTTTTTATTATATGGAGCAATTATTTCAATTATCAGAAAACTCATCCAAAAATATACTGTACTGTACTGTTTGTTGGCAACGCCTTGAGATCGATTTTTAATACAATAATTGTAAGCGCATTGGTATGCCTAAACGGCAATCCATATTGAACTTAATTACCAAATTAAAAAAAAAAAAAATTAAACAAAAATTGCAAGTACTAACATTCACATATGTACATGAAATTGCTTTAATGAAAAATTCAACAAACTCGACAACAATTCTTTAAACTATTTATAATTGAAATAATTTGTCACCACACATGTATAGAGAGTCACCCACACAGCAGGACCACCCATGGTCAGGGACACATTTATGTGCATTTAAATTCATTAGATTTTCGTATGCGCAATACCAATAGAAAATATCTAAAGTGCAGTAACACAAAAGCAAAATTTGGCACAACCTATATTAAATAAATTTTATTTTTCATTAATTACATATTCTAAATTACTATTGGCTAGCTAGTTGAGATATTTAGTTTATGTATTAACAACAGTTGAAAGCTAAATTACTTATGTGGCCATAACAACCGAAGATCGATTTAGGCTAAATAAACAAACAAAAAATTACTCAGTATCGAAGAGTATTAAAAATGTATTTTTTTTAAATACAATCAATTTTAGAACACAATTAGAATGAACTGAAGATTATGAAGATTCTGTTCTCCTTTATTGGCAATCGTATAACAATTGCAGAGTTTTATAGAAGTAATAAGAACCAGGTCTTCCATAGATATTCCATAGATTACCATCTTCCAAAACCAGCGATTTAAATCATATTTCTTAAAGCTCCTTAAGTTCAACAATAACTCTATTAATTATCTTGGCATTTATAATGACGATATCTTCACCTAAAAATATTTAGTCGTTTTTTTATATTTAAAGACCCGAAATAGGGAGCCAAGAAATACTATGATGTCTATTTTCTATATTTTTGAAGACTTGTGATACGCAGGTTTCTATCCAATATCCAACTATGACTTTAGACTTTTGTTACCATGATTTTATGCTGGGTTAGCACCTTCTGGACTCAATAGTATATAAGCTAGGTAATTAAACAATACTTCATAACTTTTCATTTGTTTTTTTTAAAGGTACCTACGTCAATTTTGGTCATGTCGTCATGCTTGGAATGTCAAAAATTTGGGGCAGGGCTTACAAAGTGTTAACTTGATGTTACTTGAGACATTGCAAAGGTATCAAAAATCGTCTGACCACTTTGGATTTTCCAATAACTAAGACAATATGTATGTAAAAATAAATAGAAGATAAATATGCGGCACTTATAAGGTTTGACCGAGCTTCTCTTCCATTACTATTGTGAGTGTTATATTTCGGACGGTATTAGAAGGGATCTACTTACTTTAGCCGATTCCGAACGGCAGAACTCTTGCGGGGATTGAATCCACGACCTACAGTTCAGAAGGACAACACACTAACCACTGAGCTGCGGCACTAATACAATATATCAGAGCTTTCAAGATATATATGAACATGGAACTGCATATATTAACAAATTTCAACAAACAAAACAAAAAAGAATTATGATCGGACGAAGGAAAATTCCAGAAACTATAGCTACCTACCTAAAGTAAAAACATATATGTATTTACTCTTAACTTTTTCTATATACTAGCACAGTTAATCGATCAGTGTTAACCTAAAATATTATCTATAAATGTATCAGTAGGATCAGCAGTAGCAATTTTACTGTCGATCCCATAATGTGCATGTCCATAGCAAGATGGTAAATATAAATCACTTGTTGAGCGAATGGTAGTGAGGATTAAATTTAAGAATTTAAATACTCGTGTGTTCGTCTGTAATAGTATAAAACCGTACAAAAAATAAAATAATAAAACAAATGAATATGGGTTTTCATACGACCATCTATCTACTTTGGTACTTATCTATTCGTCCATGCCCACACATACTCTTTTGTCAATCAAACTGAAGAAAGCATAACAATGTGACTTAAAATAAAGGAATTCATGTCAGTAAACACCTACTCAATATTATTTGTATGTATGCGTAATATTCCAGGACCTAACCTCAGCTTATGTGTACCATATAGGTTAAGCAAATTACACACATACACATTACATATTATGTACATACACTATATCTGTATTGCTGCACTTTCTCGAATCGAAATTAGCCGGACACTAAGATCAAATTTTATAGCGCATAACGAATAAACTCGTATATATTATGTTTCTTGTTTGGCGAAACATAGTGAAGTACTTTGACGATGGCTCATCATCTCCACAAAATAAATTATCCATACATACCTACATGCATACAGTCAATGTGTTTGCACATTGTATAATTTATGCTTTCGTACCACTTAAGTACATAGTACACGGAATGAAATCTGTTCAAGTTCTCACAATACAAAATTTCATTACAAGGACCTTCAATTAAATTGAGTCCTATATTGTAATGTCAATTAAATTGTACTCTCATTGTGCATCCATTACAGATTCAATACAGTTGTGGCAGGATATGGTTTAATTAAAACCTCATTGTGCTTGTTGTTGTTAAGAAACAATAAAAATAATGACGGCGATCAACAGAAAAATATAACACATTATATGTGTAATTAATAGATACTCATCAGTAATCGACTTAATTAAAACGCGGGTGGGTGGATTTATAAGACTATAATAACAAAAAAACAAACAAAAAATCACCTTACAGTCGGCTGGGGCCGACCAAATTATACCCTGCATATATATATATATATATATATATATATATATATATATATATATATATATATATATATATATATATATATATATATATATATATATATAAAGTTTAATCGGCTCATTTGGCTCATTGCAACAAATTCGAAAATCAATGGTGTTCTTAAACAACAAACTTAATGGATTTTGTTATTTTATATGTGTGTTTACTTTGAGTTTGTCATCAATTTATTCTTTGTTAGTAAACAATATGGAAAAGAACTATGTAGTTTTCAAGGTGATTAAAGTAATCGTGGCGCATTAGATATTAGTTATATATATTTTATATATTATATATTATATATATATATATATATATATATATATATATATATATATATATATATATATATATATATATATATATATATAAGCCCCAAAGGGCTCTTTGGCTGAGTTTCTCTTCCATTACAGTTGTGCGTGTTTAATTTTTGGACAGTATTACAAGTGCCCTACTTATTTTAGCATGTTTCAAATGGCAGAACTCTTGCGACATCACTTTGTAGCAGTGTTCGTTTAGAAGCTTCTCCATGGCCATTTGATGAAGCAATTACCGCTGAACAGCAACTGGTAGTCATGTTAAGCGTTCTCGTAGCGGGAAAGCCGTATAAAAACTTAAATTAGCAAACTCGCATTTCCATCCGTTTTCGGTGTATTACGTTCCAAATGTTTGCCAAGTGATTTGGAAACAACACTTAAACGTTGTTTTGAAACCAACAAAAAATATTTTATTAGCAACCATTGGATGAAAAAATTAAAGTAAAATATTAATATGTTAGTATGTTAGTTAGTATGATCGTTAGTATCTTAAACTGCTGTGATGGCTTCAAAAAAAGCCGATAGTATTTTTCTAAAATAAAACTTATACCAGAATGGTTCACCCATTCGTTTATAGCAGAAAAATGTGTGCTGCCAAAAATTTAAAATGATCCCTCAAAATTAAAATAAATTTTCTCACAAAAATCTAAGATGATAATTGTCGGAATATTTTTCTCTCACCTCACTAATATCAAACTTGATAAACTTGAATATCAAATACAATTTCATCTAATTTAGAATAAAACTAATAACAGTTTTTTCTCAATCGCATACAACACAGCATCGGGGAATATTCAATCATCCTAGTTTTCTCTAAGACAAGGAAAAGGAAGCAAATATATACAAATATTGATACAAAGAATGACAATCATTTTATAAAAATTCATTGAAGCTTAATGGCACTACAACAACAACTACAACATCAACAGCAAAAAGAAACCCCATGGTGAGTGATGTGTTACAAACCAGAACAACAGTCACTCATAAAGTACATACATACATTAGGTAAATATCAGCAACGGCAAGCAGACTCCTTTCAATTTGCAGCATAAACATAATCTTAAGTGATCAATGCTGATCCACTACCCAGACGAAATCGCTTATCGGTTTAGAATAATATCAAAACAAGTTTTCTCTCGTTTTTTTTTTTTTTTTTTTTTTTTTTTGCTCTACCTACCCTACTACACAATTTTTTTTTTCTTTTTTTGCTTTGCTATTATTGAATTCGACTTGATTTACTGTCCCTCCTAACACGATTGACCACCACATTATCAGCTGAGAAGATGAACATCATATAATAGCAACAAAAACAAGAAACTGAATGATATGATATTAAACGGTTACTCATGCTCAATTCTTATCTGATTGATTGCTGGTAATTGCTTAACAATTATTTAAAGTATATAAATGTGAGTATATTGAAATTTCACACATTACGTGATGATGAAAAAGAACAAAAAATGAAACCCTGATCAGCCACTGAAAATTTTAGTTTACCCATGTAATGCAAGAGTGGTAGGTCGTGAAATCATATCCCAGTCGCGATAAAGTGCTACCGCCTGATAGGTTAGGTTAGGAAATAAAATTAGCTTATATATGGAAGTTGCACTCAGAGACTTATTCGCCCATTGTGATACTTGTTACGTGAACCGCCTTATTCCTTTCAATTAGTTTCCTAATTCGACGTCTCCTCTTGTATGTAGACACCACAGCTTCTCCGAAAGTCCCAGTATCTGATTGTTATTACACTAGTTAGCGCTACCACAAGAGTACTAAGGTTTCCTCTTCTAAGTTTCAGAAGAGTGTTAGTACTTGCTTATTTTAATTCGGGCCCTATACAACGAGATGTTCGATTACCAAATGGTCCCTTGTTCTTTCATAAAAATATATTTTTCCTCCTCGGTTATTCTGACGTCGACTTTTTAATGCCAGGTATGCCTCGATGACCGGAAAACCTCTATATAAACTTGACGAGAATTCTATATAAATATATCCAATATAAAACTACCACCCCCTTTGTCATTGCTTCTCTGTTTGGGCTTTGTATTAGTTGAAAAATAACAACAATGCAACAAATAATCTTCTTATATGAGACATATTCCACACATCTTGGCGGTTATCTTGTCAATTAAAACTGTCATATTTAGAGCTCGGAAACTGTACGCGTAATCATAGAGTAGTCACAATACATTCTGAACGTACGTGTGACTATTCGCAGCATTATTATTCTGTGCAGATGAAAATGAGAAGAAATTGAAGAATGGACGATCTCTTGCTAAGGCATACACCAAATAACCTTTTGCGCACTTAGCCGGACGTTGCTTGGGTTACGTGAAAATACTATTTGACGGTATTGAAATGTTTTTCGTAAGGATACGATACTAAGATAAATGTTCTGCCAAATATTAGCAAAAATTCGAAACTTAACAGAGAGACGGTCATTTGAACGATATTTATTTTATATGAATTTAAAAAACATACCGGACGATGGCCCACCCTGTACTAGTCATATCCCTTGAATGGCATTCATACCATTTATCACGTGTTAATTTCAAGAAATTCTTGCAATCAAGCAGACAAACATATTTAGTTATTTAAATCACGTGTTAATCATAATGTTAATGTTAATGTTGGTGATTTGTGCATTCGTGATGTTACGCTTGCAATAATTCACAACTAAAATTAGTACGACGAGTACAAGTACTGCAGCGAGCAGCATCAAGAGCAAGCACGAAAATCAATCGACACTCGTACACAGCATAGAAGAAATCAGAGATCATCATACAGATGAACATATGTACATATATAGTAGACATAGAGATGCCTTGTAATATGGCAAAATGATTCATTAACACTTTAATAGCAATGTGTATGTATATGTACATAACATTCCGTTTGTTATTTAATGAAAACATACAAGCGAGTTGCGTGAGACGAATTTACAAATATTGTGTGCATATATTTAGCGCCTTGTAAAGCCAGCTCCATCTTAAGGACTATGAAACACAGCAAGATATAGCGTCATTTTAATATTTAAAAGAAATAAATCGAAAGTAATAAAAGATAAATCAACTTTAAAGTGCAACATGTAAATCGTCTCAATTCTTTGTTCTTATTGAAATTTTTATTATAGAATATATTCAAATAAAAATTCGAAACAGTTAATAATATGTATAATAACAAAGTGAATACATAGATAATACAGCAACTACAACAACATAGATATTATTTACATATATGCATCTACATAGAGAACGACCAAGTTGAACTAAATTTAACTAGCTACATTTCGAAAATATGTCTGCACATATTTTCTCCATAAAAATATTCTTCAATATTTATAGTAATATTGAATTTTACTTTTACGAGCATATGAATATGCATAAGTAAGCATATAACGAATATGCCGTACATATATTTGTATGAAAAAAAAAAATGGCTTACCTGTCTAACTTGTTTGTACTGTTCCTCAAAGCTAAAACCATTATTTTGCTGTGAAGAATTGGAAGCCTCACTTGATGTAGAAGAATTCGAAGCAGGATTTACTGTCGGCACACATGGAGAAACAAGTAATGCATATCAAACAGCCAAATGAGAAGCGAAAATTAGAGAAAAAGAAAATACAAAAATAAATAAGCATTTAACATTAGAATATTATCTATATATATATATATATATATATATATATATATATATATATATATAGATATATATATAGATATATATATATATATATATATATATATATATATATATATATATATGTATATATATATGTATATATATATGTATATATATATATATATATATATATATATATATATATATATATATATATATATATATATATTGATAAGCGGAAAAATATAATTTAAATTATCATCTAATAATAATAAGGTAATTATAATTATCAGGTCCGTATTTAAGTATAGGTTCTGTCTATGAATTCTGTGGGCCCGCACACCAATTGTTTAATAACTGCCTTACTCTCAAATATAAATGCATAAACACTATAAGGTCCGTTTTCTTAATTTACTTTTAATATTAAAGGCGATAATCGATAATCGTATTTTAGTTAGCCCAAGCACTCATTACTTTATCGGAATTGTTTCCTAGGTTTAAAGTGATGCATTGACAGCTCAAATTTGTTATTTGTTTACATAAACTTAGTAGCTGTTAGTCAATTTGATTTGTTTTCCTTCTGATTGCCAACATTGTAATTTTAGAGCCAATGCAGTGAATTTATTCTTTGACCATGCCATAATTTCAGGGAACAATTTATCCGACAATATTGCTTACATTAGAAAACGGCCCGAATTGCTAACAATATTTAATTATTAAATTGATAAATATAACTTAATCTGCAAAAGAATTAAAATCAATTTTTTTTACCAAAAGCCTAGAAATAAAAATTTTAATGGAAAAAGGTAAATAATTTTTGATAATAAAGCTGGGTTCATTCATGTGTTTATAACTCAATTGCTTTAAGAGATCAGTTTTAATGCTGAACGGTCTTCTAACAAGGAGGTTCGGAATCTGCTTACGACCAATTATTTAAATTACCTTTCCCCACTTTTGTAAAGAAAATCAAAAAAAGACAAATCGAAACTATCGCTTTATCAAAATTGATATATTCCGAGGATTGCGTCGCTGTAAGCTCACGTATTCATTTCAAAATGTGCTACCAGTTCTTTTATGTATTGAAATCTAGAGCGTTGGTCAAGGACCTTACCAGCTTTAGTTCATGTAACAGTGTTCAAAACCTCCATCTTGGAAAACTGGGTTAATACTTTGGAGTTACTCAGCACTGGAAGTAATACCTTAATGACACCCAATCACAGGCGCAGCTTAGACGCGTATACTTAAATACGGTACTGATAATATCGCAACAAGAAATATGCAATTGAACTAAAAAAGCAGCAACAAAAAGCGTAACGATAAGTTGTTGTTCTTGTAGCAAGGATCGTGAATTAAATTTAGTTTGTAAGCAAAAAAAAATAATATTAATTTTAATTTTCAATGGTAATCATCTAAAAATTAGATTTCAACTAAACAGAATTTGTTACTGCTTGTGGTTAACTCCTTTGTTAGATGTTGTGTCACCAAATTTCATTCAATCACGGGCACCCAACTGAGCTTTCTTGCTATTATATACGACTGTACTAATGTTCGAATGTATGTAGAGACTTACCATCTTTCGAGCTTGGTACTGTTGGAGATGCAAATGAAAAATTGTTACCGCCATTCGTCAATGCAGAGCTGGTACTCGGTGCTGTCGACATATTTGTTGAGTTATGAAGTGAATTTGCTGCCGCCGTTGCATTACCATTGGCAATACCATTGTTATGATTGCTATGGCTGGTTCCCGCTACTTGCATTGACATATTTTGTGCTGCTGCCGCCGCAGCAGCAGCAGCGGCAGCAGCATGACCAAATGATGACATTGTGGTAGGCGGCAAATTGAATGCTGTATTGATGGGCGCGGGCAAGACATTTGCACCAAAAGCGGCTGCGTGCGCAGCTACAAAATCCTGTTCCTGTATATCGGCAATTATATATTGTATGCACTGAATTTTCTCTGCCAATTTGACAAATAACTGAAAACTGACAACTTACCATGAGGCCGACTTTCATATCACGCACTTGCATTTTCAACTTTTGCAACACGTCGTTTTGTTGTAAATTAGGAATGCCATGTAAACCGCCCATACCCATAAAATTGCTTAAAGCATTTAGTGGATGATTCGGTGGAAATTGATTGGGGAGATGATGTTGATGACTGAAAATTAATGGCCCATTGCTTCAATTTAATGCCAATGTATTTTTATTTGTGAACAACTCGTAGATGGTACTTACCTCAATTGCATTTCAACCGGATGACTTGGAGATCTATTATCGATGCCAGCCACAGCAACTGAATTGCTACTTGAACCACCAGCAACACCCCCACCAGCACCACTGCTACTGCCAATGGTTTCTCCTACTCTATTACCAGGTCCTGTTCCACCTCCTACCCCAACTCCCGCCGCTTCACCACCACCGCCAATATAATTCATATCGTCGCCGTTATTTGTAGCAGCAGAAACACCACCTAATCGTCCCATACGACTTACATGATCAGCGTCTGTTGACTCACAATCGTCTGAATGGTCATCGTGTGACTGTAAGAGAAAGAAATCAAAGAAAAAGAAATAGCATACAGTGCAATAAAGTCAAGTCAAAACGGAACAAAATGCAATGCGATTACAATATGTTGTAGATATAAAATTAATTGCAACATTTAGTGCAACAAGAAAACGCATTACGTTGCAAATCAATTCAAATTTTTATGATCGTCGCTGACGTCAGCGTCATTCTGGAAGCAACAACAACAATATATATGTAGATATGTACGTACGATCATCATTTAATGCCTTGTGGTGTCACACTATCGTACACTCCGAACCACAGCCAAGCAACAGAATCAATATGTCAATACATATTGTATGAATAAATATGTTCATGTAGGAACATACTTGAATGCCTGCCTGCTGCCTGTCCGTTTGATGGTGTATCACCAACTAAAGTATATTCTGGCAAATTGTTGCCATGAACAAAAATTATAATGAAATAGGACACAGTACAGTACAGTACAGTATCATATCGCATGCTGTGTCCACATGATGAGAACAGATTTTTCTTTTTGTATTGCTTTCTACCGCCTCGATCGAATTAAAGTGAATGATTTTAATACACATACACAAACGTCGAAAGAAAATGACCAACAATTATATACACATCGAGGGATGTATCATATATACCTAGGCTCTATAAGAGCTGGTCCTCGATGGTCTAGTCCAAGGGATTTCGTTGCAGTGATAGCAATGATTTGGTCATTTATAGCCTTCAGTAATGCCTGACTGTCTGTGGGAATGTTGATTCTTTTACAATTTGTATTATGATCCAACAATTTGTTTAGCGCGATGTTTATAGCGAAGAGTTCTGTATCAAAAAGAGTGCAATAAAATATTGAACAACTATATTCAATTTTTCACTGTGGTTCCATGAAATATCTCCAGAGATAGCTTGCCAGTACCATATGCTTCAATAAACCTCTGTCTAGCAAAATCAAAGCAATGCTCTCGACAATGTTAAAATGCTATTCGAATTGTGGCATCAATTCTCAACTTCGAACGACAAATAGATTTTGTTGTTACTACATAATTGAGAAGCCGAGACCACTCTCGAAGAATAATAATTTAACCACTCATTATGCGTGCCTTCATATATACCATATACATAGTAGAAGCATTGTCATTCCTTTCTACAGATGCATCATTGTTCTTTTCTAAAGACTAGGAATATATCATACAGCCATTATTTGTATTTTCATACAATCATACATTTATGCAATGCATATCGAAGAGTGTCGTCTGGCGCAGAGTGATGTCGCACGAAATCCTACTTCAGGTTTATGAGTTATGTACTATATATAAAATGCTATTCAATACAATATTTATTTTCCTATTGATTGCTCTGATGCCATTGTTGCTGCTGCAGCATATGTATCTTGTATTCATGTTGCATGGTACAGAGTATGTAAGACACAATTGTGGGTGGGCATAATAACATGCAAGCCTTTTGATAATGTGTTTTATATGCTTACGAATAGATTCTTCACTCTGCAAGTGTATGCAATTTACTTTGGTTTTTTTTTTTGTGTGAAATCACAGCAATCAGAACAATTTTTCGATTTTAAAGTTCATTTGATCAAGATCTTGCAAAACCATCAAATTGAAATTTTAATTAAAAACAGACAACGCGAATCTACTAAATTAATTGGCAATCTAAAACGATTAAGATTTCAATTAAATGTATTAAACAAGATTAGGTAACGTTTTTATTGGTTAACATTTAAATAACACTACACTACACTACGTTCACATAAATGCATACAAATAATAACAAACAATTACCCAAAGGTAGGTACCCTTAAATGAAACATGCAAACAAATCAAAAATAAAAAGTCAAGTTTGCGGCTTTACGCTAAAAACCTAAACCAACATTCAACCATGTATCCGATACCAACATCAGCATCCACAACACCACCACCACCACCACCACAACAACTATTACTAGCATCATCATCGTCATCATCAGCAGCATCATCAGCATAACACTACCACTACAACACACCAATGGAATATCATGTGCGCAAATAAGTATGAATGCATACATACACTTGGAGAGGTGCAAATTAAGCGCATCTGTGACTATTGCAAATCGGGAATTTTCAATTTAAACACAAAAACTGCACAGAGAAGCTGCCACACATTTATCGGCTCTCTAGCCGATTGAACGTCCGATCATTGATCGTCCATATCTATGTGCATATCTATGCATACTCGTCTCTCCAGACATGAAGCATTTCCGAGAATTCTTTGAAGTTTGGCGCAAGTGTAAATGTCTGATTATAAAATTGTTGCAACACAGTAATATTCAGCATATGCATATGCTAAATAATATTATGTTGTATTCATCTCGCAGGTTGGCGGATTCATGAGTCGTAGTAGTGGTAGTAGTATAAGCAGTAGTAGTAGTGCTACTAATATCATAGTATCTAATATAAACTTCCAGGTATACGATACATACTCGTATGAGTATGCAAATATGCACAGGTACATGTGATGGATAAAAGTAAGGCATTATGCATGGCCACGATGCTACGCTATGGCTACGGTTATGGCTATGGTTATGGTTACGGATATATACTACATACAAGTATGCATATATGTGTGCGTGTATATGTACATACTCTAGCATGGCTTAGTGGTATACCGGTTCATAAAATTGTAATAAAATAGTGCACAAAATCGTCTCACCAAGATGGACCTGAATCAGACTAAATAAAGATAAGCCGATAAAGACCGAGACCAAAATATCGCAGAGATAAAGATGAGAGAAAGTTGAAATGACAGAACCATTCTGCCATTCTGATTAATTAACACAGAGTTGTTACAAGACATATGTAATGATATTTGATATAACCGTAGAAACAAAATTATTTTTGTTACAAGTTCGTTTGCCAATATTTGAATAATAAAGCATATCAATAGAACCAAATATATTCGATAAAAAACAAATACTTTTAAGCTGGAGGTTAGTGTGATTTTCATTCGATAGTGTTTATTTACACACATATATGCGTGTTAGTTAAAATTCTCTAAAGCTTATACTCTATACCATGTATTTCGAAATTGTTCAGGCTTTACAGGCGTTTCAGGCGAGTAACTCCAGATCAAACTTTTCGCGTTTTAACATTTCGCTGTCAATATTTGTAAACATTCTCATTATAGACACGATTCTTTGCATATTTCTCTTATTTAACACTAAAAAGATTATTTTGTAATATGGAAACCGTTTTACTGGCATTGAAGGAGTTTGTCGATTTCATGGAGTTTGTGAATATAACTTTATGTCTAGGAATGATATTTTTGACAAATGGGATATCGACTAAAAAACCCTAGTTCGATAAATGTGATACTTCTTTAATCATCTAATTTTAATTTATTCGGAAATTTTATTCACCTTCTTCATATTAATTGTCACATAATAAATAATTTTTCTTTGTGTTTAATTGTGTGAAATTTACGCAAAATTCTCTTCAAATATGGTAAGTGATTTCAATACACCATTACCACAATCATATTCACCAGCACTAATGTTCGAATGAGTTTACTGTCAGACGACGCCTGAAAAGACTGAAACAATTTCGAAATTTGCCTACTTTCAGGCTTTTCGGTGCTTACTTGTGGAGCAGCATCCATACAATTGCACTAAATCATCTTTGAGTGCCTAAAGCCGCAACGCCTGAAAAACCTGGCATGAAGCTTTAGTGCTTAGCTTCAGTCCGAAAACTTAATATGCAAACTTATTCGCGAAAGGTAGGCGTTGTTTTCATTCGATTATGCCCTTTTTCGGTCTCAAAGCTAAATTTTTACGAGATGTATCATACATATGCTGTTTTTATCCCATTCAGTGTACTTTTGATTACCTTTTGATTACCTTCATTTTGGCAACGTTATATTTTCGAGCGCAAATTGTGAAAACACATATTTTGAACAACATACTTTTATATGAAAGCGCCACTCCTGCCTTTCAAGTGACTAGTTCAAACGTTTTATGCTAGATGTGCATTATAAATACAATGAGTAGGAAAGAGATTCTAACTTCTAATACCGTCTAAAATTTAACAAGTACAACAGAACTGGAAGAAAATGGCCTTTCAGAGCTAAGAGTGCCATATATTTATTTATTTATTTTAGGAAAGCAATGACTAGGTAGAATATAAAATAGAAAAATTAGAGAAAATTTAATGAGCAATCTCCCCACAAATTTTTCAAATCATACTTCCTTACACTTCATGGATTTTTGAATTGCGGTAGTACACCACTCATTCCGGTTCAGCTGATGTAAATGTTCGGAAACAAAATGAAAACAAGAGTAGAGTGGATTGGCCATCAACATTTTTTTTGTCTTTCTTTTCTTCACAAAAGCATATTAACTTACACAAACTTATGACACATTTCGATTTGATTTTATTACCAACATTTCTCAGCATTAGCTTCAGTCAAATTATGTCGAATTCAACTAGTATATAGGTTCGCAACTTCAAAATGTACACACAATAGTTCCCAAGGATGTCTGAACCAGCCATTTTTTTTTGCAACCCTCGCAACTTTCGGTATTAATAATCACATTCCCGTTTACGTTAGAATCCCAATCGATTATTTCTCTTGCGGCACGAAAATACTGACACTATCTGAAAGAATCTCAACTTGGTGATATTATTGCGTTTTATCACATTGGACAGTTGAGACTAAAAAGTCTGATAATTTGTATCACTTGAAAATGGGTAGATCATCATTTAAGGATGAAGGTTCTTACCAATTTTCAACGTATTTTGGGTGGCCCAGGGAGTATATTGATATATGTGGCACTTATAGGCCCCGTAGAGGTTTTTGGTGGAGCTTCTCTTCCAGTACTGTTGTCTGTGCTAAAGTTTTGGAGAGTATTAGAAGGGATCTACTTATATTAGGCAGTGCCCTTGTGATCTCACATTTCAAAAGCTTTATCATAAAGCTATTTTAGAAGCGTTTTCACAGCGCAAATTGTTACCGCCGGAAAAATTACCAATTGCTTGCCGACAGGTGTGTACCGTTCGATGGAAAAGTCTTTTTGATATTAACGTTGTGCTTTAGCCTGTGATTGAGCCCACGACCTACAGGTCAGAAGGCCGACACATCAACCATTAAGCTGCGGCGCCCTCGAGGCCCAGGAAGTCCTTTGACAGTATAATCATATTTGAGTCATCAAAAATTCGCAACACTCAACAAGAATTACAACTAAACTTCAAACAAATATATTAAACTTCCCATAAAAGACCAAGCAAATAGATGGCACTGCCAAAGTAAACTTTATTTCCATTATTGTTGTGTATTTTAAATTTCGTTCTGTATGGGTGCGAAACATGGAATATCTTAGCGGGTGTACTACAGTCGCTGCAATCTTTTCTTAATCGCTGTCTACGTAGAATTATACGTGTATTTTGGCCCCAGGTCATAAGCAACACTAAACTCTGGAATGTGACCAAACAAACACCAATCCACATCGAAATCCAACGTCGTAAGTGGAAATGGATCGGCCACACGTTGCGGAAACCCCACGGTGACATAACGAGAACAGCGCTGGATTGGAACCCCCAAGGCAGCCGCAGGCGTGGGAGACCAGCCAATACTTGGAGACGGCAAGTTGAAGCAGAATTCATGGAGCTCAATTAAATTCCTAGCTCTAGATAAAAGAAGTTATAATTTGTTTATTGAGGCCCTATGCTCCACTTAGGAGCCAAGGGAATATATATATATATATATATATATATATATATATATATATATATATATATATATATATATATATATATATATATATATATATATTATGTTAAATTTCGTGGGTACTGGAAGCAACCTACTTGCATACATTAGTTGATTTCGAACAACACTTTTTAGCAACGCTCTTATACATAGAACTCTGAATAATTTTTTCACAGCCAACATGTGGATGAAATTAAGAAGAAGGAATGTTGATATTTATGTGCAAACATTCTGCTTACATTAACTTGAACTTTTAATAAAATTTAATTTTAATTTTAAATAAAAGGATTTAATTTCCCCTTAAAATAGTTTATTGTAAGTTTCAACAAAAAACCCAAAAATAATTTTTTTTGCTACATTTCATTTAATATTATACACACAATCTAAAGATTCTTCTTGGCCAATAGTATCATTATCACTAGCATTAGGAAAGCACCACTTACTAAGAGCAATGTATTGTACGACCATGTTTTACTTATGTATATATACACACATGAATATGTATGTATGTATGTATATAAGTACATATTTATTACCATGCACAAAAAGTAATTATAATAAATCATTTTGTCACGGGCGCTTTTTTCCGTCACCCTGCAGTAGAGTAGCCCACTACTGAATGGGTGGGTATTTAGTATGAAATTTCGCATGAATTTAATATGAAATTTTGTAATGAAATTTTATCGCAAACACACGCACATGCACATGCACACACAGATGTAGCATGTTGTAGGTGCAATTTAAATTATTAATTTTATTTTGTGCAGGTAGACAATTTATATTTAATGTCACCATTATACTACCTACATATATAGTATATAGTGAATGCAATATAAATGATATTTCTTGTGTTATCGAAATTTTGTTATTACTTGTGGTTATATCTACTCGTATAAATATTTTCTAAATGTTTATTTCCATACCCATACAACATTAAATTGTAATTACGCAAGTCTTCGAATACCTACTATTATGCAATACAATGGTACACTATATTCGTAATCGTGTGTCATTGTATAGTATTGAACATATTGCCGTCAACATCTAATTTACAATATACACATTAAGGTGGAGTAAAACCATTTTTTTTTTCGAAATCGGCTTTGGAAATTTGCTGTTTTAGCTTAAAAATATAGGAGCCAAAATTATAATTGAATTTTTTAATTGTATTAAGCTGTGGCACCTCAAAACGTCATCACAAAAAGATAATAGTGGGTAGTTGGGCGAATCAGTGCCTCTTTGAACAAAAGATATTTTTTACAATTTAACAATTAAAGCTGATGATGCAAAGTCCCCATAGTATTTAACAACAATTCCTGGCGCAAAAAATAAGGCTTGATGAGCATATTAAATTCACTTTTTGCCATTTTCGTCAAACACAAACTAAATGACGCGTCTTGCTCAAAATTTGTCCGTTGAGAGAATCAGTGTTGCTCTTGTATTTATTTATTTATTATTATTATTTAAAGGCAATGTTTTTGTTGCTATTCCATTTCAAATAGAAATAAAACATCTACACACAAAATCACTTCACCTTAATGCACGTACAATCATCGTCATTGTTAATGTGTATAACCGATAAAATATTTTCTTTAATGAGTTTTTATATTAATGAAAATTCATTTAAATATAAATTCATTTTCTTCTTATTTTTAATGTACTTGCTGCCGCTGCTGCTGTTGTTGTTGTTGACATGCAGGCACAAGTATGCCTGTACTACCATATGCATATACCATATATTGTAACGTGTATCATAAGCAGATAAACGATGACATGTTTGTTTATACCTTATGTACGATATGGGGAAATAAAACAATAAACAGCAAATATAAAGCAGTGCGGGTGAACACAATAGAGGGAAAAGACGATTATATGTTTAAATGTAATTAAAATAAGTATGCATGTGTACGAGTACGAGGTACATCGAAGAAGCTTAAAATAAACTACGTTTAATGCATTTTTTGTGTATTAGCACACATACCTACGTAAAGGAAATTGGCAATGAATCAATGACTATACAAAATGTTTAATATCTAAATGATATGTATGTTATTATCTAGGACGTCTTAGAATATTATCTGAATAGTTTCCTGAACCAGAACAGACACAAATTCTATACAAACATTGTTTGTTTCCATTAGCGGTACTCAGTGTTTCGAAACAGCGAAAATAAATCGAAAATTTGAAGTCAAGGATTTTGATGAATGGATATGAAACGCAAATTGAAATAAAATTAATAAAAACAATTGACTGAAAAACAGTGAGCTTGCTGCAGGTCCTCTAGAAAACCGATAACTAATATATAGTTATCCTATTCCGAATGACAAAATGTTTGTTCCATTATTCTAAGCTCTGCTGAGCACAGATCTCTTATAGACGTTGTTGCCTTTAAATCAGTTGTTTCTTCCTATCCCAAACTATATTATAATTCATCCAACAAAAGGGAATGAGCAATATTTATGGTTGAAAAGTATAGTTTTTTCGGTTCATGTCACCCAATTAGAGGATGTTATCAACATGCTTGGAGTTTACGTAGTGTTTGGAGGTCGGTCAAAATCATGGCTTTGTATTTTAAAATTGTTCGCACTATTAACACTCCTATTTGTTTTTCAACAAATATACTGAGTCATCCTGGATGATGCATTTTCTTTTTTTTTTTTTGTTCTTTGTTGCTTAGAATAAGATGATCCTATATCAACATTTATTGCTATCAAGTACGTAAATTGAAAATTTTCCAAATTAGTACCTGATGCAATGGTGTTGAACAAATTCTCTCTTTCTTTATTTGTTGTACTAAAAGCAAGACATTTTATAAACTACCACTATTCGTATATGCGCACCTAAAGAAAATATATGGAAATCTGTTAAATGTTCTTTGTCTATAGTTTTATTATTAAATGGAAAATTTTCATAACCTTGAATATTTTATGGGTAAATTGAAACCTTACATCCTATGCATTCTGTGTGTGTGTCCGTCTGTACTTTGCAAAAGTAAATAAGAATTTAATAATAATGAAATTCCTGAAGAAATAACAAAAGTAACTATTCATAAGTATTTCACTTGAGACATATCAAAAAGGATCTATTGGTATTGGTATATATACTAAGTATAAAAATGACAAAGTAGCGTGAAGTATTATATTTGGTGTCTATATGTGTATGTATGTATTATACTAAGAAATATCTATTTTAAACATGTTTGATAGTCTAAGCAAATCCAAAAATTTTTTTTCTCATTTAATGGTAATTGTTTGTGTGACTCGGTTTTGCTTGAAATTCTTAATTCCTTGTCCTTTTTTTTGGGATTTTGTATTTTCATTTCCTAATTCTAATGTGCCTACTATATACTAGACACATACATACACACACACAGTTATACTTATATACGTATACATATAAATTTGTGTGTCATACGTCGACCGCATGTGCTAGCTGGCTCGATAACTGACTATGTTGTTGTTGGCTGCTTCACTGTATGTTGTCCATTTACACAAAAGTGTTGAATGTCTGTTGAATATCGTTAAGGATCTAGCAGGCATTAATCAAGGAGCACAGCATGCAAGCAAACAGGATCATCACAGGATTGTATCCGAAGCAAAACAGATTATATTATTGCGCATCGATGCACCACAGTAGTACTACTGCATATACAATATGATAATATTTCTAGGAAAGGCACAACAACTATCATAATTATATTACATATAGCACCAACTTAAGACGATCTCAAAACTTATCCTTTATACAATACACATGTGCATATATGCATTTACATTTACAAATGTGCATTTATTAATATATACAAGGACATACAAACATACACATTTTCATTTAAATATAAAAATTGTCATATGCTTCTATTGACATATTGCCTTTATATGGGTAAGTGTTTGCGTGTGATTTTATGAAAAATAATAAAAATAACAAGGCACATGTGTACAATATAACATACACAAATTCAATTTAATTTTATGTAAAAGACATAAAAAATTCGATATTCGTTTTTAATGCCATTACATTTGTTAATATGTGTACGTATACTCGTACTCCATATTAAGTAATTGAAAACATACATGTACATTAGGGCTGCCAATTTTTTGGGATTTTTTCGATCTCGCGATTTGCAGGATCTGAAAATACAATCACGTGATCTCGTGATTATCCCGATGTTCAGGCAGTTTTGATTTCGTATTTTTTTAAATGTTTTTGGTTCTGTTTTATACAACACATCAACATCAACTGGAGCCCATTATTATTATTATTAAGGCTATGAAGCTCCGCGACCTGAGGATCTTTTATGCAGCCTTATTCCCTAACTAGCAGATCTCAAGACTATTTATAAATCTTGTCACTGCTGTGGGATTGATTTTAACTAGGTCCCTGGGAACTATGAATCCGTTGCCTAGGTAGTTTAGTCTGAGTCTAGCCACAGCTGGGCAATTGCAAAGAACGTTTTCTACTGATTTCTGCTCTTCAAGACAGAGTCGACAGAGATCGTTGTTTACCACACCCATTTTCATCATGTGATAATTAAGTTTACAATGACCTGTTAGCCCAAGTGTATGGCTTACATAGTTGTTGGTGCGGCTCTACCAATCTATTTACTTTAAGCATCGTGCTCACACCGTCGGTCGTGATGGCGACGACATCCTTTGTCTTCAAAGACAAAGAAGAAAAGGATTTTAAATTGAATTGTCACTGGATATGAAAAATTGATATATTACGAGAACCCTAAATGTAAAAAAGCATGGGTAAAGCCTGGTGAACCAGCCTGCATTTGATGGAATATGAAAGGTATTGTGTACTATGAGTTGCTGCAACCATCTAAAACTATTACTGCCGATGGCATTATTTACAGCAGGCAACTAATACGTTTGAAGCGAGCTATTGAAGAAATATGACCAGAATGGGTGAATAGACATAAGAAATTAATATGTCAACATGACAACGCTAGAAGGACAGAACTGTAAAGTTTTACAATACCCGCCGTTTTCGCCAAAAATTGCATGGCATCAGGTCAATGTAGTCAGCTCCTTCTGGAGAATGCTTTGATTTCTATGAAAGTATCAAAACTTTACTTGAGATGTAGATTGCATCGAAATACAATCTATTCTTTAGAGATGAAATTAGCAAATTGCCTGAAAGATGAGCAAGTATCATAGCTTCTGATGGCATATACTTTGATTAATATTACTGCGTTAAATGTTCTTCAAATAAATATGAATTTTAGATTAAAAAACCTAGATTTTAAGGTTATACACCCAATAAATATTTTATCTGAACTGCTGTGTGTATGTGTCAGTCATTTTAGTTACAATTTTTCCTTGCGCTCTAAAAATTTTGTTGTCTACTACTTTATCAAACGTCTAAAGCGCAACTACAACTAATGCTTGTTATGCCCTTAAAAGAGGGATATTTATATTTAAAAATGTTTTCTCAGCAAACCCGGGACTTGAATCGACTAATCCCGGGATTTTCGGGATTTGAAAGGGACCAGGATCCCGGGATTGGCATCCCTAATATACATATGCATTCTGGAAGTAAGTATGTACCAGCGAGCTGTTTCCAAGATACCAAATCAGTGTTTTAAATCTTAAAGTACTAAATATTTAATTTGATGATTTGGTACACATGTGCGTACGAATAGGTATAAGAACCAGAGATGGGTAATTATTGATTACGATAATTATATAATATTGACAATTTACAATTGTGCTCCATTTTCTACCAAACGCATAATGCCGACGACGGGCATATCAAATGTCATCATTTAAATTGATGCCCAATATATAGGATTTTAATATATGCGATGTATTGTGGGTACTACGTCAACTTAACTGATTTCAGCCATTTTCACTACATTAAATCGTATTCAAAATTTACATTACTTGTTAAATTATATTTTCTTCCTATAACGTTTCCAAGATACCTACAAAGCAAACTACAAGCAACCTCTCGTCCGAGATGGAAAGTGTCCAGGCTCCAAATAATGAGAGACTGTGAGAGAATGTGGCTTTCGTTCTTTGAGAGAGGACAGACAGACAAAGGGTAGATGTTAACCAAGATACTAGGTATGTCGTTCTACTCTCATTCACCGTAAGACTCCTTCAATGGGACTCTTTTCCAATTCAGAGATTACTGCATAAACTTCTCGCCTATTTATGTCGATTATGACAATATTGTGAATGGGACAATCGTCTAAATATAAAGTGATTATTATTTCACCTACTTACTTGAAAATTGTATGTGACAATGGACAAATCATCCTGAAATCTTTTGCTTTAAAACAGCTATGCCCGTCAATATATACAATTTATGCGATTGTGTTTGGTACATGTAAAAGCTTTTATATTGAAATTACACTGGTCAATAAAAGTGAGCTCAGAATATTTTTACTTAGTGTCATAAAATGATTCAATTAGAAAAATATGCACTATTCAATATAATGATAAGGGAAGAAAAACAAAAAAATTCAGGTCGTCCTATATTATTAAATGATTCAGACGCGCGATTAATGGTACGAGAGATGAAAAAAGGGTTTGAAAACGCCCAAGCAATCTGTCTGTACTGTTGTAGAGCGCTTCAGAGAATCGATTTAGTGGCAGCAGTGAAGAAGAAGAAACCAGCTCTGTCCTATAAGGATATAAAAGCTCGTCTGAAATTCTGCAAAGAGCATGAGCATTGGACCATAGAGGATTGGAAATGGGTCATTTGGTCCAATGAGACAAAAATTAATGGGAAGGAGTATTTCCGGAGCACACCTTATGAGGTTATTCAAGACATCATGTTAAACAAACTGTGAAACATGGCGAAGGTAACTTGATGGTTTGGGGTTGTTTCAATTGGTGCAGTTTTTCCTCAACAGGATGGAGACCCCAACTACACGGCGAAGATTGTCCAAAATCGGCTGAAATGAAATGGCAGTGAAATGCTTCAGACAATGAAATGGCCTGCGAAAAGTTCAGCCCTCAACACAATAGAAAATTTGTGGTCAATATAGAAGAAGCAATTGAGACGACACAATCGAGCACCTACTAATATTGATGAACTTTGGAACCGTACAAAAACAGAATGGGAAAATATTCCGAGGGAATTTAAAGAGAACTTCATGCAAAGTATTCCGAGGCGTATGAAAAGCGTTGTATGAAAAGGGTTGTGGACACCATACTAAAATTAATACTTTATTGTATCACCAGAGAAACGTGCAAAATTAAGTTTTTTGATTGGCCTTATGTTTTTGTAATACATATTTTTGTTTTTCTTCTGTTATCATTTCTGTGCATTTTTTCGCCAATAGAATAAAGAATAACTGCTGAAACCTGCACAAAATTTGGTATATTATTTATAATTTTATGACACTTGAAGTAAAAATATTCTGAAAATACAATCACTTTTGGTCGCCAATGTATACGCTCGGAAATCAACTGTCATATATTTGTATGAAAAAAATTTTACGCGTAAAAGTTTAGGCGAGGATTTCCTCGTGAAAATGACCAAATAAAATTATACGCTCTGAAATGCAACTCTTTTGTACACGCATTTATCCTGTAATACGTTAAATCATAGGTACATATACTTAATTTATATTAAGTATAACTACTTTCAAAAAGCCCATTCATTAATTCATATTTTTTCCAATTCTACAAATTTTCGACATTTTTACTTTGTTGTTGTTAACAATAACATGCTCATTGATTTACGGCCTTTACACTATGACTTGCTTGGTGCGTTCATAAGAGTACAACAATGCGCGCAAACCTTATAAAATGATACGGTTTATATGGTTATACATTAGTTCATCTACATCTATTTCACCTTCGAGGTTTTCAATGCCAATGAGATCAGAAACTTGATAATCGCTGATTGCTGAATACCGGGCAATCGGCTTCATCCGAAATAATTACAAAATGGTTTTACATAGCGAGTTTAAGGTATCAGCAAACAAAATATACATTTTCGGGTGGTAGATGCAATAAAAATCGAAATCTAGAATATGCAACTATAAGGGGCGTGCGCAAAGAAACACACAAAAAAAAGTGCGACTGACACCCCAATAAGCTTATGTATTCTCATATATAATCATGCTTACATCGAAACAAACACACGTACACACATGTTTTATATTGGACAATATTATTTACCATTATTAGATATAATTTGGCCACTGAATGGCTGAACATTCAACACTTTTATGACATGGCGTCGTACCATACATAACTAAAAATCAACAATACTACACCATATTTCTAGGTTTGATTCAACTACAATTAAACTACATCCACTTATACTGTGTACTCGCATAATATGATATGCCGATGTGAGTGTGTGTATGAAATAATGTGCATATGTTTGAAAATAAACTCCCGCCCCCCGTGGAGATAAAATTCAGCGCCAGTAACAACGAACGCATACTATATGTTCAGTATATAAATCAGCTGCTGCTGCTGCTGCTGCTGCTGTTACGATGTCGAGTGTTGCACACGTATTTACACACTCTCTTGCACATTTTTATATGCATATACATAAACAGTGCTCGCTGTACGAGTACCAACGAGTATGTATATAAGACGCTCATAATTAAAAACATACCTACGAGTATTTATATACGAAAAAGCCATTTCATTCGCTCACATTGATGCAACACGGCAACGGCAAAAGCAAACCAAAGGGAGGGGGAAACCATCATAATGGCGTAGAGACAACAATCAGCAACTTCTGCATGCAAACACGAATGAGCACAAAGTCGTACACACACACACACATACATACATACATATGTATTAAGTTTAATAGAATACCGCGAAAAATATGCCGCGAAAAACCGGTCGTCGGCTGTCTGTGGTTCATCGAACAACGCAACCAACAACCAACAACCCTTGTATTCGTTATTATCTTCAAATGAGTACTCGTGATGGCATCATATCACAATTATTCGTTTATTTTTATTCATATTTCTCTGGCTCTTCTTCCAGCGTATATAAAAAATGAAATAAAACAATTGTTTAATGAATTTAATCCCCTCTCAACAGTGTTTGTAACAAACACAAAAAAACCAACACGACAGATAAGAGAGCAAAAACAAGCAATGATGAAAGTATAGACAAAATCGAATGTACGCAACAAGCATGGCGGCGAAACAGCATTTAATGCATTCGCAACGATTACAGCCACAACAAAAGGCACGCTTTTTGCAGCCGCCAGTATACAGTTTCGTCAAAATCAACACATCATACATACATGTCTCGCTGCCATTCACCATCAACCAACAACCCCATTTTATTTGAATACGCAACAAGGCAAAGTGGCTTAGACAAATCCACAAAGATAACGAAATAAAAGAAATCAGCAATAAAAATGCAAATTGACGCAGAACGTAAAATGCAAAAACGAAATAAAAAACAAATGACTAACATATACCCATACTAACTATATAAATGTTGATGACGTTCCACATACGAATACCTAGCACTGTGATCACATATGGCTATTTATCGAAGCAAAATCGCATACACACGTACACATATTTTACATAATTTTTGTTTACAGGGTGATTCCATTTAGTCGTTACGCCAAATTTCAAAACATTTCATTCAAGAAAAACATAAGCACTCACGAGTCATTTTTGGCTCGATCGACAGACTCTTCGAATTGTACTTCATAGGTGGTTGGAAGAACCAAAGGTGTAGCTGTTCTCTAATGCCAAGGAACTTCCCTTTCATGCAATTTCAGACTGTTGCACTCACTTCTATTTGAAATGCCTATACCAATAAGCACAGAATAAAACTTTCCATGAGGTTTTGACATGCATGTAATAAAATAACAACGATAACAATATTATTTCGATAACTTTTTGTGGAGTCTTATTTACTTACTTACTAATCTGGCTATTACTATTGACATCCGAGTGCTCAACGAATCGCACAATTTGCTTTAGCCAATACAGCCAATATCGGTATATTGCTAATTACCGCAACGTAAAAGGATGAAAAATGCGTGCGAGCAAGAGATGTCTACAGTATCGTTTTCGATCTTCAAGAGAGCACTCAGTGTTAATGTTGATTCTAAAATCAACGAATTTCTCTTCATTATTTCACAAACAGGGAGTTATATATTATATTAGTATTATTGAATCACCCCTTATTTCATTCCGCATTCATCCATGCACACGTTTATCATGTATCTACTCTACTTATACATACATATAGTAAACATATATGTTTATTAGCACTGCTTACCGTTGTATACACGCTGAGAGTACATTTATATGAGTGTGTATGTATGTGTACATTAACCACGCCCATATAATTTTTATTAGCATTTTGATAATTGGTTTTTGGTCTTTCATTTCATTCGAGATGCTATTGCTGCTGTCATTGCCGATGTTGTTGTTGTTGTTGTTGTTCATTTATTTTTCTCATTTCATTTGATTCATTTATTCATTGGCTCGTTCGTTATGGTATTAAAGTGCTCAACATCTACATGCACATATGTATAAAGACAATATACACATACAATTCACAATATACACATCAAGGTGAATGTTATAGGTGATTAATGCAAATGCAATAATAAATTTAATAGTAATAAATGTGCAAAATTAAATAAATAAATGCAATTCGTAGCATACAACGAGAGCAGCCACATTCATATGTACACACATGGATCAATAGCAATATATTCAAACACTAGCATAGATGCGTATAATGGTGGAGAAAGTAGATAATAATTATTTTAAACGGATGAAATTCAATCGAATATGAAAAACACTGGGATCCTTCAAACTGCATCGTCTTCTCCAAATCTGCCCTAATAATATGAAATTTTTCCCCACAAAAAGATTGTCGGTTTGTCTGTGATTATACTGATTATTAAGAACTGCATATGATTGTTATTATTTAAAAAATCAGGTGCTTAGAGAATTCTTCAAAACCGTGAAAACTAAATAAAGCGTCTTATAGCCTAGACAGACGGCAGCCTAATTCCGGATTACCGAGTTAATTCGAATTAACTCGGGCATTAACTGCAGCTAATCCGCATAAACTCTATGAGTTAATTCTCAAAATAAAAGAGGATTAAGGCAATTTGCGATGGCAACACTGCTGAAAATTGTCTATTGTGAATTTTTCTCCATCCATTTTACAAAATATTAGGTATGTTCGCTTATAAAAAACTTTCAACAATTGTTTACAGTTTTCAACATGAAAAGTGCTGGCGAACAAATAAATCCAGCTGCCAATTATGAACGGTGAATGACATTTTACAAGTTTCTGATAGTTTTCAGTACACGTACTTCTTGTAGATTTTCTCATATCGAGAGTGATAGATGACAGAAATTGATAGTGATAGTAATGTAAGTGGACATACCTAATAAAACAGCAATCAGCCGTTTAGTTAATCCGCAATACTGCCGTCTGTCAGGTTATTATTTTATTCGGATTAAGTGCGCCGGTAATCCGGAATTAGGCTGCCGTCTGTCTAGGCTATTATATTTTTAGCAGTATGAACTGGGTTTTCCAAGAACTTTACTGTCTGATAAGTAATTTTCAGAGTACAAGTATTTTGTCGTTGATTCTTTTACATACTGAAGAATAGATTAGATATCTTGACAACCAGCCACCAAATGCCTGAAATCGATTTCCGCAAATATTTTAACGATAACATACAGCAATACAGATTGCACGTAATAAACAGTAATAATAAGAAGTTGTATTACAAAATCACACGCTAGAGTTTCGGTCGAATACTTTGCAGTCGACGATAGAGCAATATCATAGAAATGGCACCAAAAATCATTGCTGGACATACCAGTATAGGTACCAACAAAAGAGTAAAATATATATAATAACTGGCCAAAAGAAGCCCTCATATTTACGTACACATATAACGTTTGTTCTGTAAAAGGGCCGAAATTGTTTTAAAAAAATTCTTCAATTGACTCCAAGCAGCTCTTCAGCAACTCACTAGTAACTTCACAACTTTATACTAGCCTGTTTTTGAATCGTATGCCCCTAAAATTTTCTAAATTTAACCAAACGGTTAAGGTTTTTATATTTTTTGGCTTACATTCAATAACACTCTCCGATAAAATTTATAAAATAGACATAATAATAACAATATAGGCATAGACCAATATAAAATTATTCCAATAATTCACAGAAATCGTTCAAAAACGTATAAATCTTCCAGAACAAGACAACGAATAGTCATCAGGTGGCGCTGATTTATAAAAAACTGAAATTATAGTACCTAAAAATCCAATAATTTGTATTATGCACACAATTGACTCCTACTCGACATATATCCACACACACACACACACTCACACACACACAAATAAACAAGATTAAGTGCCAAAAAATACCAAAGAATACCATATACAAAAAAAGAAAAAGATGAATACAAAACAAAAGCAAATAGAAAAGTCAAAAACAACAACGACAGCATTCAAATATAAATCTCTACTTCCCCAGGTTGCCTCCAATATGAATGCTATGAAACAAAAGAAGAAGGAGAAGAAAACCCAACAACAACAGCAGAGATTTAATGTGGGAACATTTTACACTGACGCACAGCACGTGTTGTTGTGTCCGCTATTTGTAAATACAGTTTTGTATGAATGCATGCACATGGATGTTTGCGTGTATGAACATTGACATTAGAGAATGAATGGGTATCAACAAAAAATATTGTTGCTCCGACTTGCTGCTCTTGACAGAGAGCAGAGAGACAGAGAAAGAAGAAAAACGCAAACAAAGTTAGCAACAAGTTGAAAATAACAACATAAATAACAAAGTCAAAATTCGAAACGGGGAACATACACACTCTGTTGTTAGTATAGAGTGAATAAGTGAATAAGTGAATAATACCAGAAATCGAGAAATAGAGACGTTAAAAAACGATAACAATAACAATAAATGTAACTATATGCAAATACATAACCTCATTTTCATTGATCCAGATTATTGATCGTAATATCTCGAGAACGGTCAATCAAACAAACAAACAAATACTTTTCTGCATTATATTCATATATTCTTTACAACCGATGAGTAGCATATTCGGAGAAGCAAGCACCTAAGAAGAATAGGGTTTAAATGGGTTTTTGGCTGCTTCTGGTAATATTTTTACATATATCGTATCCCATGAAATTTATCAATAATATTCAGGAATTAAATGGAATCATTAAGCGCCAAGTTCTCTATGAGAGCTTGTATTGTTGCAGAATCTACAGTAGGTAATCCACGATCGATTTCGATATTTTTCAGTTTAGACACACAAAATAAAGCTATAGAAAAAACACAACACACTGAACAAAATGTCTCTTTTTTGATGACGATAGCGCCAAATGTTATAAAAAAAATAAATATGTGGCACTTAAAGCCCCGAACTCCGAACTTTGGCCGAACTCCTCTTCCATTACTGTTGTACGTGTTAAATTTTGGACAGTATTAGAAGGGACCTACTTATTTTAGCCAGTTCCGAACGGCAGAACCCTTGTGACATCAATTTTTCTGAACTTTGTCACAGAGTTCTTTTAGAAGCTTTTTCATGGCAAATTGTTACTGCCGGAACCGGTACCGTTCGAAAGAAATATATTTTGGATATTAAATTTGTTATGATTCACCCGCGAATTGAACCCACGACCTACAGATCTGTAGGTCATTACACTAACCACTGAGCTACTGCACGCCAAATGTTATAAAGACCAACAGAACTGACTTTGAAGAGAGTACTGAAACTAAATAAATATTTTCTTTCCGAAGTCGTCATCTTAAGGATTATCACCAAACATCTGACCAACAAGTATGCTGAGGATTGTTCAATTTGTGTTGCTATATTTTGGATATTTATCGAGCAACCTAAGTATACATATGAATATACATATATGTATATAATTATTCCAGTAACTAAACGATGTCAAAATTTCATCGATTTCTCATTAATTTCCATACCCATTAAGAGTTGAAGTCATAAAATTAATGTTAGTCCATTTATATGTATGAGCGTCCATCTGTATACGAGTATTACTTGCAGTACTACGGAAGTATCATCTTATATTACATGCATTCTAAATATATGTATGTAGATAGGTTTGCACATATAGGTACTTACGCATGGGTATATGCATTCTATGCATCTATAGATGTTTGTCTTGTAGACACAACAACTTGCATACATAAATCGAACTACCCCTAAGGTCAAACTTGAAAATTTCCCTATAAATATACTGCTTACATTAATAACATTTTATATTGTTTTCAATTATTTGGTTCCTATAGCAGTTTTACAATTTTTAAATTGAATTAAATCAATGATGGGCCCTTCTCGAAATTCCTACATCGCCGTAAATACATTATGATTAAAATTACATTAAATATATTTCAAAATTGCCATAGGATTGCCTTTAAATCAGTGTCCATCATATTACCATCATCAGCGACAAAAAAAAATCTTAATTCTTTAATTTTACAATTTATGACTCTTTCGACCCAACCCAAAACCCATATTGTTCTTACTATTATTATAGCATCGTAATGTATAATACAATATTATTTCAATTTTCTTTATTATAACGATATAACTTATTAATTTTGTTGAGAATTTTATGCCCAAGTAGTATTATACTAATCTTCGCTGACGATCGCTGGTTATTTATTAAATGAATTTGCCCGACACCAGCATAATTCAATAATGCTCGTACTTACTCAATGTGTAAATTGTAATTGCAAATAAATACAGTCACGCAAAAGAGCCCAACATTTATTAAAATAATATGAACTTGCATCAGATTTGTATATTATAAATATTTCCAATTATTGTAAAAATTGAATTCTCTATCCCTGACTAATCGCTATTTTAATTCCTTTTAAAACTTGAATGCAATAACAGGATCGACAGACAGTGGTTTGCCTTTGACTTTGCATTCATCATATCCGATACTGGCTGCTTCCACAACAGACAACAGTTGTTGAAAGAGCAAATTTCAATTTAAATGTAGCTCGATTTGATCAATTTAGCTTTTTCACTTGTGCTTGCAAATTCATAAAGAACTAAAACTTTAACTAATGCTTTGACAATTTTTCAAATTTTTTATTCAATAGAATACTTCAACACATTTGTAAGCACTGTTTTAATCTTTCCGATGGCGGGTCACATAACAATTTTTTATTACACGGCACGAGAATATCGCACCCTAAATACAAAAGTGACACAACTCAAAATTTTCAATTGTTCAGGAGAGACAAAAAACTGTTTATGTAAAAATGGTTGAAATTTTTTAAAAATTTTTTAAAAATTCAATTCCATTATGAAAAAGGTTAATTTTAGAGAAGGTTTTGCTATAATTGTTTTAGTTTTATATTGTGGAGGTTGAAATAAAATAGAATTTTGAGTTATGACTTTTTAACTGAAATTTTTTCGATTGACTAGTTATATTATCTCAAGTTGTGTCTCTTTAACTGAAAATGTAAGTAAAGTTTTTTCAGTAAAAGAAACACAATGCAAAATAATACACCACAAACTTGATCACTTTTTACAGTAATGACGGCACAACTCAAAATAACACTGTTTGTGTGTAACAAAAGAAGCCAGTTATACTTGAGCACATTGGCGCAACTAAAAATAGCTCTCTTTAGTTGATAGTGTACAAGCAACGCAATTAACATAAAAACAGACATAACGGAATTCTTCCAGCTAAAGAAGATAGTGATGAGAACGAAATTTCTATAGCAGTTAGAGATGTGTACTGCCAATTAAGTTATGGGAAAAAGTACATTTTGAAAATTTTGAGTTGTGTCACTTTTGTATTTAGGGTGCGATATGTTCGGTAAATTGATGATATTTTATGTGATTTTGAAGAATTAAAGAATAGTACATGTTTTATAGTAATCTAACGATATTTCATTCTAAATTTCAGAAAAATCGGTAAGAATGGAGATGAGAAAACGTAAAATCACTGACGAAAGATTGGATTTCGACGTCAACTTAAGCCCATAGAAACGATAGCCAGTGAATTGCACTCGAATGCTATGGCTGTATCGCGAATATTGCAGAATGATTTACAATACACGACCCGAAAACTAAACAGCAGTCAATAGAATGGAGCTCAAAAAGAGAAAATCCACCTGTTAAAGCGAGCGCACAAAGGTCAGCAAGTAAAGATTGCGCTTTACTTCACTAGAGCAAGAATTGTTTGTAGATGAATTGTTGTAGACAGTAACTGCAAAATGGTATACTGAACTGACTGTTTACCGAAAGTATTCGAAAATTTGTTGGGTAACAGAAACATAGAGGAACTGCGCCGCTACTTTTTGCACCATGATAATACGCCAGCTCACACTGCTGAAATGACAAGTAACTTTATTGTGCTTTCTGGCATCGAAGAAATTTGCCGGTCACCATATTCTCCGGTTCTGGCGCCTTGTGATTGCTGGTTATTTGCAAACATTAAGAAAAATTTAGTGCAGTGTGCAGTGCAGAGATAATCAATGCGGTTAACGTAGACCTTAATGAGCTACAAAACCTTGATTTTGAGGATTGCTTTGATCAATGGATCTACAGTTTAACAAAACGTATTGAAATTAATGGTGGTTATGTAAAAGGTTCAAAAATACTGAAGATTAAAAATAAAATTTTTTTTTTAATTTTTTTGGTGTTTTTATTCATGCACTCCCCTCGTATTTCAAATTTGTCGATATCTAATGAATACGTTGAATGATGAATGGGAGAGCGAGCTTGATTCCTTGCCTTAGTCCTTTATGCAATAAGAACTTGGCGGATGTGTCACATTTTCTTTCTACATTACGTTTAATTTTATTCCATATCATATTTATTAGTGTTTTTAGCTTGTTTGAAATTTCGAATTATTTCAATGCTTTCTATCATCTGCTGCTCTAAAATCATTGATTTTATGGTATTGCATATGTCAATATTGCATTTACTCATTTTCTTCAATAAGTATCTGTCACATATTTAATATTTAGTCCATTTTGATTTTCCTTAACTAAAGCCGTTTAATTATTGTCCTATTATATCATTTACAAAATTGCATATCTTTCCATGGATGACTTTTGAAAGTATCTTATGTGCTATACTTAGGATACTTCTCTCTACTTAAAGTGTGCTTCACTGTAAATCGGTATAGTTTTCACAGAGGGTTTCAACTTCGACTATGTTGCAAAAATCATTCAATTTTTTAGAGAATTCATATCTACGAATCCAAAGGAAGTGATAGTCGTCATGACATTATTTTCAATTATTAATTAAAATAGATATGTTTTAGTTGAAAATAAAACTTTGTAAAAAATTTCCTGCTTCGACATTGTAATAGTTAACACGATTGGGGCATTGTAAGAGAGCATAACAAATGATTTCCATGTAGAACATTGTCAAATATCAACTTCTTTTTTTCAATTTCCATCTACTTATGGTATACTAAAGCATACCAACTATAAAAAATAGCTATTAAAATCCTAAAATAAAAGCTCTTCAATATAACACTAAATAATTTTTATTCAATGTATGAGACTTGGCATGACATTTTTTTTGTATATTTCAATATACTGTATGTATTTTCAACATAAGTACATATATACGTGATGATCCATAACCGCTTATTTATAGTCTGTGCCAAAAATGTTTGGGCCAACTTACCTATGCAAGTCGATTTTAACCCCTTCCCTCTCATTAACAAGAAGAACCATATTGTATTGTATAGTATTAATAAGCTTAAATGTCAATATATTTCAATTTTATGACCAAAATATCTTTGATAGTTTTGCTACAGACTTCACTTTACTATTGTTGCTTTTAATATTAATACCATATTTAATGCTATCGAATATTGTCTTTACCATATAATGCAACAATTTCAATATTTATACTGGTACTGGCGTATACGAGCCAATGACAACTTTTTATTATTATTATTATTATTATTATTTGGTTGTTGTTTTTCTCTTTAATGAGTTTTTTTTTGTGTTTTGTGCTATTTCTTATTTTCACGGTGAATAAAAAATCGATATAAAAAATTAATTGAAAATTTGTATTTATGCATATTAATATTGAGCTCGTCTATAAAGATCTAGGTCAAAGTATCACAAGCGCTATTGTTCAATTGATCTTACTGGTTGTTTATATTGATTTCATGTATTGTACTTTAATACTTGCAAGTAGGTACATCTACATAAATAGAACATGTTTAACCTTTATGTGAGATTTGTGACAATCATATCCCATATTATATATATATATATATATATATATATATATATATATATATATATATATATATATATATATATATACATATGTATACACATGTATATATATATACATATACATATATATATATATAAATATATATATAAATATATATATATATATATATATATATATATATATATATATATATATATATATATACATATATATATATATATATATATATCTATATATATATATATATATATATCTATATATATATATATATATATATATATATATATATATATATATATATATATATACATATATATATATATATTAACAAGCTTTGTATGAATTGAACTAAGGAAGAAATTGTTCCTAATAAATGACATTAACAGAAAAACAACCATTTTAATTAACACTCGGTGCTCCTCACACAATTATGAATGTTTGCAGAAACTTTTAATGAGAATATATTACATACTGATTTCAGTGCATATATTTATACATTTGTATTTGAGTGCAGTGCCGTAGCTAGCTACATACTGATTTCAGTGCACATATTTATACATTTGTATTTGAGTGCAGTGCCGTAGATAGCATGAGTGGCACCCGAGACTGTAATTGTGGTCTCACCCCAAGAATTAAAACTGATAAAATTACTTAGAATCGGTTTCTGCACTGTAACATATGTACATTACTACTTTCATTAATTTAGTAAGCACGGTTGGATAAATGCGCCATCAGAGAAGTCAACGGCATTTGTTGATAGTACAGCGTGTTGCGATTCTGTTTTTGAAAATCAACCCTATTGCAAGCAATTTCAAAACCCACAAGTCTGTTTTGAATTCAGATTTGATGGTTTTGAAGTTCAAGCACCAGCAGTACAATTGAGGAGTAAAAATTGAAGAGAGCTGATAGTTTGTGATAGTAAAATTTTTGCCATCACTTTCCATCACCTATAGAAAAAATGAATCGAACTGTAATTGTCAATTTGCAAGTTTCTGGTAGGTTGTCGTTCGAGTACTTTCTGTATATTTTCTCACATTGAGAGTGTAATTTGTTTTTACTCTCTTAATGACAGAAAGTGATGGTAATGTACGCGAACAAACTTAATATCTAAAAACCATCGATATAAAAAGTAATTTTTTACCGCCCGGGTTCTAATTTTCAAATAAAAGCGAGCATATTTTTGTAAGTCATATTTGTGTTGATAATTCAATATTTTTCACTAATTTTTAAACGATTTTTTAAATATTGATGGTTAAACAAAAGTTATACTTTGAAATACCAGACAAGTAAATAAGTCCCTCTACATGATTTCAATCAAAACAACGATATGTCGATCTAACTGCCCATTACTAGAATCGCCAACCGACCAATGGCCAGTGTTGCCACCTTACAATATGAAGAGTTACTACACACAGAGCGGAAAAGCTAGAAAATGCTAAATTATGTTTTCAAAAAGGGTTTAGGCTTCTCAAAGGTCTACATTTCTACTTGAAAAATATAAGTAATAATAGTTATTGTTAATGATAAACTTGAAAATACTTTACACACATCGACATACGAGTTAATGTATTTATGTATATTTTTTCACTGTCGGACCAAACATACCGCCCTCTCCCCTTGTTTGATAGCATATATATGAAATTAAAACAGCAACACCATATCCTCATCTTCATTATGATCAGTATCATTATTACACAAACGAGCACCACTACCACCATCACCATCACCATCACGATCGTCATCATCAACAACAAACAGAAATAGCAATAGCTACACAGCAATGGTAAACTCTTATGTGTATAGGAACAATAAAAAAAATCACATTTTAATGTTGTTTACTTGAGAAAATACATTCATTTCTACTCTACACCAATATTGTTGTTTTAAAGACGATCGTTCAATCGATCGATCGCTAGCATCAATATTTAGTTGTTACCTTATTAAAATCGCATTGACTCAGTCAGTAGTGTCATCATAAAGCCAACTCTTTCTTTCTCTATAAAGGTAATCATCATTAGTGTCAACAACAACCAAAACAACTATGATGTAGGTATTGCTTATATGTATGAACATTTGTCTTCAATTGCTCATCAATAAAAAGAGAAGAAAAAGCCTACTCTGTGCCAATTGAATATTTGAAATTTGAAAGAGAACCAACGAAGCAAATTGATAAGTGGATATTGAGACGAGTAATAAAACGTAAAAGAAGTTCCCATTTAATATTCATTTGACTCACTAACAAATAATGCAAATATTTAAACAATTCATTTACACTACCATCAAAAAGGTGGAATCAAAATGAAACGTTTTCGTTGAAAATTACTGACTGTTGGAAGAACTGACCGTCATTAACTTTGCTTTTACTTATGTATATAAAGGGTGGATAACAGACAGATTTTTGTTGAATATACATTGTTTTTTCGCGGCCAATAATGTTTCTGTCACATTCAGTGAATGTCAACTTCCTCGGAAGGGCACCTATTTTCAATGGCTGGCTTTACGCTTCCACAACGTTGTGTATTTTGAAAACTATGTTATACCATGTCTTGGCCAACCAGTTAATGAAGTTTATTCAAATAATAAAAAGTAGGTCCTAAACAACCCTATAATCACATTTATCTACATGCAAGGGTTGTTGTGAACAGAATACTGTTTAGAAACCAATCACACAACAAAACAAGGATAGCGAATGCATGTATATAAAAAAGAATGTATAAATGATAACCCTAATTGCTCGTTAAGCACATCTAAACATGATGTAATAATAGTAGATAAAGAAATGAGATAAAGCTTTCCCATGGCTTCGGCGTATAGTGTCGTTATGGCGTCAAAATCGTGTGTGTTGTTTTGTTCTTTACTTCTTTTGGATTCTCGGATTTCTTTGATTTTCTTGATTCAAATATATTCTTTGGTGTCAAAAAAAAAGCTTTTTCGCAAACGAAAACAATGATTTACTGGTGAAGCCAGCCTTGATTTGATTAGAAAATCTGTGAAGACAGCATTATGCAGAATTATTACGTGGTATTATTTTATTATATATTTCCTTTAATTATTGTTTTTTTTTCACGTTAGTTACTAAAAATTATTGCTTCGGCTTGCCAGTTTAGCATAAAATTAAATAAATATGGTTGTTGTATGCAATAAATGCATAAAGACGAATTATTCGTTTAGAATGTTCGACGTTCAGGAATTAAAACAAAGTGATCATCCGTTTGGAGCAGATCATTGGATTCACCTCAAACATCAAGGACAGAGAACCAACGAACACTGAGCCACTGACCTATAGTACCCACAAGAAGAAGTTTATTGTATAATATATTTCAACAGAAATCAGTCGATAGCCCATCCTTTATCTACTCATATGTACATAAATATATTATATACGTACTATATGTGGACGTCTACTAACCAAATCCATTATGATTGACAAGTTGAAAATTTGTTAATGTTGCCATTGTTCAAAGCGTCATCAGCAATACCAATTTTTAACGTTGATTAAACAACATTGTTATTTTGATTTTAATTTTCGTTTAACTTGATCAATCCACAATTAAAATATCTACGGTATGAAACGGCCGGATAGGCATTTGTAAGTGTCCATACCAGTATGGGTGCATGTATGCATTGTTTTAATAAGAAATATATACAATGAATTGTATTTCAATTTATTTGATTTTTATTTTCTTGAGAAACTAGATAAACACGAATGTTATTTTGTGTTTTATGTAGTAATGATAATCATCATCGTCATCGTCATCAACTCATTCTACTTCTTATTTATTATAATAATTAACATATGTAATATTATGGAATTCTATAATAGAGAGGGTATCTATTAAAAATTTATTCCATAGAATTACTCCTGCGACCTGCGATTAATCGTCTAATCAAAAAATCTGATTAAACAAAATATTTCATATTAATCATTTATCCGAATAATTAAAAAACAAATTATTTATTCCATTAATTATAGTTTTGATTAATCAAAATTCAAACTATTCAATTAATTAGAATTCATTATTCAAACAAAAAATATGAATAATATGTTTACCAATACACAGAAAAGAAGACAAATCAATGAGATGTAAAAAATGATTTTTTTCAAATCAAAAATCCTTTTTAAATTTTTAATTTGTGAACCAAAAGATAATTAATCAGCTAAACAATTAACCGAACACCTTTAATCTAATTGTATGGTTACAATATGGTAAAATGAGAATACACAAAATATCTCGCGGAGATACAAAAATATACAGAAGTACGGGAATATGTAACAGTCGTACCATTTATGAACGTAAGAAAAATTATTTAATGTTTAGATTAAAGTTTTAGATGGTTCAAAAGTGGTGATTTTGATACAAGCTATAAAGGGCGTGAAGACGCTGAATTGGAGGCTTCATTGGACAAAGACTCATGACAAACTCAAAAGGAGCTGCTGAATCTTTGGGAGTTACTGAAGAAGCCAGATCCAGAAAATGAAAAATTGGACTCCATATGAACTGAAACCAAGAAACATCGAAAGGCTATTTTGTATGAAAACTGGTCAACCGGCAAAATCGATTCCAAAGCTGAATATCCGCAGTTTGAAGGTGCTGTTGTGTACGCTACCGACAACAATTCATCAAATTGAAGCGAGCATTGAACCAGAAACGTACTTAGAAAATAGCGGGTATGAAGTTTTACCTTACCCGCAATACAGCCCAGACATTGCCCCCTCTAACTACCACGTGTTTCGATCAATGTAGAATACCTTGTGCGGAATACGCTACACTTCAATCGAAGATATCAAAAATTGAACGGTAACAGTGAATTTATTGTGGTGAACCAAATCCAAAGTTTGCCAATGTGAGTCTGTCAGCCAACAAGGTCTTGACAACAGTTTTTCGGAATGCGCACGGTGTCATTCACCTTGAGGAGTGTAAAACGGTCGCCAACGCATATTATACAAATTGAAGCAAAAAATACCGCACGAGGAAAAAAAATGTTTCTTCCAACCGAACAACAAGTCCAGAGTAACAATAGTAACATTTCATGAATTAGATTACGAATTGCTACCCCATCCAGGATATTTTCCATATTTAGTCCCCCACGAAGAAATGACTTATAGGTAAGAGATTCTGGTCGAATGAAGAGGTCATCGATGAAACAAACCTCTGTTTTAATGGCCTCAAGATCGTATTATTTAGAAAGCATTAAAAATTGGAAAAACGTCGGACGAAAGGAGATTATGTTATGTTATTAAAACTTTTTGGTGAATAGGGTTTCATTCAATTTTCATGGACTTAGTTGCCTATCGTCGTACCTCTAATTACGCTATTTTCTCGCATAAATACTTTGTAATTTTATGCGTCACTCACAGAGTTTTTTAAAGTTAAGTTTTTAATATGAAAAGTGACCAGTACTTTTCATATGAATAAAGGATATTACGAAACAAAAAATCAGAAGATATCATTTAATTTGTGATATAATGAGTTATTAAAGAATTAAATCATATATCATTACACATCTCAAAAGAGTTCATTTTCATTATCTATCGGGCTTTACATCGAAGAAAAGATCAAAATCCAAGTAACAAATCCTTTAGTTTATTTTAGTTTACGGGATACAATGTGCCTAAGTAAGTCCGCGCAACCTAACCTAACCTAACTCATATAGATAACATCACTTCTCATTTCTATATCATCACAAAAAAAAATTAAAATAAAAAGACCCCATACATATTCACTTCACTTTACTGTGTACGCTACTTAACCAATGAAATTTAAAAGCAAAATTTTATGATCATCATTTTGCTCAGTTAGTTCATTTCATGGTAGTTTTTTGTGTATTTTCCAAAATTCGGTTATTTTACAAAAACCAAATACACACAAAGAACTACCAAGTAGCGAACTAACGAGGTAAAGAGCTTGGCGTGAAGTCACCTAATATCTTTCAGACATTTTAAATTATAAAGTCAATAAGCCTATACAAATTTCACGAAATTTTATAGAATTCTTTTAAGTATTCTCTCATAAGGCAAAATTATGTATCAAATCAAATTACCAAGGCCTAATCACATCATGGATGCATATAAGTAGCATACCTTTAGAATTGGTAAGGCAAACAATTTGCACTTTGCGCACAAGATATGTTGCCGAGAGGCAAAAAATGGTCCAAGACAAGAAAAGTTGTTCACCTGGATAGGAATGTGATTAAATCCATTACCATTAAATTAAATTAAATTAAATTAAACTAAATTAAATTAAATTTAAAAAATTAAATCTTTAGAAAATCACCAGTACCGCGTTTATGTTTAAATTGTTTTTTGTTTTTACTACAGTTGTGAAGTTTTTCTACTTCATATTTAATTTTTCAAATCTTCTAGTTCTCAAAGAACTGCTATTGTATCAAAACGTTCGACGCTATTTCCAAAATTAACTTGAATTTGCATATGAGGTCACTTATGTTAAAGATATTATGTAGCAGATAATACTCATCGAAATTTAAAGGACATTGAAGAGTATAGTATAGAAAAATAATTGATCGATATCCGATTAACCCGTAGTAGTGGGTACCGTAGCTCAGTGGTTAGTGTGTTCGCCTTCTGATCTGTAGGTCGTGGTTCAATCCCCGGCTGATGCATAACAAATTTAATATCGATGGATTTTTCTTTCGAATGGTACCCACCTGTCGGCAAGCAATTGGCAATTCTTCCGACAGTAACAACTTGCCATGAAAAAGCTTCTAAAAAGAACTCTGTGGCAAAGCTCAGAAAAAGTGATGTCACAAGTGTTCTGCCGTTCGGAACCGGATAAAATAAGTAGGTTCCTTCTAATACTGTCCAAATTTAAGACGCACAATAGTAATAGAAGAGAAGCTCGGCCCATGAGCCCTTTGGGGCTTTAAGTGCCACATATTTATTTATTTTTATCCGATTAACCCAATCCACACACCAACCATTCTTAGTCATTTGTATTTCTTTTTTACCGAAATTGAAAAAAATAATGGAATTTTGTTAAATCTATATAGCGATATTTCTATTGTATGAATCGGGCGCCTATATTCATTTCCAAATTAGTTCCTATGCGAAGTGCATAGGAATGTAAACCTGGGTTGAAATATTTTCAAAAACATTATAAAAAAGAAACTTTGGTTTATTTTTAGTTGGTAAAATGACTGAAAATATGTTATATGGCAAAATTTCCAACAATTCTCTCATCATTTTGGAATCACGCCTGTATCTCTCTGTAATGATCCAAGGTATATTAATAGGGGTAGAGCAATTGTAAAAAATTCCCCTTGGCTAAGCTATGGAATGTCAGAAACTGTTTCTTATAGTGTCAAACTCGTGTGTTTCTTATATTCTTCTTTACTTCTTATCCTTCATTCGTGAGATCTCTCCCTAAGGGCTCTACCTTATATTATTATACCATGGTAATGATCACTATCTCTCTCTCACTCTTTCTTTCTCTCCCGCTCTCTTCGTCACACAATGGTACATGATAAATAAAAAAAGAAATTGCTGAAGAAGTATGAAAACGGGCATTTTGTTGGTCATAAAACACACATATATGTATGTATGTATAATACGTGTGAATAGAGAGAGATCCTCCGTTGTCCCTGCCTAATAGTGCGATTAGTCAACATGGAAGGTAACAGAAAGTAAAGTAAAGTAATATAAAACACGAAGTGTGGAGATCGCTTAATTTGTTTTATTTTCTAAATAACGCAACATTATGGTGTCATTAGTCAACACGTATCGTTAGGTAACGGATCAGCTGTTCCAATCTATTTCATACAAGCACCATAGAAGCTATTAGTGAAATCGAATTGGTAGGTAACGTAACATTGGAATCAGTAGAAAATAGATTTTTAAGATTTTTTCTCTCAATCACATTTATTTCTTATATTTTACCTATCTCTTTCCAACTATTCGTGTTGTCTAATCACACTCCGTTTTTTTTACATTACTTTACGTTACTTTCTGTTACCTTACGTGTTGACTAATCGCACTATTATTTATAAATTTATTTTCTTGCGAGGATAGCCATTTAGTTTCAGTCACATATATTATGAGGTTATACCTTTGATATCACAAAATTGCTTTTTATCAAATACAGCTTTTATTGCAAAACAATTTTTAGTAACAAAAATATTTAGAAAATGGCGAAAATAATGTTGCCTGTCAGTTGTGGGCACAGTTTTTGTAATTTTTATATTATTTTTTTGCTTTAAATACTAAAAATAAACCCAAAATATATTTTAAAATTCGTATTACATTAAATTACAGTCAAATCGAAAACCAATTCACACAAGCGAAGGTTACATGTGCTACATTACTTCTCAATGTCCATTGTAGTATGTCAATTATCAAGCTGCCTTCATTTTATTTTGAATGTTTCCATCTTCTTCATAATTTTTATTGGTTATATTATAAATAATGTCAATTTAATTATTTCTATTTGAAATTTAATTATTTTTCCGACTTGAATTAAGTGTTTTTGATGTGATGTATGCTACACAAACTCTATAAGAGGGTATGCCATTTTTCATGAAATCGATTCAACTATTTAAAACATACTAAATGCAATTCCAAAAAACAAAATTAAAGACAACTACGCAGCTCGCGCCGGAACGACAGAGAAGCAAGGGTAAAAAAAATAATTTTCTTTGAAAAAGAACAAGAACAAAGTACCTATACTCCGTTATAAATAAACACAATTGAATTGCATTTGTTTGCGTTTGGACGTTGGCTTACAGTGCTTTAAGTACGACTACCTCCCTTCCCCATATCTCTCGCTCTCTCTTTTAAATAAATATCTCGCGTTAAATATCAATCGAACAGAATTCCAGACATAGCACCAACAACAAGTTTTATGAATATTTGATGTGCTAGATTTCTCTACATTAAGTCGCCGGATGAATTTCCTACTCTGTCAGAATATTTTCAGAATGACAAATTTATATTCAGTATGACAAATTTATATTCAGAAAAGGCGTTCAACTGTTGGCAAACTATAAGTATCTTGCGGAAAAATTGTCACAAAAAATAGGTTACAAGAGTTCAATTATTAATTACTACTCGAATTTGACACACGCAACAACACCGACATTCGATGTCAGACATGACTTCGGACCTATCAGTTCGTATTATTTTTTTTGTTTACAAATGGTACTTCCTAATCATTAGTTATTTAACTACTTAAAAAAAACGGTGTACCTAAACTTCAAGTAGGTGTTCAAATGTTCCAACATAGTACTTGTATTTTTCAAAAAATGAACTCACCACATCTTCGTCTAAATCAGCATCACGTCCAACATTATTCAAACGGCTGCTACAATCCATAGTACTCAATAGCATTTATATCAAATGTTAAATATTTTTTTTTACAATGTACGTGTATACATACAAGAAAGCAAAAATGAAAACATTAATGTTATACTAGCGAACGGTGCACAAATCACGAATGTAAAAACCGACGGCTTTACTTATTATTGATTAATTTTTATATTTATTAATTTATATATTGCATTTGATTCTCACTAAAACGAAATGGCATATTTTTGTCATTTATTCCATTACATTTTCTTTTTTCTTCGTTTATTAGTATTCAGTTGCAACATTTGCAATTACAGGTAATTCCTACGTACACGCTAACAATCAGATAATTACACATGCACACAATATAATACCAACATCTATTCCGATGGTTTCCATTTTTTTTTTTTTTTGTGTTTTTGTGGTAATTAAATATTTCAAGGAATAACAAGAATTAATATTATATAAAATCCAAAAACGATCAATTTATCGCACTATACGTGAGCGTTGCGTGAACGACAACGAACCAAAACCGAATGAGAAAAAATTCCGATGAAGTCAACGACGACTACAGCAATGTTGATGATTTAATTCGACGATTCAATTTGAATTGCTGCTATTGGAATCGAAGAGCATCGAAACACGGATGTGACTCGAGCCAAACAAAATAATACATATATTTGTATGATGTCCATTGTTGTTCGATCAAAATGATGAAAGCAATAAAGGAGAAAATATATTTGTATCGAGGAGAAATCAAATTTTAAAAATACGCTCTCTCTCTCTCTTCAATTTATACCCAAATATACTTGTCATGTACGGCAAATAATATCACATTATTTCAGCAAGTTGAGAGCATTGATGAACCAATGTTTCATTCTCAATTATTTCAGCAGTGGTGGAAAAAGTGGTGAATTTGTTGAATTGCACGAAATTATTAAATGTATTGCTACTTTAGAATACGAGATCGCTATTATTTTTTTTTGTATTATCACATGAAGTAATTGCTGAACTGTGCTGACGAAGATTAAGTGGCCCAACTTTAATTGAATCTGGTTTGTTACTTTTCATTATTTACTTTCTAATTATAAATAAGATATTACATGCTCCTAGTTGAAATTAGATTTATCGATTTATTAATTAATTATTTATTCTAGTTCAAATTTCGTTTGTTTTGGGTTTCCATTTTAGTTTCCTTCACCACAAATTTGTTTTTTAGTGTAAGTACGTGTACAAATTTTTAGTTTATTTTTTTCACTTTATTTGCCTTTTATACTTCTATTGTACGATTGAATGCATGTGCATTTATAAATTAATAACTTTTTTGCTTTCTTCATCACATCACACGCAGACCATTACCAACTACCACCGCCACTGCTAGCAAACATTAACTAACCACTTTTTCGCATACAATTTCTTTACTTCCCATATAAATCATACATATGCATATGTATGTTTGGATGTATCGTTTGATTATTACCCCTGCTTTAGTGCTCAGCCAATCGGCGTTCGTTTTGCTCACCAGGTGGAATTGAAATTTGAAATGTAATCTGTTCGATATAAAAAAGCCACCCAAATAAATATCTCTCCTTATACTCGTCGTTGCCATTACGTCGTCGTTGATTATCATCGTTCCCTCCTCGTTTAATTATAATATTTCTGATGTATTTGTTTCTGGATGCATGGATGTATTTGTATATGAATGCTATCTAATGTAACATGGGGGCATTCATCCGGTATCTGAGTATGTAAATAAAAAGAACGCCCTTTTAACTATTGGGCGTTTACAATTTTCATATTAATTACATTCAATCAATGGAATATTATTATTATCATGATTATTATTATTGCTACAATGATGATGATCATCATTATTATAAGATATGTATGTATGTAGATTCTTATTGAAATATTATTATTATTAGATTAGAATTGTCCTAAAAAATGTTGACGTTACTATATATTTACAACTCGTAAATATGTACGAGCATATGTATTCCATTTTAATGAAAAACCCGTTTAAAGATGATGTTCCGTAGTTATAGTCAAAGTTAAGAAAGATAATCTTAAATTTAGTATCAACTAATTTGAGATGTTTCTCATGTAAATATCGGTCAAAAAGTCGATTTAATTTTTGTTTTTTAACAAATAAATATGTGGCACAAAGGCTCTTTGGTCGAGCTTCTCTTTCTTTACTGTTGTGCGTGATAAATATTTGGACAGTATGAGAAGGGACCTACTTATATTAGCCGGTTCCGAACGGTTAACGGCCTTGTGACTTACTTTTTCTGAGCTATGTCGCGAAGTTCTTTTAGAAAATTTTCCATTAAATTTAGGATCATCTTCATTTTAACTATAGCTACGTAGAAAAGAAAAGATCAAATTTTAGTTTTAAAGTCTAAATTGGTGGTAGAAAAATTTTATTAAATTCATTTTCCGCTAGAGTAAATTTAGTTCATGTTTTTTTTTTTTTTTTTTTTATAATATCCAGTTACATTTCGCATCATTTAGTTATTGAAAACATGCGAAACAATTTTTACATATTACTTCAAAATTTGAGTTTTTTTTTTACTACTTTAGTAGTACAATAAACCTCATAGAAACATGTCAATATGTATTAATTTGTTCAAATTGTCAAAGTGGCCGCCATTCGTATAATTATTAAATTTTGAACAGTCATAAATTTGCGTTTGCATAATGTTAAACGAAGCTCATATGTACGCGGTTGGTGTATTATTCGGTAGACATCTCCTTTCAAAAATTGCACTATTTCAGCTATACAGCGCCCACTTTGGAAATTATTCTCTACAAATAGTTCGAAACATTGTTTAAATTTAAAGCGAACCATTTCGCCGAAATGTTATATCGATATTCTGCTATCTTCTTCGGATGTGATACAGATGTCATTAGCATATGAAGCTGCACAAAGGAATGTGGCTTCGGGGATAGCATATGGCTATCGCACAGTATCATATGGTGCGACGCTGGCGATAGTTGAATGAACATCAGTCGATCTGTTAGCAGAAGAGTGAGAAAAGTTGTAGGTTTCTAAAAAACCTGGAGGCCTGACCCCACAAACTGAGAACCAACTAAAGAGCAGACCTTCCACACCTGTCATATGGCAGATGGACCGTCAAAATTCTACTAAGCCTACGCGCATTGTTAAAGCGAAAGGTACGATGTAGTTAATTACTATTTACCACAGTTGTTATCAAAGCACGACTATTTCTCTGGATGATGAGGTAATGCTACCGTAGTTCTGGGTAGGTTTAAAGGTCCCAGAAGGAAGGGCAAGGGCACACACACACACACTCCGTAACTGTAACGACAGTTGGTTAGCCATTTTGTTGCACAAATAAAGCATATAATAATAATAATAATAATAATAATACTGTTCATAAGAAAATCTCTTCTCTCTACATTTGAGGATTCTTAATACAATATTAATAGGTATGGAACATCCTATGCACTTCAATAGACTAATTATACAATGTGAAAGTAACTAAATGTACAGATACAGTTAGTAAGTAATAATATCAATGTTGAATATTTTGTAATGATGACTATTGTTGTTTAAATGAAAGTACTCGAACAAAGTGGAACAATTATATTTATATATATTCGAATTCGACGAACAACCACTCTTTTGACCAATAGGCATTTAATACGTTCATAATGTATACATATATCGGTACATGTTATGTATATTAGATATTTGGCAAGATAATATTTTGTCATACACACATTTGTACATATGTATGTAGGTACATATCAATAGATACATATCTATTTAAATACAATCGTATTTATTGTCCACATCCGTTGTTTCATATGAAATATTTCGTATTCATTGCATACACAATATGTACAGTATCCGTATGAGTACACATACCGGTATCCATTCGTACTAATACTCGTATGTATTGTTGTCGGTGTCTATATTTTGATGTTGTTGTTGTTGTTGTTGCTATTATCATTATTATTTGGTATTACTATTGGTATTGGTATTGCTATTATTGATATGTTAATATTTCATTTAATTGTTGTCCAATTTTGTACTTAATGTTAATCGTATTTTGTATAATTGTCAAATATTTGTTAATTTACTCGTATTTGTTTGTTATCGATATTTGTCAATGTGATTATTAACATTGAACGATTTCACTCTTTTTAACGCTTTAACGATACATATGTACAACGTGTGTACAATAGTACTAAACTGATATCATATTTTAGTCAAGTCATATCAGATTTTCCCATACACTCCCATATGTATTATTTATGAGCTTATTTAAATAAATACTAAATGTTTAAAAACTGTTGAACAATATATAACGTACATTATATGATAACGATTTTTTAATAAAAAAAAAATGTAGGTATATACATATTAAAAAAAAAAGGTATATACATATAAACTCGAAAAAAATACCTTAATGAATAACACCTGCTATGATTTATGTAACATATACTCTAGTGGCTCAGATTTATATAAATAAAGTTAAAGGTGTTAAAATTTTTGGAATGTAAGTACATCTTTATCAAAAGTTTCGTGTCTCTTTAAATTGGTGCTTTGTCAAGTTTGGTCCAATTTGAATCAAATTTAATAGACCTGAATCTGTCATATATAGTAGAGGGTGGATAATAGATCACTTTTGAATTTTGTTAACACCAAATTGGTTCTTGACGCGACTGAATCATTCTGACACATTCTAGAGATTTTGGGGCGCTGTATCCGTATCCGTTATCTCATTTACGCTGTTACACTCAGTTTTCTTTCGAACCTCAAAAACAGAATCTTCTGCAATAAAAAGCAAAAGCAACAATCCAAATCAATCAATTACACGATTTGAAATTTCTTATGGCACAACTTGGATTATTTAGAATAAAGATATATATTTTAAGGTAATGTGTTAACAAAATTCGAAACTATTCTATTATTCACTCTGTACTATATACGAACGATTCGGGTCAGATTAGCGCCATTACACTTAGTTTTCTGTAAAGTTTTATTTTCAACCCCAAAAAACTAGCAAAAAATAACCGGAAAAGTCATTACTTTAACTGAAAGATACCTTAGGGTGATGGTAGGAATCCGACCAAAATCGTACATCATAATTTTAGTGTTTTTTTTTTTTTGTGGGATTGCGTAACGGTAACGTAATAGTTAGTGTGTAATGTCGTTTGTCGTCGATCAGTTGTTAGTGCGTTGGCTTTCAAGCAATTGGCGAATCTTTTGGAAGTAACAGTTTGCCGTGAAAAGGCTTCTAAACGAACTATTCCGTTCACTATTGACTCGTCAAAGGGCCCTCTGGAGCCTATAAGTGCCACATATTTATTTATTTTTGTTTTTGTAACTTGTTTTTGTTTTTAACTTATCTGTAGGTCGTGTGTTCAATTCCCGACTGAGGTACAATTTTAAGATCGAAAATATATTCCTTTCAAAGAGTATTCGCCAATCTTCTGGCAGTAACAATGTGCATTCCTATAAAACTCAATTGATACAATAATTGAACCACCATGATTCGATACGATGATTCAATATTTGGTTCTGGAGCAGTTAGCAGTTAGTTAAGCTATTGTGGTTATGGTTGGAGGATTTCGTCAACCCTTAACCCTAGAATACTAACCTTCGCCTATGAGGCGGAACGAATTCGATTTTTTCGCGATATTTCACGAACGCCTTTAGCGATCAAAGCAAGCGTTTACGCCAACTCAGTTTAGCGCTGTACGAGCTTGTGAGTAGACGCACATTGTACAATGCCTTTGAGCAGCTGAGTTGTACACCCTCTTGACGCCTGCCAGGCGAACGTTAGTAGTAAAGGTATTTTTTTTGCTTGGTCTTATTTTAGCTTTTAGCGTGTTTTTTAGCTATTTTCTGTTCTGAACTTAATTTTTTTTTACTTATCGAGATGGCTACTTCTGAAGAACATGTGCTAAAATGGTTGGAAGAAATATCGTTGAATGGAATGGACCTACTGAGGCAATAAATAACACGATGGTGACTTCTGAAAATCAGGAAGATAATACTGGCGAACCTGAAATAAAAAATGGCCTTACAGTCGGCTGGGGCCGACCAAATTATACCCTGCATATGTAGAGGTATATATAAAAAGTTTGATCGTATATCCATCCTTTTCTTCCACTACTTTGTATAGGAGCTACATTAAGCACCAGGCTACCTCACCAATTTTTGAGGAATAATTTCTGCCCATAATACTAAACTACCTAGGTTGCAATGGGTTGACCTAGGCGTATTATTTAGTAAGTTATGGGTGTTTTAATGTTTAGGATAAATCCGAGATTTTGTACGGAAGCTATATAAAAAGTGGGCATGGCTTACCTCTTTCTTGTATATCTAATTAATTTTTCAATATCAATCCACTCCTTAAATTTGGTTGTCCTACGCTGAATAGTTCTTAAGTTATACTTACTTACTTACTTATGTGGCCATAACAACCGAATATCGATTTAGGCCGAAAATAACATGCTTCGCCAGCCATCTCTGTTCTTCGCTAGCTGGCGCCAGTTAGAAATTCCAAGCGCCGTCAGGTTCTCCAGTACTTGGTCTTTCCATCGGAGGTTTGGTCTTCCTCTTTTGCGTCGTCCTCCAGCGGGTTCCGAATATAACAACTTCTTAGCTGGAGCGTGTTCTTCCATTCGCTCGACATGACCTAGCCAGCGCAGCTGGATTTTGATGCGCTTTACTATGTCAATATCGGCATACAGCTCGTACAGCTCATGGTTGTACCTTATTCGGTACTCGCCACCAACGCAAATAGGTCCAAAGATCTTGCGTAGGACTTTTCTCTCGAAAACTCCAAGTATTCGCTCATCCGAGGTGGAAATTGTCCAGGCTTCAGCGCCATATGTTAGGACAGGCATGATGAGAGACTTGTAGAGTGCAGTTTTCGTTCTTCGAGAGAGGGCTCGACTTCTCAATTGCTTACTCAGCCCAAAGTAACACCTGTTAGCAAGAGTTATCCTACGCATGATCTCCAAGCTGACGTCATTACTGCTGTTAATGCTGGTTCCAAGATAGACAAAGTCCCTTACTACTTCAAAAGCGTAGTTGTCAACAGTGACGTGCTATCCAAGACGCCGGGACTCTTTGTTTGTTGACACTAGATACTTCGTCTTGCCCTCGTTCACCGTGAGACCCATCCGACGCGACTCTCTTTCCAACTCTGAGAATGCTGCACTGACTGCTCGCGTGTTCATGCCGATTATGTCAATATCGTCGGCATACGCTAACAGCATGACACTTTTGTTGAAGATAGTGCCATTATGTCGTAGATCAGCAACTCGTATTATTTTCTCCATAATAAGATTGAAGAAGTCGCACGATAACGAATCACCTTGTCTGAAACCCCGTTCGGTATTAAACGGTGCGGAGAGGTCCTTCCCAATTTTCACTGCACAACGGGAGTTATGCAGTGTCATTCTACAAAGTCGAATGAGCTTTGCAGGAATACCGAACTCAGACATTGTTGCGTAGAGGTAATCCCTTACCGGACTGTCGAAAGCGGCTTTATAATCAACAAATAGGTGGTGTGTGTCGATCTGTTTTTCTTGGGTCTTCTCCAGGATTTGGCGCAGTGTGAAAATCTGGTCGATGGTGGATTTACCAGATCTGAAGCCACACTGATAAGGTCCAATCAGGTTGCTGAGCATAGGCTTCAACCTTTCACACAGTACGCTCGATAGAACCTTGTATGCGATGCTCAGGAGACTTATTCCACGGTAGTTGGCGCAAATTGTGGGGTCTCCTTTTTTATGTACAGTTCTTAAGTTATAGCGGTTTAAATTTTATTTAATTTTCCAAATTTTGTATGGAAGCCCCATTAAGAAGTGGTTGTGGCATGTTGATTTTTTGTCAGATTATTTTCGACTACCATATTAGCTGAAGTATTAATTATAATTGTTCTAGACAGAAGTATGCAGAAGTTACAGCTATTTCAATTTAAAAGAATTTCACTCATTTTGTACAGGGGCTACGATAAACAGTGGTCGTGGTGCGCCCATTTCCGGTGAGCCTAGTTGCTCGTATAATACTAATCCACACCTTAAATCTCGTTATTCTACACTGAATAGTTTGCAAGTTATAACCGGTAACATTTTTTTTAATTTCCGCAACTTTGTATGGCAGACCCAAAAAGGAGTTAATCTAATTGTCAATTATGGTTATTCTAGACAGAAGATTGTAGAAGTTACAGCAGTTTCAATTTAAAAGAAGTACAGACACTTTGTATGGGAGCTACGCTAGAAAGTAGGCGTTTCTCACCCACTTTTGGCGAGGTTATATAGTAGTATAATATAACTCTATGTGCAAAATATTGTTGTCCCAAGTGGTATATTATGTGAGTTATAGCAAGTTAAAGATTTGGAAAATTCCGAGGTTAGTCGCTTTGAATGCTTGGTGTGGGCGTGGTTATTGACCGATCATGCCCAATATCAATCCCCTCCGTACCCTTGGATCATAGATTACTTATGCCAAATTTCATCGAAATAGCTCAATATTTACTCAAGTTATCTTGCGAACCAGCCAGGTGACAGACAGACGGACGGACGGACGGACGGACGGACGGACGGACATCGTTAAATCGAAAATTTAATGTCTATATCTCCGGAGATTCCTTCAAGTGGACACAAACATCTGACCGAAATGAATATACCATGCATATTGCATTATGCAGGGTATAAAAATGACAATTGTTTTTTTTTTTGCCAAATCCGTGTAATTTAAAAAAGAATAACCCATATCAACTATGTCATAATAAGGTCATGTCCCAATATTCGTACGGCGATCACTTACATTATTCCTAGCGTCTATTTTCAGTATTGAAATCTGTATTAAAATGGCTTGACGATCAGAAGTTTAGATTCAAAGATTGAAATTATTCCCATTTTGAAGACAAATTGTTTTCTAGAGGCAAGGTATATGTCATATAGCGTATATAATGTGATGAAATTCATTTAAAATGTTCAAATATATGAACACAAATATGTAACATGAAGAGCGATGAAACGATATTATAAGAGAACAAAATTTCAAATTAATAGGATTAACATGTGAAGAAGATTCAAAGTAATTAATTTTGTATTAAACATTATCAAGAATTGTAGAGCCCACGTGTTCTCTTGTATGTACATACAAATGTACATTTGAGGCTAGGGGTTGAGTAATTAATAAAACACCAGTTAAAACATCATTAATAACAACAAATAGCATTAACAACAACCAAACAGTAACAATAAATAACTTGGTGAGTTGATAAACAATTAAATTACATACATAAACATATACATAGATTGCAGTGAGTAGTGATGAAAAAAATATAGTAAGATAAATATAGGCCTGGGAGTGATAGCTATCAAACCTGTATACAGTTCATACAAATATATGCCTCAAGCCCATTTCATAGAATATAAAAGTATTGTTTTGTTAATAATATTAAAATTAGTCGATTTTGTTATACAGATATTCTTCTAATCATCTATGAAAAAAAGACCCTAGATATCGGAGTCGTTAGTTTGAACAGCAAGCATAAATGCGATACACTCGTTTATTCTTCAAATTATAAAGCCTTTGAGAATGTTTAGCAAATTAATTAACGTGAGCAGATAATTTTTCTATAAATCCTGGATAAAATTATGAGCGAAAAACATAAAATCGAGCTCCTCTCGGAAGAAAATTGTCGCAAAACTGCTTTTGCAATAACTCGATTGTTGCACGCGATTGTAAGTTGCCCCATCTTGTTGAAACCAAATGTCATCGATGTTTAACTGATCAATTTGTGGAAACAAAAACTCAGCATGGCTCGATAACGTTCGCCATTCACCGAAACGGCTTTCGAAAGAAATAAGGAACGATGAAGCCGTCAGCGTGTAAACCACTCTAAACAGCCAATTTTAATGGGTTCAATGATAACTTGAAAATTGTCTTCGCTCCATATATGGCAATTCTGTTTATTAGCGTAATAGCCTAGACAGACGGCAGCCTAATTCCGGATTACTGAGTTAATTCGAATTAACTCGGGCATTAACTGCAGCTAATCCGCATAAACTCTATGAGTTAATTCTCAAAATAAAAGAGGATTAGCACAATTTGCTATGGCAACACTGCTGAAAATTGTCTATTGTGAATTTTTCTCGATCCATTTTACAAAATATTAGGTGTTTTCGCTAACACAAAACTTTCAACAATTGTTAACAGTTTTCAACATGAAAAGTGTTGGCGAACAAATAAATCCAGCTGTCAATTACGAACGGTGAATGTCAATTTACAAGTTTCTGATAGTTTTCAGTTCACGTAATTCTTGTAGATTTTCTCATATCGAGAGTGACAGATGACAGAAATTGATAGTGATAGTAATGTAAGTGAGCAGACCTAATAAAACAGCAATCAGCCGTTTAGTTAATCCGCAATACTGCCGTCTGTCAGGTTATTATTAAACTTCGCGAACAGAATTATTTTTTTAAAATAAAATTCAACAATTTGGAAGGCAAATTTTACTGAAAGGAAATGTCAACACAGTTCGACAATTCTCATCTGTCAAACCCTGTCAAATATCTCTATCGAAAGATCTTATACAGCAAAAAGCACCCTTTTTAAGGCTATAGAACTAAAACTTGGCATATAAAGTTTTTCTCATCACAGAATGGACATATTTGGTTGGGTTAGGTTGAGTTATTGTGGCTGCTCTCTATCTGAGAGGGCACACTTAGGCCAGAAAAGTCCATTGTTATAACACCGAGCTTCTCTTTCAGCACTGCTGTGCTTATTAATTATTGGCGGTATCATAAGGGATCTACATATTATTAGGCAGAATGGACATATTAAATATCAGATTAAAATATCACATACCTCCTTTATTTCTGCTATTGAAGTTATAGCGGTTCTACATTTATAATATTTCACGACTTTGTATGGGAGGTGTATTAAATAATGGCTTGCCTATTTCTCGGATAATTATCCTAACAATACTAATTCACATCCTAAATATGGTTGTTGTACGCGATTTAAATCTTCCTTAAAGTCCACGGCTTTGTATGGGAATCACGTAAAGAACTGGGCATGCCTTTCGACTTGTGGTAAGATTATTTTACACCATAATATTAATATAATATTATATTAATATAAGTCTGAACTCAAGAGAAATTCAGGCACTTTGTATAGCAGCTACAATTGTGCAGTATAACGTCAACCTACATGTTAAATGTTGGGGTTGCAGATGGTATATTAAGTAAATTGTAGCACAGTAGCTGAGGCTGAGGCATTACTTGCATATCGAAACGATTTTTCTTCCGAATGGTCGGCAGGCATTTGGCAATTTTTCCGTCAGCAAGAATTTGCTGTGAAAACGCTTTTAAAAGATCTCTGTGACATTTTACGCACAAGATTGAGCACTGTCCACATTGCAGAGCAAATTAAATAGTACAGTGATATTAAAACGTAAATGATTATAATAAATTCACCTATTTCTATAACATTGTTGCTCCAGAAGGATTAAAAATATGTGCATATATATATGTTTCTCTTTTATCAGACTTCTTGAAAGGGAGAAAGAGAGAAAGGAGACGAGAGAGAGAGAGAGAGAGGCGAGACATTAGAGATATGATTTATAAATGGTTTTATTACGAATACATATATTATCATTTCATATATATATAATTTATTTAACCATCACTTAAAAGTTGCGAATTTTTTTAGAGAAATGTTGTAAAAAACCATGCATACCTACATTAATTCATTAATAAATTCATCAACTGTACGAGTATATCGTAAATACATACAAGCATCTACCATATGTAGATATTCCACTATACATACTCATATGTAGTTACAAATAATAAACAAACAACAGAAAGAAAAATATAAAAAGTCATTAACACGTTAACAATTTACGCTAAAAGCAAAGAGAACCTTTACAACAACAACAACAACAACAACTCAAAGTACAAAATTCATTCAATAAAATTTTTGGTTACAAAAAACAAACGGAAATTTACATAAAAACAACAACAACACAGAAAACTTTTCTCGCTACTACTTAAGTTAACTGTTGAAAATGTTCAAAATTATGAAACGCTGTGTCAAATTATGAAAGAAAACAGCGACGCGTTAGTCGAAGCTTCAGCGGCAGTAGGAAATTGTCTATGGGTGATGCTGATGCATCAAGTATGTATGGTATATCGAAATCTTCATTAAAATTGTTCATATACATAGACGTACATAATTATAAAAGCTTAGGAAATATAAAAGTATGGATATAAGTGAGAACATAGGTGTATATATGTATGTACATGTGTGTGCGTATATGTGAACACATGTGTGAGCTTTTCGATTTCGATCTATGTATGATTGATATCTCCGTGTAAGATGTGTGATGTGACGACTGTCATTAATTTTTGACAAGTTTTCGTTTCTCTCATTCATATTCATACATATATTGTATATGTACATATAATACATACGCGCTCAAATACATGCTAGATATTAGCGAGTGTGGATCTAAATTTGTATATCAAAATTAAAAACATTCGAATTGGACTTAAAAATCAATAACATTGCATATAGCTACCTATTATACTTTATGTAGCTGAAGAATGGCGCAATTAAGTATAAGGTTTAATTTCATTTTTAGAATCACTAAATATTTTCCAAATGATTAATATCATATAGCATTGTATAACTTTGGCAAAATTTGTAGAGGAAGAAGTAACTAAAAATGTAAATGTGTATGCGAACTGAACTTTTCAGCATACGATTACTCGTACATCAATCAGACGCATTCATCATAAATATCTTTAGTGAGATTTTTTTGCAAAGGCACCACATATGTATGTATATACATATGCTTATACAGTCCTATCCACAAGTTTAAGCCCAATACGTTGTGGACTTATGGACGTGGGTCATTCGAATAAAAAAAATATAAAAATCCTATCTTTTTATTAGCAACCGTTTAAAATTTCTTGCTTAGAACACTTATGACCCACAGCACCGCCTGACCAAAATCCACAACAAGGGCTGAGTTTGATCTCAACCCAAAATCGGCAATTCTGAATGTTAACGAAATTGTTTAACTAAAAATTGTTTTTTTTTTCTTTTGTTAAAAATTAAAACATTTATAATTAAGTTATGGCGATACAAAGGCTCTATCTTAAACTTTTGTTCAGGACTGTGCATTCAAATATGGGTGCATATTATGAATATCCCATGGACATCAATGATTTCGATCTGAACGTATAAATGATTAAATTCGTTAATCTCTGTCATAAAATTTTGATTAAAAATGAATGAAATAAAATCAGAATAAATGATATCCAACAAAATACAAAGAAAAAAACGAGATTATCAAATTAAAAATTTGATTATTTTTAGTATATCAGTCAAGTATGATAGTTGTATAAACAGCAAAGGTAACAACGTTCTTAATGATCCTTTAGCATTCGGCATTTATGAGCACAAAAAAGTGATTTATGTTGGAAAAACAACAACAACAGGAAGATTGATATAGTTTAATTTACCGAAGACACGACGATTAAATTCACAAAAAATACCGTACAAGAATGCCTGCAACATTGTCTTAAAGATATTTGAAAGCAAACAGAATATACCTAATGCTTCGGAACTATTAAGCATAAAATTACAAAAATATGTATTTATATATATATATACATATATATATATATATATATATATATATATATATATATATATATATATATATATATATAAATATATATATATATATATATATATATAAATATATATATATATATGTATGTATATATATATATGAATATATATATACATATATATATATATACATATATGTATATACACACACATACACACACACACACACACACACACACATATATATATATATATATATATATATATATTTTTATTTTATTTTTTTTGATTAACCATGCGCTGAATGGCGTTAAAGGCCAAGTGACAAGTCTTCCTGGCACCCGCTGGGAGGCGGCTGAAGTGAGTGGCAAAAATCTCCTCGGTTAGAGGTTGTGCGTTGGGTTTGGGACCCGCCACATAAAAAACCCCCCCAATGAAAAAAACAAATATGCCTCGGATAAGGAATACCGCTAATGTTGATGACCCCCGCAAACGAAAAAAGGACAACGATTTGCGGATTTACCTGGAATGTCCGGTCCATTTATAGGGAGGGTGCCTCTATCCAGCTGGTTGATGTCCTCGAAAAATACACAGCTCACATCACCGTTCTCCAGGAAATGCGATGGACGGGACAGAGCTGCTCCAAAAGAGCGTCCTGTGACATTTACTACAGTTTCCATGCTGAAAGGCACGAACTAGGATGTGGATTTTTGGTCAGCAAGAGACTACGACATCTTGTCTCACATTTCACGCCTGTGAACGAACGGCTGGCCACAATCCGCATCAAGGCAAAATTCTTCAACATCAGCCTTATATGTGCCCACGTTCCGAAGGATGAGAAGGACAATGTGACCAAGGAGAGCTTCTTTCAGCGCCTTGGAGAAGCTTATGACCGCTTCCCCCGCCACGACATCAAAATCGTGCTTGGCGACTTTAATGCCTTTGGTCCAACTGTCGGAAAATTCAGCCTCCACCAGAACATCTCCGATAACGGTATGAGGCTGATCGACTTCGCCGCAGCACGAAACATGGTAATTGATGGTACCAGATTCCAGCATCTCGACATCCACAAAGCGACATGGCTGTCTCCAGATCAACGTACAAGAAACCAAATTGATCTTGTGGTGATTGACGGGAGGCATGCTTCCAGTGTGATGAACGTGAAATCGATCCGTGGTGCCAACATCGACTCGGATCACTACCTTGTTTCAGCTAAGGTGCGCACACGAAAGCTCGACGTCAGTAAGCTGCGATCACCAGAGACAGCAGATGCATTTTCCACTCGACTATCGGATTTGCTTATGCAGACCACTCCCCCACTTGATGATACATGCGCACGATGGACACATATATCCCACTCCATAACTACTGCTGCCAAGGAGGTAATCGGTTACGATCGGCCTCTGAGGAATGAGTGGTATGATCAGGAGTGTCGCGACGCTACCGCAGAGAAAGACACCGCCTACAGGAAAACCCTGCGCGCAGGCGAAACGCGAGCTGTTAAGGAGCGGTACAGAGAGAAAAGGAGTGCAGAGAGACGTCTTTTCAGGCGCAAGAAGAGGGAGTTGGAAAGACGCGAGTGTGAGGAGATAGAGATGTGTACCGACAAGAATGAGACTCGAAAATTCTTCGAAAAGATCAAGCTCCTGAGTGGCGGTTTAAATCCCGGAGCCTCTTCTTGTCGTGATGGAAATGGGAATCTGGTTACAGATTTCCAGAGTGTACTGAGCCTATGGAGGGAACACTTCTCCACGTTACTGAATAGCGGTGCTACGAACAATTCCGCCAGTGGAGGAGATTGCCCGATAACCCAAATTACAGATGATGGTGTTGATGTTCCACCACCCGACTATGACGAGGTTGAAACGGCCATTTTAAGGCTGAAGAGCAACACAGATGCAGGTGCTGATGGCCTGCCTGCCAAGTTGTTTAAGACCGGAGGCGATGAGCTGCTCGCCTGCATGCACCAGCTCATAAGCAGAATATGGTCGGATGAAAGCATGCCTGATGATTGGAGGCTCAGTGTTCTCTGTCCTGTACATAAAAAAGGAGACCCCACAATTTGCGCCAACTACCGTGGAATAAGTCTCCTGAGCATCGCATACAAGGTTCTATCGAGCGTACTATGTGAAAGGTTGAAGCCTATGCTCAGCAACTTGATTGGACCGCATCAGTGTGGCTTCAGACCTGGTAAATCCACCATCGACCAGATTTTCACACTGCGCCAAATCCTGGAGAAGACCCAAAAAAACAGATCGACACACAGTCCGGTAAGGGATTACCTCTACGCAACAATGTCTGAGTTCGGTATTCCTGAAAAGCTCATTCGATTTTGTAGAATGACACTGCATAACTCTTGTTGTGCGGTGAAAATTGGGAAGGACCTCTCCGCACCGTTTAGTACCGAACGGGGTTTCAGACAAGGTGATTCGTTATCATGCGACTTCTTCAATCTTATTATGGAGAAAATAATACGAGCTGCTGATCTACGACATAATGGGACTATCTTCAACAAAAGTGTCATGCTGTTACCGTATGCCGACGATATTGAAATAATCGGCATGAACACGCGAGCAGTCAGTGCGGCATTCTCAGAGTTAGAAAGAGAGTCGCGTCGGATGGGCCTTACGGTGAACGAGGGTAAGACGAAGTATTTAGTGTCAACAAACAAAGAGTCCCAGCGTTTTGGACAGCACGTCACTGTTGACAACAACGCTTTTGAAGTAGTAAGGGACTTTGTCTATCTTAGAACCAGCATTAACAGCAGTAATGACGTCAGCCTGGAGATATTGCGAAGGATCACTCTTGCAAACAGGTGTTACTTTGGGCTAAGTAGGCAATTGAGAAGTTGAGCTATTTGCGTTGGTGGCGAGTACCGAATAAGGTACAACCATGAGCTGTACGAGCTGTATGCAGATATTGACATAGTAAAGCGCATCAAAATCCAGCGGCTGCGCTGGCTAGGTCATGTCAAGTGAATGGAAGGACTCGCTCCAGCTAAGAAGGTGTTATATTCGGAACCCGCTGGAGGACGACGCAGAAGAGGAAGATCTAACCTCCGGTGGAAAGACCAAGTACTGGAGAACCTGACGGCGCTCGGAGTTTCTAACTTGCGCCAGCTATCAAAGAACAGAGATGGCGAAGCATGTTATTTTCGGCCTAAATCGATATTCGGTTGTTATGGCCACATAAGTAAGTAAGTAAGTAACTTTGTATAATAGCCCCATTAAGAAGTGGGCGTGGCATGTTGATTTTTTGCCAGATTATGTACAACTACCATATCGACCTAAGAATTAATTATGATTATTCTAGACAGAAGATTGCAGAAGCTGCAGCTATCTCAATTTAAAAGAAATTCAGCTTTGTATGGGAGCCACTATTAACAATGGGCGTGGCTGGCCCATTACTTGTGAGTATATTTGCTCTTACAATACTAATCCACACCTTAAATCTGGTTGTTCTGTGCTGAATAGTTTGTAAGTTATGGCGGTTAACATATTTTTTTAATTTCCGCAACTTTGTATGGGAGCCTCAATATGAAGTGGGTGTGGCACGCTGATTTTTTGCCAGATTATTTCCGACTACCATATTAACCTAAGTATTAAATATGATTGTTCTAGACAGAAGGATAAAGAAGTTACAGCTTTTCAATTTAAAAGAAATTCGCTCATTTTGTATGAGGGCTACTGTAAACTATACTATATTCATTTCGGTCAGATGTTTGTAACCACTTGCAGGAATCTCCGGATATAGAAAGATATATATATTCGTGATCAGCGTCGCTTAAATTTTCGATTTAAAGTTGTCCGTCCGTCCGTAAAGTAACCTATGATCCAAGAGTACGGAGAGGATTGATATTGGGCATGATCGGTCAATAACCACGCCAACACCAGGCATTCAAAGCGACTAACCTCGGAATTTTCAAAACCTTTAACTTGCTATAACTCACTTAATATACCATCTGGACAAACAGTATTTCGCAAGTGGGGGTATATTTTAGTGCTCCATAAGCTTGCTAGAAATCGGCGAGCCACACCTACTCTGTATAGTAGCTCCCATACATAGTGTCTGTACTTGTTTTAAAATGAAACACCTGTAACTTGTGCAATCTTCTGTCTAGAACAACCATAATTGACACTGAGAATAATACGGTAGTTGGAAATAATCTAGAAAAAAAATCATAATGCCACGCCTACGGCTTATTGGGGCTCCCCCAATATATATATATATATATATATATATATATATATATATATATATATATATATATATATATATATATATATATATATATATATATATATATATATATATATATATATATATATATATATATATATATATATATATATATGCAGGGTATAATTTAGTCGGCCCCAGCCGACTGTAAGGTGATTTTTTTTATAAAAGTTTTATCAAGTTGTTGGTAGATTGGTTTGTTTTATTCTTCTTCGCCCAATCTAATAACATATAGTTCATTTTTGCGAATAGTTTTTTTTCTATCATGAATAAAGTTTCGTAAGGAGTTTGAAGTGACTTTAAAGTTTTTCCTCAATTATATTAGCCGGTTCCGAACGACAGAACACTTGTGACGTCATTCTTTCTGAGCTCTTTTAGAAGCTTTTTCGTGCCAAATTGTTACTGCCGCAAGAACTGCTAATTCGAAAGAAAAATCTTTTTAATTTTAAAGTTGTGCTTCAGCCCGGGATTGAACCCACGACCTACAGGTCAGGAGGCCAACACGTTAGCCACTAAGAAGTGATGTCACACTAAACTTACTCTTCGTTAACCTCCAATCATTCATTAATTCATCCATTCACTTTGGGTTTTTATACCCTGCATAATGCAATATGCATGGTATATTCATTTCGGTCAGATGTATGTGTCCACTTGAAGGAATCTCCGGAGATATAGACATAGATATATATTCGTGATCAGCGTCGATTAAATTTTCGATTTAACGATGTCCGTCCGTCCGTCCGTCCGCCTGTCTGTCACCTGGCTGGTTCGCACAATAACTTGAGTAAATATTGAGCTATTTCGATGAAATTATATGGCATAAGCAATCTATGATCCAAGGGTACGGAGGGGATTGATATTGGGCATGATCGGTCAATAACCACGCCCACACCAAGCATTCAAAGCGACTAACCTCGAAATTTTCAAAATCTTTAACTTGCTATAACTCACATAATATACCACTTGGGACAACAATATTTGGCACATAGAGTTATATTATACTACTATATAACCTCGCCAAAAGTGGTTGAGCCACGCCTACTTTTTAGCGTAGCTCTCATACAAAGTGTCTGTACTTCTTTTAAATTGAAACAGCTGTAACTTCTACAATCTTCTGTTCAGAATAACCATAATTGACACTTAGATTAACATGGTAGTCGGAAATAATATGGCAGAAAATCAGTGTGCCACGCCCACTCCTTCATGAGTCTCCCATACAAAGTTGCGGAAATTAAAAAAAAATGTTACCGGTTATAACTTGCAAACTATTCAGCGTAGAATAACGAGATTTAAGGTGTGGATTAGTATTGTACGAGCAACTAGGCTGACAGAAAATGGGAGCACCACGCCCACTGTTTATCGTAGCCCCCATACAAATTTTAAATTGAAACAGCTGTAACTTCGGCAATCTTCTATCTAGAATAACCATAATTGACACTTAGATTAACATGGTAGTCGGCAAAAATCTGGCAGAAAATCAGTGTGCCACGCCCACTCCTTCATGAGTCTCCCATACAAAGTCAAGGGAATTAAACTAAAACTTTTAAGCTCCATAACTTACAAACCATTTAGCGTAGGACAACGAGATTTAAGGTATGGATTAGTATTGTAGGAGCAACTAGGCTCACAGAAAATGGGCGCACCACGCCCACTGTTTATCGTAGCCCCCATACAAATTTTAAATTGAAACAGCTGTAACTTCGGCAATCTTCTGTCTAGAATAACCATAATTGACACTTAAATTAATATCGTAATCGGCAAAAATCTGGCAGAAAATCAGTGTGCCACGCCCACTCCTTCATGAGTCTCCCATACAAAGTCGAGGTAATTAAACTAAAACTTTTAAGCTCCATAACTTACAAACCATTTAGCGTAGGACAACCAAATTTAAGGTGTGGATTGATATTGAAAAATTAATTAGATATACCAGAAAGAGATACGTCACGCCCACTTTTTATATATCTTCCGTATAAAGTCTTGGATTTATCTTAAACATTAAAACACCCATAACTTACTAATTAATACGCCTAGGTCAACCCATTGCAACCTATGTAGTTTAGTATTATAGGCAGAAATTGATCCTCCAAAATTGGTGAGGTACGCCTGCTTCTTAATGTAGGTCCTATACAAAGTAGTGGAAGAAAAGGATGGATATACGAGCAAACTTTTTATATATATCTCTACATATGCAGGGTATAATTTGGTCGGCCCCAGCCGACTGTAAGGAGATTTTTTTTTTAATAATTCGCACAAATATGTATTCATATATGATAATGTCGATCGCTTTAATTCAACAATATAATATTTACATTATAACAATGCTACACAGTCATCATAAACTCTATTAAATTTCACTTTTATTTCAGAATTCGTTTTTTAATGATATTTTACCATGTTTGGTCAAGTTTGTACATACTGGAAAGGGTGATCCATATGGAAAAATTAACAAGAATAAGTTTTTTTGGTATATTATTGATTTATTCGAAAGAGCAATCATTCCTATTATTTATGCAACACAACTCCATTTATGTGTCTGACTCGGTTGGGTTTCGCAGTAGCGTATTCTGTCAACCCTGTTTTCCAAGATCTTGATGACGGTTTCTGGCACTATTTCACGAATGGCTTGCCCGATATTTTTCCTAATTGCCTGAATCTTTGATAACTACGTCAAATCGCAGCTCTGAGGTGGCAAATTGACATCGCCAAACGGATAACACGATTACTGAACTGGACGCGCAAAAAAAGGTTGTGGCAGTTTTACTTGCTAACGTAGCCGCCGAGATGAAAATGTTCTTCGTCAGAAAAGATGAATGTAGTTTGTTTTCAATAAACGGACTGTTTGTACTACATAACATTGATTTTGGCAATAAGTTTGCATTATTCCCCAACGTTGTTCAAGCGCAAATCGATTCATTTCGTTCCGCGGAGATATGATACTGACTTTCTGTTAAGATTTCCCGTGGGAAAGAGTTGTCACTGTAAAGGTAACATGTTATATAAAAAATACACTAAATGGTCCACCCTGTTATCGTACAACCATTCATTACGTCTTAATGGTAGCTCTTACGAAGCCTTTCAAATGTACGGTGCACGTTGTTTCTTTTTTGCTGCAATATTAAATTACTTTTATATGCAATTGTAGGCTATGTATACTGAAAATTGTGCATAAATTTAATTTTAAAATAATTCACCCCACCTCTTCATCACTGCTAGTTACAATACGATAATATTGCTTCATCTCAATGCCATCACTATTGTACATAAATATTATTATTTTTATGTTTATAAATGCGTATAGGCTATTCAATATAATTTAATTTGTATTTAAAACCTCATCATATTTCATACAAAATGTTTAAGTATGGTATCTGTACTTCTACATAGAGGGTTATAAAAATACTCGTATACATACAAAACATATATGAATTACAATGTATTTGTTTTCAACGTTTTTTGTTTTCATATTTTTATATTTGTCACTTTTTGTTATAATTAGAAATTCATTTTTGTTGCCTACGCCTTTAGATTTAAATCATTGATTTAATTTTAATATGAGTGTAAAAAAAAAGTTTTAAGTGCAATTGAAAAGGTATATTAATTTTAGTTAGGTTTTTATAATGCCTTGAAGAAATCTTCTCGTGTATGGAAAAACTAATATAAAAGTTTATATTCTTAATCAGCGTCTCCTCAATAGTCTATTTAAAGAAGTTCGTCCCTTTTTTCGTCGTACACTTCATGTTAATATATTTGAACGAATTTGGTATGTAGTACCTAAAGTCATATTTTGTAGGCATTTGAATAGTATGAAGTTTGTTTTATACCACATTATTTCATATAGCTGTCACCATAGAGGATTCGGAGGGCAGATCCTGCCTTAGGTAATCCCCTATTATAATATAATGCAGATAACAAAAATGACCTTACAGTCGGCTGGGGCCGACCAAATTATACCCTGCATATGTAGATATATATATATATATATATATATATATATATATATATATATATATATATATATATATATATATATATATATATATATATATATATATAAAGAGTTTGCTGGAATATCTATCTTTTCCTTTTATTTCCAATACTCTGTATGGGGGCTACATTAAGTAGTAGGCGTGGATTACCAGATTTTTGAGGAACAATTTTCCCCTTTACTAATTACTAATCTGCACCCGAAACATGTTTGACTTTGACAAAATGGGGGTTATGGGGGTTTTAAGGGGATAATTTAAAGGTGGTTTTTAAGATTAAGAGCTATATAAAAAGTGGGCGTGGCTTACCTCTTTCTTGTAAATCTAATTTCCTTTGCAGTATTAATCCACAGCGTATGATAACCATTTGGTTATCATACGCTGAATAGTTCGTAAGTTATAGCAGTAATATTTTTTTTTCGCATCTTTATATGGTAGCGTCATTAAGAAGTGTGCGTAGCATGCTGGTTTTATACCACATTATTTCTGACTACGATATTAATCTAAGTGTCAATTATGGTTGTTCTAGACAGAACATTGCCGAAATTACAGCTGTTTCAAATGAAAAGAAATTCACTCATTTTGTATAGGGCCTACTACAATCAATTGGTGTGGCTCACCCATTTCATCTGAAACCAGTTATCTTTACAATGCTAATCGATAACGTGAATACGGTTGTTCGACGCTAAATTGGTTGTAAGTTATGACGATAAAAATTTTTTGTTAATTCCTCGACTTTGTATGGGAGCCACATAAAGGAGTGGCATGCTGGTTATTTGCAATATTATTTCCGACTATCATATTATCATAAGTATTAATTAAAATTGTTCTAGCCAGAAGATTACAGAAGTTACAGCTGTTTCAATTTAAAGAAATTCGGTCATTTTGTATGGGGGCTACTATAAGCAGTGGGTGTGGGGCGCCCATTTCTTGTGAGTCTAGTTGCTCTTACAATACTAATCTACATCGTAAATCTCATTGTTCTACGCTAAATAGTTTATAAGTTAAAGTGCTTAAAAATTGTTGCTTAATTCCCTCGACTTTGTATGAGAGCCCCCATAAGCAGTAGGCGTGGCATTCTGATTTTTTGCCAGATTATTTACAACTACCGTATTATTCTCAGTGTCAATTATGGTTGTTTTAGACTGAAGATTGCACAAGTTACAGGTGTTTCAATGTAAAACAAGTACAGACACTATGTATGGGAGCTACTATACAGAGTAGGCGTGGCTCGCCGATTTCTAGCAAGTTTATGTAGCACTAAAATATACCTCCACTTGTGAAATACTTTTTGTCCAGATAGTATATTAAGTGAGTTATAGCAAGTTAATAAAATAATAAATATGTGGCACTTAAAGCCCCAAAGGGCTCATTGGCCGAGCTTCTCTTCCATTACTGTTGTGCGTCTTAAATTTTGGACAGTATTAGAATGGACCTACTTATTTTAGCCGGTTCCGAACGGCAGAACACTTGTGACATCACTTTTTCTGAGCTTTGTCACAGAGTTCTTTTTTTAGAAGCTTTTTCATGGCAAGTTGTTACTGTCGGAAGAATTGCCAATTGCTTGCCGACAGGTGGGTACCGTTCGAAAGAAAAATCTTATCGATATTAAATTTGTTATGCATCAGCCGGGTATTGAACCACGACCTACAGATCAAAAGGCGAACACACTAACCACTGAGCTACGGCACCCAGTGGTTAGCAAGTTAAAGGTTTTGAAAATTTCGAGGTTAGTCGCTCTGAATGTTCGGTGTGGGCGTAACTATTAACCCAACATGTACCCATGGATCATAGGTTACTTTTGCCAAATTTCGTCAAAATAGCTCAATATTTGCTGAAGTTATCGTTCGAACCAGCCAGGTGACGGACAGACGGACGGACGGACATCGTTAAATCGAACATTTAAGCAACGCTGATCATGAATATATATAACTTTCTATATCTCCGGAGATTCCTGCAAGTGGTTACAAACATCTAACCGAAATGAATATACCTTGCATATTACATTATGCAGGGTATAAAAATGTGTTCATTGTTCTTTCCATGACGAATTTTCACTTAAATATACTATATTAGAGGAATTCGCCTAATTGCAATACTTTTGTAAACAGAGTAATTTTACAACGTGAAAGCCAAAAGTTAAACCCTAAGCGCACAATGTCATAGGTGAGACCTGGCCAACTAGCGAAAAATAGGAAATTGGAATTTGGAAAATAGCGGTGAATTTGTTACGGCTTTTTGGAATTTTTAATTATTTGCTTATAGCCTAGACAGACGGCAGCCTAATTCCGGATTACTGAGTTAATTCGAATTAACTGCAGCTAATAAGCATAAACTCTATGTGTAATTCGCAAAATAAAAGAGGATTAGGGCAATTTGCGATGGCAACACTGCTGAAAATTGTCTATTGTGAATTTTTCTGGATCCATTTTACAAAATATTAGGTGTGTTCGCTAACAAAAAACTTTCAACAATTGTTAACAGTTTTCAACATGAAAAGTGTTGGCGAACAAATAAATCCAGCTGTCAATTACGAACGGTGAATGTCAATTTACAAGTTTCTGATAGTTCTCAGTTCACGTACTTCTTGTAGATTTTCTCATATCGAGAGTGATAGATGACAGAAATTGATAGTGATAGTAATGTAAGTGGACAGACCTAATAAAACAGCAATCAGCCGTTTAGTTAATCCGCAATACTGGCGTCTGTCGGGTTATTATTTTATTCGGATTAAGTGCGCCGGTAATCCGGTATTAGGCTGCCGTCTGTCTAGGCTATTACTTCTTTAGACTACCCGCGTCCCATGGAAAATTCAAAATTATATTCTATCGAAATTCCGCCATGATATGGTAATTTTTTTATTTTCCTGTGAGTAATTATTGACCTTTGTACACCAAATATATCGTGATAAATTTGTTTTCATAAATACAATACTCCTTCGATTATGGTGCAAGACAGGAAAAGCAGTAGCAGACACTAATTTATGTAAATCATTTTTGAGACATCAAATCCTATCACTTTTCAATATTTTAACTTTATTATAGACTGCAATATCTAACAGACTCCCAAGTTATCTGCACAATAGCATTGAGCAACTAATCAAAGCTGGGCATATAGTTTCGGAGTCTTTGATTTTAATATTGTTTTAAATAGCTGTATTAAACAAACAAACAAAGAGCGATTAAAGGGTCGAGCAGCATGAAAACTAGACTTTCTCAAATATGCAGATTGCTCAATACAATGCAATACGAAATTACCCGTTTAACCGATTCATTAAAAGACTGTACAACAGTCATGCTTAGTACATCTCTCATATAAAATAAGTCTATAACACCAATATTCAAATTATTTACGATTATTTGGGACATTTCAAGATGAAAGAGACTTAGTAAAGTAATAAACTTAAAGATTCAAATTTCATGTTTTTTTATATTAGACAACCGTCTGTCAATAAATGACAAAATAGTTCCAAATTAACACTATAACTTCTTCAATAAACTGCGTAACAGGAGAAAAAACTACTTATTTCAGTTTTTTTTTACTTTGTGCGCTCTTTTTAGGTGTCTGATAAAAATTTTTATTTAATATTTTTATGTTATTTACTAGATCATTTTATGGTCTCTCGAATGAATTCATTCTCCTAAGCATAAGGCTTCTACGTCAAAAACTATAGGCGCGTATTCATAGTCAAAATTAAGTTCCAACTTAAAAATAGTACCGACTTTTTTGACATATTTCCTATAACAATGAATATGCGCCATAATCTTTTAAAGACACACGCACGGAGTGATGCAACTTTTAGGTATTTTGTCATGAAATCAACTATGTAATGTAACCTTATCATCATTGTGGTTGTTAATAAAACACGCTGCATAACTAAAATAATCATTTCATCAAAATATAACTTTTTACACATCTAATTTTCCTTTACATGTTGAACTCAGTTTCATATGTTTTTTTTTAATAAATTGAAAAGAAACAATTCAAATAACACAAAAAATAAAAATTACAAAAATTAAATAGCCATATAAAAGAGAATCTCTATTTCTTAATTTTTTTTATGCGAAACGAAAAATATAAGGGAAACGAAGAATATATTTAAATGTTATCGTTTGGCTATGTGGAAAATCTTCTTCTCTTTTCATAATTTTCAATTTATTTGGTTTTAGCACATATCTAGGTGTTCGTTAAATAAGTTGGACTTTCCGTTGGAGTTGGCAGACCGTAGCTTGTAGATTACTTTTTTATTTTTTTATTAAATTTTTCAATTTTAAAACTTTTGTGCGACGGTAAAGTGCTAGTTTTGTGAAATTATTGCTTTTGGTTACTTTGTATCGTAGATGTTTTACTTACATATAATAGAATAGAATAGAAATCATATCATTAATAAAACTCATATCCAATATTCTGAAAAGTCTTAATTTTAAAATATTTTCCCACAAACAAATCAATTTATATAAAAAGATAACAATTTAAATTACATATTTTCATTAATTAATACATTTTAAGTTGTTTTTCACACAAAAACACAACATTTTCACATCCATACCTAAGTATGAATATGTGACAAAAAAATTAATTAATAAAAACAAGCACAAAAACACGCACATGCACACATACGCAAAATAAATAAAAACAGTTGTTCGTATACATTTTCAAAATTTGATATTTTTTTTAAAAACATTTCTCACATCGTTTGCTTTTTTTTATAGGGGGTGGTTTTGTTTGTTAAAATAATACAATAATCATATCATATTGAAATTGGAATACGTATTAAGAAGTAGATAACGTACAAAATGACAAGTTGACTGAGTGGTGGGGTGAAGCGCTGAAACGCAAAATGACATTGAATAGCCTTAGTATAGCATAGCAAAGTAAAGAAAAATCAAATTAATACGACGATCGCAACAATCGCAATGGATAGCGAAGTGATTAAAAACCAAAAAATAAACACGTTGATTAATTAATCCAGCAACAAGTTGACACTTTCAACGTGCCGCAGATAACACACAAATAAACATATATGTATATAGTAGCTTGAGATATTATGTACAATGCAACGCTGAATGTGCTGCTGGTAGATGCGGTGCACAGTGTCACGAGTTCATAAAAGTATATATTTGTAGGTTTATGTCTAAGGGGTGGTCAGAATGTATAAATGTTGTTCGATTGTAGTGAAACTAGTTGGAGGTGTTTAACAAAAATACTAAAAATTTGTCAACAGTCCAGTTATTGATTTAACACCTATAAGTGCTAAGGTAGTGAAATTGGGGCATCATTGCTGTTGATGAATCATTAATTTCTTGACAATCAAGATATGATCATTTTCACATACAACTTGTACATATTTGTACACAAAATGGATGATGGAAATTTGTGGTCAGAGAGTTCTGATTCTACTACTACAATACTTTCTGCAATGTTGAAACCATGTGTATGTATATTACATGATGATACTTCATAACTGTTTAAACAAATGTTGCAATTTATGGCAATTTCTTTATTTTCTCAAAATGTACGCTATTAATTGTCAATTGAAATTGATCATGTGTGCAATGAATGGGTACAATTTTAAATTGATATTGCTGTAGAAATTGGGTCATTTTATATCTCCTGAACATAGCATTAATCATCGCACAATTAAATTTTGATGACAGTGTATTTTATTATTAAAAATAACGGTATTTAGAGTATATTAACAAAGACGAACAGTACAAGAGTGTTACTGCGATCAAAAAATTGGTTATTTTTTCTACATACACTATTTATAGCGTATACAAGGTGTGACAAATTCACACCTTGTATACGCTATAAATATTCCGAAATATTCTCATCCTGATTCAATACACTTGTTACATTGATTTAATAGTGATTCAAACGCGTGTTCCAGCTTATTTTTCGGAATTGCCTCCAGTGCCCTCGTCGAAGCCCGTTGTATGGTCTGAATGTCATCAAAAAAGCATCCTTTCAACTTCAATTTCAGTTTTGGAATACGGCGGGTGATTCAACACACAGACCTGATTCCGTGCCAAAAATTGACGAACAATGAGTGCTCCATGTTAAAATTTGCTCTTTGCAATTCCAACATCAAACGAACACGTGTTTTGTAAAATGAATGTCAATAAACATTAAATGTCAACCAAATGCCATGAAATTTTGACAGTTAGTACAGGAAGGTTGAAGCTTCAAAACGCATGTGCTCACACATAGATGGCGATATAGTTCGAGTCATAATACATAATTGTCGCACCTTGTATAGTGTATAGTATTATATATATATATATATATATATATATATATATATATATATATATATATATATATATATATACATATATATATATATATATATATATATATATATATATACATATATATATACATATATATATATATATATATATATATATATATATATATATATATATATATATATATAGGTAGGTATTAAAATCCATTAGCAGACGCTTTTTGGCAAGTTAATACGAGTTTAGGGAATTTGTTGTTCTTTTATAATATCTTATAGTACATTTAGTTCATTCTCAATCTGCAGGAAGTTTTTTAAGTATTTGCTGGCTTCAGTTTTATTGTGCTGTGGAACACTGTGCGATAGCTACGTCGTCAGCGATGGCGTTAAAGAATAAAGCAATTTCTTTCATTTATTTATTTATTTAAATTCATTTTTCCTGTTGTGTATAATTTTGAATAATATTTGAAAAACATGTAGTTTCGCTAACACAGTCTATTAGGTGGATATTCAAATAGTTCCAATTATTAGAATATGAGACTACTTAGGACCAAGCAGTAATCGAGAAAATTTCAAAATGTCACAAAAACAAGCTTTCTTTTGATGTTATCCAGGAATCTATCCATTTTTTGTTTTTGAATCTAACTAAGGCTGGAAGTGCAGCTCAGTTCCCATGCTGCAAAATCACTTTGCCTTGTCTCTGCTTATATTGTTACCATTTTCCCTGTTGTAATACACAACTAATACGCTACTGATCGCACTAAATATAGAACATGTATAGTAATTGACATCAAACAGTGGCATACGCAGAATTTTTTTGGAAAAAAAAAGTTGGAAAATTGCATACGAACAGTTTTATTTTTACAACGACAAAGAGTTTCAAGTTTAATCTTCAGCTTAAACTGATAGATATCAAATAATTTTACTTGTTACATTATTTTGAAATAATTGCCATCAGCACACATCAAACTAACAAATCTAAAATTTTTTAACCCAAAAAAATTATTTCTTCAATTTTCGAGGAATGTTAATTTAAAATTTAATAAATAAAAGTTTAGTTATGCAAACCCATTTGTTAAAAGTACATAACCGGCTTAGTTTATGACTTTTAAGTAGTAAAATTACACTTTTGCAGAAATACTATAATAGGGGAGATCTTTTGACTATAAAAAAAAAGAAGTGCAAATTCATCTAGTCTTCTTCTTCTTCTTCTTTATCCTAGCCTTTTCCTATTTGGGGTCGGCTCTACTTGTACGATATTTCCAGGTCGTGCGATCCTGTGTCGTCTCCTCGTTTATGTTCTTGCTACGCAAATCGGATTTAATTAAGTTGCTCCAAGTTCGAAGTGGTCTTCCTGGGCCTCTTTTACTCGATTTTCTTGCAGCTTTTCTGTGATAGGCGCCACCTTGCTGCTTCCACGTACGTACCTATTCTGGACTTTATCGAGTAGGGTAACACCACTGGCCCAACGTAGCAACGCATTTCCGTCACATATATTTTTTTTTTTTTTAAATAAGCTTTTTTCATTGAATCTTTCTATAATACTTAGAAACTAACACTAAGTAATCAAATCTTACAAACTAACTAAAATTATGTGATATTCCCAACGTTCCATCACAATTTGTTGAGTTGAGGTATAGCAATTTCACAGCATATTCAGTGTGTCTTTTCTTTTTAATCGACGATGCCCCGTGCTCAGCAACAATTGCCTAGCAAGGGGATTCGGATGATTGTGTAATTTTTGAATGTAGCTTCTGTAGGACATTGCAACTTCCTCAGAAATTGTGGGTACATTTAAATCTCGATGGATGTTAACGTTGCTCATATACCAAGGCGCGTTTACAATAATTCGCAGACACTTGGATTGTATTCGCTGCAATTTTTCGATATTTGAGGGAGATGCGGTGCCCCAAAACTGAATACCATAAGTCCAAATTGGCTTCAGGATTGCTTTATATAATAGCACTTTGTAATCAAGATTCAACTTTGATCTTTTGTGTAACAGCCACCATAACTGATTCATTTTAAGCTTGATCTGAGTCACATGTAGTAGAGGAATAAAGCATTGTTGGTCTGACAATAGACTTGTAGATTTTGCCTTTTATGTGTTGTGGCATCCTCTTGTCGCAAAGAACTCCTGATGTGCATCTCCAGCTCTGCCACCCACATTGGATCCTATGCGATATTTCTTTGTTAAGCGTGCCATTTACACTAATATGCGAGCCAAGTTACTTGAAGCTTTCGACATTCTTGATGGAATCGCTGCCAAGTTTTAGGCAGGTTTTTTCGGCTTCTCCTTCGTAGTGGAATTCAATCATCTCGGTCTTGCTGCGGCTTATCCTTACCAAATTCATCTTGTGGGAAAAGAAAATTAATAAATTTATTGATTTGTCTCTATTATATTATATTTTTTAATTTAGTTCCTCTTCGTTCTTTTAGAGAAATTTAGTACAACATTACGTCTGGTTTTAGTGGCAAGGATCATAATATTGGGAATTTATTTCCCATTTTGTTTTTATCTAAACTACCCCCTCAAGCGGACCCACTAAATATACGGGATCTTAATAACGAATACTTCTGAAAGTAGTTATTATCGAGCAATTTTTTTCGGTTTAATCAATTTAATGGTAAAAATGAAGTGTATTAAGTATAACAAAAAAAATTATTTTTTGCAAACTTCTACCAAACTTATACATCAATTATACATCAAGTGTACATCAATTCTATGAATGTATTCATATTCCACGCTTCATGATAATTATATTACACAGACACTTTTGGCATCCCCATTGAATGGTTTAATTATTTATGGTGTGTATTTCAAAACATATGATTCCTATTGAAAGTATTAATTTAATGATTATGGAATCAAAATAATGTTCGAACAAATATTGATTGAAGATATAATAAAAGTACCTGCATATTGAAATAAAATACATAGAGAATAGGAATTTTCGAGTACGAATTGTACGAATCAATTTCCAACAATTTCATCACTACCACGCTTCCTTTATATCAAGAGTAGAACACCAATAAATTATTTGTGTAATATCAAATATATTAATTGCAATAACAATAAGAATACGAGATTTCATATCACATACACATCTTACTCCCGACAATTTATAAAGAAAAAAAAAAAATACCGCACACTTAAAAAAATAACACATACTGGCGACAATATCAAATACAGCATCAACAGCAGAGTGGGAGAGAGCATCAACAGTTGCTGCTGTCCATTTGCGTTTGGAAACTGAAATCGGCGACAAGTTTTATTAATCGCTACAAGCTTTTAAATTAAAATATTTTTTATCATTGTTTTGGTTCTTTGGTTTTCTTTCTTTTTTTTTGTGTTTGTTTTTTGTCTTCAATTAAAAATAAATCAAGAAAATTTAGAAAAACAAGAAGAAGATGTGCTTTTGATATCGAAAATAAACAAAAATTCGATTAATAATATTTGTTGTTGCTGTTGCTGTTGCTGTTCATGCCAACACGTTTGACATGTTCATTTTAAAACAGAAGCAACAACAACATGAATTAATTATTAACGTGAAATAAAATTAATGGAATTAGTGAAATTTGTACCAAAGTCCAAAGGAAATATATATAATATATATATACATATACATATATATGTATTTATGTAGGTACTACACATGTGTGGCGTGTCAAGGATTTTATCATTTAATAAATATTGCAGTAGATGCGTTGTTGGTAATAATGTGTTGCTTATTTTACTTTTTAATATTTAAAATATTTTATATATATATATATATATTTTATATATATATATTTTATATATATATATATATATTTTATATATATATATATTTTTTTTTTTTTCTTTGTTCGGTTAATTTTAGTTGAAATGTTTATACATAATTTTCGTAATATTCATACTTCTTGCTGTTGGAGGTTTTATTCATATATGTAATTATCGAATATGAAATATGTTCCATTACAAAACGTGACATTTTATTAATTTGCAGCATATTAAATGTTGCAACAATATATTGACAGATCAGCAACAGCATGCTTATTATTACCTATTATTAACAGACGCAAAATAACCAGCGATGTATAGCATTTGCGATGTAGTGTACCAGCAGCATCAGATGACTATGAAAATGTTTTATGTGAGCGCTTGTGTGTATCTGTGTGAGGAGTAGCGTCAATGTGCGAATCATAATAAATGTCTACTTTTCTTTATTGCTATTGTTGTTATTATAGATGTTGTTTTTTTTTTGCTGCTATTTTGCGATGGCAATAAAGCATTGCATTCGACAACAGATAGAGTAAGTAACGTACATTCATAGGTGGGTAAGCAAGTATGTGTATGTACGAGTACAAATGTGAAATATGTGCATTCAATGCACATATTTCAGGCCGTACCTTAAAGAAAAGTTCACCGTACACCCTCTAATATGAGGCAGCTTTGCAAGGCAATTCCGAAAAAAGATTTTTTTTAACGAACGTAGTAGTTACCCTTTAGCATTTTTCTTGGTAACTTCGGCATTTGAAGTCGGGTTTTGAAGTGTGATATATCCATGTTTTTGTCTCAAGGAGACACATCTTTTTGTTTCAAAGATCATTGACCTTAAGTATCCCGTTCTAATACTTACCCACCAAATCACAGTTCCTACTACCCTAATGTACCACCCTAATGCCAGTAAATTGCAGCTCGCAAAAGATCATTAAACCTTTGCAAAAGAAATATTGCTATTATTCTAGTAGAACTATTTTAAACCTATTTTTAAAATTTTTGTTGCCGAATATAGGTGACAATTTTTTAATTTTTCGTCATATCTTCGTTATTTAGGGTCAGATCTTAAAATGTGACATCTATATGTTTTTGTCTCGAGGGAACAAATTTCGCTCGAAATGTCGCTGAACTAGTACTTGCCAACCAGATCATCTCAACTTCTACAACATGAGTACAAAAATAAACGTAAAATTAAATCAGGATTTTTTCGCAATAGAAATTTTAATCGGCCATATTTCGACGCGATTCATGCTGGCTATATTTCTGACGTCTCTCGAGAAAATGGCGACCACCAAGGCATTTTCATATACTGCACGCAAAAACGCTCAGTGATATGATTTTTACGAGCTGCAATTTACTGACATTAGGGCGGTACATTAGGATAGTAGGAACTGAGATTTGGTGGGTAAGTATTAGAACGGGATACTTAAGGTCAATGATCTTTGAAACAAAAGGAAGTGTCTCCTTGAGGCAAAAGAATCGATATATCACACTTCAAAACCCGACTGCAAATGCCGAAATAGCTTAGGATAACTCAAATTATTTGTAGTAAAATAAAAAGAAACAATTCTATGCTATAGTATTTTATTGTAGACATTCATAGTTGTCTAACAAAGGATAATTTTTAACAAAATTTTCATACTTAGGTAAAATATAAAGCTTTTATATTAAAAGTTTCTCTATATTACTTATCCAAAATTCGCATACTTCACTTACCTGCATAAATTACAGTCCGAGACCGAAAAGAAGGAGCTGATGTAAATAAAATAATGTTTGCATATGAATTTCTTTGTTCATAAATTTTCAATTTAATTTTTAAAACAAAAATATTTTTGTTTTTTCAACAATATTTAATATTTGATTACACAATTGTGCTTCTACACTACAAGAATAATTTTCTTCTTTATGACAGCAGTCTATTTCATTGCTAATCAGATTTCATTTTCATCGTGAATCTTTGTTACCTGTAATAAGTATGACAGTTAATTTTATAAATCACAATTTTATAATGCAATGACTTCCACACTTTGGCAAATTGTGGGAACTACCAATACGTCCCTAAAAATGCACTGTTTGGTGGTTTGTAGACCGAGGGCATAATCTGGACATACTTCTTCAAAAGCGAACACATATAATTTTAGCAGAATTGTACATACCATGGTGTAAAAATAATATAATGCAGAGCAATTAGGGAGAGTTCCCATGAATGAAGGAGAAAAGGTAAAAAAAAAACACATTAAACACATGGCGAGGTAAGAAGAAGAAGCAGAGAGAAAATAACAAGCACACGACTTGACTTTGACACTGTAAGGAAGCAGTTTCTAAGATTATATGACATATCCAAGAGGAATGGCTGCGCCATATATGAATGGAAATGTTGTTGAGGTCGGTCATACATTTTACTGCTCTAGGGCGATTCGTTGCGGCTATTGTCGATTTTCATGTGTTTATTCTGTGATTTTGTATAGGAGTGCTCTTAAGGGGTAGAGGTAGGAGAATAAGTGCGTTCGGAGGAAATGTTGAGGAGGAACAATTAATTGCGATCGATTGTACACTTCGCTGCTCTAGTTCTAGCTCTAGTTCAGTTATGGAGGGATTTGTCGATTTTCAGACGTTTCTGTGGTCATTTTCTATGGGAGTCGAGTTCTGGGAAAATTCTTACCACCCGTCTCCCCACCTTTAGGGAACTCCTATACAAATTGGACACTAAAGCATTTGAAAATCGACAAATAACCCCCCGCTTCACTCCTAGCGAGTTGGAATGTATGACTGGCTCCCATAATTTTTTTCTGCTCAACATTTGCCCTTAAGAGGAATGCCATACAAAATTAAAGGTTTTGTAAAAAAACCGAAACGTGAGGTTGGGTTCAAATCAAGAATTTATTTATTCTTCCTTGGAAGAAATACTTGAAATGATATAAATTGTATAGTTTTGCTAAGCTAGATAGTAAAATGTTTGCTCTATACAATTAATGTGTAGGCCACTTAAATTAAAGTTGTAAATTATGAGAAGAGTGAGCATGTACAATTAAGGAGGACTTACACCTTGTAAGCCAATTTTGGAGTTAGTTTTTGACAATTTATTTTTTTTTTATTTATTAGTAGAACAATAGAATACCACACATGATTTCTTTTCCATAGTCATGTTGACTTACAAGACCTTGAGATGACATTAACAGCGCGCGCCTCAAAAGTGAAAGGTCAAACGGTGTACATGATTAGATCGACCCTAGTTATCTTTAATCAAAAATCCAAGAAGACTTTCAATTATTGTTACATTAGTGAGGTCCCGATCGTTCACTTTTTCAAAATTTCGATTTTTCACAAAATGGCGGGTTTTTTCACAAAATTCATTTTCGCACTATGTTTTTTGTCTTATGTAAAACTGTCAAAAAGCAGTAAATCGAAATTTCTTAAAAATGAACGATTGGGACCTTTCTAAGTGTTTTCTGAAAAAAAAATGAAAAAAAAATTAATCCGATACGTTGATTTGTTCTCTCGTAATCGTGTACACCAGTTTGAAAAATTAAAGTTTCGGAAAACTGCGTTCAAAGTTTCAGAACAGTACAACACGTGAATCATGAGACTTACAATTAATCTGGATTAATCTCCAATACTCTCGAAATAGAGACGAATCCTTTTACAGGCTGATTTATAAGACCCTTTAGATCAGAAAAATGTAAAAAAAAAAATTGATTTTTTGAAAGTGACAAGGTGTAAGTCCCCCTTAATATAACAAAGAGAAATCTATATATAGAATCATCAATAAGTTATTAAACAAAGGTGACAATAACTGTATACGAATAAGTGCCAACTCAGTAATAACAATTTTGAATTCGAATCAATTTTTTTTTAATTGTCATCAATAACAGGCATATTTATTTTTTTTTTTTAATTAACACATGATAATTATTTACATTTTCTACACGGTTTTGATCATGATCATCATCAGCAGCAACAGCAGCATAATGATCTTCAAGTCGATAATTGATTGCCGCATAATTTATGTCATTGGTCGTGAATATGTATGAGGGCTGTATGATATGTTCTAACACTATTTAGTCAATGTTTCAGTTTGTATTTATCAGCGGTTTTTACATGTTTACAAAAGAAGACCAAACCAACCTAAGTCGTTGATATAATTAAGAAGTTTACAAATTTGCAAAAATTACATATCGATTTATAAATTTTTCAAATAGAACAAAACAAGAACTACATCACTGAAACATTGACATAATTATGTTTAAACACATATTATTCAAGTTGAACAAATGACCTCAACTATTCCAGAAATTATTGAGAAAATCTACGATAAGATAATTAATAATCAGATATTGAAAGCGTGTGTTAATTGATGTAGACAATTTTATAAGATAATTTAGATATTACACAATACTAACATTACTTTGTAATTTTTTTTTTAATTAGTTTTGCCAAGAAACAAATATTTTCTTTCTTTTCAGCGCAGGACTAGGTATATATCGTACAAAACTTTTATGTGTATATTCGTATTGTGCGTGCCGTTTGCAAAATTTTAAATTAAACGATGCACATCGAATCATACAATCATAGAGCGTTGTACTGTATGAGAATTTATTCGTTTGTACTCATGTCTTGTATCGATGCAAGCACACAGCATCCACTTGTTGTTGATGTTTTAGTTGCTCCTTTCTGATTTTATACTTTTTTTGATGTATTGTATTTTAAATATGTATTTGTGTACGTGTGTGTGTGTGTGTACTCACGCCCTAGGTATGTGATGCTATTAAAGAATGTATGTTAAAGTGTTATGTTAATGAACTCAGCGCATGCGCAACAAACTTTCATTATTATAAATACATATTGAAAATTACAATATAGTAAGAAGATGAAAATTCAACAACGGATGAATAGCAATAGGACGGTGAATAGGAGAGAAACAGCGCGATTGACTACAAGAAATTATTATAAGAATATGTATTTATGTATTTATGACTAGAAATCCGTCAACATATGAACACTACAAATTTATTACAAATACGTGCACATGCGTGTATACATATGTGCTATTACAACCTACATAGATGCATATCGTATGTATGTACATACGATACTCGATACACATTTTATTCTTTACACTGTAGTGCCACATAGCACAATGGTATTGATCTTGTCTACATACTCGCTATACTCGTACTCTTTCTATTATATTGTATGTATATTATATTTATGTCTATCCGTCTTGGTTTTTGTTTTTTCGTTGTGTTCCTTAAGTCACTATTAAATCATCTCTGTTGAAATATTTATCAGCCAATATTTTTGTTTCCATTTTGCAAAAATCTTTTAACCAATTATAAAAATTCTTTTGTAAACATTTCATTATTTTACTGCATTCTCCAACAGTATATTTTATTCATTTTTAATCTCTTCCAATTTTTATGGTATTTTGATAGATTCTATGTATGTATGCATAGATATAACTATACAAAGGCCCTTTAGGGATTTTAAAAAATTAATTAAACATCATGATCATCAATAATCAGTTCATTAACACTAAATTCATTGATCATTTCATTGAGAGTGAGAGAAACAAATAGGGGGAGAGAGAGTGAGAGTATAAGCGTGCATTATCTACATGCATACACACTAAACTAAAGTATTAGTATAAGAACAGTTAAGTAAAATAAGATGAATATTTTTTCTAGAGGAAATATTAACAAGTAAATAAATAGACATTCTCAATAGACATGAAGCAATAATTGGCAATTTCAGCTCTTAATTGCTATTATTAATTAGTATAATATATTAGTTTTCAATATATACATTCATACCAACAAATGTATATACATATGTATTTACGATAGCAGTTAGATAAGTCAGTACACTTTTGAGTAATCGTTTTAATTATATTATACAAAAGAGCGTTTATTTCTCAATATATTCTCCATTCAGTTCGAAACGTTTAGTCTAACATTTTTGCAAATTTGTTTATTCCTTCGAAATAGTCGGTTTTCTCAAGGTCCCCAAAATAAACGTTTGTTTCATCAATGATCTCTTTATTCAACCCAAATCTCTTACTACCGAATCATTTTTACAGGAAATTGTCACAGGGCACGAAATCTATGCTGGATGAGGTAGTAGTTGGTAACACAATTCATGCCATTGCTACTGTGCCGGTACATTGTCATAGCGGAAGAGCACTTTTTTCTTCGCCAAATGCGGCCATCTTTACACTTCAAATTAATGGCGAAACTGTCCAATAGCTGTGATTCTATTCGCAGCTGATCGTTTGAACATTTTCAAGGTATTCGGGATGAATGACCGCTAGGATGAATGCAATATGCAAACTGTCGCTATGACCTTGTTGGCCGGTAAACCAACCTTGACGTTCTTTAATGCATGGTCACCCGGCAACCATCTTGCGGATACATTTTCCATATCCAAATATTCATGTGAAATGTGGTGTACTCCATCATTATGTAGTAGGTATGTCCTATACCTACAGCCTCAGCCACCTCACGCACTTTCATTCTCCTATCCTCCAATATCAATCCATCGATTTTATCGATGATTTCTGGTGTGTCGACCTCTTTTGGGCTACCATAGAAGTTGATGGTGCAGATTCCTCATAGTATTTGTCAAGCTCTTCCTTGGTTTCGATGAATTCTTTTTTTATGAAATTCTCTTCTTTACACTTTCGTCAAAATTCACAGGGTTGTCTGCTTTCAATGGCTGTCAAACACAAACTAAATGACACAACTTGCTCAAATTTGACCATAGCCTATTAACAAGTGCGTGTTATTAATTGGTACATTTAAAGCTACTACGCAGGAAATTCAAAAAGCCGCTGACTTATCTAAGCTCCATCGTAAGTATGTATTACCAACAAAATTATGCAGATTCTCAAGCTTGCTAATAGTCTGTGGTATGTAAAATAAATTATATCGTTTTTAATTATAATTCTACAAATGAGTATAAATATATGTGTGTAGATGCTTTCCAACAATATATACCAAATATCCTTTTATTTGTCCCTATTTCATACTACGGAACCAATTACATCTACCAATAATATCGAATGTAACATTGTTGTATCTTTATGGAGTAGTATTATGCAGTTAATCAAATTTTGACTTTTTATTTGCATCATAGTATACATATTCCTTAAAGGCAAGCTGTGCTGACTGTCCAAAACATTTCGTTTTAATTAATTTATGTTGAAGTGTGGACTTTACGGAAGCCGTTCAGAGTCATACCGTTCTCGTCTATAGTTTTACTTCCATTCTATTATTGACAAGGATTGCCCATAGCAATTTTTATAACAGTGACACTATCATCTAGAAGTTCTGTAATGTTAAAGAATGATTATTCCCAATTATATGTAAGTAGACTCTACGACTCGATTATTGTACTAGTTATTCCGTATGTAACTAGGTCCGTTTGTTATTTGTGGCTGTAAACGTATAGAACAATCGTGCGTATGAGCAATATTAGTCCACTGAATTACATAACCTTCTTTGACCGAAAAATTTTTACTGGCTAGTTAGCTTTGCTAAACCCAGAAACATGGTTACTAATTAATACTTATTGTCTCTCTTCATCACAACCAAATTGCACTGTGTTATTTGAGTGTTATCAATAAATATGTGGGATCTACTTTTAACTCTCTATACTACACTATTTGCAAAATTGACGCAAAATTTTCTATGAGGTACAGAGTCTTCCATTAAGAATTCAAGCCACATTACATATATTGTGAAAATTATAAATTTTCATTTTAAATACTATACTGTATTAGAAATCAAACATCAATTTAAATGGCTGCCGCGGATTTATTAACTAGATTTGGTTCGGAGGTCAAAGTTTGTATCGTCCTCTTGTTGTTCTTCGATTGGACAATAATCTATGATAGCCTCAGAAATAAAAGTCTAAAGATGTTAAATCAAATGATATCGCCAGTGAATTCAACAACGTTCCATGCCAACAGTTCCTCTTTCGTTTAATTCACCGAAAATATAGTCATAACAATCAGATAACGCCGTCTGGCCTGATTACTTTCTCTGAATTTTATCTTTTGAATTTCATTCATCGATCAGACACCCTGACAAGCCACATGAAATTAACTAATAACGATAATTAGCTTCATATAGTAAACCAATTTAATATCAATAAGCATTTTATTATTTGTGTTGTTTTCTTAGTTTCCCTTTAATTATATGAATCGATAAAAACTGAAGACTTTTCGTTAAAAATAAACCTTAACATTACTAGTTTAATATTCAATTTATTAATTTTCCCCTTAGGGTGTGCATAAATTTCATTGTATCTACAAGCAATCTGCACATACAGTATGTTGAGCCGATTCATGCCACATAATCAGCTTCTGCTAAAGTTTATGTTAGCAGCTCGTTAATTTCGTTTATCATTGCTGGCAATTCGATTGTCATCAGGGCACATACTCGTATGTATGTATCGATGAAACTGATTCAGAAGATGCTTCCTACCGCGACGTAAGTTGGCAGCACATTACACTATATACATAATACACACAAATACGTGCAGACACATGGACGATCATTTATTGATCGTTTGCACGTTATAAACCTTGTTTGTGTCTGTATGTTGCTATGTGATTCACAGCCTTAGGCTAATTAAGTTCATGTTGTGTGTGCCACTAGTCGATTCCATGGATTATTGTATGCATTTTCATTGTAAATATTATATCGATATACTTACATGTTATTCCTATTGTTACATGGTGCTTAGCTACATACATATGTACAATCACATGTACCCAGATATTGTCAAAGTCTAGTTAATATCTCATCTTTTATTACTAATTGAATTTGTACCTAGTTATCATAGTTATTTTTATGTAGCCAAGAGGTGCAATTTGCAATTTCTCTCATATAGTGCATGCCTTCTGACTATATCTTCATCGATTCATCGAATTGAAAGGTGTTAATTTTATATTTAAGTACCTACATGTGAAGTAGGTAAACAAATACGATTACATATAAAAGAATATGTGAAGAAAGTCAAAGTGAAACGAATTACTATACAAAGCGCTTTTTGTTAATACACTTACGATAAATCATACACTTATGTACACACTTTTGCTGTGAGAATTTCTCACGCTGTTGCTTTGTCAACAATGACGCAAAGCTTTCATTGAAATGCATTTCACTTGCACAAACGATGTTGCCTTGTAAGGTTAAAAACGAATACGGGGGGCAGACATGATCATGGTATGTATATAGTTTTTTTGTATAAGTAAAGGGTTATCCATTTTGCGGTTTCAAAAGTAAATGTAAATAAAACACATATAGAATATTTTTTATCATGATATTTCTTTTTTATTATAAAGTTTGAACGTTGACATTATGTGTGAAATACTACATCATTTAAATGACCACCACGAGAATTGTTGCAAGCATCGATTCTTTTGAGGTAATTTTCGACCACTTTTTGACACATATTGGGCGGTATCTCAATCATAACGTGACGAATGTTGGTTTTTAGGTGCTCAAGAGTTAAAGGTTTATCTGCATAAACACGGTCTTTCGCGTAGCCCCACAAAAAAAAAAGTCAAGCGGTGTCAAATCGCATGATCTTGGTGGCCACTTGATATCGCCACGACGAGAAATTACGCAGCCAGAAAGTTTCTCTTGCAATAAAGCCATATTCTTCAATTACTTGAGGATTCTCAGAACCCCAAATACGACAATTTTGTTTGTTAACATACCCACCGAGTGAGAAATGTGCTTCGTCGCTGAAGAAAATTTTGTTCGAAAAATCGCCGTCCACCGCCTGTTGTTCAAGCACCCATTCGACGTATCTACGACGTTGTGAATGGTCAGCTGGCTTCAGTTGTTGTGTGAGCTGGATTTTATATGGATGTAGGTGTAGATCCAAATGCAAAATACGCCATAATGTGCCGTAAGACAGTCCTAATTCCTGAGAACGACGAGGAATCGACACATTCGGGTCTTCGGCAACACTTTCACTTACAGCAGCGATATTTTCGGTGGTACGAGCGAAACGATGATGCACAGGCCTTAAAATATCTGTAACCGATCCAGTCTCTTCATAATTCTTCACAATTTTGCCAATTGCTTGCGTAGTTGGACGATTATGTAAACCATAATCTCCTCCTAAAGCACGATATGTGGCTGTTGCAGAATCACCATTTTTGTAGTAGGTTTTTACAATTTTAGATAGTTAAGCGATCCATTTTCGCAAATGTCAGACTTTGAACTGAAAAAGAAAGAAATTGTTTTAACAACTCAGTTTGACAGATCTCGAATTCTAGCCCTATACTTTTGAAACCGCGAAATGGATAACCCTTTACTATATTCGAACCAACATGATTAATCGGCAAGGGTTTACAAATTACATGTATGCATGTATTTGTGTATATGAAATCATCCATAAATAAGTATCACTCCTTATACGTACTAAAACTACTTATAGCAATTGCTTGTGTCACACTCAGTGTAGTATAAATTAGTACAAATATTATTAAAAATCTCTTGAACTTCTTACAAACGTCTATTAGCATTATGAAAATTGAATATGAAAAATAAAATCTTCCCAGAATTATAAACAATTGTAATATCGTCATTTATTAATTTTATTCAATAAAATTTACCTTGAAAATAGTTTCTGGCTCTTTCATATAAAAGAAGAAAGACAAGTAAGAAAAAGGTACCAATTTTGTCCAAGTTCAACAAAAAATTCTAGGGAAAAGTTTCGCGTCTCTGGTATATTGCGTTGAATGCATGTTTGGCCTAAAGTTATGAAATTTATTTCAGCATTCGTTTCGTTGTTCAAAGATTCGTTTTAAAATATTGCTCCTGTAAAGATAACAGTGTTGTTGTTACAGTTGGATGGAATGTAATGCATGAAAATAAATTATAAAATTTAATAGATCAATTCTTTCAGATTATGGGTATTTTGAATGTTTTTCAATTTTTTTCTTTTTCATTTTCCAAGACAACGAGATTGCTGCCGGGAACGTACTTTATGGACCTGGAATCGATGATTCAGTGTAAGTTACAAAAAAAAATGTTTTTCTCACTTTTTGAGAAAAAAAAACTTCAAACGTGTTTTTCTGAAAACCAATTTTTCGAGGTCTTTGAACGCGATCCTGCAAAATCTACTCAACCGATTCTTTTCAAACTCGAAACATACTTTCTTGGTATAAAATGCCACCCCCTCCCGTTATTTACATTTTTCCATTTTCATATTAAGGTAGTTTGTCAACTAAAAGATAGCGGAAAATTTAGCGCGAAATCGCGTTTTTTGCTTAAATAGGCCACCAACTGTTGAAAAACGAAACTGATAACTCAACCACAACGGGAGGGTGAGAATTAACTCATAATTTAAGTAAATTTAACAACATTTTTGATTTCAGATAATTCTAGGCCGAGTTATCGTGTTCACCGAACAACGTATTTTTCAAAAGACGTTTTGGGAAATACTCTGTCACCGGCTTATTTTTCAATATTTAATTACGGACATTTAACTAAATATTCTCTAGATAATGCTTTATAATTTAAAAAATGTTTGAATCAATTTGCTTAAGCTGAATCTCCGCAAAAAATCAGCGAAAAAAGTGTTTTTTATTTCAAATTATCCCTTACTCCCCCCTTGAATGGTCATTTCCACAAAGTGGACACGCAAAACGGGATATTACTATATATTACAGTGTGTGTAATATAATTTGATTTGTCATTCATATGCAATATCGAATTTTTCGTATTTGCTCAAGTATTTATTTAATGCAATTATAAGCAAAAAAGCAAAAACAACAACCACAACTACAATAAGAACTTTCTATTAAAAACATGACTTTTCAAAATATAAAAACATCCCTTGTAATCTAAAAAAAAACGGGTTCGAATTGAATTTTTCGCAAATTCACTCCCACAAGTATTTATGGATATACACCCACCGCCAAAAAAAAGCCGCACTCAAAAATTTCGTGCAATTTTACTTTCTCTAGCCTGGGGTTCCCCTAAATGTTTTTCTGCAACTAAGAACGATTTTTGGGGAATCCCCTTAGGCGTGTTATACTAGTTTTTGACACTTTTACATCTGAGTTCATAGAAGCGCGTTGTGCAGATTTTTTTTGTTTAAAATACAATTTAAAAACTCACCTTACAGTCGGCGACCATATTATACCCTGCATATGTAGTTATATATATAAAAATTTTACTCGAATATCCATATTTTTCTTTTATTTCCACTTTTTGAGACACGATTTTTGCATATAATACTAATTTACACCCGAAATATGGTTACAAACGTCTGACCGAAATGGATATATCTTGCATATTACATTATGCAGGGTATAAAAAGCAATGAAAGCAACAGACCTTAATTGAAAAAGGCAAAATTATTGCTTTGACCAAACAAAACATATCCATTCCCAAAATAGCAGCTCGAATGCAGTGTAATAAAAGCTCAGTGTGTCGTTTTTTGAAAAAATTCCGGGAGACTGGCCAAGTGGAGAGGAAAGAAGGGTCCGGCAGAAAAAAATGCACAAGCCAAAGGGAAGACCGCATTATATTGAAAACAAGCCTTCAAGATCGATTTAAAAATGCTGTTTAAATATCTTCAGAAGTGAAACAAGCTGTTGGAATAGATATTTCGTCGCGAACAATCCAACGTAGGTTGAATGACATGGGTTTGACCAACCGGATGACAGCAAGTCCCCTAGAATGGGCCAAGGGGAAGAGAAATTGGACCGAATCTGAATGGTCTCGCATTATATTTTTTGATGAATCTAAATGTAACCAATTTTGATGCTCCAAGGTACCGTTAATGCGAAAAAGTACAAAGAAATAATTTACAATGGAGTAGTACCAAGTTTGGAGTCCGTTACTGAGAGAGAAGAAAACCTCATTTTTCAAGACGATTCTGCGACTTGTCTTTGAGCGCGTTCTGTAAGATTTGTCTTAAATTCAAATAACTTTTTTCACCTGCAATTTATTTGGAATATTTTTAACCGATAGATTGCTATTTTGAAGGAAGAATTGGGTATTGAGTCCTAAGACTGGCCAGGAAACATCCCAGACCTCAATTCCATCGAAAATGTATGGGCCCTTATGACTGTCAAAATCCGTAAACACAAGCCAAAAACTATGACTGAATTAAAAGAAACTATAGAAAAGTATGGTATGAAGACATTTTACAAGAATATTTAAAGGCTTTGTATGATTCGATGCCCAATAGGATTGAATGTGTAATTAAAGCCAAGGGTGGCACGAAATATTAAATAATATTACAAAATACAAATGCCAACTTATCCTTAGCGAAATGTTAAAAAAGTTGTAATAAATGAACTAACTAATTGAAAACAAGCAACTTTTTTATTAAAATACACAAAACCAACAACAACAAATATTCTTTTAACTAATAATATTATTCGAAAAATGGTACAACTATTAAAATTTGGTAAAAAATTTATATTAAATTACGGGACCATGATATAAAAATATGGTATGCACTCTTGTTAGTAATTAGTTGTTAATCAACTTCAAATTTAATTTAATATAAATAAAAAAAATAAATATGTGGCACTGTAAGCCCCAAAGGGCTCATTGGCCGAGCTTCTCTTCCATTACTGTTGTGCGTCTTAAATTGTGGACAGTATTAGAAGGGACCTACTTATTTTAGCAGGTTCCGAACGGCAGAACACTTGTTACATCACTTTTTCTGAGCTTTGTCACAGAGTTCTTTTAGAAGCTTTTTCATGGCAAGTTGTTACTGTTGGTAGAATTGCCAATTGCTTGCCGACAGGTGGGTACCGTTGGAAAGAAAAATCTTATCGATATTAAATTTGTTATGCATCAGCCGGGGATTGAACCACAACCTACAGATCAGAAGGCGAACACACTAACCACTGAGCTACGGCACCATTTAATTTTATATAGTTTTATTAAAATTATTTGAGTAATAAGGCCTCAAAGTGGAAAACTGTAAGAAATATTGAGTGTGGCTTTATTTTTGGAGGTGGGTGTACATTAGACTCATTCTGAAAAACTCAAGTTGCTCCAATTGCCAATTCCGGCATTATAATTAATTTAAGTTTAGTTTCTTAAATTAATTTTATGTTTAATAACAAATATCTATATGTAGGTTTTGTAATTACACTCTTTGGCATCGAAAAATTGAAAGCATGAAAAATTCTAAATCAGCAATTTAAATTTTTTTTTTCCATGCAAACATGAATATGTACATTAAACTATCTTATATCTCTATTATATTATATATAATCTTATATCTTATATTTTATATCTCTTTACAATTGTTCTGTATCTTATTTGTATACAATTTTTTTAGAGAGAAAATCTACATACAAACTTGACGCGATAGTAGCTTAAAAAGTTCTCACCATCTCAAAGATGTTTTAACTATAAAACCATCTGGACGTTTTAAAAATGCTCAATTCTGACTTTTACAAAAACCTTACAGCGTTCTTAGCTAAAATCATAATAATTTCGCCACTCGACTTGAGCAGTTATTCCTTAATACCCACAGTTATGATTATAGGCATCTACATATATCAGCATTTGAAATATCTGTACAAGATAAGTAAAATGAATCGAAGACAATAGATCTGTATGTATTTACTTGCATACTTTAATAAATTTTGGTAGCATCAGGTAAACAAGAAATTACAATTGTGTGGTGAATATCAAGCTACATAGTGTTATGTCAAGCAACATTCTCCATTATTTCAATTCCAATATGTACCGACATACTTGTATGTTTCAATTTCAATTTGCTCTCTTAATAAAATATTCTCTCAACATTTGCTTTATTTCAAGCATATATATATTGTATTATTGATTTGCTGGTGGCTATTTTGTGTTGTGTTGTTGTTGTTGTTGTTGTTGTTGCCGTTGCTATTATTGTAGTTTGATTAATTACAATTTCATACGCTTACGGCCCCCCCTTACATTAATCCAAACACTTGCTGCAACCAATCGGAGAAACGTTCGCTCATTAAATAACAATTCACATTGGGAGCGAGTTGGCTGAATATACAGAGAAGAGGCGACAGGCACGATGGGAGAGAGAGAGAGAGAGATCGAAAGAAGGAGAGAGCCCGCGCATAAAAAAGAAAGAATAAACAAGAGAGATGCAGTAAGAGAGAGTGAGAGAGAGATAAAAAATCCCATCGTTGATAAGGAGAGAGTATTGTTGGGCAATCAATTGAATTCTTGTTTTGTATCAAACGCCCTTTCGACGATAATATATATGTATGTATCCACTACATTGAATATACTTGACTGTATCCATGCATCTGTGTTGTATAAGATACATGAGTCTACGGGATGGCTGTGCTGGGCGTGGACTTGTTTGTATAATGTACATATATACCTAAGTACAAACAAGAACATCAACAACAATTCACCAATACATTCAATTGATTGAGTTGGATGCGCGCTACATAGAGCAAAAATGTACATTCTACTAATGGTGGTGGTTAATTCCTATTATTTTTGCAATAGTCTATAAGTAAGGATGTGCCATTCTATTTGGAGGTTAATAAAACTTATGCAAGCTCCATTGTACTATCATATTAATAATAAGGCGATAGATTGCCGACGAATCAGAAAGCAGTTTCACTATAATATAATAATAGGTGCACATAAATTCTATAGTACATATGTATTTGTGTGATGTATGAAAGGACAATAATACCACCATATTTATCAAATTATATAAACAATTTGACAATTTTTAACACATTACTTATTAGAAGCGCCCCAAAAAACATCACGTTTTTATGTTTGCATTATACATTATACATATCTTTACTTGTTTTGTAACTTAATATACTTAATATACATATCTATATGTGATTTTAATTTGTCATTTGTCATTGTCATTGTCAAAATTCAAACATGACTACGAGAACGTGCTCATATGCCATCGATATCAATTTCATATCTCCAATTATCAATATTGTATTAATTTCAACTAATACCTATTAAGCCTTACAAATACCTCACGAGTGTGTTTCAACTTAATTTACACACCATAATAATAGGCGCAAAAACCTTGAATAGATATAATCGAATCAAATTAGAATGTAGAAGAGAAATCCGTAGGTTGGAATGGGGTTGCGTTTTAGGTACATGCAAATTTTACTTAATTATATATCTAAAGATGCGACCGGAAACCTTAAGACAAATATTAGCAAACTTTCGTAAAAGAGCATTTAATTACGTCAAAATCACTTGCTGGCTTATTTCTTAAAGGGAGGATCTATGAAAAAAAATATTTATGTAAGTAGGTAAATCGTATACGACTAGTCTCATTTTTACAAGAAATTTTTTTCTTATGTCTAATTAATATGATTAATTAATATTAATTAATTGATTAATATCATTAATATGTTTATTATTAGTTCTATTTTCAGAATCTGTTTGAACTTTGAAATGTGTGCAAACCTTAGTTCTATTAATAGGAATTAGTTTTAAATCAAACTTTTTGTTTCATTGTGATGGTCTTCTAATCTGTGGGTCGTTGGTTCGATCCCCGGCTGCATCTGCCGGAGGCAATTGGCAATTCCTCAATGTTACAATGGTTTTGTCATTCGGAACCGACTAGTATAAGTAGGTCCCTTCTAATAAAGGGATAGAAAAGAACACACTAATTGTTAAGGAAATTCAAATGTTTTGTATTCAATGTGAAGTACCATACAATCGATACAATAAAGTTTTGAATACATCGTTCAAATGGCCCATGGCTTCGTTGGCAGGAATGAATTCAAGTAACCCAATTTTCGAGCACTTTTCCTATTAAATCGGGTCATATGTCAGGAGTACCGAATATTGGCTTTTAAATCATAAGAAGAGCCTTGCTTATTCCCATATACCAAAGACTTCAAATAACCCCACAAGAAGTAGTCCAATGGTGTTAAATCACATCTTCTTGGAGGCCATTCAATGTCAAAATTTATTTAAATAATCGAATCGCCAAACTTTTCCCGTAATAATTGGAATGTTTCACGTAGAGTTTGGCCCCTTTTTGTTGAAACCAGATGTTGTCCAAATCAACTTTTACCAATTTCAGCCATATAAAATTGGTTATCAACGATCTATACCGCTCTCCATTGACAGAGACGGTGTCACCAGTTTCATTTGGAAGTAGTACGGACCTATGATTCCACCTGCCCAAAAACCACCCCAAACAGTCAGTTTAGGTTAATGTAGTGATTGTTCGTGAATAATTTGTGGAAATTTCTTCGCGTCAGAAACAATAGTTTTGTTTATTGACCGAACCACTGGGATAAAAATAAGCCTCAACGGAGATGATTTTCTTAAAAAGATTTTTATCATTTTCAAGCTGTTCCAAGCTAAAATTAGAAATTGATTAATTTGGTTAATGGTTCTTTTTTTCGTTTGTTTGTTAGTATTCCTATTTTTAGAATTTGTTTGAAATTTGAAACGTATGCAAAGCTTAGAACTATTAATTATAATTTTTTTGCTTCATTGTGATGGCCTTCTGATCTGTAGGATGTTTACGATGAAATTGTAAACATTATTGAATACATTGGAAAACAAATTACAGATCATGACACATCAAATATGGCCGAAACGTCATGGCGAATCATATCATCCCAATTGAAAAGCCTGCTACATACCAAAATTTAACATGTCTAACAATACTGGAAGAGAAGCTCGACCAAAGGGCTCTCCAGAGCCTATTAATATAAAATTAATGTTGACGTATCAGTGACTCTCAGAAATGTCTGTGAAAAGATAAATAATCATACCGAATGCTTTCAGTATTCTTTCTTTCACCAATCTCTAAAACCATATTCCCGGATTTTTAAAAATTTAATATAGACAACTTTGATGAGCAGTGAAATGTGAATGAGAGAAAAATGAATAGATATTTTAATCAGTATGATAAAATCAAAGATTTAGTGCACACAACTCTCATATTTAAAAAGCTAAGGATATGTGACCCTTGAAAATGGGTTTGCTCATAAAGAATGACACACCGATTGACAGAGCCTAACTATAGGAAAGAGGTGCCCATTCCTAGCCCTTCCCTATCCCAAATTGCCATCATTCCTCATCTCCTGGGCTGGACTAAGATGTTATACGACCCATGTCGAGAGTCAGCCTGGCTGGGGGCCCAGTAAAAATAGCTCACCCTCTAACGGAGTATACGAATAGCTGGCTCCCTCCGTACCGCGGATCTCTGCGCAGGCGGAGGACCCTTTGTCTGCACCTCGTGGGACATTTATGGACAGAACAAACTAAAACAACATACAAACAGAGGCCGTAACTTTCAAAAAGTCGGGGTTTGGCGAGGCATCTAAGCCAAGGCACTGCTACAATCCATTCTCCATCCGAGCTGACGTACTGGGTTGCACCATCTACTGCTCACGGGGCCTCATGTCTGCAGTCACTTGAAGTAATTCTGGTGGAAGCAAACATGGCGACGTCAAGAGCAGTGAAGGGAAAAAATTGAAGGAGCACCAGAGCGCGGGCGCATCGGTAGGACATGAGAGGAGGATACCCTTCTAGGAGATATGGATGATGACCTCAATGTAATGGTAATGGAGGCGGTGACGAATGTAATGAACAATGATCCGTGCAGTTCAGGTCAACCTCCACCACTGTGAAGAGGCGTCAGCCGAATTAGTTCTCCGCTTTACCAAAAGCGGAGCCATGGAGCAGCCATGGATGGTGGCCAATAGCATCTGGGGAATAGGCCCACATTCTTGTATCCTTGTCAAGAAACCACTCACAACTTCAGGCTACCTGACCGTTGACTATCCGAAGCCTCCATCACCAGATACTTTGAGAATAGCGGTTGCCGAAGCCACACATAGACAGCTGGCGATGATCATCGGATGCGATGCCAACGCGCTCCACAATATTTGGGATAGCTCCGATATCAATGAGAGAGGTGAGTCACTTTTTGATTACTTAGCAACTACTAGTATGCAACATAGGAAACTCTCCCACCTTTATAGCCAGAAATAGACAGGAAGTGTTAGACATTACTTTTGCCTCCTCTAACATAACAGGTAGGGTTAGAGATTGGAGGGTTTCACAAGAACAATTATTTTCTGACCTCAGGTACATTGAATTTATGATCGATGAGCACATTAAAGAACCTCTAATCTTACGAAATATTCGAAGGACGAATTGGACAATCTTCAGAAATATTATGAACAGTCACATCAAAGAGATAGACTCAGACATAAGCAGTAGGGAAACATTAGAATCCCTAGTAAGACAGTTGACCACGACCATCAACATAGCGCAAAACTTACCATGCCCGAATCGGAAACTAAGGGAAAAATGGAAACCTCGATGGTGGAACAAAGAATTGAGTCAGTTAAGGACAAAGAATAAAAAATTATTCAACAAAGCAAGAAGATCCAGGCTGGAAATGGATGGGAAGTGAACAAAGAACCTTTAATGATATACAAAAAAGCCCATAGGGAGACGAAATGGAAATTATGGAAAACTTACTGCGAAAATATTGAGGGGATCTCCGAAGTTTCAAGGCTCAGGAAGGTACTCTCTGTGTCCACATTTATACCAAGTGCCCTACAGAGGGCGGATGGAACATGAAACGCCTCAGAGAAAGAGACAATACGGAATGCTGTCCAATGCACGTACGCGTGAAGAAAACTTTTCCAACATAAACACTCATTTCATCTCCAGGGAGAAAATTGAATGAGCGATCGCGGGATTCAAACCATTCAAGTCACCAAGACTGGATGACATTTTTCCTGCTCAGCTACAATATCTAGAAAGAAGGGTTATAGAGCAGATAAGAATAATCTTTACCGGTTGCATCGGCCTTAAGTACATTCCTAAGGAATGGCGCATAGTGAGAGTTGTCTTTATTCCAAAGGAAGGTAAATGCTCCCACATCAATCCCAAAGACTTTCGACCCATAAGCTTCTCGTCTTTTGTACTAAAAACTTTAGAAAACCTTATAGATCTACACCTCAGACAAACTATTAGACCAAGTGCTAGCATGTCTACATCAATTGCAAGTCAGTAGAAACCGCCCTGCATACTTTAATACAGACCATAGAGAAGTCTATGGACCACAGGCACTACATGTTGACAACCTTCATGGGCGTAGAAGGTACCTTCAACAATGTCGAGTTAAAAGCAATCATAGGAGCATTAACGCTTGATAGAACATCTTCTACTAAGTAGAAGTATTCACCCAAAGCTGGGTGACTCCTCCCTCTCAAGGAGTGTTAGCAGAGGAACGCCACAAAGAGGCTTCCTCTCACCCATTCTCTGGAATCTCGTAGTCACACGAACTACTGAGAAGTCTGGAGGCCGGGGGCTGTAAAGTTGTAGCGTATGCGGACGATATAGTCCTTACTGTAATCGGTAGATTCCCGGAAACTATAAAGGACCTTATGCAAAACTCGTTAGACAAAGTTACCAGATGGACCAACACCTGTGGCTTAAACGTAAACCCGTCGAAAACGGAAGAGGTTCTCTTCGCCAGAAGATGCAAGCCCGAATCTTTTACACCACTCAGACTCAACAACACTAACCTCGAGCTCAAAGAAGAGGCTACATTTTTGGGACTAGTCATAGATAAGAAGCTAAACTGGAAATAACATTAAAAACAGAGTCCAGAAAACATCAGTTGCTCTGTATCCCTGCAAGAGGGCATATAGAGCAACTAAAACCTACTCTGTAAAATACAACGGTCGGCTTGTATAAGAATTACAGACGCATTAAGGATTACACCAACTAAGACATTAGAGATAATGATACACCTAATTCCACTGGATATTTTCTGTATGCAATCTGCGGCCATAACGAGCGATTAAGAGCGGCACATCAGTGGTGGCCATTCCTCGATAATCAATCAAACAATTGATATTGGGGAACTAGACAACTCCACCCCAACTTTCGAGTTCCACAAGCGATTTACCACTCATACACCTTACAGGAGGGAATGAGATGAGAAAACCCCCATAACTTCTGGATAAATACAACCTGATCTTCACTGACGGCTCCAAGATGGATGGGGCTGTGGGCGGAAGGGTATACTCAGATACATTAGAAACACATAGCACTCTCTATAAATAAACTCTCTATAGTCAGGGATTATCTCTGACAGCCAGGCTGCTATCAAAGCACTTGGATCACACATTTTAACATCCAAGACCACGATTCACTGCCGCAGATCTCCCGATAAGATGGCTGAGCAGTATAATCTGCACCTAATGTGGGTGCCGGGTCATAGTGACGTTCCAGGCAATTGCAGGGAGGACGAACTAGCCAGAAATAGCATGACGCTATAAATATCCCCTAACTTTGCTAGCATGGACACTCCATTGAGCACCTGTAAGCTAACAATAAAGGGGAGAATGACAGACAAGACAAATGACCTCTGGACACACTCTATCACGGGCAAGACCACACAACAGATCTGGCCACGGCTAGAATAGAACCGCACAGTCTAGATAGAAGCATGTTGAAGGTCACGACCGGAGTAATTACAGGCCACTACGTTCTTGGCACACATGCTAGAAGGATACGATTGGAATACCTAACGCACGACTTTTGCAGAGGCAGCAGAGATGAGGAAGAAGAGGAGTCAATCCTGCACTTAATGTGTTTTTGCCCGGCACTCTGCCGCAGCCGCACACAGCCTCACTAGTCTTTCAACAGTAAAAGTGAGGGATCTCACATGCTTCATTTTAAGCTCAAATTGGTTTGAGTTAGCGAGTTAGCGATAGAGACCATGTAATAACCCAATGGGCCTATGATGGCCTGAGTGTGCCCCTTCGGGGTAGCCACCCCTGACCTACCTACCTACCATGTCAAGAATTTTATATCCTTATGATGAAGGATCGCAACGGCTAACAGTATTACGTCATAATAACATCCATATCCAAATGGAGTAAGGTTATCTCCATCGCACAATAGGTCAGAGGGAAAATATCCCAAATCACATCAGTTCAAAAACATTGTTAATTGGTATAGTGGTCATACCCTTACCTCTGAAATCAAGTTAAATTACAGATTTATGGCAACAAACCGGCCACGATTGACCAATCATTTACGCAAAATAATAAAACTCCAAAAATATTAATAGGTCTTAAAGAAAAAAGAATACAAAGAATAGCTAGTACATCATTGCATATCATTGTATTTTTAATATTATTGCTAAAATTTTCAATGTACTCGGAACAAGTAAAAATGCTTTAAGAAAATCTCAATTCTCAACTTGATATCTAAAAGAATCCTTAACTTGATCTCAAACAAATTGCTCAACTTGAACTTGGGTTGAGGATGTTTTGAGGACCAGTGTGGCATTTATGTAGTTACATTTTATTATTCATTTCTATAATTCATATTTTTCATTCACAAAGTAGTAATCAAACTATAAATAATAAAATATTAAATTCGAGTGATGAAAATTATTCAGAAGTTGGGAATAATGATTTTCTACGCTACGCTATTTCTATGTCCTTTTAAGGGGGTATTCTGGTCTAGAGCCCTACTTTTTGGGTATTTTTCAAACTAGTATAAAAAAAAATTTAAAAAATTTTATTATCCATTTTTTTATATAATATTTGTTGATTTTTAAAGTATATAAAAAAAATTAAAAAAAAAAAAGTCAAAACTTCATCCAATGACAGGCCGGTGAAGTGGGGGTTGCCACTTCACCGGCTTCACTTTCGACCTTTACGAATTTTTTAAAAATACTTAGAATTAAAATTTTTCAAAGTCCAAGGTCCAGGTTATAAAAAGATGTATAAAGAAGATTCTCACAAAATTTCAGAGGAATCGGTCAGATAGAATTTGAGATATCGTGTCAACCACCTCAACAAAAGGAGTTTTGAGAAAAACGCGTTTGAAGTTTGAGAAATATTCCAGTAGAATAACTCAGATAATAATATTTAATACTCACTTTGGATTAATCAGCGATCCCATATCCATAATAAAAATAAATATGTGGCACTTAAAGCCCCAAAGGGCTCATTGGCCGAGCTTCTCTTCTATTACTGTTGTGCGTCTTAAATTTTGGACAGTATTAGAATGGACCTACTTATTTTAGCCGGTTCCGAACGGCAGAACACTTGTGACATCACTTTTTCTGAGCTTTGTCACAGAGTTCTTTTTAGAAGCTTTTTCATGGCAAGTTGTTACTGTCGGAAGAATTGCCAATTGCTTGCCGACAGGTGGGTACCATTCGAAAGAAAAATCTTTTCGATATAAAATTTGTTATGCATCAGCCGGGTATTGAACCACGACCTACAGATCAGAAGGCGAACACACTAACCACTGAGCTACGGCACCCAGTATCCATATATATATATATATATATATATATATATATAAAGAACTCGAGTCGGATATAAAAGAATTTCTGGAAAGAATGAATCCTCAAGTCACCCGGTAACATCTGCCGTCCATTGTGTGATCATTCCGCTCGGCCGTCTTAGATGACACGTCACAAAATCCGGTGTATCTCCCAAAATAATTTGAATTTTGAAAAATCCTTTTAAGAGCATATTTTTGAAAGACTAAGCTTCGAAAATATGTAAAAAAAAAATCGATTTTTTCAATTTTCTAGACCAGAATACCCCCTTAAGTTGAGAATTGCAAATGCAGTAAATGCATTAGTCAACAGTTGAGGTTAGGAAAGGCTTAGATCTGAGCTTAATATCCGACCCAAATATTTATTGGGCTTTGTTGAATCTTGTATTTTAATATTACGTGTATTTTTTATTGACATGCATACGTATTTATATGAAATTAATTTAATCAATTTGTAACACAAACAGCTTAACTGGGATATTTACCGTCTTCTCTAAATATGATTCCTTCAATGTCAACACCATTACATTTATTATCCTTCACATTCTGTCTTACCTTCAATGGTAATATGTATATACCTGCTACCCATATATTCTTCGTTTGCATGGGGATTTTGTCACACACATGTCTTTGGTATAATTATCACAATTTCTTGAATTTCACTTATTGTAAGTAGTTTCATCGTACTACATCTAAGTGTGTAAGTGAATATTATTTTCTTGTATGGTTTCTTTTATCGTATTATTATCATCAATATCCTTTTTCCAATTTACAATGCTGGTTAGTATTTAGTGATTGTTTTCTCTTTATTTTGTCATCAATATGGTGTATTAAGTATTTATGCTATTACGGTCATGGATTGTGGCAACCAACGTCTTTTGCAAATATCATTATTACGTAAGTAAGTATAGACATACTTAACTATAGTTTGGACCCTCTGTCACAGTGACCAGGAACAGTCACAGCGATAGTAATTATTCTTTTATTGTAAGTAATCACTTGTTTTATTAATTTGTATTGTCACTGTCACCGTTAATGACAATGTGGCTATGAATTTAAGTACATACATATCATACTATCTATAAATCGCTATCTAACAATCGGATTTGACCGGATTTACTTCCTTTTACATTTATTTGTTATTCCTTACTTGTAATCTAGCATTTCCACTTGAATGGTCGTTTTCATTCCCCTTTTATATTAAGTTCTTTTATGCGGTTCGAAGTAATTTCTTTCACCTTTTCTATTTTGCTCATGTATTTCTACGATGTTTTGCAAAGGTATCGTGATTATATATTTTACTTAGTATTATACCTGCACTCAATTGTTGGTGAACATTATGTATGGGCGTGTGCGTTGGAAAATTGCTCATTCGTTTGTGGTAGGATTTAAGATTAGCACTGTAATTGTGGTGGAATTAAATGAACAAGCTCACTATTCTTCCCTTGAATTCCAAAGAGCACAATAATCAAATTTGTCCGTTCGCATTATAAATAATCTTGCATAATTATTACATACATATGTGTTCAAATATTTGAATGTATGTATTTTAATTATTTCACTGTTTTCAATTTTGAAACTGAAATTCAATAAAATTTTTATATAAATCACAAACGCATTAAATATTGTATTTTCCTTTCTAAGGTATTGTTGAAAATTTTAAAAAATGAATGAGTAAAAATGTCAAGGAATAATCCATTTTTTACTTTTCTGAATTTCAATATGCGAAATTCGATTAAAGGTAGCTTAAAGTTGTTGCATTTTTTCAATGTGAATTAAATTAAATTATTTCTTTTCGACTTGAAACAATAAAAAGGAAACACAAACTTGGGAAATTGATGCGTCCGATGAAATTGCTAAAATACAGTTTTTGAATATAATGAAGAGGCGTTGACTTCATGTGAATTCCCAAGACGCAGATAATGTCCGCAGAAACAAGGATATACTCGTAGGTACAAGAGAAGCAACTTCCTTCACTGGTTTACGCCATTGCACGTATATCTAGCACTGTCAAATCCCAATGGCTACCAGTAAAAATAACTTCAGAGCTTTTTTCTCTGAACTGCTATTAATTATAATCATAACTAATGATTTTATATTTTAAAGTCTTTTATCAAATTGATACACATGTTTCTTTTATTTAAACTTAAATAGTTTAGTACATACATATATTTGATTCGATTAGTTTTAGGTTTTACTTTTACAAACGGTGTCATTTTTAGAACCGATTTGTTAGTGTCAACTATCAAATGAGAGTAACCCATCAACATCGGCCGTTTAAACTACATTTCCTGATCTTTATGCTAGTTGCAGCATAAAGATCAGGAAAGAAACGCACCATCTTTCCAGCAAGAACAATAATTCTCAAACAGTGTTGCCGTAGTATGGAAAGAAAGTAATACTAAGTGTAGTAATTACTATCAATATTGCACATTTTTTGTTTGCGCTTATTTATACTACATGTAAATCGGACTTTTCTTGTAAACTATAAAATTTTTTGTGTTTATTTAAATGTCTTTTACATTGTAAACGTAGTAGTAGTAGGAGAAATAGTAGTAGAAGTAAGTAGTATTGCACATTTTTTATACAATTGCATCGCAAATATTTTATTTTCACGGACATAATATCACGATTATTAAAAGCTGTCAAATTCGTTTCAGTTCAAATAAAGTTTTATATTGTTTCAGCAATGATAAAATTCAAATGTGTTATAATTATTATATATGGAATTATATACGGATATATTATTATTATGTATACATACATATGTGTGAATATATACACAAATATACATAATGTATATAAATATATATAAGATATATATACTTGAATGTATATTTGAATGTATATTTGAATGTATATACGCAGTAGGTATACAAGTGTAATTACTTAGATATCAAAAATTATTACTTACAAAAGCTTATTTAGGTCCATTGTATATAAAAAATTTGCATTGAATTGAGTGAAAACGTAAAAATTGTCTTTTCACTAAGGAATTAAATTACTGTAACGTTTCAGTAAAACACATGTCAAAATTTTGTAAAAATTAGAATAAATTATTGCAACTCATAAGAACGATGGCAGCTCTACTACATAGCTTGATGACGGTGCTAACAAGTTATGTTCAGACAAGACAAGTGTGCAAGGAAATTTTAGTACAGTGTTCATAAAATGTATTCCGTACGGTGAAATTCTTATTTCACATTTTTATACCCTGCATAATGCAATATGCATGGTATATTCATTTCGGTCAGATGTATGTGTCCACTTGAAGGAATCTCCGGAGATATAGACATAGATATATATTCGTGATCAGCGTCGATTAAATTTTCGATTTAACGATGTCCGTCCGTCCGTCCGTCCGTGCGTCCGTCTGTCTGTCACCTGGCTGGTTCGCACGATAACTTGAGTAAATATTGAGCTATTTCGATGAAATTTGGCATAAGCAATCTATGATCCAAGGGTACGGAGGGGATTGATATTGGGCATGATCGGCCAATAACCACGCCCACACCAAGCATTCAAAGCGACTAACCTCGAAATTTTCAAAATCTTTAACTTGCTATAACTCACATAATATACCACTTGGGACAACAATATTTGGCACATAGAGTTATATTATACTACTATATAACCTCGCCAAAAGTGGTTGAGCCACGCCTACTTTTTAGCGTAGCTCTCATACAAAGTGTCTGTACTTCTTTTAAATTGAAACAGCTGTAACTTCTACAATCTTCTGTTCAGAATAACCATAATTGACACTTAGATTAACATGGTAGTCGGAAATAATATGGCAGAAAATCAGTGTGCCACGCCCACTCCTTTTTGGGTCTCCCATACAAAGTTGCGGAAATTAAAAAAAATGTTACCGGTTATAACTTGCTAACTATTCAGCGTAGAATAACGAGATTTAAGGTGTGGATTAGTATTGTACGAGCAACTAGGCTGACAGAAAATGGGAGCACCATGCCCACTGTTTATCGTAGCCCCCATACAAATTTTAAATTGAAACAGCTGTAACTTCGGCAATCTTCTATCTAGAATAACCATAATTGACACTTAGATTAACATGGTAGTCGGCAAAAATCTGGCAGAAAATCAGTGTGCCACGCCCACTCCTTCATGAGTCTCCCATACAAAGTCAAGGGAATTAAACTAAAACTTTTAAGCTCCATAACTTACAAACCATTTAGCGTAGGACAACGAGATTTAAGGTATGGATTAGTATTGTAGGAGCAACTAGGCTCACAGAAAATGGGCGCACCACGCCCACTGTTTATCGTAGCCCCCATACAAATTTTAAATTGAAACAGCTGTAACTTCGGCAATCTTCTGTCTAGAATAACCATAATTGACACTTAAATTAATATCGTAATCGGCAAAAATCTGGCAGAAAATCAGTGTGCCACGCCCACTCCTTCATGAGTCTCCCATACAAAGTCGAGGTAATTAAACTAAAACTTTTAAGCTCCATAACTTACAAACCATTTAGCGTAGGACAACCAAATTTAAGGTGTGGATTGATATTGAAAAATTAATTAGATATACCAGAAAGAGATACGTCACGCCCACTTTTTATATATCTTCCGTATAAAGTCTTGGATTTATCTTAAACATTAAAACACCCATAACTTACTAATTAATACGCCTAGGTCAACCCATTGCAACCTATGTAGTTTAGTATTATAGGCAGAAATTGATCCTCCAAAATTGGTGAGGTACGCCTGCTTCTTAATGTAGGTCCTATACAAAGTAGTGGAAGAAAAGGATGGATATACGAGCAAACTTTTTATATATATCTCTACATATGCAGGGTATAATTTGGTCGGCCCCAGCCGACTGTAAGGAGATTTTTTTAAATTTGCATCGTTTGTAACATATTGTAACAATGTCGTCGGAGTGTAAAACAAGTGAAAACGTTCTAAATGGAAAGTCAGGAAGTTTCAATTGTGAGTGGAATGTTAAATATTTGTGTCAGCATAGTGGAGGTGATTCTCAGTGTCTACTTTGCAAAAAACATATACTTTGTAAAGCGTTTAATAGAATTTCGGATATAAATTTTGAATCTGTAATGCGAATTGTCACAGCAAATGCTATAGAGCCAAATACAGACTTTATTACTAGCAATAAACAAAATAAAATGAATAAAAACGATTTGTAAAATCAGAGAGTTTATTTTTTAAATTAAGGTATATTCTGAGAACATTAGTGAAGTATAAATGTAAATTAATTTACACACATTGTTTGTATTTTATCCACTGTGTAGGCACATATGTATATGGCCTCATGCTCTCTCATTCTCTTTCTCACGTTTGTGTTAGAGTTGTAAAACGGAGTATGAGAAATTGTATTGCGCTCTTCGTCCGTTCTTCGCCCTTCATGCTGGCTCTTGGTTGCTCCCCTCACCTAGCACTCAAATGTGCTAAGCTGGCTTGTACGTGCAAAAACTTCCTAGGAGCTACTGTGCACATCACTGATTTAGAGTATTGGACTTGTGGTAATTTCGTTAAATCGAAACACTTTGTTCACGTTTTTATAATAATTTACAAAAATATTTCACTTTTTAGGTTTCTTATTTAATGAGAAATACTTTATTACAATTTTGTTCATAAAATAGTCACAGATAGCGTATTTAAAATTTAGAAGCATTTAAAAGTTAGAAGGCATTCTAACACTAGAATCTCATTTAAAGGCGTCTATAACTTGGAACAGTGTTAATTTTAGGACGCATTCTAAATCGTTCAAATCTAATATTATCAGGACTATAACTAAGGGTCTATTAATTCAAACTCATAACTTCAACAAGAATGAAATTATTTGTATTTATCACAACAACTTTTATTTGTTAAAGATATATATTCTATATTTATTAATAAATAAATCCCTGCTTTAGACGAATTAGAATTGGAGATGTCGGATCATTGCTTAAGGGGCAGTTATTCAACAAAACAATACATAATTTGTTTTATTCTTAATTCAAGTAATATTTTACATGCAACCGCTCTTCTCCTTTATTTTTTATTTGCCAAACAGCATAAATAGCCACTTCTTTTCAAAACACCGACAATAGATAAATGAAAAGCAAAACAAAAACAAAAAGCAAATCAAATTGACGATCAATGCGAATAGCAAGCATCAACCTCTACAAAATACTTAGCTGCAGTATGGCTACAATGTCACTATGCTGATGAAGTTGAGAGGGATAATTTACTAACACTGATTGTATTGTAATAACAATAATAATAACAACAACAATATATGTATAGAAAAAAGCACCAAGAGAATAACATCTCAAATATAATAAAGATGTGATGTTCATATGATGTGATGTTAATTAATGTGATCTTATGCATGATGACTCTCGCGTTTGCCCTTTCTTTTTGTCATTTATTTTATTGACAAAAGCTAGCTACACAAAAGTCTGTGCTGAATGGACGTCTTTGGGGGGATATATATATATATATATATATAAAGCAATCCAAACAAACAAAAAATGAAAGAAACATCAACGACAATATCGAAATTATTTATTTTATGGTTATGAAAATTATGTATATGTATGTGTGTGCATTTGCATGCAATTCACAAACAGTGTCATGAAAGAGCACATATTATTTTTTTATTATTTCATGCATACATTCATCGTGTGTGTGTGTGTGTATGTTGAGAATTTCGTCAAACAACATCATTTACAATGCAATGAACAGATCAGATGGGATGAGAGCGTAAAGGGCGCAAGGTGGCTAATTATGATAAATGTCTTCCCATGTGATACTCGTATATACGACGACATATTTTTAAATCTTACTATGCTTAGAAACGTGTATGCGATTAAGGGAAAGATAGAGCGAGAGAGATATGTATATATTCAGATATGTGTCTGTAAACTTATGTATATATTTATTTTATTTTTGACAACAACCACAGCAAAAACAATAACACATCAATAACAATGATATTCATAACAATGATGATATTATTTTGTAGTTTGTAATTGTCATTTGTAGGTTGCGGCATAAATTATAAAAGGTCTCTATTGTCATCGGCAGTCACATACGACATTTGAATGTATGTAAGTACATTTTATCGGGAAGGGGTAGATGCAACACTGCACGAGCATATGAGAAAATTTATTAAATACCTACATAAATACATATGAAGCTGATGATGATCATGATAACCGCAAATTTAACATACCAAAAGAATTTTAATTACATACAAATTGTTTAACAATAACAATTACTAACAACAACAAAAGCTTTCGTCTCTATATTTCTTCTACTCTTTATTCAATTTGGTTTTTTTTAATGAACAAACAAACAAAAATATACGTTTAAATTACAAAAGGTGAAGAAGCGAGGCTTCAATGATTAATATTTAATTTTTTGTAGTGTGGGTTACGCTATAATAAAATCAATCAGTCTTTTACTACGGGGATTATTTTTATAATTGAAGATTTATTGTACGCAGAGTCGTATCGGTCTGGAATTTTTCATTGTTCTAACTTTTAATTTATACAAAACAATATAAAATTGTTAACAGCTTCTTCAGTTAGCTATATTGACCCTTTATCCGCGGTAGTTCTATATTCACTGGAAAAATTTCTTCCATTTGCGTAAAATGTTTTCAACTTTTCATCTATCGAACGCTGCCTCCATACTAGGTGGATCAAAAAGTTTGAAATAAGTGAAAGTATAAAATATTATATTTTTTGGCTAAATTCGGTTTTATTTTTCAACATACATTCTTTTTAAAGCAATACAGTGTGTCCAATGAATGTCTAACTTTTTTATTCCATCCAAAGAGTAGTCTTTCGAATATATTTCACTTTCCGCTATGAGTTCCTCATTTGAATGGCTGGAGAACCAGTTCAAACCCGATTTCGTTCAATTTTGATTGCGCATATATCAATGTTATGGTGATGAGCAAATGCAGCACCCAATACGCGCAGAGCTTCTTCATACCCAAAATATCATATATGATATTGAACACAGTGGGTGCCGTAGCTCAGTGGTTAGTGTGTTCGCCTTCTGATCTGCAGGTCGTGATTCAATCCCCGGCTGATGCATAACAAATTTAATATCGATAAGATTTTTCTTTCGAATGCTACCAACCTGTCGGCAAGCAATTGGCAATTCTTCCGACAGTAACAACTTACCATGAAAAAGCTTCTTAAAGAACTCTGTGACAAAAAGTGATGTCACAAGTGTTCTGCCGTTCGGAATCGGCTAAAATAAGTAGGTCCCTTCTAATATTGTCCAAATTTAAGACGCACAACAGTAATGGAAGAGAAGCTCGGCCAATGAGCCCTTTGGGGCTTTAAGTGCCACATATTTATTTTATTTTTTTTTTATTGAACACAAAGCATTACATCATTGTGGTTTCAGCCAGCTCCCTCACTTTCCGTATGAGCTGTTCAACATAATATCATGGATTTTTCCACGTTTTCTGGTGTACTGTAGTGATGAGTGATTTCTCACTATTGGTGATTGAAAAATCGCTAATAGTGATTTCTACTGCTAGTCAAAAGTAATCCAAATAATAGTCCAATTCCACTAGACACAGAGTAACACTTTCTCCTCATCCTCAAGGCAAACAGTATTGTCACGAAATCTTGCAAATCATTTTGTACTGTTCTAAGCTTCAACTTGCCTATCGACATCCATCTCTTATAAAATTGATACATACTGAATGATAGCTTTTATACGACGAAACTTATGTAATATAAACAGCAATGACTACAAATACCCAAAATAGCGCCGAAATTAATGCGTTTAACTATGTTTCTTAATGCAACCAACACATGAGAGATTTTATTTAACTAAATATCAAACTTAGAAAACTGCAAGTGTAAACAAACATGAATTTGCCATCTTCATAAGTGTGTTTTATGCCGAAGTCGTCCATATACAAGAATATATAAAACCCAATTAGCGATCGTGATAGCTCTAAATAATCACCATGATTTAAAAATCGCAATCGCTCCTTTCAACGATCTGAAAATACACTATATCTCTCATCACTAGTGTACTGACGTCTGTTGAGCATCGGGTCATCGGTGCTTGTATAGCCACAACGATATTATTTATATTGGCGGTTGAGTGTCCGGATTATACTTATCATAGCTTGGCTTTGATCTCGGTTATCTATTTCTTCCGTAAATAATAGTGTTCAATCAGAACACGAAACAGGCCCAAATCGCTGAAATTTTGACAGACGTGGAAGATAAAGATTTCATGTATGGTTACCGTTAGTGTAACCATCGCCATCTCCTTAGTTTATTCCAAACTTTTGATGCACGTAGGGTCCAAAGCTTTTTTTGTTTTGTGCCAAAAATCAGATAAAATGATATCAAGATTGTTTAACCTTCAAGCGCTCTTTGTGTCAATTTAACACAATTTTTTAAAAATGATTCTGACACCTGAGATTTTGGTTCAATGTATAAATCGTAAATGAACTTTATGTTTTATGTGTTATATTTTTGACAATAGATGTCTCTTAAAGGCTGTTCAATAAATATAAATACAAGGAGACATAAATGACTCAAATGTAATTTAAAATGAGATTAGCTTGAGGATTAAAAGCGTTTAACACTTTCGTGTATGTGAGAGAGATGCCGGTGGGCTCATACCTTGGTTGGGTTGATGTTCTGATTTGTAACTGCTACTTCAAACACCGACTGCTTCTTGCCTTGTAATAAATTAAAATTATTTTATTAATTAATCGTTTTTGAATATTGAAATAATAAGTAATACAAATTAAAATCTACTTGACTATGTTTTCGGGTAACGTAATTTTCCGCCTTCATCTTTTCCAATTGCAAACTATTGCTGTTGATGACTGATGTCAAATCTTGCTGTTGTTGTCGGTGATTTTCTTCCATTTATTCTGATGGTTAATTGTTGTTGTTATTGTTATGGTTGATGTGATGGTGGTGCTGCAGCTTCTTGCTGTTGCTGTTGTATTTGCATCAGCACACTTTTTCTCACATTCTAGATTGTTAAGCCTTTCGTTGGTGGCCAATATCATTGTTCAAGATGTATGTTTAAATCGAATTTCGATTTATTTAATTAATTTGGTTATCGAGAGAAATTCCGTATTGAGACGGAAGAGAAATGCACGTAAATTGCAAACCAATTGTTTCTCGTGTATATCACTTTGTACAATGAAACAAATACTCGAGATATACTTGTATATATACGAGACAAATATCATTTATTATATACACAATTTATTATTAAAACGAACTAAAATATGTTCCAGAATGGAAATTATTAATTATATTATAAAGTACAAAAACACTCGAGATAAAAAAATGAACAAAAAAATGCGCGCACTTTTCGTGTCGGGAAAAATATAAGTAAGTTAAAAAAGAAGAACAAGAACAAACGAATCGACTGCTGGCTGATCAAGTCAGAGTTGCATTCGCCTTCTATAAAGGTGTCACCCAAATTAAGACAGTGCGCGCAATGTAATTTTCTGGCGTAGACAACTTTATTACACTTAGAAAAAAAAAGTTGCAAAGCTAGCATCTAACCGTCGTACCGCACTCCAAACTGTGATAAAATCAAATAATTTCTACCTCTGCAATGAACATTTTTTTAAATGATTCTATAGAAATTACTATTAAATGAGTGAGGAATTCTCTTTAGATTTATTATAAAATTTTATTCATTTCATAGTGGAAAAAGGTAAAAGTATAATTATAGGACATTTTTTTAGTGAAAAACTATTCTAATACTGTCCAAATTTATAGGGGGTTGTATTTATTCATAAAACATTCACAAAACGTGGCATTACTAGTACTGCTTTGAGGTTGTGTAAATTTGAAAAACATGTATATACTTTTAAGTGCTGTCACTCAATCTTAAACAAATATTATTTGCAAGTGTTTGTACCAAAAAATTATATTTGTGGAAAGATAGACTTCTGCTTCTGTAAACTTGAAAATTTCGCATTAACTACACGCATTCCTCAACCGTAGGTATAAGTATAGTCTGATACAATAGCTTGATTATAACAAATGCAGAAACACAGGAACCTATGAAAGCTTTATCAATTTGTTGAATCTTTGCAAATAAGTACAAAATAAATAAATAAATGACCCATCCATCGCATCTCGTGAAGAGTGGTGATATCAGCCTACTGGATAGAGGCACTTTCCAAATATATATATATATATATATATATACACGGAGAGAATTATTTTTCTATAATTGAGAAAATTACTTTCTCAACAGGAAATTAGAAAAAAATGGCCCATATAGTCAATTTTGACTTGATTTTTTAATTATTTACTAAAGTTATTTACTTGATAATAAGAATACGAGTTTCTTATTTATTTAAAAATTGAAAACAATAACAACCACAAAGAAAAAAAGTTTTTAGAAATCTTCTTCTTAACACTTAATCTATATATTCTTAGCTATCAAAAAATAAAGAAGAAACTGATTTCTTGTGATAATTCAAACATTTCTTATTTGCATGAAATTAAATACAGTAAAAGCAGACAAAGCCAAAAAAGCATGCAAGTAAATAGTTTCTCATTGTTAGAAAAATTTTCTTACCAATCAAAAAAATAAATAAGAAAATAATTTCTAACCCTAAGTAAAAATGTGTGCTTCCCAAATGAATATAAGCCTTGTCGATTTGCCATTGGCCAGCGAAGAAGCAGAGCTTACTATGATTTAATATGTTTTTACTAGGATTGGATTGTGTTCACATAGATTTTGTTTTTGTAAATTAACGGCAGTTGTTTGCCCGTCTGATGCAATAAAATTACACACTGAGCCTTTCAGTGTGTAATTTTATTGCAACAAGTGCGGTTATCAAATCAGTGTGAATAAAATAATTTGATAAATTCTAATTATGTGCGCAACGCTACAAGAAATATTAGCAGATTGGGAGATGTCCCATATAAGTTCGCAGTTAAAGTGTAAATTACGTTTATCAATTTGTGAATAAATAATTAAAGAAATTTTAATTTTTTTAAAGCGTTTGGAATTGAAAATGCAGACTGCTTGCTTTATATAACAGAAAGTGACTTGGATGTGATTTTTCGCGACGATTTGCGATCTAAAATGAAATTTCGTTTTAAGTTGAACGAATGGCGTAAACAAAACGTAAGATTGGAATTGTTGAAATTTAGAGTTGTGAGCTAATAAAAACTTTTACAGGGAAATGACGATTTCTCTAATTTATGTAATATACTTTTGCGAATAGAAAACCTACTAAATATTCACTGCGAAGCACCTAAACAAAGTAACATAGAACCTACGCCCGGTGTGAGTTATTACGTAAGTTAACTGATATCTACAACAAGGTCATCAAAAAGAAGTACATAAGTAACATATTTCTTAAACAATTAAATTTTTTCGTTAAAATAAATCTAGAATTTGGAATCTTACCTTTCACAAAAATCTGAGAAGCTACTACAACACTTTGTTATGCAAAATAACCCATCAATCTTGTCACAAAAAGGAAGAGCACATATAATTGAAAATGTAATCGAGCACTACACATCCAGAAACCTTCTCATGGTGGAAAGCGATTTTTTTAATGTGGCGAAACAAATTTGTGAAAAATTCCCCGGAGAAAAGCTTGTGAGTTCATTAAAATTTTTAAAGAGCCGTTTCTCACTACGTTTATTTATTTACTGCTTAAATCTTAGGATATTTACTATAATAAAGTAGGAAAATATCCATCTGGAAAGTTATATCATTCTTATAAAAACTCTGTGTCACGTCTACGTAAAGAAGGCCTATTTCCCTTAAAAAACAAACGCCACCTAGAAAATTCGGGGTCTTTATTGCAATTATCAGATACAGCGGCTCTGTCGGCTTCTTCATCGATTTTATCTGATATCTCAAATGACGAAGATAAGGAATGGTTGAAGTATTATTGCGAACCCTGGGATGAACTTCAGAGACGTTGGATACAAACTCTGGATTACAGGCGAATTTCAATTAAAAATAACAAAGGAAAGAGCTTAAGCGAAATTTTGGCTGAGTGGCCAGCTTACAAAAAAGGATTCGGCAAGGCCTTGGTGAGTATATCTGCAATTAGCTATATGAAACAAAAACAAAATCTTTACATAAAACCTCATAATTTTTATTTGCGTAGATCGATATTGATTTCAATAGTGTTTATGGTGGTAATTGTAACGGCCTTCACTCAAAGTGGGACGCATTCTGCAAACTTTTTTCGGAAAAAGCGCACTTTTTAATCAAGGACAAATACAATTTAGAGATTTTATCAAAACTTGATGGTATTCAAAACAAAGGTAATGCATATATCATTACAAATTTTTTGAATTCAATTTTTTAATTTTTCCAACATTTCCTAATTTTAGATTTACGGGATGCTACAATATTCGATTTACTGTCGTCCATACTTCCACCTTCTTCCGTGATTAAAGAGAAGAACAAAAATTGTTGGAAGCCTTCAATAACCGACTCTCAGCATCAATTTATATTAAGTGAAAAGTGCAAGTGATTTGCAGATATCTCTAAATAGTCTTTCGAAGCAGTTGGCGGAGTATGGAATGCAGCTTCAGCCCTTAATTGTGTTAATTTGTGGCGACGATCCCAGTGAGTTACAAATAATAGGTGTGTTCGACGACATTAAATATCAATATACGTCTATTCTTGAGGCAGTTTCCAATATTTTTAAATTACATTTTATTTTTGACTTACAATATCAAAAATTCTGTCTTTACGTTTGGGAATTCATCCAAACTTTCTTCTTTGAAATTGATTCAAAACGCATTTCTCCGAGAGTCAGTGTAATAGTACCAGAATTTTCATAATTCTTTAAAATGTTTATTTACTTTGAATGCAAAAATAGTTTTAGATCAATTAACGAACTTACAATTCATTTAAAATATGTTCACTCGAAAAAACCATATGGAATATTTAGATGTAATCAGAAAAAATGCTTGCAAAAATTTTCAAGTCTTAAAACTTTTAAAAGGCATTTAGAAAAAATGCATAGTCATATTGAAAAACCAGTAATTGAAACTGAAACACTAAATTCAGGAAACTTAAGTGAAATTGCAGAATCTTCAAGTCTATATAATTATAATTGTCCGTCCAATGGCTCGGACACAAAAGAATTTTATTCTAAGCATTTTATTAATTGTATTGAGCAAGAATACCTTAAATTTATTTCATATTTATAAGCACAGAGCGATTTAACTAGGAAACATGTGCAGGAAATCACATGTGGTGTGAAAAATATTTTGGAACTTGTGCTACAGCCAATATTAAACATGTTCACCTTCTCATTTGAATTTGCATACAAAGAAAAACTACAGACTTTTATAAATGAATGCCTTGATATATTTGAGTCATTTAAAAGCGAATTTAAGTTTAACAGTTATTTGTTAAATAACAATTTAATACAGAATCCGATTAAATTTATTTTTGATTCTGTAATAACAGAAACCATTTCTAACGGGATAGCTAGTGTATCAACTAAAAATTTTGGTGGCACTCTGTTGCCTATTAAATTTCAAATCAAAAGATATTTTGAATTACCTAATATGCTAAAGAGCCACTTAAGTAGAATTGAAAAACTAAGTAAGGGTAGCTGTAACCGCATAGAAAGCTTTTTCGATGGTGAATTGTGGAAAGATAAAGTATCAAAATTTGCAAATAGAAAGATAATCCCACTCTTCTTATACTACGATGATTTCGAAACGAATGACCCCATAGGGAGTCACACGTGCACACAAAGTATATCTGCCTTTTACTACCTTTTTCCATCCACATCTCCTGAAGAAGCATCAAAACTTACTTCAATCTTTCCAGCAATGTTTTTAAAAGCCAAACACTTTAAAGAGTTTGATATAAATACTGTTCTAAGCACACTAGTTAATGAATTAAAATCGTTAGAAGACGAAGGCTTAGAAATTGAAACAGATCATGGTCCTCAAACTATCCATTTTATACTTGGGTTGTTAATCGGTGACAATTTAGCTTTAAATACCCTTTTAGGGTTTTCAGCATCCTTTTCTCATAACTATTTCTGTAGGTTCTGTACAATGAAAAAAATATGTACACATAGTGCCACTATAGAAGACGCACATCTTCTGCGAATAGAAAGTGGATTTAACATGCAACAAACCAAGATGTCATATAATGAAACAGGAATATTATTTTCTTCAGTGCTTAATAAATTGGAATCTTTCCATGTAGCGAGGAATTTTTCTGTCGATGTTATGCATGACGTTTTTGAAGGGGTGATAAAATACGGATTAATAAACGCTATAAAGTACTTTATTGAAAATGATTTTCTATCTTTGCAAGACCTTATTAATCGTTCTACATTTTTTAATTATGGAAACATTGCTGGAAAGAACAAGCCTAAAGAAATTTCGTATTTGAACTTAAGAAGTGGAAAACTAAATATGACAGCAAGGGAATCATTACTTTACTTAGAATTTTTTACCTACTTTATAGGTGATTTGATTCCACAAGAAAACCCTGTATGGAAATATGTATGTACTTTAGAAAAAATGGTGCGCTTAATACTTTCTTCAGTTTTTACTGAAGAGGATATAAATAATCTTAAAAGTATAATTGCGGTTCATCATCAGCAATACATAACTCTATTTAATGACAGTTTAAAACCAAAACATCATTTACTTACGCACTATCCAACACTCATACGAAAATCCGGACCTTTAAAATATTTATGGTGTATGCGTTTTGAGTCAAAAAATAAAGAAATTGTCGATTATGCGCATGTAAATTCTTCAAGAATAAATTTATCATATTCTCTAGCAAGGAAATGTTGTATGAAATTTTCTAACATTATTTTAAATTATAATACAAAATCAGACTATATCGCCAGTTTTTCTAAAACCGTTAATCAGAATTTCCACAAGCTTACACAACTTTTTAATTTTGAAATTATAAATGCAGAATTCGCAGAGAGCTTTACATTGAAAAGCACTCTCTACAAAATTGGCTACTTTTTATACATTGAAGCAAAACTTTATGAAATACTTGATATTGTAAAAATGCCAGATGAAAACATTTATTTTATTTTAAGAGACATTGAAATTTCTAGTTTCCATGATCATTTTATGTGCTACTTTGTAAATGGCAAAACTAATAATTTTATGAAAGTAAATGTTAAGGATTTTACATGTAAGCCATTGCAAACGCATGTGCTACCAAATGGTAAAATAGCATTTAAGCCTAACCTACTGTAAAATTTATTGTATACTTAATAAAACTTTAAAAAATAGCACAATCTTTTAATTTGCAGGGTTAAAGAATACAAACTATTTCTTTATTCCAGAAAACATTTTCCTGTTAATTTGGAAATAATTAAGTAAAAAAATTTCTGAAATTAAGAAAAAACTCCTGTTTTAAAAAAAAACATTTCTTTTTTATTTTAAGATAATTAAGAAAAGTGTTACTTGTGAATAAGAAAGTGAATTCTTATTTACTTCAGATAATTAGAAAAAAATTTACTTATTAACAAGAACTGTTTTCTTGTCAACTTGGAAATAAATAAGAAAGATTTTTCTTAAATTACAAAATATTTTCTTGTCTTACAAAAATATTTTTTTTTTTTTTTTTAAATTAAGAAAAGTTTTACTTGTGAATAAGAAAATGAATTCTTGTTTATTTCAGAGAACTAGGAAAAGTTTTACTTATTGACAAGAAAATGTTTTCTAGGTTTTTGAAAATAAATAAGAAAATACATTTCTTATTTATAAGGAAATATTTTCTAAGTTCAATATTGGACCAACATTTTCTTGATTTCGCTTTGGCCCAAGAAAATAATTCTCTCCGTGTATATATATATATATATATATATATATATATATATATATATATATATATATATAAATAAATATATATATATATATATATATATATATATATATATATATAAATATATAATATATAATATGTAATATATAAATATATATATATATATATATATATATATATATATATATATATATATATATATATATATATATATATATGTGGCACTAAAAGCCCCGAAGGGCTCATTGGCCCAGCTTCTCTTCCAATACCAATACGACCTACAAATCAGTAGGCCATCACACTAACCACTGAGCCACTTTCCAAATAGAGGTGTCTAATATTTCATATATTTCATATATTGCATATCCGTAAATTATGGTCCAAGAACAAACTGGCTGACGAGCACTGAGTTGACTTGTGATGAATTCAACAAGGATTGGGCTTGTCTCGCCAGGCTGAGGCTGTTAGACACGTTATCTGTATCTAGTTTGAACACATCATTTAATTAGAAAACATCAAACGTAACAAAATTTAAGCGTTGACGAATAAGTGTATCTTAGGGTTTCTGCAGAAGATATAGCGCATTATGAAGTTCTGATCAACTTTGAATCATACATAAATCTTAAACATGTTTGGAGAATTTAAAAGAATCTTTGCGGCTACATTTTCAGCGAACATTCATTTAATTAAGCATGCCGCTTTATGATTTTATTTTATTTTATATTTTATTTTATTGCTAATATTTATGCTCTATTCTTTCACAGGTACATACATATGTAAGTATATTGTAAATTTCAATCACAGCAACAATAACACATGTCACCATGCAAATACATGCAAATCTACATATGTATAGTATGATGATATGTATATGTTATGTGCAGTATACGAGTATTTGTGTAGGCATGTCTTATAAAGGGCTGTAATAATTTTTACAACAGCACGTTCAAGTTAAAGTGCTTTATTTTGATTTGTTTTTCCCCTCACTCCTCTTCCTCCTTTTTGTAATGCTATGTACTTGACTTGGGCTTTTCTGTATTAAATGCATATATCTACATACGAGTATTGTGTATTGTGCATGAACATTGTTAATGTTGGTCTCTTTTTGCTTGCTTGTTGCTTTGTTCAAGGCATTTAAAGTGTTACAGATGAAGCAGAGTGTTGCAAATGTGCATGAAGACATAAAGTATGAATAAAAGATTTATTAAAAATGTTCTGGCGGATTTAATTTGGTGATGTTTACTGTTGTTATTGCTGCTATTGCAATGCCATACGAATAATAGCAATAAGAACAATAAGAGTATGCACGTACGTACGTACATACCTAGAGTTATAGAGAGAATGAGAGAAAGAGAGAGAGAGAGATAGAGACACACAGAGGAGCCACTCATACAAAAGGATGCCGAATCTTTTATGCTTTACAGAAAAACTGAAAATATTAAGTTTTTATGGATTTTCCAGCGAATGCGTATGCATAAAATGTATGTATTCATTTCAGTTTTATACATACACATACTACTTTTTAATAAGTTATAGTTGCAACCACAACAAAAGCAATAATACATGCATACATCATATCACATCATATGATGATCATGCTGATCATGATGATCAATAACATCATTATTAGCATGGCAAGTGTATATGTATGTAACATATGTAGGTACATACACATACTGTATTGTTTTGTATTTATGATCAAAGGACCCTAGACACTATAGTTGTATCCATGTCAGTAGGGATTTACACATTGCATTTTATTATTATTGTATTATTAATTTAATTTTTTTGTAATCCTTTTAAAAAATTTTTCTACGATTATGCATTATGCATGATTTCCAAAAAAATTAATCAATATTTAATAATTTTCGTATTAGATTTTGAAGTTTTACTTCAATTAATTTGTTAATAAATTTTTTTACTGCAGTATAACTGAACTACCGAAATGGATAAAATAAAAAATAAACAAATCTACACATCTACATTCTGAGCAATAATGTCTAAGGTTCTAGTATATCTTAATGGTATACGTACCTATCATATCATCTCTAAACGGAGCTAACCAAAATTCACTATATTCAATTATAGAAACTTGACCACCTTTGTTGATCAAAGCTCACTTTTTGAGTTGTTCAACAACAATACTTTCTTTCTGTGTCCGTCGACATAACACTTTAATTCAATTTTATTAACTACTATATTGACCGACAAAGTTTAAAATACTTTACAGAGACAAGTAAAATAGCAAATTATTGAAAATATATTACGAATAAATGCACGCTATTAAAAATAATACCTCTTTTAATGAACACTTAATTGATCGTTTATTTTTTCTAATTCTAACTTTATATAACTTTTAATTGTAATAAATACTAATATAGCATTTAATTCGATGTTTATGGTAAGAAAATTGAGTAGCTATATTCTAATCATTCACATTTTTATCCGACCTCTATCTCATATGAAATTATTTTTTTATATTTTATTTATCTCATATGAAATTCCAATTTATTCGATATCTGGCGAAACGAATGGAAAAAATCTCCTTACAGTCGGCTGGGGCCGACCAAACTATACCCTGCATATGTAGATTGATATATAAAAAGTTTACTCGAATATCCAACTTTTCTTTTATTTCCACTTTTCGAGAAACAATTTTTGCATATACTACTAATTTACACCCGAAATGTGGTTGACTTTGACGAAGTAAAAGGATTTTAAGATAATTCCGAGGCTTAGTATGGGAGCTATATAAAAGTGTAGTGTAGTGTAGTGTGTAGTAAATCCAATTAATTTTTCAACGTTAATCCACACCTTAAATTTGGTGTCCTAGACAGAAGCATACAGAAGTTACAGCTATTTCAATTTAAAAGAAATTAGGTCATTTTGTATGGCGGCTACTATCAACAGTGGGCGTGGCGCGTCCATTTCCTGTGAGTCTAGTTGCTCCTACAATACTAATACATACCTAAAATCTTGTTCTTTTACGCTAAATGGTTTATAAGTTATGGAGCTTAAAAGTTTTAGTTTAATTTCCTCCACTTTGTATGGAAGACTCATGAAGGAGTGGGCGTGGCACACTGATTTTCTGCCAGATTATTTCCGACTACGATATTAATCTAAGTGTCAATTATGGTTATTTTAGGCAGGAGATTGCCGAAGTTACAGCTGTTTAAATTTAAAAGAATTTCAGTCATTTTGTATGGGGGCTGCAATAAACAGTGGGCATGACGCGCCCATTTCCTATGACCCTAGTTGCTCGTACAATACTTATCCATACCTTAAATCTCGTTGTCCTACGCTAAATGGTTTGTAAGTTATGGAGCTTAAAAGTTTTAGTTTAATTCCCTTGACTTTGTATGGGAGACTCATGAAGGAGTGGGCGTGGCACACTGATTTTCTGCCAGATTTTTGCCGACTACGATATTAATTTAAGTGTCAATTATGGTTATTCTAGACAGAAGACTGCCGAAGTTACAGCTGTTTCAATTTAAAATTTGTATGGGGGCTACGGTAAACAGTGGGCGTGGTGCGCCCATTTTTCTGTGAGCCTAGTTGCTCGTACAATACTAATCCATACCTTAAATTTCGTTGTCCTACGCTAAATGGTTTGTAAGTTATGAAGCTTAAAAGTTTCAGTTTAATTCCCTTGACTTTGTATGGGAGACTCATGAAGGAGAGGGCGTGGCACACTGATTTTCTGCCAGATTTTTGCCGACTACGATATTAATCTAAGTGTCAATTATGGTTATTTTAGACAGAAGATTGCCGAAGTTACAGCTATTTCAATTTAAAATTTGTATGGGGTCTAGTTGCTCGTACAATGCTATTCCATACCTTAAATCTTGTTATTCTACGCTGAATAGTTTGCAAGTTATAACCGGTAACATTTTTTTTAATTTCCGCAACTTTGTATGGGAGACCCAAAAAGCAGTGGGCGTGGCACACTGATTTTCTGCCATATTATTTTCGACTACCATATTAATCTAAGTGTCAATTATGGTTATTCTGGACGGAAGATTGTAGAAGTTACAGCTGTTTCAATTTAAAAGAAGTACAGACACTTTGTATGAGAGCTACGCTAAAAAGTAGGCGTGGCTCAACCACTTTTGGCGAGGTTATATAGTAGTATAATATAAGTCTATGTGCCAAATATTGTTGTCCCAAGTCGTATATTATGTGAGTTATAGCAAGTTAAAGATTTTGAAAATTTCGAGGTTAGTCGCTTTGAATGCTTGGTGTGGGCGTGGTTATTGGCCGATCATGCCCAATATCAATCCCCTCCGTACCCTTGGATCATAGATTACTTATGCCAAATTTCATCGAAATAGCTCAATATTTACTCAAGTTATCGTGCGAACCAGCCAGGTGACAGACAGACGGACGGACGGACGGACGGACATCGTTAAATCGAAAATTTAATCGACGCTGATCACGAATATATATCTATGTCTATATCTCCGGAGATTCCTTCAAGGGGACACAAACATCTGACCGAAATGAATATACCATGCATATTGCATTATGCAGGGTATAAAAAATGACATTATATAGGTTGCGTTTCATATTTTTCATATCTAGTTTCATGATCTAGTACGGTTTCGTCAAATCTGACATTTCCATTGGAAGGTTTGACGTTTTTAGCATAAACGCACTCAGAAGGTTCTGATGTGCAAGCGCTATTTGTGTTGTTTACAGTGACTTGAAAAATTGATATCGGACAAAAAATGCATTTAACTCGTGAACTTTTTCGAGCTATGATTTTTTACGATTTTCGAAGTAAATTATCTCAACAATCGATCGTCTTCATGCAGAATTTGGCGATGAAGCACCAACCCTCTAGACAATTTTTAACTGGTTTAACGAATTCAAGTATGGTCGCCGTTCGCTCCAGGACGAATTTCGTGAAGATCGTCCAAAATCGGTCATTGTACCAGAAACCATCGATGCTGTGCGTAAACTGATAATGAAAGGTCGATATTGTATGAACACTTAGCTGTCAGAAAGATTTATTCTCGTTGGATCCCGCATAATTTAACATTCGCTCAAAAAAGGCCCGTGCCGATTGGTGGAAAGAAATGATTAAAATTTTCGATCGCGGTGCTTCGAAAGACGTGTATAAGATCGTGAGAAGTTACGAGTAATGGATATATGTGTATAAGCCCGAAACAAAACAGCAATCGACTGTGAGACACATATTTGGAGGTGTCTCAGGTGCATACAAAGGTGTATAGACCTTCACGGAGAATACTTTGAAAAACAATAAAACCATTTTTGATGATAACCAAATATACTTTCATACATATATATATAAAAGGCAACCCTCGTACAGTCGATCGGGACCGATTTATACCCTGGGCATGTAGATGTATATATATATATATATATATATATATGTGTGTGTGTGTGTGTGTGTGTGTGTGTGTGTAGATATATATAAAAAGTTGGCTGCATATTCAGTTGTTTATTTCCACTACTTTCCATGGAAGGTTTTTTATAGCAAATTAAAGAATTTTGTTTTCCGATATTAATCACTTTGAATCTTTCAATGCTCGGTGTGGACGGGGCAGCTAACAAATTATGGATCATAGGTTACTCACGCCAAATTTTGTCAAAATAGCTTAATATTTGGCCAAGTTATGTGAACCAGTCAGGTAACAGAGTATATATATATATATATATATATATATATATATATATATATATATATATATATATATATATATATATATATATATATATATATATATATATATATATATATATATATATATATATATATATATATATATATATATATATATACTCTGTTACCTGACCTCTGTTACCTATATATATATATATATATATATATATATATATATATATATATATATATATATATATATATATATATATACTCTGTTACCTGACTGGTTCACATAACTTGGCCAAATATTAAGCTATTTTGACAAAATTTGGCGTGAGTAACCTATGATCCATAATTTGTTAGCTGCCCCGTCCACACCGAGCATTGAAAGATTCAAAGTGATTAATATCGGAAAACAAAATTCTTTAACTTGTTATAAAAAACCATAACCATAACCATAATTGACACTTATATTAGTGTAGTAGTCGGAAATAATCTGGCATGAAATCAGCAAGCAAGCAACTTCTTAATAGGACAAAGTCGCGGAAATTTAAAGAAACTTAAACCACTATAACTTTTGAAATATTCAGCATAGGACAACTATATTGAAGGTGTATACAAGCATTGACAAGATAATTCGATTTACAAGAAATAGGCATGCCACGCCCACTCTTTTATATAGCTCCAATACAAAGCCATGAGCAAGATGATGATGTGGATGAGCAAGAGCCACAGGAGTACTTCAACTATATAGAGTCGAAGGACATCGAATGGCGTCATGTTAGAAATCATACTACGAAAGACAACACTGCAGAGGCTTTTGTGCTGCCTCACTTTGTTCAACGACCTGTGAAGTCAAAAACTACCTCCTAGCTTCAAATTATGTTGGGGTTGGAAATGAGGATATAGTAAAAAGATACTCTAAAGTGGACAAGAAGTATATAGATGTGAATCGTCCAGAAGTAGTTGCAGTTTATAATAATAACATGGGTGGGGACGATCTTCTAGACCAAATGCTGCAATGGACTCTACGAGTTATCATGCACTTTTTTGATATGTCGATCATTTCCGCTTGGCATGATTGCAACATTATTGATATATCATCAAATGATCAAATGTACTTGCTTATCTTCAAAAACGAACTGGCTAAGACTTTGATCTTGTTTTACTCAACAGCCAAGAGATCAGTCGGGCTACCAAAAACAGATAGTGCAGGAAGTTTTCAAATGCAGCAAACAGATAAACGAAAGAGGCTTTCAGTTCCAAAGGATGTACGTTACTACCAAATGTGAAATCTTGCTTAGTTTTCTGATGACAAAACGCCGAACAGATGTAGGTATGAGAACTGCAATCTGCACACTTTCGCCTGTTGAGTTAAATGTAATGTATTTCTGTGCAACAAACGAGGCGCTAATTGCTTCTATAAGTATCACACAGCTGAATAAATACCTTTTCCATTACTTTTTATAACACTATTAATTTTTTGTAACAACTGCATATTTGAATTGTTTACTTTTTGTTTCTCTTGAATAAAATTTACTTCTTTTACGAATTATTGCTTTCATTCTGCCGCTGGATTCATCTCGGGACTGAAAGGGTTAATGTAGCTTCCATGGAAAGTAGTGGAAATAAACAACTGAATATGCAGCCAACTTTTTATATATATCTACACACACACACACACACACACACACACATATATATATATATATATATATATATATATACATCTACATGCCCAGGGTATAAATCGGTCCCGATCGACTGTACGAGGGTTGCCTTTTATATATATATGTATGAAAGTATATTTGGTTATCATCAAAAATGGTTTTATTGTTTTTCAAAGTATTCTCCGTGAAGGTCTATACACCTTTGTATGCACCTGAGACACCTCCAAATATGTGTCTCACAGTCGATTGCTGTTTTGTTTCGGGCTTATACACATATATCCATTACTCGTAACTTCTCACGATCTTATACACGTCTTTCGAAGCACCGCGATCGAAAATTTTAATCATTTCTTTCCACCAATCGGCACGGGCCTTTTTTGAGCGATTGTTAAATTATGCGGGATCCAACGAGAATAAATCTTTCTGACAGCTAAGTGTTCATACAATATCGACCTTTCATTATCAGTTTACGCACAGCATCGATGGTTTCTGGTACAATGACCGATTTTGGACGATCTTCACGAAATTCGTCCTGGAGCGAACGGCGACCATACTTGAATTCGTTAAACCAGTTAAAAATTGTCTAGAGGGTTGGTGCTTCATCGCCAAATTCTGCATGAAGACGATCGATTGTTGAGATAATTTACTTCGAAAATCGTAAAAAATCATAGCTCGAAAAAGTTCACGAGTTAAATGCATTTTTTGTCCGATATCAATTTTTCAAGTCACTGTAAACAACACAAATAGCGCTTGCACATCAGAACCTTCTGAGTGCGTTTATGCTAAAAACGTCAAACCTTCCAATGGAAATGTCAGATTTGACGAAACCGTACTAGATCATGAAACTAGATATGAAAAATATGAAACGCAACCTATATAATGTCGTTTTTTATACCCTGCATAATGCAATATGCATGGTATATTCATTTCGGTCAGATGTTTGTGTCCCCTTGAAGGAATCTCCGGAGATATAGACATAGATATATATTCGTGATCAGCGTCGATTAAATTTTCGATTTAACGATGTCCGTCCGTCCGTCCGTCCGTCTGTCTGTCACCTGGCTGGTTCGCACGATAACTTGAGTAAATATTGAGCTATTTCGATGAAATTTGGCATAAGTAATCTATGATCCAAGGGTACGGAGGGGATTGATATTGGGCATGATCGGCCAATAACCACGCCCACACCAAGCATTCAAAGCGACTAACCTCGAAATTTTCAAAATCTTTAACTTGCTATAACTCACATAATATACGACTTGGGACAACAATATTTGGCACATAGACTTATATTATACTACTATATAACCTCGCCAAAAGTGGTTGAGCCACGCCTACTTTTTAGCGTAGCTCTCATACAAAGTGTCTGTACTTCTTTTAAATTGAAACAGCTGTAACTTCTACAATCTTCCGTCCAGAATAACCATAATTGACACTTAGATTAATATGGTAGTCGAAAATAATATGGCAGAAAATCAGTGTGCCACGCCCACTGCTTTTTGGGTCTCCCATACAAAGTTGCGGAAATTAAAAAAAATGTTACCGGTTATAACTTGCAAACTATTCAGCGTAGAATAACAAGATTTAAGGTATGGAATAGCATTGTACGAGCAACTAGACCCCATACAAATTTTAAATTGAAATAGCTGTAACTTCGGCAATCTTCTGTCTAAAATAACCATAATTGACACTTAGATTAATATCGTAGTCGGCAAAAATCTGGCAGAAAATCAGTGTGCCACGCCCTCTCCTTCATGAGTCTCCCATACAAAGTCAAGGGAATTAAACTGAAACTTTTAAGCTTCATAACTTACAAACCATTTAGCGTAAAAGAACAAGATTTTAGGTATGTATTAGTATTGTAGGAGCAACTAGACTCACAGGAAATGGACGCGCCACGCCCACTCTAGTAGCCGCCATACAAAATGACCTAATTTCTTTTAAATTGAAATAGCTGTAACTTCTGTATGCTTCTGTCTAGAACAATCTTAATTAACACTTAGGTTAATATGGTAGTCGGTTAATAATCTGCCGAAAAATCAGCGTACCATGCCCACTTCTTATTGGGGCTCCCATACAAAGTTGAGGAAATTAAACAAAAATGTTAACCACCATAACTTAGAAACTATTCAACGTAGGACACCAAATTTAAGGTGTTTCTTTAAATTTCCGCGACTTTGTCCTATTAAGAAGTTGCTTGCTTGCTGATTTCATGCCAGATTATTTCCGACTACTACACTAATATAAGTGTCAATTATGGTTATGGTTATGGTTTTTTATAGCAAGTTAAAGAATTTTGTTTTCCGATATTAATCACTTTGAATCTTTCAATGCTCGGTGTGGACGGGGCAGCTAACAAATTATGGATCATAGGTTACTCACGCCAAATTTTGTCAAAATAGCTTAATATTTGGCCAAGTTATGTGAACCAGTCAGGTAACAGAGTATATATATATATATATATATATATATATATATATATATATATATATATATATATATATATATGTATATATATATATATATATATATATGTATATATATATATATATATATATATATATATATATATATATATATATATATCTCATATCGCGCCCACTGTTCATGCACTACTCTAATTCGCTTCATTGCTTTGCTTATTTCTGCTATGCTCTTATTTCTCTTTATACTGTTAACTCTCTTTTCGAAAATATATGTACCTTTAATATTTATTTTGTGTATATACTAATATACCTTTATACATAGCGGTACTTAAGTTTGTAAATTTCTTTTCTTTGATACTCAACTTAAAATCATCCGATGTTAACAGATCATTTCCAATGACTTTGAGGGTATATAAGCACATAGCACAAACATTATAGTTAGAAATAAACGGATCAAACACATCGAATCAAACCAAAACGTTTTCTTGTTCATCATAAATTAGGCGACCGTGAGAGGACCTGTTGGACACAGGTCTTTTGAAAATTAATAAAGACAAGAATTTCGTTATTTGGTTTCTTTTTACATATTGTTTGGCTTTGGATTGGAGTTCTTTTACAACCTACTCTTGCTATAGATTCCCAGTTTGCAGTTATCACTACAATGGAACCCCAAAATACATTCCCATCGGACGTCTCGTCAGACTAGCAGAACAAACTCGGGTTACTTATCCAACAACGAGCCATGGTAAAACGCAATCTACTCATTATTAAAGATAGATCTGGATTTGAAGACATCGAGTCTGACGCTTCTATCCTCGAATGTCGCCTGCAGTTCGTAGAAACTTATTTTCAACAATTTTGTTCAATACAGGCGGCAATTGAGGCACTAAATCTCTCTGACTTGTTCAGAGCAGAAATTGAAGAAGTCTACATTGCGGTAAAATCAAGAATTATTTCGTTGATGAATACTTTTAGGAATCGCCACGCAGCCATGGAATCTAGTATGTTTAACGCTACAGGGTTAAATAAGGGTTAAACAGGGTGCAATAAGAGAGAATCCTCCATGCCAACTCATCGCGAAAACAAGGTAACTGGTAAGAGAAACACTTCGCTCGTTAATGTAAAATCGATCTGTCCACATTGCAATCACACAGACCATAGCCTTAGTAGTTGCCAAACGTTTTTGGCTCTACCTATTTCCGAACGTTTTGATTTCGTCAAGCAGTCTAGAAGCTGCATAAACTGCCTACGTAAGGGACATCTGGTGTCAAAATGTCCATCCGCATCTCGTTGTCGTATATGTCATCATCGCTTCGAGAACCACAATGTATATCGCCATCGTCTCCAACTATCTCGCAAGATCCATCTCAGTCTGCAATAATCAATTCTGCTGTTTCACTTATCGCTCGTTCTCATAAATCAGCCATTATACCAACCACACTTATGTACATCAAAGACAATTTTGGGTTATGGCAACCAACTCGCGCTTTACTCGATTCAGGATCCGAAATTAATCTCATTACGGAGGAAACAGCAAAACTTTTACAGCTTAAACGCTACTCATCAACTAGGGAAATCTCCGATATTTCCAATATTCATACAAGTTTGAATTTTGCTGTTAATGCAACCATAAAGTCGCGTGTTGGGAATTTTTCGCTAACATCAGTATTTGCAATAACTAAATGCATATCTGCACAACAACCATTTGAATCAACAGATATCAAGCGACTGAACATTCCTCCGGAAATTCGCCGATCCTTTGTTTTACAAACCCCAGCGCATTAATGCAAAATTTCTCTAGGCGAAGGATTACCATATCTCCGGAACACCTCATTTGGTTGGATAGTCGGAGGATACTGTGAAAATTCCACCATCCCACGTTCTTTTATGTGTAACGTAGTTGCTGCCACAAAAGAAGATGACCTAAATTCAATTCTTCAACGTTTTTGTGAAATCGAAGATTTTACTCAGCCAGAACCAATTCTCTCTGAAGAACAACGTTGTTGTGAGGTCCACTTTCGTGAAAATGTGCAAGTACAACCGGACGGACGTATAATGGTTCGATTACCATTTAAGGTATCACCTACCAATTTGGGTAATTCGTTTGCAAATTCAAAAACAAGGTTTTTATCTCTAGAACGTCGTTTAACTCGCGATAAAGAATTAAAACAAATGTATTCCAATTTTTTAGAAGAGTATGTATCTCTTGGTCATATGTCACAGATCAATGTTGTCCACTTTACTAGACCACACTACGTGATTCCACACCATAGTATTCTTCGGCCGCAAAGCACAACTACAAAATTGCGTGTTGATGCCTCTGCGCGCACTTCGGCAAATGTTTCGTTAAATGATATTCTTATGGTGGGAGCTACCATCCAACCTGAGTTAATCATTACATTGCTTTCGTTCCGCTTATATCCGTATGCTATAACACCCGATATTTCAAAAATGTATCGGCAATTTCTTGTAGATGAACGAGATCGTCGGTACCAACTCATCTTGTGGAGAAACGAAACCAATGAGCCATTACAACTATACCAGCTTCACACCGTCACATATGGTTTAGCTGCCGCGCCATTTCTCGCAATTCGCAGCCTATTTCACATCGCTGAGCTGAAAAACAACACCTACCCTTTGGGAGCAAGTGCTATTCGTAATAATTTTTATGTAGATGACCTACTCATTGGTGCGGAAAACATGAGCGAATAACAACAGCTCAAATCAGAAATTATCAAAATATTAGAGTCTGCTGGTTTAACTCTCACAAAATGGCATTCCATTTTAAAAGATATGTCCGACTTCGCATCCACAGAAGTTTCACTAACATTTCATGAAGAACACATAACCAAAGCTTTAGGCATGTCATCAAGGGACGTCAGGCATGTCAGACGACCAAATAGTTACAAAAAGGTCTGTACTGTCAAACATTGCCAAAATCACCGTTCGCGGAAAAATACTAATTCAGGAAATTTGGATACGGAAATTGACATGGGATGAAACGCTACCTTCAGATTTGCATTCGCAGTGGCAACAAATCAAATCGGATCTCAGGTCTATCAATAAAGTAGAGGTACCAAGGTACGTATTCACATCAGTGACTAATAAGTGTGAAATTCACGGATTTGCGGATGCATCTCAACGGACGTACGTTGCTACATCTACACCAAATGCAAAGTAAATGGCGTAAACGAAACTGCTTTCCTTATTTCAAAGTCGAAAGTGGCACCTATAAAGGCACAATCCCTCCCCAAATTAGAATTATGTGCATGTTTACTGCTTAGTAGAACATGGCAAAAAATTAAAGAAAGCTTTTTGAACTACATATCAAATATTTATTTTTGGACAGATTCGGAAATCGTTTTGCAGTGGCTTAAGATGCACTCATCAACACTGAACTGCTTTGTAGCAAACCAGGTACCGTTGATCCAGGAAAATTCCAAAGGAATTGTGTGGAGACATGTGCCAAGCAAAGAAAATCCTGCAGATATTGTCTCAAATGGATCGAGCGCTGGTGAGCTATTAATTATAATTTGGTTTAAAGGACCTAAGTTTCTTTCGCAGCATTGTTCCGAATAGCCTATAGGCAAAATAGAAATCAGTATGGAGGCTAATTTGGAAGTTCGTCCGACAAAGGTGCTTCAATGTAGCAATAATAGCAACGAAGAATCCACTTTCTGTTCAATAATTGATCGAAGCTCGTCATATCATCGTTTAATTTGTACAACTGCATATGTTTGTCGCGTGTTTAAAAACACGCCTGTCAACAGGAACCTTTCACCCTCAGACGTGCTGCACTTGCCACATACAGAACTGGAGAATTGCTTTTGGAAAATCGTAATAGAAATTCAACGTCTGAAGTTGACTGCAGAAATTCAATGTCTACGAAAGCAACAACCAATAAGATCTTTCATTCAAAAGCTAACACCATTTTTACATGATATAGAATTTAATGGAAACACATTTTCAATTCTTCGGGACGGTGGTCGTCCTTCGAAGGCGCCAATTGCATTTGATGCAAAATTTCCTGCGTTGTTGCCAAAGAGTCATCGCTTTACGAAACTTTACGTGGAGCATCTTCATAGGAAACATTCATATGCTGGCCCCAAGATTCTGATAACTTTGCTTCGAGAAAAGGTGTGGGTAGTAAATGCTAGAGAATTGGTACGGAAAGTAGTTCGAAACTGTATCCACTGCTTCTACTACAAACCGAAATTGATGGGGCAAATTATGGGAGGCGGCGGTCAAGCAGATGAATACAATTCTAATAAAAACCATTTCCAATGCTCATCTTACTTATAAGGAATTACAGACTGTCGTCGTAGAAGTGGAGGCAATCTTACACCACTATCAAACGACCCAAATGACAGCGCATCCTTGACGCCATAGCATTTGTTGATCGGAACTTCATTACTTTCAATGCCGGACCACCACCTACATATCGACCGAACATCATGCTTAATTCAGTGGAAACGAGTAACATATTTAAAACAGCGCTTCTGGGAACTGGGGTCACGCGACTATATATTAAGCTTGCAGCAGCGATCAAAGTGGCTGACTCTAGAACCCAACATCGAAATCGGAGGTATGGTTCTCGTACTTGAAGACAACACACCACCGCAACAGTGGCGTCTTGGCAGAGTTATCAACATCATTCCCGGTTCTGATGGTAAGGTGCGAGTGCTCGATATCAAAACCGTGAAAGGAAACATACGACTTGCAGTACACAAGGTCGCTCCATTGCCTATTTTGGATTGAAACGAGGACGTTTAATGGTGGGAGCATGTTTGGTCATATCGCGGCCACTGTTCATGCACTACTCTAATTCGCTTCATTGCTTTGCTTATTTCTTTTATGCTCTTATTTCTCTTTATACTTTTAACTCTCTTTTCGAAAATACATGTACCTTTAATATTTATTTTGTGTATATACTAGTATACCTTTATTCATAGCGGTACTTAAGTTTGTAAATTTCTTTTCTTTGTTACTCAACTCAAAATCATCCGATGTTAACAGATCATTTCCAATGAATTTGAAGGTATATAAGCACATAGTGTAAAACATTATAGTTAGAAATAAACGGATCAAACACATCGAATCAAATCAAAACGTTTTCTTGTTCATCAATATTTATATATATTAGGGTGGGTCAAATTTTTTCGACCCAAAGGCTCATCGTGATTCTTATTCTAAGCAAATTTGCCAAAGAAACCATAGCTCTAAAATGAATTTCGAGCCCCCGGATTTTTCAAAATAGGTATTTTTTCTAGAAATATTCGAGAATAGAGGCAAAAAAATGCTATTTCCTTTAGCCAAATGTGTATGTGGGGGTTTTTTGGGTCGCGGAATCCATTTTTGACATTAATTTTTATTTTTGAGTGCCACCAGAGGGCGCTTTCGTACATTTTTTTTGAAAAATATACGATACTGTTGTGGAAATAGACGAATTTTTGACTTTGTATTGAATATATTCAAAATACATACTCGAATTATGAATTGTTAAATCATATTCCATACATTTTGTTCCTTTTTCCAGCTTTTCTAAAAATAAAATCGATAGATTTCAAGCTAAGACCTAAATCACATTTTTACCAGCTTTTGAAGGAAGAAAACCTCAAAATCTAGCTGGAAAATCTTAATATTTATAAATTAATTAATTAATATTTAATTTTAAACATGGATCTATTGCCGTCAACATCACAAGCCGCACCAACATCAATAAGTACCGAAAGTAGTTTGAAACATATGCCTTCTCACGATGTTCCTGCTTTTGGTATGTCTTCTGATTTGACTGGTCTGAATCTGCCAACTAAACAGGATATTTTAAGATGCTATTTTTTCTTGGCCGAACGTGCTAAAATGCAAAGTAAAATGTTTTCATATAAAACATTTACTCCTCAAGTGACAGACAAATTGATTGGAATTTGGAGCAAACTAAATATTGAAATTATATGCAAACGAAATATTGTTAGAAAATTGAATACCTTGCTTGACAAATACTACACTGCAGATAAATGCAAAGCAAAATGCTCCAGTCTCACATCTTTCTTACGATCCATAAAAGAATTATTTTACATTGGGAAATGTAAATGTGACTTGAAAGCTGCTCTATGCTCATGTGGAATGATTCCAGAAGAGTTGAAAGAGTTTATGATGGATCAACATAATGACAGAAGATCTACGATACCGGAATACCAGACAGAAATTGAAGAGCAAGCACCTACATCTACAATAATAGAAACAATTGAAGAGAGCCAGGGTCTAACATACGTGCCAGAAGAAGACCAGGAAAGTGATTATGAGCATAGTACACATTTAGTAGAAGCACAAAATGCATCTCAAACGAAACGAGGACCATATACACCCAGATACGATGCTTTCAAGTTTGCTATGATGTGTGACAGATTTGGTGTGTCAGATAGAATAGCATCAGCATTGGCAACATCTCTTATGGAAGACATTGGCGTCAAAGATGGTCATGGCAATCTTGTCATTATGGACAAGTCTAAAGTTCGTAGAGAAAAAGTTAAATGTAGACAAAAAGTGCTTCATAATCGGTATAATGCTTCCAATTTAATTGCATTTTCATTTGCCGGCAGAAAAAATGATTCTTTAACGATGGAAAAAATCGATAACAAATTTCATCCAAGGATGGTGAAAGAACCTCACCTAGTTGTTTTAAAGAAACCACATTCCCAATTATTAGGCTACATAAAAGTAGAAAATGAAGATTCTGAACACAAAGTCATCACATTGAACGAATTTTTCATCAACAAAGCAATGTCTCTAGATTCTTTGATTGGCATATGCTGTGATGGTGAGCGAGCAAATACTGGCATAAGAAATGGAATTTTGCGACGATTCGAAATGCAGTTAAACAGACCACTGCATTGGTTTGTGTGCCTTCTCCACTTTAACGAGCTTCCGTTACGGCATTTGTTTGACATTTTGGAGAAATCATCCACCACTGGACCACGAACGACAACCGGAACGTTGAGCAAACAAATAGAAACTTGTGATAATGTTCCGGTATGTAATTTTTTTAAATTTGTATTACTATTTTGAATCGTATTTCTCAAGTAATGTGTTCGAATTTAAATGATAAAATTGTATTTAATTCATCTAATCTCTTCTATTTTTAGGCGGTAAACGATTTTGAGATTATCACTCTGGAAAATATACCTGATTTAAGTGCTGTTGAATTAACTACCGACGCAATGTACTTGTACAAAATGGCGCTTGCAATTTCTTCTGGTGAGGTTTTGGCGGATTTGGCCAACATTAAACCAGGGCCAATAGCACATTCTCGTTGGCTCACCAAGGCCAGTAGATTATTACGGTTATATGTGACAACCAACAAGCCATCTACCAATTTAAAAATTCTGGCAAACTATATAATTAAAGTATATACGCCAATGTACTTCAATATTAAATATTACAACTCTGTCGTGCACGGTAGTGTATTATTTTATAAATTCATACGTTGGACTCAATATTTGGATTCGAATTTAAGCCAAATTGTAAATAATGTTGTTAAAGAAAACTCGTATTATGCTCATTCAGAAAACATTTTATTGGCAATGTTGTTCGACGATGAAAAAAAATACGCGACTTAGCTCTAAAAAAAATTTTACACTACCGTAACCATGTGGAAGATCCGATGCTACTGAGAGTTTATAAAAAGCCTATCATAAACTTCAATTGCACAGATTTTACGAATATGATTGACATGAATGATAATTCAATCTTATTCGAACCACCATTCACTCGAAATATTCCTTATGAATATCTACAACAATATTTAGAAGACATTGATCCACCGCTGCCTGATCCGAAAATTCCAGTACACATACAAGGAACGGAAAGACATGTTCAATTGCTGGCTAGTGTATCCAAAAGAGTTTTAGAACATAATCGAGAACGAGTTATGGCGGTGACATTAGAAAGTCGTGAAAAATTCGCTAGACTTGACAGCAAGAAAGTCTTTCAAAAATAACTCCTTCGCGTTTATTTCCTAAAACTCTTCGTTTTGTTTCTTAATTACTGAATTCAATTAATTTTTTTTATTAATTACATTTTATATGCTTTTATTATTTGTTATGTTGAATTTTAGAAGAAAAAAAAAATAAAGTAAAATATGCTTTGTTTACTCTTTGTCTTAAATTCGATATAGGTCGTGAATGAATATATATATATATATATATATATATATATATATATATATATATATATATATATATATATATATATATATATATATATATATATATATATATATATATATATATATATATATATATATATATATATATATATATATATATATATATATATATATATATATATATATATATATATATATATATATATATATATATATATATATATATATATATATATATATATATATATATACATATGTAGGAATAAATTGGGAACATAATAGCCGACGAAGAACTGGTAATTTTATTATTAAATGGTCTTTTAATGGTCTTTTATATGTGGTCAAATTGCCTGCAGTGCATTGGCGATAGAAACGGACTAAAAGAATTTCAGTTTCAAGTCTTTAATTTGCATCCTTTGTTTATCTTCTCAATAGGATCACTATTAATTTACCGAACCGATAACGACTATAAAATATATATTATCAGTTAATGGATATTAAACGGTTAATTTATTTCTATTGTGAATTGGACTTTATCTGTCATATGAAATGCTTTTTACAACTGACAGCTGTCAAATGTTTTCTATCTTTGTTCAATGGAAATAAAATCTTCACTTCCTTTCTGGCACCAATAAAAATCGCACGCGCTTTTATTTTAATAGGTTATGGGCCCAGCCCATCTAGCTTTGACTTTGTTGAATTGCAGATTTGATTGCGTTTGTCGCATTAATTGCATTAAAAATTTTTTGTTTGTAAACGCCAAACACTGAACTGACAATTAAAAATTATTCAAAATGGCTAATTCAACTAAAGCAGACTTTGTGATTGAGAAATTAAGAGGCGGCGAGAATTTTCACAATTGGACGTTTGCAATGGAGAATTTCTTGGAGTATAAGAAATTAGGTGACTGCATCATTCCATCAAAGGAAGACCCAAGAGTGTGCAAAGAAACGATGGCAGACAAATTAAGTTCAGCAAAAACGTTGTTGGCATTAAGTGTGGAGCCGGATCTTTTTGTGTATATTAGACCATGTAAAACGGCATTGGAAATATGGACGAAGTTCCAAAACATGTATGAAGATCGTGGATTAATGAGGATAATTGGCTCGCTGCGCACCTTGATCTCCATTCGTTTAGAGGAAAGTGAAAACATGCAGACGTATATTGATCAAATAATGACCACGGCGAGTAAATTAAATTGCATTGATTTTAGCATCGACGACGAGTGGTTAGCGGCAATTATGCTTGCAGGTCTAACAGAAGAATACAAACCACTTATTTTGAGTTTTGAAGCATGTGATAAAATAAATGCCGATGACATTAAAATGAAATTGTTAGACACGCAGTATTTACGTGAAGGCAAAATCAACAACAACAACAATGCGTTTCTTGGCAAATATGCGCTTAGGCAAAACAACAAAAAATCAAATAATCATCGCTCTGTAAAATGTTACTCTTGCGGAGGCAGGGGCCACATTAGCTCTGAATGTAAAAAGAAGGAGCAAAAAGAACAAAATAAAATAAAGAATAACCATACTGAAATGGCAAAAAGAGCATTTACAGCGACATTTTCAATAAAAAACGACACACGTGATTGGTATTTAGACAGTGGAGCGTCGAGTCATATGACACCGAATCAAAATTTACTGTATGAGTGCACTATATCGAATGTTAAGGAAATTTCGGCTGCAAATGATGAAAAAATGAAAGTGAATTGCGTAGGCAAATCAAAATTGTTGTTGGGCAATGATGAAGTTGACATTTTGAACATTTTGCACGTGCCCGAATTGTCGGCGAACTTATTATCAGTATCCAAAACAAAGGGGAATACAATTGTTTTTAACAAAAATGGATGTTCCATTTATGATCAAAATTTGATTGAAGTCGCACATTGTAAGCCAGAAGGTGGAGTTTACAAATTGAAAGCAGCTGGTGAAGCATGAATGTTATCTTGCAAAGAAGAAAGTGACGCAATTACATGGCATCGACGACTTGGTCATCTCAACTACGGAAGCCTGTGCAAAATGCGTGATGGGGCGGTGACTGGAATGAAATTTTCGAATCAAAGAATCGGATTGCCAAACTGCGAAGTATGTGCTGAGGGTAAGCAGTCACGTGCGCCATTTAAGCCCAGCCAAAACCACACGAGCGAGTTATTGGAATTAATACATTCTGACTTAGTTGGACCAATGGAAACGAAATCAATTGGTGGTGCAAGGTACCTGCTAACATTTATTGATGATTTTTCAAAGAAAATTTTTGTTTATTTCTTAAAAGAAAAATCAGGCGTTCTAAGCACGTTTATTGAGTTTAAAGCATTTGTTGAGAAGCAAACTGGCAAGGCGATAAAAGTTTTTCGCACAGACAACGGAACTGAATATTGCTCTCGTCAATTTAACACCTTTTGTCGTTCCAATGGTATTCAACATCAGCTAACAAATGTATATACGCCGGAGCAAAATGGCACAGCAGAACGGATGAATCGGACTATAATTGAACGTGCCAAATGTCTGTTATTTGATGCTAAGCTTGATGATGAATATTGGGCAGAAGCCGCAAACATGGCGTCGTATTTAATAAACCGTTCAGTTTGCTCAGCGTTAAAAGATAAGACTCCGGAGGTAATGTGGACAGGCTCTAAGGTTGATGTTTCACATCTTCGAATATTTGGATCCCCAGTAATGGTGCACATTCCCAAACAACGTCGCAAAAAGTTGGACCGGAAAGCTAGAAAAATGATTTTCGTAGGATACGACTCAGATAAAAAGGGTATTCGTTGCATCGATCCGTATACTAAGAACATGGTGGTGAGCCGTGACGTGATATTCCACGAAAAAATAAGGGCATCGATTATTGAAGTTGACGTTGATGCAGAGTCTCTAGATCAAGTGAGGGATAGTGACCCGCGGGGTGCAGGAGACTCATCAGAAACAGGAGCAGCTATCGTGAATAATCAGCAGCCGGACGATGACGAAAAATTTGTTGAATATGTTGACGATAAAACCAGTTCGTTTCACTCAACAGATGACCTCACGTTCACAGATCCGACATACTTGCCTGAAGAAACTGTAGAAGTTGATAGTCGTCAAACACCACGACGGACGGCCAGAAGACCGAAACCAATTCAACATGATGAATACGTAAGTTATTTAACTTGTACTAACGAAGATGTTGATCCAATTACAGTTGAAGAAGCCATGAATCGAACTGATGCTGAAGAGTGGAAGTTAGCGATGGAAAACGAGATGGAGTCATTAAAAGAAAACAACACCTGGAGATTAATGAAATTGCCACAGGGGCGTAAAGCCTTAAAAACGAAATGGGTGTTCACTACTAAACGTGATATGGATAACAACATTATTAAGCATAAAGCTCGTTTAGTTGCTAAGGGTTGTAGCCAAATTTATGGAATGGACTACAATGAAACATACTCACCAGTTGTACGCTACTCAACCATTCGTTTTCTGATTGCTTTAGCTGTTAAGAACGGGCTAAAAATAGATCAAATGGATGCGGTTACTGCGTTTTTACAAGGTGAACTGCAAGAAGAGATATACATCGCACAACCGGAAGGGTTTGCTGATGGATCAAACGCGGTATGCAAATTAAATCGAGCAATGTATGGATTGAAACAAACCGGAAGGCAGTGGAATTTGAAGCTGGAGTCGGTGTTGAAATCATTCGGGTTACAAAAATCAAAATTGGATCCATGTGTGTATTTTGTTAACGACTGTTCATTGATATTGGCAATCTATGTTGACGACATACTGCTGTTTTGGAAAGATTCAAATATCTTAACTAAAATCAAAGAAGCATTAAGCATGTCGTTCAAGATGAAAGATATGGGACCGGTTAAAAGTTGTATTGGTATCCGAATTACCCCAACCAATGATGGTGTAGAACTCGACCAGTGTAAATATATCAATGATATTTTGATTCGTTTCAACATGGAGCATTGCAAACCGGTTTTTACCCCAAGCGACTGCAATCAAAAACTATCTATTGATATGATTTCAGAAAGCGTTGATGAAGGTGAGCTAGCGAAAATTCCATATCAAGCTGCAGTGGGCAGTTTATTGTATGTGGCACAATGTACGCGGCCAGACATTGCGTTTGCAGTAAATGACGTCAGCCGATTTAACTCAAATTACAATCTTGCTCATTGGAAAGCTGTGAAAAGAATCATGCGTAATCTCAAGGGAACAAAGGATTACAAACTAAAGTATTCATCGGATGGTTCAACACAACTGCATGGTTACTCTGATGCTGATTGGGCATCGGACATTGATAAACGTCGCTCTTGTACGGGATACCTGTTCAAAATGTCGAATGCAGCAATCACTTGGGCAAGTAAGCGTCAACCAACAGTTGCATTGTCAAGTACCGAGGCCGAGTATATGGCAATGTCATCCGCTATTCAAGAAGCGCGATGGTTGAAACAATTATCAGACGAATTGGATTGCGGTGCCGGCTCATCAATTCAATTGCACTGCGATAACCAAGGTGCTATTAAATTAGCTGAATTTGATGGGTTTCGATCGAGATCTAAACACATCGATATTAAATATCACCATTTGCGTGAGACAATCGAAAAAGGGATCATTTCAATCAAGTATATACCAACAGTTGAGATGGCTGCTGATAGTCTCACCAAAGCTGTGACTAAAAATAAGAATGATTTTTGCAACCAAAAAATGGGATTGTATTGAATATTAATTAATTTCATCATACATACTTTCTTTGGTTTTGTAAAGAATTTGAAATATTTTTGAGTTTATTTGTAGTAGGTTAACGTAAATAATTTTGACTTATTGGTAGCATATTGAATATATAACTTCTTTTTTTTTTTTGGTAGCTTATTTTTTTTATTGAATCTTTCTTAAATACTTAGAAACTAACAATAAGTATTCAAATCTTACAAACTAAATAAAACTATGTGATATCCCCTACGTTCCATCACAATTTGGTGAGTCGCGAGATGTAGCAATTTTACAGCATATTCAGTGTGTCTTTTCTTTTTAATCGACGATGCCCCTTGCTCAGCAACAATTGCCTAGCAAGGGGATTCGGATGATTGTGTAATTTTTGAATGTAGCTTCTGCAGGACATTGCAACTTCCTCAGAAATTGTGGATACATTTAAATCTCGATGGATGTTAACGTTCCTCATATACCAAGGCGCGTTTACAATAATTCGCAGACACTTGGATTGTATTCGCTGCAATTTTTCGATATTAGAGGGAGATGCGGTGCCCCAAAACTGAATACCATAAGTCCAGATTGGTTTCAGGATTGCTTTATATAATAGCACTTTGTATTCAAGATTCAACTTTGATCTTTTGTGTAACAGCCACCATAACTGATTCATTTTAAGCTTGATCTGAGTTTTCTTTGCCTCTATGTGATTTTTCCATGTCAGCCTTCTGTCGAGGTGAATACCCAAGTACTTTGTTGAGGAACATTGTGGAACTGATTGGCCATTAATTTTAAGTGGGGGACATGTATCTAGCCTTAGCGTGAAGGTTACATGTACGCTCTTTGATTCATTGACTTTTATACGCCATTTTGCTAGCCAGATTTCGAGAGAATCGACATGAGTCTGCAGGAGTTTAGTAGCTTCTATGGGGTTAGAGCGAGAGCACAATATTGCCGTATCATCAGCAAAGGTCGATATGAATGTATAGTTATTGTTGGGCATATCTGAAGTGTATAAGAGATACAGTAAGGGACCCAAAACGCTTCCTTGAGGAACGCCAGCGTGAATATCCAATGGATTTGTTGTGTAATCCTTGTGATGTACGAGAAATTGTCTTTTCGTGAGGTAGCTACTAAGCAATGAGGAGACATTTGCAGGCAGTAATAGTTTGAGTTTGTAAATAAGGCCATCGTGCCATACTTTATCGAAAGCTTGAGTGATATCAAGAAAGACAGCTGAGCAATACTTTTTTTCTTCAAAAGTGTTCCTTATCAGAGTTACAATGCGGTGGACTTGTTCTATTGTGCCGTGCTGTTTTCTAAATCCAAACTGATGTTGAGGAATCAGTTGGTTGAGATTAATAAATGGAGTTATATTCATGACAAGTAGCTTTTCGAATACTTTAGAAAGTAGAGGCAGGAGGCTGATAGGTCTGTACGATGCAACTTTTGTAGGGTCTTTTCCTGGTTTTGCTATCATAATAATTTTTGAAGTTTTCCAGCATTTGGGATAGTGTTTAATACGAAGGATAGCATTGAAAATGTGCATCAGATGAATTACTGAAGCCGGAGGTAGCTCTTTTATCATTTTACCGGTAATTTTATCTGGACCAGGTGATTTTTTTGGGTTTAAATCTTTATAAATTGCTTTGAATATGTCCTTTTTTTTAATTTTGAGCGTTATTGAGCAAGGTTGAGAAGTTAATTTTGGTAATGAGGACTGTGAAGAAGGTGGATTGGGTGTAAACACACTTTTTAGGTGGTTTGCAAAAGCCAAACCCTTCTCACAGTTGCTTCTAGCCCAATTACCGTCACTCAAACGGATGGGGGAATCAGTGAGAATTGGCCGATTTGATTTTTTTGCTGATTTCCACAAAGAGTAGTCTGACGCTTCACCAGGTGTTAATTTCGCTATGTGCTCTTCTAACTCTTTGTTGTTTTTATTTTTCAAGGCTTGCTTTAACTTTCGAGTGCAGTGCTGTAGCTGTGTTTTCAGATTCGGTGATCTGAATTCTTGCCATTGTCTTCGGAGTCTTCTTTTCTGTCTTACTAGCAATTCAATGTCTGCTGGTGTGTATTGGCTATATTTTGATTGCTTGCATACCTTAGTGCAGGTGGCTGAGCTGAGAGCTAATGAGAGTAGCTGGTTGAATTTTTCGAGTGCTGAGTCTACATCGTGTCCATTTCTTAATACAGTACTTAGAGGAAGATGGGAATTTATATATTTCTTGAATTTTAACCAGTCTATTTTCTTTCTAACGCAATTGCCTTGGGGGCTTGGTGATTTTATAGATATTACCGTGGGTGAGTGGTCAGATGATAGATCATAATTACACTCTGTGGAGATATTTTCCATCTGCAAACCTTTGGCGACTCCAAAGTCTATGAGATCGGGTATTTTCCTCTTGTCCGTCGGCCAATATGTCGGTTGACCATTCGAAATAACATCGTAGCCATGGTTAGTGATGATTGAACATAGTCTTCTGCCTTTTGGAGTTATTAAGCGGGAGCCCCAGTGAGTGTGTTTGGCGTTGAAATCGCCAGCAACCAAGAATTTGCTACCAAGAGTTGAGAAAAATTCTTTATATTGCTGTTCGGTAATACTGTATCTTGGGGGACAGTATATCGCAGATATTACTAGCTTAGAGATGTATTCTTCCAGACATATAGATGTTGCTTGCAAGTAGACGCTACTGAAATCTTCGAGAACATGATGTTTTATTCTGCTTTTTATCAATATGGCAGTTCCACCGCGTGCCTTACCATGCGGATGGTTTGTAGTGTACAGTTTGTAATATGGTATTTGGTAGCAATTTTTGTCAGTGAAATGGGTCTCAGATGTCATCATTATGTCGATCTGGTTGGATTCAAGGAATTGAATTAGCTCCAAACGGTGCTGGCTTAAGCCGTTGGCGTTCCAGTGGCATATCTTGAGACAACTCATGGTCTGGATAGCAATGTTTGGAGTAACATCGATTGATTTTTCATCATTTCTTGCATCATTGTTTGCATTGAGTTCATGAATTGGTTCATATTCTGAATTAATGTTTGAAGCAAATGTTCAAGAGTACTTGGCTGTTGGGTTGGCAGTGAGTGTTTCTGCTCATTATTTACGTTACTTTGTTGGTGTAGGTTTTGTTTTAACACGCTAGCGTATGAATTGGTTTGATTCTTGTTTGGGATTGCAGAGAAGAATTGTGTTGCATCAATATTTTGTCTCTTACTTGAGTTGGCTATCTGAGTTTGCTCAACTGGTTTTAGAGGTTGATTGTTAGCGGAGAAATTTAGCTTTAGGGTTGCATATACTGGGCAACCTCTATAATTTGCAGTGTGATTACCTCCACAATTGCTGCATTTTTTCATGCTAGCATCGTCTTTAGATTTTGGGCATATGTTTGATTTATGGAGATCTCCACAAATCACACAAACAGCTGGCAGGGTACAATATGTCTTAGTATGTCCATATTCTTGGCAGTTGCTGCACTGAGGAGGTCCAGTTCTCTTATGGGGTTCTTCGATTGTGATTTTGCGATGCAATAAATATCGAATTTTATATATGGGGTGTACCTCACCTTTTTTTAGGGGTTTTGTTTCAGGCTGAAGCTCAATACGATATAACGGTTGAGGTATATTGCTCTTGTTGAGAATGTTGAATACTGTTTTGGCTTGAAACCCTTCTTCCTGAAGGGCAAGTTTGATTTCGTTAATATCAACGTTGGGTTCGACGCCTTTGAGTACAACGATTAAGCCCTTACTACTTTTTAGCTGATATGTGTAGTAATTCTTTTTTACAGCATCAAATTCCGCTATTACTTTGCGATAATGAGTTTCGCTGTAGATTTGCACTTTGGTTTCCTCAATTTGGCCTTTGCGAATAGGAACAACATGGAAATTCTTTGGTCCTATAAGACTTGTAATTCTAGAAATCAACTTATCTGAGTTGCGTTCTCTCAAGAAAATGGGTGGGGGTTTGAAATTTTTCTTGGAGATAATATTTTCGTCACTTTCATCACCTGAAAGCAGAGCGTATCTATTTTCCGAACTAATAGGGACAGTGTTCTGTTTTTGAATTTTTGTTGAATTCATTTGTTTTGAATTTTGCGGACTTCTCTTTCGCTTTACTACAGTAATGTAGCGATCAATACCAGTTTGAACAGCAACTGGTTCTTTATTAGTCATCGCACTAGTTGCTTTAACTACTGGGTCATGCACTTCAGTAGAAGTGCCGTTATTTGATTGCTTTGATGTTGTAGCTGTTGGTGTTACAGCAGGAGAAGCACATTGTACACTCCACGGTATAGAGGGAGATAGTATATCACGATAGAACAAATTATTTTTTTTGTCTGTATTTATTGTTGTTGCAAAATTTGATGAATTTTTAATATGTGCAGGCAAAAGATTTGCACTGTTACTTTCACTTGTGCAGTGTGTATCAACTGTTTTATTTGATAATGCACTTATCGCGGGGGTTTGCGCGGGTGATTGCAAATTATTGTTTACACACACATTAATAGGCGATTGCCGTTGCCGGGGAGGAGAGCGCTGAACACTCATATTATAAACAAATTGTTTGCAAACGATATTATTTTATTTGTTTTTTTTTTTTTTTTTTTTTTTTTCTAAAAATCAAAAGAAAGACGTCCACTCTTATTGGTGACTTTCGCGAACTTTATAACTTCTGTATAAAATTAATTAAGTATTCAAGAAGTGAGGGTATTGTGAATTGGACTTTATCTGTCATATGAAATGCTTTTTACAACTGACATCTGTCAAATGTTTTCTATCTTTGTTCAATGGAAATAAAATCTTCACTTCCTTTCTGGCACCAATAAAAATCGCACGCGCTTTTATTTTAATAATTTCTCAAGACAAAACGACAAAAAACAATTATTATACATAAACAGATTTTCACGAAAATAATTGCACTCATTCACAGAATAATCGAAAACATTTGGTCCATATCAGTTTTTGTCTAGGAAATGCTTATAACCTTTGCACGATATAGTGCATATAATATAATAATAGACACTTGCCAGCGGCAAATCTTCAAATTCAATTAGTAATAAAACATAAGATATTAACAAGCCTTGACAATAGCCAACAAATATAGTAGTAGATATATCTACATAAATTCACATCGGTAGTTAACGATCAAAGCAACAACAAATACATGCAAATGAAAATCACAATAAATCGATTAAATAAAAATCCATATGATAGCCATAAAATGCATACACAACATAAACTGACTTAGCCCAAGGCGGTGGTACCTATCATACAGCACTACATATTTATTCGTATTTGTATTCGAATATAAAATTCACACATTCATGCATATGAATGATATAAAAAGTTTAAAAGGCACAAAAGAATAATCACCAATGTTATGATATGGGCTGCCAACTTACACTGTAATATAATTGTTGTATGATATATACCTAGACTTGAGCAGATAATAATTTTTTTTTATGCTTAGACTCATTTTATCGATATACTATGAATGGAACAAAAATTTTCCTATAACGTACCAGAATAAGTTCCTATGGTCACAGGAACGTATTCAACCTTTTTCTTTGTACAATATAAGTACTAGTACTTTTTATTTATAATGTAATCATTGGTTAAGTAAAGAATTGTCTAGCGTTTCGCAAATGCCATATAATGGAGAATTCGACTCACCAAAATATTGAAGAAGTGTCCGTTTTAGAGAGGTGTCCGTTTAGGGGAATAATAAACAACAGAGATGTATGTCTAACAAATATGTATTTGTACTTTATTTATGTAATAATCAACATACAAATAAATACGTAAATAGTAATACAAGTACGAAATTAACATTTACATACATATACTTATTAAATAAAAACTCAGATATTCCAAAATAAGATGATAGAATGACTAACCCTTTACGGTGCACTAAAAAAATCTAATAAAGTCGTTCGGCGTGTTCTGGTTTTAACCATAACGTCTTGAAAATAAATTTCTAGCCCCGACAACATCTCCATCGCTGTGAAGTCACCTCGCTGTTGTACGAATGTTTGTAAACCTTTTACATAATTAATGGCGTCTTTATAATTCTTTACATTTGATTCAGTAGTAATTTCTAAATTATCATAATCTGAATCATCAGACGTTTCTTGTACGAGTTGTACGTCGTGTGATATAGCATATTCAGGGCCATCAGTATCATCTACTAACAAATCGGAATCTAAATTCAAAAACTCTCCTAAATTATTGCTGTCCATTCCGAGTGTTTGAGAGTTTTTCCAAATTTGAATTAAATCTGACAAGGCCATATCATGTTCTGGAGAAAATTCATTGCTTTCTGTGCCACCACTATTATCATTATCCTTACAATTAATACCAGCTTTGCGAAAACAATTTCTGATTGTATCTTTTTTAACCATTTGCCAGGCTCGATTAAACGGCATCTAGTAAATTTATAGCTTTTGTAAGATCTCGAACATTACTAATTGAATCAATTTTAGCTAACAAATTTTTTATTAGAATGGTCCTATAGAATGTTTTAAAATTTTGTATGATCCCTTGATCTAGTGGTTGAACAACGGATGTGCAGTTAGGTGGTAAAAAAGCTAGTTGAATGTTTTTAGGTGAATGTCTTTAGGATGTGAGCAAGCATTATCAAGAAATAACAAAATTTTTCTTTTTTCTTTCCTCATCTTTTCGTCAAAGTCTACTAACCATTGTTCCATTAGACTAGAAGTCATCCAGGCTTTCTTGTTACCTTTCCAGATCACAGGTAGATCGTTTACATTTATGTTTTTAAAAGCTCTGGGTTTTTTTGCTTTTCCAATCACCATTAATTTTTCCTTTTCCCCTGCTAAGTTAACACAATGTAATATTGTTACTCTTTCTTTTGCCATTTTTCCGCCAATGCATTTTTCATGTCTTAATGTAAGAGTTCTATCTGGTGAAGCCCGAAAAAAGAGACCATAGATATCATTCGGAGAATAATTTTTCACAAGTGTGGGCACTTTACTTAAAAAAGTGTTTACGTCATCAGCATTAACACTCCCGGCTTCCCCTGATATGGCTTTGAAACTAATGTTATGCCTCTTACGAAATTTTTCGAGCCATCCAGATGATGCGCTGAAATTTTCATATCCCAAGTCATCAGCAATTTCTTTGGCTTTAGCTCGAATTATAGGCCCTAGAAACGTCAAAATGTACAAAAAACTACACAGGTTTTAACTTTAACTTACCTGACAATGGGACTGCTTTACTTCTTGCTTTTACAAACCAGTCGAAGCATGATTTATCCAGGTTTATGCCTTTGGGATTTAAAAAACTCCGTTTTTCAGAGATATTAACGTTAGAGTGCCACTTATTCAAAAGTTCAGTTTTATTTTTTATGTTTTGAGCTGCTTGTGTCTTTCCTATATTAAAACGTTTAGACAAATCTCGAACACTAAGTTTTTCCTTTTCGTACAGTTCCAAAACATCAATCTTTTGTTTAAGAGTTAACAAAATGCGTTTTTTAGAGACATTTTATCCCATCATAAATGCATACCGACAACGGACAAGTCTATTCACGGTCAGTGCTCGAGAATTACTGAATAACTACGACTGCGTAGATTCTAGTTGTCCGTTCAAAGGAGATTTTGAATGCCGACCAATGGAGAGTCCGGTTAAGGGAGAATAAATGTATATGGTATTTCGTATGAACGAATTCGGGACTGTGAAAAAGTGGCCGTATAATAGAGGTGTCCGTATATCAGAAGTGTCCGTTAAGGGAGATTTCACTGTATATATATATACATATATATATATATATATATATATATATATATATATATATACATATATATATATATATATATATATATATATATATATATATATATATATATATATATATGTATATATATACATATATATATATATATATATATATATATACATATATATATATATATATATATATATATATATACATATATATATATATATATATATATATATATATATATATATATATATATATGCAGGATATAACTTGGTCGGTAATATGCAAGGTATATTCATTTCGGTCAGATATTTGTAACCACTTGAAGGAATCTCTGAAGATATAGAAAAGTGTATATATTCGTGATCAGCATCGCTTAAATTTTCGATTTAACGATGTCCGCCAGTCCGGCCGTCTGTCCGTCACCTGGCTGTTTCGCACGATAACTGCGAGGTATTTTGACGAAATTTTGCACATGTAACCTATGATCCAAGAGTACGGAGAAAATTGATATTGAGCATGTTCGGTTAATAGTCACGTCCACACCGAGCATTCAGAGCGACTAACCTCGGAATTTTCAAAACCTTTAACTTGCTATAACTCACTTAACATACCATCTGGACAAACAATATTTGGCAAGTGGAGTTATATATAGTGCTACATAACCTTGCCAGAAATGGGCGAGCCACACCTACTTTTTATAGTAGCTCTCATACAAAGCGCCTGTACTTCTTTTAAATTTAAACAGCTCTAACTTCTACAATCTTCTGTCTAGAATAACCATAATTAACACTTAGATTAATCTGTTAATCGGAAATAATATGGCAAAAATCAGCGTGCCACGACCACTTCTTATTGGGGCCCCCATTCAAAGTCGAGGGAATTAAACAAAGACTTTTAAGCCTCATAACTTAGAAACTATTTAGCGTAAAATAACGAGATTTAAGGTGTGGATTTGTATTGCAAGAGCAACTAGACTTACATAAAATGGACTCGCCACGCCCACTATTTATAGTAGTCCCATACAAAATGAACGAATTTCTTTTAAATTTAAATAGCTGTAACTTCTACAATCTTCTGTCTAGGATAACCATAATTGAAACTTAGATTAATATGGTACTCGGAAATAATCTGGCAAAAAATCAATATGACACGCTCACTTCTTAATGATGTAACTTATGTTAATTAAATGTTTGTGGGTGGGTTTCGTCACCTTGTTATAACTGGCCGGAATAGTACGCAAATTTTTTGCTGGTTGGAAAATTTTACAGTATCTAGTTATTAGAAATATTATATTTATATGCTTTAATTTAATGTTAGTAAGACGAGATATGGTATATACAGTGCTCGGTTATAAGAATATACACTTAGCAGAAAAAGTGTACGTACAAGAAGTAAACAATTCTTCGCTGCACTAAATACCAATAAAGAAATAATTTTTCTCAAAAGAAATTATTTTTTATTTAAATGTTAGAGTATTATGTGTGCCGTAGCTCAGTGGTTAGTGTGTTCGCCTTCTGATCTGTAGGTCGTGGTTCAATACCCGGCTGATGCATAACAAATTTAATATCGAAAGATTTTTCTTTCGAACGGTACCCACCTGTCGGCAAGCATTGGCAATTCTTCCGACAGTAACAACTTGCCATGAAAAAGCTTCTAAAAAAAAGAACTCTGTGACAAAGCTAAGTAAAAGTGATGTCACAAGTGTTCTGCCGTTCGGAACCGGCTAAAATAAGTAGGTCCATTCTAATACTGTCCAAAATTTAAGACGCACAACAGTAATGGAAGAGAAGCTCGGCCCATGAGCCCTTTGGGGCTTTAAGTGCCATATATATATATATATATATATATATATATATATATATATATATATATATATATATATATATATATATATATATATACATATATATATATATATATATATATATATATATATATATATATATATATATATATATATATATATATGTATTATGTTTACTTTAAGCCCAAATACATTAAATTATAATGTACAGAAAAATTATGAGAAATAAAAGAATTCAAAAGCACCTGTTAATTGCTAAGTGTATATCAGATTACCGCAAACTGAACGTATATATAATACATTAAGATGCCTCATCCGAAAATGAACCTCAATTTATTGACAATTTACTGCATTTGGGGTCCATTTTAATTTGCTTTAAATCTGCCTTTACATTCCCAAGAAATCGATGTTTAAGTCTGCCTGTGGTGTCGAAGAGCCAAGCGAGTTGCTTCTTAGAACATCTGTCATCAAAGATCTCAAACCCAATTCGGGAGAAGGCAGGGTAGACACACAAGAAGTAGTGCGCCGTCTCATCACCTTCCTTCCTCACAGGCTGGGCAAATTACACAGTTTACTAGTCCTATCCTTTCAATATGACTAGCCAATAAAATGTGACTCATTAACAGCCCGACTAGCAACCTGCAATGCTTTGTGCACAAAGACAAAAGGAAAAGTGACCACCTAGCAGAAATGTTAGGTAGCATGGTTTTTGACCAATCGCAGCCTCTCTCGGTCTGCCAATTCAACCTATGGATTGAAGCAGTTCACTCTTTGATTGTGGTCTTGATGACTCTAGAGAGAAGTAGCAAAGCAAGCTCAGGGCCGATAACATCAGCCTCAGAGCCCTTCTTTACTAGTATACCAGAGATCTCATTGCCCGCGATACCCACGTGGCCTTAAACCCACACTAAAGTCAGACTAATACATCTTGATAGCATAGTCTAGATTCGCAAAACCCAACAAGGTGGAGGAGACAAGCACTTCATATTCCTTTTCACTACATAACAAAGAACCCTTTTGTTGATTGACCAGCCCAATTAAGAGTTAGAGAGAGTAATGTCAACGACCATATTTGCCTACGTTCTGCATGCTGCGGGTGGATGTCATACGCACCACAAGAGAAGCACCATACTTTTCAACTCGGTTTTTACTCTGTGTGCGCAACAGAATTCTCCACAGCATTGTATCGTTAACCGGATTATGTGCACGCAGTGGTTCCCATTGGTGGCACCTTATTAAATGAAAGACTCTGTGACCAAAGTTACCGTCTCTGGAAGAAAAGATACGCTCTCACTAGTTAAGACAGGATATTTCAGCAATGGTTTGGCCTCAAGGATCCTCACCCCTGCCTCCGAAACTGGTGGATTTTAACCGGTGTCACGTGGGTACCACCAGCAGTAACAATCCTATTGCTGTCCATTCAATTTTGGTTTTCTCCCGGGACCCCTCCTTAGCCAGTTAGATTCACGGACGGCACCCAGAAGTTATGCCGTCATTGTGGTAGCAATGCGTTCGCAGTCCCTTCAAGAGCCGTGAACACACTTAAAACAGGAGTCCTCCTATCCGTCCTATCTGGAGACGCGCTCGATAGGAGTTCAAGCAACTCCGCACGAGTTCGTATGATGTCATACGGTTTGAGAAATGCCGCATTAAATAGTATCATATCTTTGTTTTCAAGCACTGGAGCTCTGTGGAGCTCTTTATCTAGCCTATGGTCAATGACATTGTCCTGGATTCCGCGATGATCAAACCCTTCTTGATCTTGTTTAATGCGGACAAATTATATAGCTTGTACAAGCACTCTACTCCACTCTTAGACAAAACGTTCCAAGAGCAGAAAGATTGTACATATTAAAAACCCTCCTAGCATTTTAAGCCAGTAAGCGCAACATACGTAGCAACCATATTTATATATAAACGAGTAGAATCTTCTAGCATATTGACGTGTGGTACTGTGTGTGGTACAATCAAATACCCTATAGAGTATTTGAAGACGTCAACCGCAATACTAGATGTTAAAATAAGACGAAACAGACAAAGAAGGTAAAATGATAAATATTGATTAAAAATTATGCGCACCTTAGGGAGAAGTTGAATAAATTGAATATTGAACTAGAAATTGCGAAAATGATAGGCAATAAAATAGTCAGACTGATAGTTGAATATTAATAGAAATATGAAAGGAAAAATCATGTTTCAATACACAATTCTTCTACATGGGTTGTAATTGTAGTGTTTGTATTTTATTTATTAATTTTGGATTTCTTTTTGTTTTACTTAGAATAAATCGTATTAAGTGTAGATACGATTGAAATGAAATTCGAAGAAATACTCGTATAATATAACTTCGACTTTATTGATCGTGAACGGCAACAACAACAACTTTAATGTTGCATTAAATTCTCTATTTTGTTGCAATCATATATTTCACACAAATATAGTATGTGTCTACATATGTATGTGCGTACAAATGTTCAGCCAAAGTGAAGCACATTTATAATGACTACATTTAATATTTGTATGTACATACATACAAAGAATCACAGTCAGACAGTCAATCAGTTAGTTGCGTTTTTTTTTATAATAAATCGCACAAAAAGGCGTATTTTCATATTTTTATGCGTATACATTCGTCGAAAAATCATAAAATTATTAAAAATCGTTTAACAGATTCATTCGGCATCTTTCATCATGCAAGCAGAACAACGGAAGCACTCGTATGCATGTATGATGAATTTGAATGATGCTCTCGAATGAAGCAACATTGTTTCATTAGTTGCTATGTTTCCCTTGTGAAGCAAAGATGGAATAGAATACCATTTATTTTGCAAACAAAAATAAAACAAATAACAAATGTAAACCATGATGAGATGAAAGAATATGTATGTAAAAGTTGTATATGAATAGGCGAGTACTCATATTGTACTCGATAGAATAAGAAAAGAAAATTAGAAGAAATATTTTTTTATTAAACAATTTTTTTTTTTCATGCCGCGGATCGCACCCACGACCTTCGACTCAAAATTCCAACGTACTAACCACTGAGCTACGGCATTCACAATATAATATTAATATAACTAAAGGGTGTTTTGTTCAGAATATTATCTTTTTAATAGGGATTGGTGAAATCATCTCAAAAGAATTAAATCCACAGCAGTGTGTTATTTGGGCACCAGGCTGCACAATAGATCCTTTAGACCGCTATATTTACATAACCTAATAAAAAAAAAAAATAATAATAATAATAACAGGGAATAAATTTTAACCTTCAAGTGCTGTTTGTGTCAATTTGACACAATATTTTAAAAAAGGATCCTTATATTTTTTTAATTTTTTTTAAATTTTTTTTCAATTTTTCACCTGAGAGTTTGGCTCAATGCGTAAATCGCTAATGAATTTTATGTTTTATGTGTTATCTTTTTACATCTATTGTCTTAAAGGCTGAACAATAAATATAAATCCAATGTCACATAAATGACTCAAATGTAATTTAAAATGCGAAGCGCTTGAAGGTTAAGACTCAACCAAATACGTCAACCAAAATATCATAATCAGAAACTCTTTTCATTTCATAACGGACAAAGTGATACTTGCAAAACTGCAATTTTTTCGAAAATCATTCCTAGTGCCTTATAGAAAAAGCAACTAATGCCGTTGTTAAGCGTAGAACAATAAGCTTGCCTTAAATGAAGATATGCAGGAATCGATTTTTGATAGATTTCGCAGACGTTTTCAACCAGAGCCAATCTTGGATGAAAAAGTAGTAAAGTCACAACTGGACTTTGACCTAAAAGTTATCATATATTCAAAATTTAAAAATGTTGATTCTTCTAAAAGCGCACGATGTTTTAATTAATATACAATGTTAGTTGAATAAAATAGTACTTTGTCCAATGAAATCAATTAGCACCCTCAGTTATATGTATTCGATGTTTTGCGGTATGTGCATTCAGGTTGCATACTCTTCAATGGAAGCCAATGATAACTGCTTAACGTAATTGGGCAGTTATCACTTTCTGATCTGTAGGTCGTGGATTCAATCAAGCTGAAGCATATCAAATTTAATATCTGCAAGCAATTGGCAATTCATCCGGCAGTAACAATTTGCCATGGAAAAGCTTCTAAAAGAACTCTGTGACAAAACTCAGCAAAAGTGATGTCGCGAGAACCGACTAAAATAAGTAGGTTCCTTCTGACACTGTCCACACTTTAACACGCACAACAGTAATGGAAAAGAAGCTCGGTCAAAGAACCCTTCTGGGCTTATAAGTGCGAAATTGTTTTTTTTTTTTTTTGTAGAATTCAACCTTGAACGTAGCCAATCATGTTAATACGAATACAGCCTCATAATTGCAGATCCTGCTCGATCAGATTCGTCCACCATTTCATTGCCTCCTATGTATTCCGGTGTCCCGAAGCCCAGATCAAGATTGACTTTTAGTTGATTTTGAAAGCATATTTTGATATCAACGTCCTGCACTCCTCCCAATGGCAAGAACTTCCGCCTGGTTTGCACTTGCTGTATAAGCTATCCGTACAGACTTCCTCCGACCTGCTAATCTATATTGGGGCCGTTCATGTACACTGTGGTGCAGTAGTTTTCAGTATCATCCCGTTATAACATTCATTCCAGGTCAGAAAAACACTGTATGTTTTCATACGTTACCCTGGTGGCATGAGCAGACTTCCATGGCCATAGATTTTCTTGTTTCATGCTGATTGTTCAATAAAAAGATCTAGCGGTATTAGATGCATTAAGACATTTAAAGTTTCCGTTAGGCATGAACAGATGGCTACTGCGAGCCCAGAATATGCTGACCTTTGAATTCTTAACGTTTTAGTTACCATATAATCCTTAATTATATCTATCATCCGTTCTCAAAATTTCGATTTCGTTATGCAGCAACCCTTTATTTTATAAGGTTCCCAAAAAATTACATGAACCAAAAAATGACTGACTTACTCCGTATTTCCATCCTTCACGAAAGCTGCACTACAAATTTGATGCATTTATAAATTCTTTTCCTTCGCTCCTAGGAGTCGCCCTTAGCGGAAGAAAATCTGGGATCCTAGGAGCCCCTAGTGCACTGATATTTGTCCGAAACGTACTTATCCCTATCTCCAGTTTGCATGGGGCTCCCACACAAAAATGATGTTTTCATACAATTTACTCCAACCGTACACAAAACGCTCCCAGAGGATTATAATTTTTAACAAAAACATTTGTTCAAACATACTCGTACTATTTAGGTTCGGAGAAGATATTTAAGTGGAGTAATTTATAAGTAAGGTGTAAAGGTTTTGCTCCATACCGAAATCGCATTATAATTATCTCCATATGTTCTTTCCCTTATCTAGTGCTTTCTCATAACTTTCCCATAACGTTAGTTTGGGAAATAATAATCGGGGTTATTTCACAGACAACTGGCTAATTCATTCACAGATATCCTTCATAATGACTGAACATATTGTAACGAGTATCGATGGTTGACTATTGTGAATGACACAAATATTGGCAGCATCGACAATGTCAACAAAAAGAAATAGGCGATAACCAGAACACGCCAACGAGAAAGGAAGAGATGAATCTCGACTACGAAAAAGGAAAATTCTGGAGTGTTGCCACAGAGTATAAATAGAGCCTGTATTGACATATGCAAATCAATCGAATCCCGAACGTGATTTCGTAAACATCGATGCAGTATCAGAGGCAAAAGTTGCAAGTACATTAAAATAGTTATTGTAAATAGTTGATTGTAAATAGAGTTGATTAAATAAATTTTTGATGTACATATATAGTTGTAGAAAATAAGTGTTGCAATTATTATTAACAGAATCCAGTGATCGAACAAGGTTAATTCAAATAGAATTAAACACTCACAAAATAAAAACGTAACAATTGGTGTCAGAAGAGGGATTCTGTAAAGATGGAGAAAATTGACCAACTAAAAGTGGACCAACTGAAAAAAAACAGTTGTCAGAGATGAATCTATCGTCATCAGGTACAAAAGCAGAACTGCTGGTGAGGCTAAGGCAAGCCATGGAGGCTAAGGGTATTAATGTAGAAGAACATGAGTTCTTTGAAGAAGCCGAGATACATGCAGTCGGGCACGGTGATGAAGAGAGCAAGATAGATTCGAGTGGCCAACTTATGGATTTTATGAAAACCATGATGCAACAACAACTTCAAGAAATTTCTGGGGCTATTGATGAGAAAGTTGCAGAACTAAAAGAACATGTAGATGAAATTTCCGGAACCATTACTGAAAAAGTCACGGATCTGAAGGAACATGCAGTTGACTTGCTAGATATGTTCGAGAAATTACAGCACGAACTCAATCAACTAAAAATAATTGGACCAGCCACATCAGTGATTAGAGATTCAAGCACAATCAAACTAAAGCCACCAACATTTGGCGAAAGAACAAATAGAATTAAACGCTCACAAAATAAAAACGTAACAATATAATAAATTTGAAGTGGATTAAAACAAAAAAGATAGAAGCCTTCTGTTTGTTTATAGAATAGGTTGAAATTCTTACTTTGGAGTCCCTTAACCTCTGTGCTCCGCAACCAGGGTACTTGTTAGAGAGAATACAAATATACATACATAAATATAGTGTATTTAGTTTTCAAACGGGCAGGTTGAAAACACATCCTCATCTATGAATGCCGTATAAGCAATAGATCTTTCATATTGGCCATACATTGTATACAAATATGCTATGCATATCCTGTGGGAAAAGGTGATAACTTTTCTATGAAAATAGTGGCGTATTTCTGCATTAAGTAAATTATTTCCTTTGATTTCATATGGTACCATAAATGAATTTCCTATATCATCGCAATGTTAATATTAATTAAATCAGCATCTTACCATTGGTGACATTTCCCCACTGGGTATCTAAATATGAATACGTGTGGGGAATAAAAGAGTATGTGTGAAACGAAAAAAAAAAAAATTATAATTGTTTTACACAAATCATAAGAAAAATTATTTCAATGATCGATTCACGACGATCGTGGCATAAAAATTATTTGTATTTAATGTTTGCTTGGTACCATGTATTACTTGTATGTAGGTATATATGTATATACAGTATATTTATGTATTGTAAATGTAAATGACAGACCAAGCGAATGCTGTGGAAATATGCATTTGTCATAAATTTGTAGTGTTAATATGTTGACGGATTTCTGGTCATAAATATATTTTCTTGTAGACGTCCCTTCATCTCTTTAATGCTTCTTTTGCTTCTTCATCTTCTTCTACTTTGTCTCAATCTTCTTATGCATACCTATATGTGTACGTATTTATTTACATATTTATATGCTTAAGTATTTGTTGAATGTATTGTAATGTTCAATATTCATAATGATGAAAGTTTGTTGCGCATGCGCCGAGTTCATTCACATAATGCATAGGAACATGTACGTATGTGTTAACTATACGCAGAAATCAACGTCATCACATAGTGTACTAGTATACTACTTATATGTGTACATACGCGTATATGTAAGACAACAGCAACAACAACGCCCCAAACAATAATAATAAGGAATTGAGAAACAAATCAACAAGTGTACTCATATGATGAGGTCTTGTTGCATCGATATTCATACGAACGAATGCGACGCTGTATTTTGTGATTCGCTGTGCATCGTTTGATTTAAAATTTTAAAAAAAGCACGCGCAATACATTTATCTAATATATATAGGTGTATGTACGTATACTCGATAAATTATATAAATTATGCGGCAATCAATAATCGACTTTACGACTATATTGATGATGATCACACTGCATACATTCATGCAATCAATATAATTAAATTTGATGATAATAATGATCATATCGATCATAAAAGTCATAAAAATCAATGTACAAAATTGACACAAATTTAGAACTCGTATTAGTACTATGTCTGAAACAGGTAAATTTTACAAATAAAATCTATATTCTATATTTCTATATTTCTGAAAATCGACTCTATACTTTTGATGAAAAACTAGAAAACTATCACATTGCCTGTTGAAAACACAAGGAAAAATGACCATTTCTTATGATTCGTATATTTATTTTTTCCTACACGGCATTTTAGGACAGTCCAGGTAAGTGTGTAATATAATTATACATTGTGCAGATGGTATTACTATCGCCATCTAGTTGCATCTACTACTACTAGTACGAATACTTATAATAATAATAATAATAATAATAATAGTAATAATAATAATAAGTAATAATAAGCATGCTCTTGCTGATCTGTCAATGTACTCGAACATCCATGTATTGTTGCAACATTTAATATGTTGTAAATTAATTAATTGTCATGTCTTGTAATGGAAAATATTTCATATGTATCTACATAATAATTATTTGACAACACATGCATCCACATATGTGTATTCATATGTACATATATATGTAGTATATGTATAAGCATATATCTACATATTATATTTAGCATAAGTATATATTATCTACAATGTGAGTACTGAATAAAAATTGATGAATTTCCATTATAGTCAAAATTAAATTTTTTAATATAGTAGGCTATAACGTATTTGTAATATGTATGATGGAAAATATTGAATTTTTTTATAAAATTATATTAATTATAAATTATTGCTATTGACACCCAGTTTTACGTATACATCTGTCTATAAGTGCACCATATATACACACAGTATTGAAATAGGTGGCAATTAGTTCAACAAACTATTTCATTTTATATCGAAAGAAAAATTTTTTCGATATTAAATTTGTTATGCATCAGCCGGGGATTGAACCACGACCTACAGATCAGAAGGCCAACACACTAACCACTGAGATACGGCACACACCCATTGTTGTTATATATGTTACAATATATTCTTAATTCTATTCGACAGTTCTGTCTCTGTTATTGGTTTCTATTTTCAAGAAAATTGATCCAAAGTGTTATTAAAGGGTTTTCCATTAGGGACATAACAATTTTATCTATTAATAAAACACAGAAATATTTGAGATATTGAGTTCAAATTTATTGTGGATATATTGCAAGCATTACGTTTTATGAATGAAATTCGATTCAGATGACCACCACGAGCCCGTTTACAGCGGTCGATTCTTTGGACCCAATTTTCCACCACTCTAGCACACATTTCGACCGGAACGTCGGCAATTTCGCGTTGGATAAAAAGAAATCCAATGGTGTTAGATCGCATGAACGAGGCGGCCATTCGACAGAACCATTTCTCGAGAAAACACGCCCACCGAATTTGCCTTGCAATAAATCGATTGGGACGTGTGCTGTGTGGCTAGTGGCACCGTCTTGTTGAAACCACATATCGCTGATGTCAAGTTCGTCCAATTCGGGCCACAAATAATCTTCCAACATAGCACGATAGCGGTCTCTATTGACGGTAAGATGACGGTCGTTTTCATCCACGAAAAAATACGGCCCAATCACACCTCCGGCATGAAAATCGCACCAAACTGTAACTTTTTGAGGGTGGGTGTCTCAAGAAGCATTTGTGGGTTTGTTGCTGACCAATAACGCATATTTTGCTTATTGACAAAGCTTCTAAAAGAACTCTGTGACAAAGCTCAGAAAAAGTGATGTCACAAGTGTTCTGCCGTTCGGAACCGGTTAAAATAAGTAGGTCCCTTCTAATACTGTCCAAATTTAAGACGCACAACAGTAATGGAAGAGAAGCTCGGCCAATGAGCCCTTTGGGGCTTTAAGTGCCACATATTTATTTATTTATGACAAAGCCATTGAGCCAGAAATGAGCTTCATCGCTGAAGATGATTTTTCGCTCTTAAAGTTGCGACCAGCGACTCAGAATTTCGGTAGTAATTTTTAATAATTTCCAAACGTTGCTGGTTCGTGAACTTTACCATGATAAAAATGTTGACTTTAACTAACGTTTTGACATCGACAGTTGTTTAAAAAAGTTTAAGGGTGCGTTCATATATAGATACGAAATTGTTATGTCTCTAATGAAAAACCCTTTACTAAAGTAAAGTTTAATTCAATAATCCCCTCGACATCCATTGAAATATATTATGTCGGCTCAGTGGCGTAGCCAGGGGGATCAGATGGATAGATCACCCCTTGGTGGATGGACTTGTTAAAAAAGAAAAATAATATTATATACAGATTTAAAAATCATTCATTAAATTTTTTTTTCTTATAACTCTTTTTCATCATATCCCATCCCCTCTTGCCAAAATCCTGGCTACGTGTGTCTGTATCTGTTGTAGCTTTATTTACATATTATTTTCTTTTATTTGTTTTGACAGTATTTTTATTTCGATTTCGATAAATTTCCGATAAAAATTAGGGAAGGCAACGATTTGTTCATAATTCGCATGGTAATTCAAAATGAATTACTTGCTAAAGAGGTAATTCGCTCTCACAATTTTTATGGCGAACTAAGTAATTCAGTAGGTGATTGGAGTGTGAATTACAAATGAAAGAGCGAACAACGTAATTGGGGCGCCGTGGGAAGGAGCTATTAATTTTAATTTTTAATTATAATACTATATACTACTACTATACATCATTGCTTGTTGCTGGATGCTTACACTGTCCGGCAGTCGATTTGGCGATGTTAAGCGATTTTTTGTTGAAAAGCCTCTTATTTTGTAAATCGATAAATATCTTCCCAAATTCAGAGTGCATAGCATAGTCCCAGCTCTGTAGAGAATATACCAGCAGCTGTAATTAAAACACTACAAGACATTTTCAGTTTTTTTTTTTCTAGGGAATCGACGAAACCAAGTTTTTCTGAAAGCCTGTGTTGTATTTAGAAAAGTAATTTCTTAGTTTTCCCAAATTTAATGGATTCTTTCCAATTTGAAGTTGGTGGTTGTAGAGCAACATTTAAAACAATTAAATGTGGTTTATGTGCCAATATTTTTACCAACAAAAGTTCTTTTTGGATGTTTTGGGGTACGAGGAATCTGAAACTGCAATTTGCTTTTACTAAAAACGGCCGCATTTGGCATTTAAATCACATTGCATTGTTGCCCAGAAAAGACCTGAAAATGTCTTATAGTGTTATTGAGAGCTGATTCTCTAAAACGTTGGGACAAAAATGACATTCGGTAATAAAGTTATCAATTTTTTACCGCATCTCCAAACAAAATCCATCCCTCTGTGCAACGTTTTGGCATCGCCAAAGTAAATCCAACAACAACTACAATAAACGAAATTAAACGAATATTTATTAATTTTTCATATCAAATATATTCAATGATTCATTCCGGACTTCATCGTTTTGTTTCTTTGTCGGTAGTCGCATAAAATTTATTTCTCTATAGTCGCGTTATGTATCTACGTAAAAATAAATACGAAATGCAAAAACAATAACGATAAATAATAAAGTATTTTTTATTGAATTTTAAAAGCTTGTAGCTATTAATAAGACGTGTATCTAAATTCTAAGTTTTTATAGGAAAAAATGGAAAGACAGCAACAACTGTTGACACATGCTCCATTCCACTGTTACTGCGTTGCCCACTACACATTCATACATACTCGAATATGTAACGATGTTGTTCGTATTGCATTTTTTAATAAATAAATAAATATGTGGCACTTAAAGTCCCCAGAGGGCTAATTGGCAGAGCTTCTCTTCCATTACTGTTGTGCGTCTTAAATTGGGACAGTATTAGAAGGCACCTACTTATTTTAGCCGATTCCGAACGGCAGAACACTTATAACATCACTTTTTCTGAGCTTTGTCACAGAGTTCTTTAAGAAGCTATTTCATGGCAAGTTGTTACTGTCGGAAGAATTGCCAATTGCTTGCCGACAGGTGGGTACCATTCGAAAGAAAAATCTTATCGATATTAAATTTCTTATGCATCAGCCGGGGATTGAACCACGACCTACAGATCAGAAGGCGAACACACTAACCACTGAGCTACGGCACCCACCACATTTTTTAATTCCCCCATTAAATGTGGATTTGTGAACTAGTGTTGTTGCTGCTGTAATGCTATTAGTTCTTCTTCGCGTTTTGTACAAACTTATAGTGTTTACAATGCAGAATCCTATTGCACACTGGGGCATAGATAGATAGTGGAATAGATCCATGCCCTCATTCGATGGGCTAATTTAAAAATATATATAATTTAGCATGATTAAAACTTTGTTTATTTTCACCCTTCACACAAGTATACTGATATATGATTCATTTTCTCATATGCAGACAATAAGCAAAAAGCTATAAAAATATATACAGACATACTCCTAATTTTCGGTGCTCGGTATTTATTCCAATGACCAATCTTTCGAATAATTATTTGGACAATTACTAGAAGAAATTCAAAAACATTAGAAAATAACTTCCCATTGGCACTGAACATCAAAGTCAGCTAAATTTAATTTTTAATCTTCATTTTTACAGCAGTTTCGGAAATAATTTTGTTCATATTTTGTCGTACTACTTGCTTAAATATGTCATTGGTCTGGTTGAGGTCGTTGAGAAATTCGTTTCTGCTGAAAAAAGCAACAACAAAGTCAGCTCATGATCGAGCAGAACTGATGTGTGTCAGGGTTCCAAACATTTTCGTGGTATGGGTGGCCTAGTTGCTGCCTTTATAATGACATCCATACTTGGACTGTGTATACTTTCTTCTGAATCTTGCAAAAAATTGTCCACTGATTGTCACATTTGTAGTGAAAATAACCAATAATCAACTAAATCTTGCCGAATAGAACCTAAATATTCCATACCTATTTATTCGTAATATGGAAAATAATTGATATGGTGCTCAGTTGAGCTTCGAACAAAATCCTTTTTAATAAACGTATAAATGTAAATGGACAATGATTATTTATTATTGCATATTCCGATCTCCTTTTTCGTATCGGACAAAAAATTGTGTAAAAGTTGAGAATAAGTTGAAAAAATTAAAAATCATGGCTTTGTTTTATTGTTTTAATCAAGAAACAATTAAATTGTATAATTCCTATGTGTGAAAATTCCTAGGATTAGCTTTTGATATACAATTGTGTGATAAAAATGAAATTGCTTCTATATGATGTTTCGCTGTGGAAATTTTTTGTTCTCCAAATCTCCACTTTCCACCATGCTCACCTCACCTTCAGAAAATCCTAGCTACGCCACTGATGTCACACATTGCTTTGTGCTTGATTACAATTCATTTACTACTGTGGATTCATGTGTACGTATGTCTTTATACACACATCACTACAACAATAAAAGAATTGTTTTTAATCTACAATAAATTCATGCTAGCAAAGTTCTCTTACGAAATATCATGATATAAATATTTATGTACAAGCATGTAATGGATCTTCTCTTCATTTTCTTCTTTTTCTTTTTTTTTTTTTGTCTAATTCAATTCTCCCATACAATTAAATATTATGTACAGTTGATAAATTAATATGTCGACTTTAAACGTACCAGGCATCACAATTATGTCACAAAATGATGATAATTCTTATTATATACGTTGACAACAAATTTATTTATTTGCTTACGAAGGCTGTATGATATATTCCAATTCCACCTAAGATTATTCCTATGGAAATTTTTTCGTACAATGTTAGTATTTTTGCGCATACACTCTAGCACAACTAGCTCCGAAGAAATCAAATTATTTTGCGAAATTTCTCTCTCAGTTCTTGTTTTTGGAAAACTTTCGTGACTGAAATTCAACATTTCTGCTTTATACACATAGCAGAATAGTGCTTGCATTTACGACTTGGTATATATCCCACAGGACTGGTGAATATAAATAATTATAGAACCTTATTTTTGAGTTAAATAGGTCGGCCTATTTAGAAATATGAGCAATGTAAAAAAAGAGATATTGGTTGAGTTCTGTATATTATAAATCAGTATGTAATATATGTATAATATATATGTACTACCAGACGTCAGTAAATTATATTATTATATTGTATATAGATAAATATAATAAAATAATAGCCTTACGTATAATAAATATATTGAATGTATATGGTATACTGCACATATACCACGAGAAAAGTTGCCAAGTTGATGTCAAAAGAACGTTGTGCACATAAATTATTTGATTGGGAAAAGAAATATTTAAATAAAATTAATTCATGTGCCAAAAGAGAATTTCCAAGTTCAACGCCAAAATAAATTAATCAAAGTTGAAAAATTAATTCTATTTTATTATTTTGGTTTTCTGTGTGTTGTGAAATGAAAAAACAATGAAAACTTTTATTTAATTGAGCAAAAATAAACTCGAATAACTTTGGTTTTAGTAGTATTTTTATTAAAAAATATGTGTACAGTGTGTTCAAGAAATATCGTATTCTTAATGGAAAAAGTATAGTTGAATTATTAGCAATACTCTGTGCAATATACCGATAATTTGAGATTTGTCTCGGGCATTTTTTTCAGAGACACATTCATTTGCTGGCTGCTACAACAATATATGAAGATAAGGTTTCAAGTGTTCAGCAAGGCCGCTATTTTTTGCCAGCATTGAGACCTTGCATTATGAACTTTCTATAAAATTTTCCGAATATGGGTCATTTGGAATTTGAAGAAATTTGACATTTTTAAATCGACATTGACATATTTTTTTAAGTTCTTTACGTGAAATAAGTTTACACGTGTATCTGGATTTCTTTCGGACAAAATTTTTAACAGAATACCGTAAGGTCAAAGTTTTGAAAACTGACGAAGTTTTGTCAATTTTTGTGTTACTTAAATCACAATATCTCTGATCCGATTTAGTTCTTTCTACATCCATTGGATAGATTTCGCATACTATATTTCGATTCGATGCAAAATTGGATATTAAATTTGAAATTAGTGCATACTACATATATGTGTTTATGCATGCATTTTTTTTTTTACACGTGTAAACTTATTTTACGTAAGAAATTTTTTTTTTAATTTTCAGTCGAATCTGAAACATCAAATCCTGAAAGATGTGCGATTTAAAGAATGACCCGTATTTAACTTTCATTCAAACTTTTCCAAGATACAAATTCTATAAAATAGAAATAGATTTTCATCACTTCTTTTTGAGCGTTTTTGTTAAATAAATCTCTTCACGAGTATTTCATGGCAATTAATTTGAATTAATCTACTTGGACTTTATTCGAATTTAACATCATCCATCGATTTAATGCCAACATTTTAGAACATCATCTGACAAAAGATAATTCGATACAATATACACCTATATGTATATATATTCATGTAATCGTCTACGCTCATAAATTGTTGTCAATTATCCTTCAAAGATAGGTTTTTTGTAGAACACACTGTAAATAAATCAGATTAAAGAAACTATAGAAACCACTGCTATACCACCTACGGACGATTTTAATCCCAAGTGTCTAGCGATATACATATGCTATATGTGTCTGTACGGCACGTTAATGGTGTCGCGTCGGTATTGGATTAATTAATCAACGTATTAGCTTTCTCTTAATATTGTAGATATGTTACATAGAATTTCCACATAGTAAAGTCTCCTCAGTTTAGTGAGAGCGTGGAGCTTTTCTGTTAAGTTTTTTAATTTTTTATCCTTACACATAACCAGAAATTGCGATTAATTTGATGAAGCGAATATCGCGTTAAGCGAATTCTCTCTACGTATGCCAAGAAATTTTAAAGCAAATATCATGAGAGTACATATATAAAATCATCTGCCAACTTTGATGATGAAGACTAAAATTTAAAACCAGAAACTTATCGAAATGGTATTAGACATATCACTGACTACCACCTGGGCAATTCTACATTACATTAATTGGGGTAAATGAAAAAAGTTTGAATTATCAACCCCTTAATTGATACCATATTTTCTTTTGGCAGTTGATGGCCAATTTAAAAATAGTCTGTATCATTAAAAAGTGCCAAAAGACCGATGAGGTAACCAATTTATAGAAAGGGCGGAGACCTCAGTTATGTCAGACACTTTCATTTTCTGCTTCAGCATGTGCTACAGGATGTTTGAGGCTTGTCAGATACAATATTATAGATATGATCGGATTGATTTTCCATTGCATAAGTAATTTTGACATCATCAATATTGTCGATTTAAAAATGCAGTATTAATTGTACGTTGAAAAATTGTATTGTTCAAAAAACCAAGAATTTTTAAGAGATTTAATTCTATGAACAAACAACAATAACTCTCTGTTGGTGAACCGAAGGAGACTTCAGAAATTGATGATAAATGAGAACAAAATATAGTATAGGTATAAAATATAAAATATTCCTCCTTCCTCCTTCTTTCGCATGTGCATAATATTTTGTAATTTCAATTAATTTGGAAATCTTATAAGTACGTACCATACATATAACTATGAGTTGCTGAAAAGCTCTCAATTACATTTTTAACCCATTTAAGGGAGAATGTGTCAAAATATTAAACCTACCCACCATTTTTTCATACTATTATCACACCTCATGAAAAAAATAGCATTACATATGTATGTTATATATATATTTATTAGGGTAAATCAAATTATGCAGGAGGAAAGAATTTAGCAACGAGTATAGGCGAAAGAAAAAATATATAAATGAATTTCATACATTCGAGAATTGCTTGGCATAATTTTAGATATGACTATACTTTTGCGAACAATTTTTTAATAGTTTGTCATTTCTTTTTCTACGAGAAAGTAATGAGCTCTACGATCGGCAATTTTGTCTGTTTCTTTTTCTTTTTTTCAATATTGTACATATAAATATTGTACAGGTAAATTTGTTCAATATAATGTCTCATTTGTTTCGAGATCGAGACCGTTTGTGTATAAATAATAAAGAACATTCCGTCGATTTTTTTTTTTTTTTTTTTGGCTAATACCATTTTACTGCCCCAACGTGTATGTAAATATACCTGTATAAAAATTCACTGTTAATATTTTCAGACGTAGACGTTTTTGTGCTTTTCGTTTTGCTCTTTTTACCTTATCACAATTCGAATACTCTTGTGTCGCACAGTGTTCAATTGCTCTATTTTAGGGCGATAAATTAAAATAACTAAAAATGCAAGGTGTTGATCCCTTTTATCGACGGTGAAACGCTTCATGAATAATTTAATATCATATTGACATCATTTAATGAATTCCTTTCAACATGAAAATATAAATAGCAGAGTACGTAATTAATAAAAATTAATTTTTGCAACAATAAAATCAACGTAGTTTAGCCAAATCGAACATTGTGCCGCGTGGTCGTCATCTGAGTATATATAAGGTAGTACATGAAACCTTTCAAGTCGAGTTTCGTTGCAATTGGCAATAGAGAATTATTTTTATATGCAATGCATTGACTAATGTTCATAATTTATAGCAGAATAGAAAGAAAACAATACGATAATATTGTACAACAACAATACCAAGTAATTGAATGGGCTTAGTTTTGATAATGGTGTTGTTGTAAAATAACACAGTATATATACATATGTACAATAAGTACAATGTAGTGTTATATTATATTATAGCAATTGCTGCATTGCATTGATGGGTTTCAATGTCATCATTGATGTCATGGTTTATTTGTATTTTTATGGTTTTATTTATTTTCAATCTTTATGTTTAATTTTTTTTTATTTATGGTAAGTTAATTTAATTTATTTTTCAATACCTCCTACCTTTCATATTCATGCATACGTATGATTTATATCTATCCTCGGCAGGACATAACCTTTAAATAATAGCTTGTGTTAGTAAATGTCTTCTTTAAAATAACTGTGTTGGGCAAGTGTGACAAAGGCCCACAAATTGGCCTAGGTCAACAAGTGTGTGCCGGAGCTCAGTGGTTAGTGTGTTGGGCTTCTGATCTGTAGGTCGTGGTTTTAATCTCCAGTTGAAGCATAACAAATTCAATATCGAAAAGATTTTTCTGACGTTAGTTCAAAAAGAACTCTGTGGCAAAGCACTGAAAAGTTCTGCCGTTCGGAACCGGCTAAAATAAGTAGGTCCCTTCAAATACACACACTACAGTCATGGAAGAGAAGTTCGAAGTGTCACATATTTATTTTTTTTTTGTTATCAATTCGGCTCACAAATAAATCGTACTAGTAGCAAAACGCTATAAATTAGAATACAAATGATCCAAGATATGCTCCATATTTGGTTTTTAGGGAAACAAACTACAACTTTGACGGTATGTACTTATCATACAAGGGTAAAATTAAAATTTTTTGCATATTTTCAAAATATAATATTTATATGTATGTATGTACTTTACTTACGCATATGTATGTATATTGGCCCCCTTATACAGTCTTTCTGTTTTTCTTCAACATTTTTCAATTTATTTTTTATACACATTTGATGTATATGTACATGAGCTTGTATGAATATGAATATATATCTATTTTTTTTTTTCTATTATTCGACTGTTTGTCTCTTAATCAATCAACTAAATTCACTAGGCACATACATATAGGTACATTTTGATTGACAGAAATCCATTAACTAAGGAAAATTTGAAAAATATCATTATGACTATTGATAATTTTAGTTTTTCATTTTGGATTTTTTAATTTTTGAATTTGAATGAACTAAATTTCATATAAAATGTCTATATACACCTACATATATATAATATATGCGCATTTGAATTTGTATAATAATAGAAACACTCCGTATAATCGATTCTCATGAAGGTATGTATTATTTTATAGAATTTGTTGGACAATAATTTAAATTGAAAATAATATTTTCTTTAAATTACACTACTCGACAGAAAAAAAAAGTGCCTCAAAAAATTATGTTTTCCAGCTTAAGCTTGGCCCGCTAAACAAGAAAATGACACTCACTTACTTTTCCAAAGAAGCGTTTCCGACATATTCGCGCAAAAGGTAATATTTTGCACTTTATTAGTTAATGGCAAAAATCTCGAAAACGATTTATACATATAAAATGATTTGACCATTTGACCATTTGACCATTTCACACTTTACGAACGAAAATATAAAGACATCGACCTGAAACTCAATTGATGAGGTCAATTATGCTTGAAAATGAATCCATATGGAAGTGGGCGTAATCAATAGAAAAGCAACTACCTCTTATACAATGATATTTTATGGTATACATGTTTCCACATTTTAAGGCCGAATGCATGAAGTTATGAAGCTGAAACTCAATCTACAAGATTAAATTTGCCAATAAATGGACGAGCTCGAAAATGGGTTGGATCGGTTGAAAACCAAATCACACTTTTGTATGGGAGGTAGGTGCAGTTTTCATCCAATTCCGCTCATTCTATATGATATATTAGTTCTCTGCTAAAGAAAACCTTACGTAACAAGTTTCAGTTTGATAACATCATTTTTACATATACAAACGAGTTTGTGTCTAAAATCTAATTTGCCTATCATTACTTAATGCTTAATATCTAATTCTACATTTCTCGTCTGATTTCAGAAATATTATGCTTAAATGTTCCCATAAAATTATATTTCATCTACAATCTAAAAAATATGTGAAGTAATTTTTTCATGTCAAAGGAACGACTGAAAATGAGTGAATTTCAAAAACGGTGAAAATTGTCTCATTTTTTCATCGCATATAACTTAGTCAAATTTAATCCAATGGACACAGGCGGCACATTATCAGAACAAAGAAGACCACGGCTTTCGAATGGTGTGCAAATCATATTATATGGTGAAATCATTTTCGATATTTTTTCCATTAACTAAACAAAGTAAAAAAAATAATGTTTTTCGCGAATATCTCGAAAACACTTCTATGGAGAAATTAATGAAGGCAGGTTTCTTTTTCAGCAACTCAAGGTTAATCTAGAAAACTTACTTTTTTGAGGCACTCCCAAAGATAAAAAATTGTCGAGTAGTGTTATATATACAATAAATTCTTACAATCCCTAATTTAAGAAAAATAGTTTTAACCAATAAGATATAACCAATTAATTAAATTAATTAAATTTAAATGTACTTTGTGTAGAGAAGCAGTAAAATTTGGCGGCTAAAAGATCTTCTATTTGAAAAACGTTTGTGAATGTAAATGAAAAATAATTTGGTGCATCGATTGCAAATAATGTGTGTGTATTAAAGAAGCGATCTGTGGATTTTAATTGGTATCAACGTACAGGACCAACAGAAATGACTGGCAATTATATTGCCAGTCATAAGTTAATCCGTCTATAAGTAAGATTGATTTCACAGAAGAAGAAAATAAATGTCAGAGTGATTCTAAGGAATTTGTAACTCATATTCCATGTTAACGATTATTATTATGCAGGGAAAGAACGTCTAATAAATTTGCGCGTGTTAATTTTTCAATTTTGAATTTTACATCTTATTAGGTTACTTTACACTTTTAATACAAAAAAAGTTTCTATATGGGATGGGGGCGTGGTTGTTGTCCGATCCGCACAGGTGTTCCTTTCCCCAATTGCGTGGTATGAATGCGTAAGAGATGGGGTTCCAGCAAAACGGCCCTATATGTCATATATCGAACATAACAATCTATTTAATGAAGGAAAAACTTTGGGACAACATAATCCCTCCAAATGGACATGTGAACTGTCCCGCATGATTTTGCGATTTCACGCCTCTGGACTATTTTTCGTATGGATATGTGAAAGGGCTAGTTTATAATGATGAACCAGCAACTTTGGATGAATTACAAGCCAACATTGAGCGAACTATGGTCGAGATTAGGCCCAAATTGCTTGAAAAAGTAACAAATAGTTGGTCTCCAGATTACACCACGTCGATCCAGCCGCAGCGGTCATATGCCGAAATCGCATTCAAACACTAATTCCATAAAATTATCCTCTCAATAAAGCCAATCTTTAGTTTAGAATATTACATTTTGTATTATTTTTCCAAATTTCAAACCGAATAACTTAAATCGGCCCAAATATGAAACCGAATAAATTAACTGTCACGCGAAATATGAGCTTCTCAGAGAAAGCGACATTGATTCTGTTTTCCATATATATATAACATTTTTAACTGTAACAAGTTTAGCTTGAAATGAAGAAAAGCTCTTTTGTAAGAAAAAAACGTCTACGTCAAGTCTTATAGCCTAGGCAGCCTAATTCCGGATTACCGGCGCACTTAATCCGAATAAAATATTAACATGACAGACGGCATTATTGCGGATTAACTAAACGGCTGATTGCTGTTTTATTAGGTCTGCTCACTTACATTACTATCACTATCAATTTCTGTCATCTGTCACTCTCGATATGAGAAAATCTACAAGAAGTACGTGAACTGAAAACTATCAGAAACTTGTAAATTGACATTCACAGTTCGTAATTGACAGCTGGATTTATTTGTTCGCCAACGCTTTTGTTAACGTTGAAAACTGTTAACAATTGTTGAAAGTTTTTTGTTAGCGAACATACCTAATAATTCACAATAGAAAATTTTCAGCAGTGTTGCCATCGCAAATTGCCCTAATCCTCTTTTATTTTGAGAATTAACTCATAGAGTTAATGCGGATTAGCTGCAGTTAATGCCCGAGTTAATTCGAATTAACTCGGTAATCCGGAATTAGGCTGCCGTCTGTCTAGGCTATTACCCTTCAAAACTCTACTCAGATTAGAGACCTTATAAAAGCTATTCCGGGTACATATAAGTAAATAATTCTTTAGACCAGCTTGCAAAACTAGCTGCTAATCAAGAAAACACCAAATGAAATATTGTATAATGCAAAAATACTGCAAGAATACTGCAAAAAAAATCCAAATTATTATATGCTCGTATTTTAATGTGCATGTATTTTTTTCGTTTCTTCTTCCTCGCTCATACTCAAGCAAAATATTTATGGCAGATATTAACGATTAAAGTCTTTAGTTGTTCAGATCAAAATCATTCAAATGAGTTGGATAAACTTTGTATCACAATGAATATAGGTTTATAACTACCTTATATAAATTAGAGTGGTTCTAAAAAGTGACCTTTTCCCATTTTTCATGTTCCGTTAACCAAAATTCAAATTTGGTAAATTTTATATACTCAAATCACTTTCCTAAATATGCAAATGGTCTGATTTGGAAAAATTCTCTCATCATATGGATTTTGAGCAGCTGAAACGTAATTTGGAATTTGTATTTCTGTAACTTTACTTTAGTTTTGAAGGCCAAATTTCTGTGTTTATGAAAACAGAAATGTAAGAGTAAGTAATATTCTGTTGATGAAAAATACATTTATTTTTTAAGTCAATGTCAATTTCTAAGTAAATTAAGTATCACAGTATAAATTATTACATTATTACATACATATATACATGTATGTATATAATATGATTATTTTTTGGAGGTTAATACATATATCATAGTCTACAAAAATTAAAGAAGCTGCAGAAAAACAAATCCATTTTAAAAATTTCAATTTTAAAATGAATTCAAACCATCCCATAATGTTTGGTTATACCAAAAGCAAACTGTTGGTGAGTGAAATTCAAAAATTGAAGCAATTTTTGTTTTCTCCATGCAAGTTCGAACCATTCTAATAAATATACAAACAATTTTCGATACATTTTAAATAATTTTTTATATCTTTTGAATATAGACAATACAAAAACATTTTTAGGAATTTATGTGCATTGTTTTCGTTGGTTTTACTTTGTTTCTCTTATTTGTTTTATTTCAAACTAAATGCTCAACTATAAAAACTGTATCGCATAAATCATTTCAGTTTTATGTGTGTGTGTATATATATTGTATATTAATCTTGATTTCTTTATGGAGCATTCAGAGATTACTTTTGAAAATTTGATCATTACAAAGATTTTTAGTAATTTCTTTTCCTTTCCAATACAATGCTTATACAATTGTATAACTTTTAAATTAATCAAATATTTATTTATATTCATTTACAATTAATAAAATAATTTTCATAGAAATGGAATAAAAAAATTGGTTCTTAATATACCTATATCCATTCGAAAATCCATACAAGACAGGACCATTTTGATTTAAGAGTTGTTGTTATTTACAACACCCACTTGGGTAAAAGAGCTTTACATAAATACCAATATTTTGGAACGAAAAAACACGCCATAATATTGATATCCATACAAATATAAACAAATAAAATTTAGTGAATGGGTTTACTATCCATACATATGTATGTACAATATACAATTTTGACATTTCTGATTATCTTCATTATCATCATCATTTCGTTGTTTACATATGTACATCAATACAATATATTGGTATATGTATATATATACGAGTAAGTAATTACACGGAAGAATGTTAATTAAGATTTCGATTATGTACTATCCATATGTACATATATGTATTTTTTGTATATATTCACATAGATGTGTATGTGTGTGTGTGTGTATTTGCATGTGTACCGCCATGAGCCATATTCTATCTAAATCCATAGATATGGTTGTTATTTGACATAACGCTTCATTACTTCTGACATTTTGACAGTTAACTTAAGTAGTGGTGGCAAGCGATAAAAAAAAGTTTTTATTTCTTTTCCATCTATTCTCTTTGTTGGCATTTTTTGAATGAATTTTTGTGAATGAATTCAAAGTTTACTTTATAATACATATGTATGTAAAAAAAACATTTTGTTCTTTGTAAAGGTGTGAACTTGTGTATGATGTATTCTTTTATTATATTGCCTTTTCTAAGGGTAACTTGCTTAAAAGTGGCGTATCTACAAACTCTGAAACAATAAATTACACGATTATAGTAAAAATTAACAAATGTCAAATTTATTTGACAGTTCAAAGCAAAATATGTAATTTTGCCATTTTAAAATGATTAGGCCATATTTGTAACGCTACTATATTGACTCTAACTATGACTACCGAGGGAGAACATTACAGCACAGCATTATTATTATATGAGTGAAAAAACTGATTCTCTATCTCTACTGTCATTCCGCTTAAATTGAAATAAAAACCAGGTGCGTTAGAAATTGTTTGTCAAACGAAAAATAATTAATAAGAAATTCACAATATTCTGCATATCTCTTTTTTAATACACTAGTCTAATTTATATGTTATAAACATATTAGAAGTACATACATATATACAAAATGTAAATCTTCACAAGAGTAATAAATTGAACTAACTCATTGAAGCAAAAAACCATATTTTATTTATGGCCCAATTCGTTTTTCTTGGATCCATCCCTAGAGTCATTTGACATTTGCTTGTTTGATAAGTTGTCGATTAAACAGGTATACTAACACATACATATAACGCGAATTTGCACTCACAGTTCAATAATGTTGATTGTGGTCAAACACATTGCGCAGATAGGTTAGTTAGTAGCAATATAGAAGTATTACATATATGGAGTAAGAAATAGTTGAAAGTTATCAACTTTGAGTTTTTGGTCAATTATAAGATTTCTTGTGTTAATTGAGTCCGTGTTAATTGAATATTTCTTTTACTATAAATTTTGTCATGGCCTATGTTTCGTTTTTGGAAATATGCTACTTCATTTTAAATTATTTATTTTCGATATTATTTGTCTGTGTTTTGAGAGACATACATATTTCATTTGAGAGCAAATGATACACTCTTGGCTGATATGAAAGCCTTACATGTACAGCTAAAGAGCTTATTCAAGCACGAGCAACGCTTTAGGTACTATACGTAGGTATTAGCATTATTGAAAATTCATACATATGTGTATGTAAATGGTTAGAAGCAAAATTAATAGAATTTTATCGATTGACTATATACAATCATTAAAACAAAACAGAAATTGATTTTCATTGATAAGTTGGCTAACCAATGTGAATCGAGAAGGTTATACCTACAGATCGCATTTACATATAAGAGATTCTCAAATGCATGCACATCTATGGACTAGTATTTATATGTGTTATTGTATGATGATCTAGTGATATGCAAATGTATGTATATACGTACTAATATTAAATGGTATTTATCTGAATATACCTTCTAGCAATTGGTTTATGTATTTAGTTTGCCTCAGCATGGGCTGTTGTTGTAATTTAATTGTTTATCTGTTAAATATGATCTTCAGATGTTTTGTTGTTGGTGTTTGTGTAAAAAATTGATTTTTGCTTTAGATTAATGATATTTTAACTGGTTATTATTTATTAATCACTAAACCATCACCAGCACCACTGCGATAGTATCAGAACGTTTCTTTCTTTCAGTTCTCTGCGTTTTTTTTTTTTTTATTCTCCCATTATTATTATTGTTATTATTATTATTATACGATTTGAAGTTGTTGTTGTAGCCGACAATGAATTTACTTACGATATCTCCAATTTCACACGTTATTTCAATAGGTATTTCATTAATGGTCAATTCTGATCATTATTATAGTAAATTAATTTAAGCCTTTACATAAATATCATTTCTAATGATCTACATACGAGTACGATATGTATACGATATGTCTGCGAGTGTATACCTCGCATGTACATATTAATTTTTTTTCTTTCGTATCTTCAATTTAATTAATTTGTAGTAATCATTAATTAGAATACCTTTTTACTGAGCTCTACATGAGTAACTATTAATTAGAAATTTTTAGCATTAATTTGGCTTTTATCTGACTTATTTATTTCTTCTTTGAAACATTTAAAATATTTTTATTTTTGTTACATATTATTTTTTAATCCATTTTTGACTATTCAATAATAAATAATGTTGATATAAATTTAACTTGGAAATTTATATTACGAAAGAAATAAAATTACACATTATGTGTATATTCAATCGAATTTTGAATATTCATACATAGTAAACATGCAGAGATATAGTTATGTATATACGCAGTTAGCATTTAGCACTAAAGCAAAAGCCTAAACCTAACCAGTATTGCTGAGCTTGTTAGCTTTGGAGAATATTGAAAGAAACATAGTATAAGTAGCCAATTTTGAAAGTCATAACTTTTGTGGCTGAGCAACCTTTGGAAAAATGCAAATTGTTTAGTTTAACAGAAGTCAACGTAATAACTGCCTACCTCAAAATATTATTCTGTTTTCATTTCTTTTTATAAACGATATCGTCGTGTAAGTAAAGCATGCACTATTTATTCGGTAAATTGAAGTACAGGGTTATCCATTTAGCGGTTTCAAAAGTATAGGGCTAGAATTCGACATCTGTCAAACTGAGTTGTTAAAACAATTTCTTTCTTTTTCAGTTCAAAGCCTGACATTTGCGAAAATGGATCGCTTAACTATCGCACAATGCATTAAAATTGTAAAAACCTACTACAAAAATGGTGATTCTGCCACAGCCACATATCGTGCTTTAAGAGGAGATTATGGTTTACATAATCGTCCAACTACGCAAGCAATTGGCAAAATTGTGAAGAAATATGAAGAGACTGGATCGGTTACAGATATTGTAAGGCCTGTGCATCATCGTTTCGCTCGTACCACCGAAAATATCGCTGCTGTAAGTGAAAGTGTTGCCGAAGACCCGAATGTGTCGATTCCTCGCCGTTCTCAGGAATTAGGACTGTCTTACGGCACATTATGGCGTATTTTGCATTTGGATCTACACCTACATCCATATAAAATCCAGCTCACACAACAACTGAAGCCAGCTGACCATTCACAACGTCGTAGATACGTCGAATGGGTGCTTGAACAACAGGCGGTGGACGGCGATTTTTCGAACAAAATTTTCTTCAGCGACGAATCACATTTCTCACTCGGTGGGTATGTTAACAAACAAAATTGTCGTATTTGGGGTTCTGAGAATCCTCAAGTAATTGAAGAGAGGCCACTACATCCACAAAAAGTCACTGTTTGGTGCTCTCTTTGGTCCGGAGGTGTGATTGGACCTGACTTCTTCGAAAACGACGACGATGGAACGACTGTCACCGTCAATTCGAAGCGTTATGGTCATATGATAACCGACTTTTTTTTGCCTGCTATTGAAGAATACGACTTAGAGAATATGTGTCTTCAACAATATGGTGCCACATGCCACACAACTCGAGCGAATATGGCTTTATTGCAAGAGAAATTTTCTGGCCGCGTAATTTCTCGTCGTGGCGATATCAAGTGGCCACCAAGATCATGCGATTTGACACCGCTTGACTTTTTTTTTGTGGGGCTACGCGAAAGACCGTGTTTATGCAGATAAACCTTTAACTCTTGAGCACCTAAAAACCAACATTCGTCACGTTATGGCTGAGATACCGCCCAATATGTGTCAAAAAGTGGTCGAAAATTACCTCAAAAGAATCGATGCTTGCAACAATTCGCGTGGTGGTCATTTAAATGATGTAGTATTTCACACATAATGTCAACGTTCAAACTTTATAATAAAGAAGAAATATCATGATAAAAAATATTTTATATGTGTTTTATTTACATTTACTTTTGAAACCGCAAAATGGATAACCCTTTATATATTTTTAAGCCGAATTAATCAAAATAGTGGTCATTGTAACCGATCGCCTTTCGTCATCTTCAGGGTAGAGCCATCCACATTCGCATACCTTCTGTAGTTTCTGACCAAAGAACGCCAAGCGGTTTATGAAGATATTTTTAAAACGATCGGAATAGATGATAGTCTAAAGGTGCAATGAAGGAAATTCACTTTTCCAGTTTTCCATGAGATGTATGAGGCCTCACGTTGTCCCGCAAAAAGATTACAACTCGCCATTTCATCAATTTTGGTCGATTATTGCTTTATTATAGATTTATAGAAATACTATTTGTACATAGGTAATTTTCATAAAAGCAGTTTCATTTCTATAACGAATTTCATACATATACTGAAAATGCACGGAGCTTTTGCTAAAAAATTACAGCAATTTTTGCAGCAAAGAAAAATAATCAGAATGAATTCATAGAACTTAACTTGATTTCAAAATATTATAAATTTTCTCGAAATGCTGCAACCTTCATATTCAACCCTTTGTCGAACTTTTATATTAATGAGACACTTGCTTAAATGCAATTTTTGGCATATATTGTATTATAATTAATCATTGTGAATTTTGAGAGATGATTGGAAAAACATGAATTCTTTTTCATATTGCGAACAAACATCTTTGTTCTATTTAAAATGTATTCAAGACTTAGCAATTAAGTATTTGGAACATTTTTCTCGGCAAATAATCGATCAGAGCTATGACATAAATTTGTTTTCTTTTTTTTTTTTTTGTAAAAATCTAAATTTATTAAATTTCAAGATTTATGAAAATATTAAATTTTGATTTGAAATCCTGCAGGATGAATTTTTGAAAAGGTGTGTATGTACATGAGGTTTAGTAATACAATGATGTTATTTTTTAGTTGCTTGAAAGCTATCATACAATTATATACATAAAAAATTTTTTTAATTTCTGGTTTTTACAAATATGTTACATAGTGAGGTTAGCATAATTTCGGCAGTGTATTTATTTAGAAATTATTAAACTAATAAACTTCTTCCAGCTTTGAAAACTTTGGAAACATTAATGTAAAGCACTTATCCAATTCAAATTTATCTTTGTTTTTTTTTTTTTAACACTACAAAATTAAATAGAAAACCTTTTGCAACATGAATGCGATAAAACTTTTTTCTTTTGAGTTACGAGTATAACAATATTGAACAGGAAGTCGTTGCCATACATGTCAACAAAAATAATTCCATAATAATAATGATTAAGACTATTTCACAAAAGCTATTTGAAAAAAAAAAATGTTTTTAAACAAATATGAAATGTAGAGTGTTTAAGCGAAAACGAATATATAAATAAATATTTTAAAAAATTAAATAAAATTATACTTAGTTTTTATATTGCTTTGCTATTCAAACCGCGCGCCTTTTGAACAATTCCCAGTAATATAAAATGCAAATAGTTATGTATATAGAAATTTATTCGAAAAATAAAGAATAGAGATATTGAAGAAATAATTTTGTATATACATATGTATGTATGCGTACCTACATAAATAATATATTGTACAAAAAATAGATAATGTTAATGAGTGCAACTATTCAATGATGGTGCGTTTATTGAATTTTGATAAATGTTCTCACTTTGCATAAACTACAGCATCAATTCTGTTATATAGTATGCTCGTAGTTAGTAAGTACGAGCACTCATACGCGTTGTCTTTTTTCTCGCATTCTCATTTGAGACGTCATTAGTCGCATTTAAAATTGTATTTAATTACTTTCACATTTCATCATCAGTCAAGTGGATGGATGGACGTATGGATGGATGGATACTCATACTATAGCATATAAGCACATACACTTATGTACACCGATATGCGTATATTTGTATTTATATCTATTTTTATATATTGTAGATATATTAAAGTGGTTGCTATTTGAGTGGTTCATTATTATTTTTTTTTTGTGCTCTAAAGAAATTAATTTTTTCATTTCAAACAAGTTTTTCAACGTCCGTTTTCCAGATGTCGGTAGTCTCTATTTCCTTCATAGCCCGCTTTTTATACAGTTTTGAAACGGCAGTCTTCTGTAATGAAACAGTTCTAAATTGCATGAGAAGTTCTCTGCAAAGTCAAGACGTTCAAGAAGATCAACTACAAATTATTGTTGTGACAATTGCACTAAATAATAAAAAAGTAATTTTTGGCTTTAGGGCCAGAATTTTATAAAATAAACTAGCACAAAATGTCCTTATTGGTAGCATTGAGAATGTGCTGTCGCAAGTAAACGGTTTTTCTAAAGTGACGTTAAATAATTCGTTTCGTTAGATAACTTTTAGGGCTCTTTTAGCTTAAATTTTTACAGAGTTGATCAGCGATCCATTTCTACTGCACCGTTTTTCGGGTATGTTTAAAGCACATTCCAGTATAGCCTAAGGTACTAAAAGCGATGCGGTTAAGCTCAACGAGGAGATGTCGGTGACCATCATCCACAAATAGCAGAGGGTCTCCTTTGTGCAACTTTTTATTGTTTGAAGACGGGAGTAACTACGTTTAAAAGTTTTCATAAAAAAACATAAATTCTTTCGTGAAAAACAAATATTTGATGAGTCGCACAGTGTTCGGAGTCATGTTTTACGCGAAAAATTACAAGGACTGCTACGATTTTAATAAATCTGTAGGATTTTGTATTTGTGTAATGCTAAATCCGAATATAGCACAAAACTTATTTTTGACAGTTGTCAGCTGTCAAATCAACTATGAATTTCTCTGAAATTATGAACGTCTATTTGAAAATGCCACTGATGAGGTTTGCAAACACGCCAGTCACGATTTCTATTTCAAATTTAAACTTTGACAGTTGACAGCTGCCAAATCAACTGTAAATGTATCTCTAAGCATTGTCATCAAGATTGCGTTTAACTGCTTTACAACTATAAATGAAAATAGTCTCATAAATAAAAAAAAAACTGATATATTTATAAGATTGACGCTTTTGTATATGTATGTATAAAATTCTACTTACTTAAAGAAAAAAACATTTTTCTACATAGGCCCGTTTCCATTTATCTTTTAAAATTTTATACAAATAAAAATAAATAAATTTACAAATAAATATGTTGTATTTATGGCCACAGCCAGTAGAGAAGGAAGGAAATTTCTAATGATAATAATTCAACAATTTGAAAAATTCTTGGACCCATACTGGATTCGCCATTTTGAATTTTTGAAAATTGGCTTTCAGATTTGTTAAGACACATATTATAAATTATGGATGGTAAATGTAGAATAAATTATATTAATCAATAAAGTTTTTAATACAGTTTATGTTATTTGGAACAGCTGCCACAAATGCTCTATTGAAATAAAAATAGCCGCCACTCTATTTGGCACAAGTATGAGCTAATATTTTTTCGTAGTTCCTTAAAAGACCCTTTTCAGTACTTTTTGGTAAAGGAATGAAGGTCATACACGGTCTTACTCACTAGTTATACCTTTTTGAAAAATATAGTTCTTAAAAAATAAATGATTAAGGTATTGATAATTTAAAAACCAATTTTTATTAATATTAATAATATTAATTTTTATTAATAATATTTCATATGAAATCATAATTTTCCATGTGGAAGAAATAACAAAAAAACTGCAAATACTGTTATAATTGAAATTTTCCATTATTCAATTCAATTTACTTCTGCTTATAAACTATTGTTTGAGACAGAAGGAAGTTTGTTTTTTAAATATACCACATAGTTTGTTTGTTTCTTAAACATACTACAATGTATACAATAATATTTTACCCCTAACAAATTAAAAAAAAATATTAGAATATCAACTACAGGACCCAATTTGTGCTTTATAATGTGTTATTCATGTAATAGTTTCCATTAAAAATTTGTTCAGAAAACTATCAACACAACGCTTAGAACGTGTTACGCATCGCATTCGTTGAAGGAAACGGATTCAACAGCTTGCTCAGCAGATATTATTGAAAATACTATTCAGTGTTGAGTTCGTTGGACATATCTGAATAAGGACGGCTTTATTCCACCTAATTTATCACAATTTCAAATATACATTTTTCGCGTAAACCTGGCTTCTCCGATCACTATGATCCGTAATACGTAGCTCAATGACAAAGCTAATGAAGTCATTAAATAGAAATGTCACAAAAATGCTATCGTTCATGGGAGACATATACATATATGTTATACTGTATATGCAACCAAAAAGGCGTTCAATTCACAGCTCACCTTCCAACTCTAACGAGTTTGTGCAAATTTGAACATAAAATTGTAATTGCAAAGATTTATACAAAAATGACATTATATATATATCATCTGTCAATGGAATCTGCTAACTAAATATCTATATTGCACGCATTTCTGTAACAATGTCCTGTATCGTAAATAATCTCTAGCGTAATAATCTATAACTCGTTAAAACGCTCAGGACCTTTAAAGCGTTAGAGATCCTCTAAAAAATTATAAGGGTCGCTCTAATTCATATATGTACATCTGTAGTTGTGAAGTAAAAGGATCTCGTTATTGCCGTCAATATAAAGCTAGACACACATTCTCATACATATAAGGCAGTATGTATGTATACAAAAATGTGTGAAGGAGAAAGGGCGAAAATTGATATTCTACACATTTAAGCATTCGTCGTTTATTTAATATGCTTCCGAAGTCATCAATTTCTAAATTGGAAATCAACGAAAAACCAACAACAACGTCTACAACAACTGTAAGATATTTATTTATGTGCATACATTCGGTATGTACTGATGTACATATCTAGCAGTATATATGTACACAATGCTACCATTACAATTCATCTAGCAGATCATTAATCAACATTTGGCTCAGTTTCACAGTGCTTTTTTTGCAATACCTTTTCTCTTTGACCTGAACCGTTGTAATTATCATTTTACACGTTTGTTTTATTGTGTGAGTGTGTGTGTCTGTTTGTTTTTTCTGTTTGTATTTATCATTGCAATACTTAAGAAAATAATTTATATTTACGTTTACAGATATGAGCTGTTGAATATGGAAGAGATATTTTTGACTCTTATTAAATCATAATATGAATGAAATCTATCCAAAAAGTTCATCGAATTCAAATTACATATTTATCTATAATTTAATTGTATTTCATGAAAAATTGACGGTATAAATAATTTCACTTGCTGATTAATGTATTAAATATGTACTTGTTGATTTACCTTTTTTAGGACCATAGCAAATAGTAGTGAAAGGAATAAATAAGCACTGCACTAAGTAGTTTTTCTTTCTACACTCACATGTGCACATACAACAGTTTATCGGTTAATTAACTTACGAACTAATTTAATACAATTAAACCTATTTAGGGTACTACCTGCTATCATTTATTCAAAAATAAAGTAATACAGTGAACTATCAAAATAAACATTTTCACCACACTCTCAATTTGTACATGGCTTTATAAAGAGGGGAACATAAACGATTTAGCATAGAGTGGAAACGAAACATACACTCTCTCATCTCTATTTCCCCTGGCAGTAACTGGTAACAAACAACAGTGAGCAAAAACGATTGCGCTCTCTTCATCTATGTAGTAAAACAGAAGAAGATTAACGACGAGCGATTTACTTGCGAAAAGAAGACCTGTATTAGTAAGGCTGATGTTTGCCTTTCATATGGAGTTAAACTAATCACAATTTTTGAAAAAAGATTCTTTAAGGGATTATCGTTGGATTTATTCTTTCAGATTATTTAAATTGCCTTCTATAGGTAGTTTACATATTTCTGCGTTGAAATAATCCGAGAGATTAATACGAAACAAAGTCTACAACGACAATCGAAGAAAATACATTAAAAATATGTAGGTACATATAAAATTCTTAATATTGGTATGTAAACGATTTGATATTTTCTTGGAAAAATATCATATAAAATGTTGTAAAAAAGATTTTAATTAAAATCATCTCTTGTATAAAAATATAAAATTTCCATATAAAATCACACCACTTATAACGAGGACCGTCAACATCTCGGAAAATTAAAGTAAAGAACATCCTATTCGGGCAAAAAACATTTTGCATCAGTATTGGCTGTTCACAAGATTTCCAACTTCAAAAGAGTAGTTGTCCATGTACAAGAGCATCCAGGATTAGTTTTGGCATCGTTTCGTAATAGCGGATGAAACTTGTATTCATCACAATACGTAATATATCAAGGAACAGTCTTGACAGAGGAGTTGTAATGCTAAATCGAATCAGATAAGACCAAGGTGGGTGGTGAGTGAAGGAGGTGAACCAAAGTCATAATAGCGACTGCGTTTTTTTTTATCGATTACCTTGGAAACAGTAAAACCATCAATGGCGAAAATTATTCACAGCAATTGGACTAATTCGAAATACCTGCAAACACCAAGAGAATTAAAACATTAAATGCTTTGTTTTTGTCGATAGTAACGTAACGTTGTAACGTAACGTTTCCGCAGGTAAAAGTAATCTCGTTTTTAACTTTATTTGAAATAACTATGTAGATGGAGATCATCATATTAATCCATTAATCAGTATATCCAAGTTTATAGATACGTATATGAACATCATCTCATCAAGATCAACATATTGATTAATTTATAAATTATTACTACCGTGTCTCTGTGCAACAGTGCGTTGTATACATTTTTTATGAATATCTTAGTTGTTTAACACTTTTAACATAATTTATTTATGATTTATCTTTTACCATTTATTATTATTAGTGATTTTTTTGCACATTAAATGGGAACTTATTATTCCAACTTTCATCAATTATTTATTTTATACCTATATCATTTTCAATTAAACAACATCAATTGTAATGCATAAATCACTTTAATCTCAATTATGTACAGAATCGTATATTCAATATTATATTATAATAAAATCATGACTCTTTCCTAATTAAATAAAGACATTTAGTGGTATCGTACCATGTGGGTGTTAAATGACCGCTCAGTTATATATTTGCAAAATGTCATTTCAATTTGATACTGAATTATGCTGGCATCATAATAAGATGTAGTACGACGTATGAACATACAGTTACATCTAAGAAGAAAATATTTAATTAAATTAAATATCAATAAATAGAGTTGTAATAATAATAAAAATTTTCTTTGTCAAAAATGCATAAATTGTAAAATCATTAAACTCACAGTAATGACAAGATTAATATTGATGGAAACCAAGACCAGTCTATTCTTGGTATGCAATTTAATTTTAATGTCTCTTTCTTACAACTATTTACTTGAATCGCCGGCTGAAGCGTAGCTTTTTGATACATATTCATATATATATATATATATATATATATATATATATATATATATATATATATATATATATATATATATATATATATATATATACACATATATATATACATATATATATATACATATATATATATATATATATATATATATGTATATACATATATATGTATATACATATATCTTTCCCCTTCCTGTGTTTTAACTGCTAAGTTATGACTTTTATACCGGATACAATACTATAATTAGTCCCTCTATCTATATGTTTCTAAGATTGTTTTTAGCATTCTTTAACCAACAGAACAAAAGTTTTCAGAAGTATCGATATTTCCTTTTAGCTGATATAAATAGCAATTTCAGTAGACATTTAACCTCATGGATAAGGAATATGTACTGACATATATTTTAATTCAAGATGCTAAGCAAGCAAGCATCAAGCATTATTTTAATTCGAAGAGCTTTTTCTATGAGCATATTCATTAAATGTATTAACTAACCCGTTGTACATACCCAAATACATATATACCTACAACTGCATATACTTATAGAGATATTATATAGTGGTATACGAGATATTGTTTGATAGATAAACTACAACAACCACCATATTATACATACATACATACATTTGTAAGATTATTTTGTTATGATGATATAGGTCCCAAATTAACTAAAAATATATTCCCTTCTAAAGTCATATTTTACTTCTACAAAACTAGATTTGTAGCAAATTTTGTTACGCAAAAACTTTGTGCCGATTGCAATAAAATTTACTGAGTTGGTAGCCTTATTTATCTTCTTCATTGTCCTAAGATTGATAACGTGCTCAAATAAGGATTACCAAAACGGTACGAAAATTAACCAGATACGTTATGTTGAAATGAATATTCATTTGAATCTTTGGTTTTGACAAACGACTGTCAAGCATATTGTTCATTATTTACCCATTTTTGGATTTAGCATAGCCATATTATCCTAGAACAGTTACTTGCAATCTGGCACCAAACAGAAATATCAATAAATTATGATTCCGGAAGGTCTGCAAAACATCCATTTACAGCTGCAGTAGCTTCGCATTGCTAAACTTTGTTGTAAGAAAGGAGTTGTTGGGCGTTGAATCTGGTGAATGCATCATCCACTGATGTACAGTGGACCCTCTGTTAACGAACGCAATTCGTTTTAACATCTTGTTCGTTAAGCAAAAGCATTATTCACATATAAATCAATAAAAAAAAATAATAATGCTTTCCAGTTCGAAAAAAGTACAACTAAAATATTTCAATATCTACTTTTATTAAAAGTTATACAACTGAATATATGACGAAATGAGCTGTTTTTGTAATACCTACATGAATACCTAGTTCTTCTTTAAAACAAAAATCTGTCTAGAGACGTTTGTTTTCGTTTGCTGACACAGCATTATTATTGAATTGTCTGATTGGGGTGATGCTTTTTGATGTATTTATGATGTCACAGACTTCCATTCTTTCAGAATTTCCCTAAATTGTTCCTTTATTACCACCTCATCTGATAAAGTCTGCTTCACATCTCCTTGCTGTAAAGCACAAAGCTTCTTCCAGCAAGATCTGAAAGTTCTCTTGGTAACACCTTCCCATTCCTTTCCAATAATTTTGAGACAAGCAACGATGTGGAAAAGATGTTTTAAAAACTCTTAGTGTGAGATTGGTTCCTTCAGTCACTTCAAAGCAACGCTGAAAAAGTTCTATAGTGTAGAGTTGAAGTAATGGAGTGGTGTTAGAAGACAAAATGTGAATTATAATGAATTTAAGCTCATCAATGAGATCATCTTGTAAGCCTGGTGGATGGGAAGGAGCGTTGTCCATAACAAGCAAAGTATGATTCTCTGAAGGAAAGGCGAGTTGTTTTCAAAAAGGCCCTTCCATTATCACAAAAAGCTATCTTTCATTGGTTGGTGGACTGGTATTGCTTCCTCCTTTGCTGTTATATAGGTTTCGTTTCGGGATCGTTTTTCCCAAAAAAAAGACCCGCTTGGTAGCAAGTATGTATGCCAGGGCGTTTTTAAGGTGCTTGCTTTAAACACATCTTTCGTTCTTTTTTGTTGGTCGCTATACGAAACTTCGTAATTTAAACGAAACGTTTTTAAAAAAGCTCTTCAAATGTAATAGATCTCTCAAACTACATCCTAAGCTGCAATTTGTTCGAGTTAGTGAACTAAGAAGTGTAAAATGTGGCCTACGACAAGTCAACTTAACCTACCGACCTATCTACCTACCTAGCGAATGCGGTAGGTAGGTCGGTTGTTATTGCAGTTTTTGTATGCGCACTCTAAATAGCTAAATACTATAATAACATTTCACATACTTCACATACTTCACAGAAAAAGCTGGGGTTAGTAGAAGTGCATTCTATTGTCGAATGCAAACAGTTTACGGGCCACCCTTGTACATATATAAATATAGTATATAGTCTAAACTACGGTGGCCTAAGGAAAAAATATTCCGAGCCTCAAACAACAAACCATAAGAAAGTTACCGAAAACATTTAATTGTGGTTATGCCTCGCAGAGGTGCAAAATAATTCAATCAATTCATGGCATAATCCACAATTGAATCACAGAATACGATTATAGTTATTGTTTAACATATTCGTTAAGTCAATTCTAATCAGAAGTCATAAGTCGTTAATTGTGATTTTAGTGAATATACATATTTAAATTGAATACACACTTTTATATATCTGGTGGCAATAACAAAAAATGAGTGTTGATTGTTGTAAACAGCCTCTGGAGCACATTGAACTACTTGCTAAACAACGCTGAATTGAAACGTAACGAAATCAAGAAATAGGCAGCTGTTTTTAAAAGTAGTATAAATCCATGTTTCAGAAAAATACAGTGTATATGGTATGGCATATGGTGTAAAAGTTGTATAGTCGTTTTAATATAAAAATATCATTAACTGATAGAAACTGAACAAAAAATAGACTTATACCATTTTTTCAAGAACACATATATGGACATATGGACACAGATATCCATTTTAATGATACACTCGCATATATCCCTACATAAACGATGAGGGCGTAAATCGCAATAAAACCGAATTTGCTGCAACAAAACAAAAGCAAATGATTTGCTATTATTATTCTCTTGGTGCTGTTGCTCTTCTTATAAATGCTAAATGTTAAAAGTTGAAAGTTTTAAATCATTTATATGAGCTCGCATTCGTTCCTGCTGCTGACGTTATATATACTCGTCAATGCAGTTGTTGTTATTGTTGTTGTTGTTTATTGTACGTGATGAGATAGCGTGCAGCATGATACATTCAAAATTTGGTGAGTTCGTCCGTATTCCGCTGCCATCGCCGTCGCTATTAATAATGAAATTAGTAATCATCATAAAATAGTAAGAAGAGAACTTATATTCATACCTGAAAGCATCTGAAAAGAGTAATACAAAATCTGGAAGCTTTTTTATTTTAAATTAAAACGAGAAAAGAACAAACGACGGGTATCGATATATTGTAGTTATATTTGTGCGCCAATAAAATGTTTAATAATGTAGTTTAATGCCTTGATTCAGTGCATTGATGTGATAAGTACTTTCAATGTATATATGTTATTGTACTACAATATTTAAACGCGCACACACAATCAAACGTCTCCGCACCTCTTCAATTTCAACTTACAATTAGTGCAACAATTATGTCCACCCCATTGATTGTTGTGAGAATGCGTCAGATAACAAAAGCAGCATCATCTGTTAGCAAAAGACATCAAACAGTAGCAGTGTTAGTTTGCGTGTGTATGGTTGTTGTGTTCGACCTTTCTTTTTTTTTTTTTTGTTTCGTTCATCATCATTTAGTTTTTGAACCCCAAAATTATATGTTTGCCTCTGGAAGTGTGTTTATTATGTTTGTGTGACTCGTGTGCAAACTGTTTGTTAATGTGTAGTATATAATGTACAATCCGGGCGCATGCTAACACTTGAAACGATTATCATGAGAGGATTAATATGTACCTACCTACGTTTGTTATACAGCATGAAGCTTTGATATTTTTTGCGTGTATGGTATTTTTCAGGTGCTATTTACTACTAATTCTTAATGTTATATTTAGAGATAAATTTATTTTTTATTGATTTTCATATTACTTAATAGATTTTCATTTTTGCAAATTATCATATACTCGATATATGTGTATATATGCGAATAATAAACAAGTTAAGCAATCGAAAAGAGAGAAGAGGAAGAAAGCTGGTCAAAACAGCTTTGTAACGTATAGAACACCACATTCATGCAAAGCGGGGGACAAGTTGAAAAGTTGCACGCATTTGAATGCTAGTCGTTTTTGTGCATCGGTCGAAAAATATATAATTAAAAAACAAAGATTAAAATAAAAAGCCCCAAAGGGCTCTTTGTTTCTTTTCCAGTACTGTTGTGCGTGTTAAATTTTTGACAGTATTAAAAGTGGCCTACCTATTTTAAACGATTCCAAACGGAAGAACCCTTGTAACATCACTTTTTCAAAGCTCGTTTTAGAAGCTTTTCCATTGCAAATTGTTACTGGCGGATGAATTACCAATTGCTTGGCGACAGATCGGTGCCATTCAAAAGAAAAATATTTTCGATATTAAATTTATGCTTCAGCCCGGATTGAACCCACGACCTAGAGATAAGAGGGCAAACACACTAACCACTCAGCTACGCACCCACAAAAATTAAACATTACATTAAACATTGCAGATACATACATCATTATGGGGGAAGACCACTTTGACTTTTTGAAAAAATCGAATTTTTTTTTTGCTTGAAATGTTCTATGAGGTGTGTATTTTAATGTAGTATGCATCTATAGTCCGCCAGAAACATTTAAACGAGGTAACGAGAAGATTTTTTAAAAAATTTCCCGGGGCACTGAGCGAGTTTCTAAAACTTCAAACGCGTTTATCTCGAAACGACATTTTGTAAACAGGTGGGACATATCATTTACAGGTAAAAAATTAACAATTTTTTATAAATAGCCACCATTTTCGTAAAAATTAACTTTTCAAAAAACGGCTTCAGTATTTCAGTTCGAAATTATATGGAGAATAACCTGCCTATCTAACTTTTGTTCCAGATTCACTTGCCAAGGGTCCAGATGTCCCACCGATGGGGAAAACCGGGCTAGAAGGGGGCTACGCGACCTGGTGCAGCGTGTACAGAGAGCCCGAGATCCAAGCAAAAAAATTGACATTTATTGTAAAAAAGATAACTAATAAAATCATATAAAACATTTTATCATTGCAAGTTGTTTTAATGCTGAAAAAAAATTCCGAAAATACTTTATTTTCCGACAGCTCAAGGTGGTATTCCCCCTTAAACACGCTCGAAAAGACCAAACCTTGGAAACAAATTAATATTTAATGATGATCGGTGTTTAATGCTTCGCTCGTGGTTTCGTTCCCCCGACTTTAAGAAGAATAATAATAACAACAATTTGCCAAGAAAAGCTTATAAAAAAGTCTGGTGACAAAGCACAGAAGTGTGAAACAACAAGGTTTCTGCCATTCGGAACAAGCTGATATAAAATAGTCCCTTCTCATACTGTCCAAAAATCGAACACGTGCAACTTAATGTACGTGCAAATCAATGTATGGTATTTTAGTTGAGAGAAATTGTTTCGAATAAATAAAATGATTTTTGCAAAAATTAGTCCAATATTTGTGTTAGTTTTGTATTTATTGCCGTTATTTTTGGAACGGATGGCGTATGTCAAGCATAAACTAAAAAAGGGTAGATCGCTCCTCTGCAAAAAAGTCTTAAAATGTCACCCTTAGCTGGAAAAATTCTCAGGGATAAAAAAATGTTTTTCCTATTTAGCTGATTTATTAATTGTTACATTTTTTAAAAAGATAACTTGTTGAAAATATATCAGAGATGTCTACCATTGGCTGTATATCAATTTGAAATTTAATAAGCTACTAAAAAATCATATTCGCCATAATCAACATTTTTTCCATAAAGGAATTCGAAATTGGACCTCGCTTATGCCTTTTCAATCGGAGAATTAAATAAAAACTGAGTTATGATAAAGAAGACACATTTTGACGGTTCTAAAAGGGTTAAGAAAAAACTTTTTCTTTTTGTCCGGAAAACCTTTCAACATAATCTCTCAAATTATTGAAACAAAATTCTGAAATTTTACTTCGTAATTCACCCTAGTGTAAATTTGCAGCTCATATACCAAACCACATGGTGGTCCTATTTGATCTTCATTTTCTATCCATTTCTGTCATATGTTAGGTGCACATCCGGTTATTCAATATTACCACGTAACGCAGAATCACTTCCTTTCGTTCTGTGACAAAATATTAAAGTTATTTTATTATACAATATTATTATCCTAATATCCACAATACTCACTTGCTCAATAGAATACTTATTCAAACTTCTTAATTTACTTATGCACACAAACAAAAAACGACCAACTTTATTCAATTAACATATCGATATCCTTGGGCTAATAAGACTACAGACATTCAAATACACATATGCATTAGCTCGTAAAAAATAATACAACGTATATTATTTATATGCTACATACTATTGAATGAAATCAACCAGCAACAAATTATTGTTGCGAATTGAATACATTTTCTTATCATGAATACAAATTTACAAGCTCCCTTTTTTTACTAAAATAAATGATTAAATTTCTTAGCGCTATGTATATGTAAATATACTTTATTGATCAGTTCTTATCAAGCTGTCAGTATCAAATGTATGCAAATGTATCCGTGAAGGATCCCGGGATTTTCCGGATTTATTTGAAAGAAGAGTCAACATAATATAATTCCATAATCGTTCTTATAAATATATAAAAAATAATTTTTTCACCTTTATTACTCCGTCATAATGCTCCCCTCTCATTAGAGTTTTGAAAAAATAGTTCACATTCTTACTTCATTATATGTATATAGGACGTATACAAATATTTGTGTATGGAAATATGAAAAGGTTCGTTAGATACTTCTAACAAGGTCGATTCTAACTGGAAATTACTCAATATTCGCTTGAATTGATTAAGGACCAACTTTTGAAATAGTCAGATAAGTGTATGCACAACATTCATCACATAGTCGTACATATTTGACTCCCATCTGATAAGTAAAACGTACCCCAAATTCGATACGATGTATTTTAGACTAAAATGTAACTTTTGGTTTCTGGAACGCGAAATTCGGATGAACTTTAATTTTTTCCAGGACCATAATGTAGGTACAACTGGAACCTTCTACTATCGCAATTTCCTCCTGAACAAAGTATAATTATTACAAATATCATAGAAATATTTGTTTTCCCAAAAAAAGTTTACTACGTGTTATTATATTGTAGCGCCTTCGTTAATAGCTCCAGCTGATGATGGTTTCTACTGTGTAAAGTAGTATATATATACACGTTTGTACAATATATTTCCGATTAGTGTGAATATTTTTATGTTGGAAAAATATGTTGGAGTTCTCACCATTCAAGTGTAAGCAAATTTCACACATACATACAGTACCTACGTTTGAACGTAGATATGTAAATAGACATACTCTACCTAGTGTTATTGTATGCAATGGTGCAATGATCTAATTCAATTTAAAAATCGTAAAAAGAAATTGTTGCTTCTTTATAGTTATAATGTACAAATGTTAGTATAAATATAATCGTACTTAAATATGTACGAATGTGGGCTATGCCTCTTTTGGTTAAATTGTTGCCACCATTTATTTATTGAAGCAAATTTATCAGGTGTTGTGGTTATAAAATAAAATAGAAATCCATCAACTGTTCATTTGAGCTTGTGCAAACAGATACATACGCACACATAAATACACACGTATGCATGTGGTTATGTGCATATGTAAGTTAGTATTGTTTGTTAGAATGAATAATTGAAACAAGTAATTTTGTGTAATAATATGACGTCGTCGTTGTTGTTAAAATATACCGCTATAAACGATGCAGCATTAGTTTTAGACAGTTTGCTTCAAATACATTGGAATACCTTTTAGTAAATTCCCGAGTCTTTATCTGTATCCATCTTGAAAACATCGTTAACAAATTCCGAGCTGTACTCAGAAATTCTGATGCCGAATTTATAAGAACTGATTTTGAGATCTTTTAGTTTGGTTAGATTATTCTCTCTCTCTCTCTCTCTCCCTATCCCATTGAGTATCTTCTTTTTTGTGTAAATAACAAAAAACTTTTTACTTCAAAATATTAATGTATAGTTTGAATATTAATACATAAATAAAATGCAGTAAATATTTGGTGTCCCCTTTCATCAAATATATATCAGGTGTAGTCAAAAGAAATCCATTGTTTTTCCAATAGATGGCTTTAGTTATCTATATCTCGCTTTGTATAAGTGCGATCGGGTTACGCTAGATGACGTTAGAAAAATACGATTTCGTACTAAATAAACTTTTCAGGCAGTTTTGTGATTGCTTGACTCGGGATTGTCTAAGCACGCGTCAAATATGGACACCAGTTAAGAGAAAATATGCCATATTTTACTGTTTTTCTTAGATTAAGGCGAAAACGCAAGCCAGACGGCTGAAAATGTGAATAGTGTTTCTGGTCCTGATACTGTAACAGGCAATCAGGTGCAATTTTGGTTTCGTCGATTCCGTTCCGGTAATTTTGATGTCAAAGATACACCACGCGAGTTAACGCAAAAAAACCTCTTGGACCAAATTTCCATCTGCGAATCGCTGCTGAATCGCAACAAGAACGATCCATTTCTCAAGCGGTGGTTACCGGTGATGAAAAGTGGGTCACTTACGACAACATCAGTCGAAAACGGTCGTGGTCGAATTGCGGTGAGCCGGCCAAGCCAGGATTGGCGGTCATGAAGGTTTTGCTATGTGTTTGGTGGGATTGACAGGGAATCATCTATTATGAGCTGCTCCCCTACGGCCAAACTCTTAATTCGAACCAGTACTGCCAACAATTGGACCGTCTGAAGTAAGCAATTGCCCAGAAGCGGCCAGCTTTGGCCAATAGGAGAGGAATTGTGTTCCATCAACACAACAACAGGCCGCACACATCGATAGTGACTCGCCTGAAGCTCCGGGAGCTTGGTTGGGATGTTCTTATACATCAACATTATAGTCCGGACCTGGCACCAAGTGATTACTACCTGTTCCTGTCTATGGCGAATGATTTTGTAGGTAAAAAATTTGCCTCAAGAGAAACTTGTGAAAATGGTTTTTTTTTTTTGAGTTTTTGAAGTTATTTCTGGCGAAAACTCTACCCTACGTTTTGTGCTCGGCCTAGTTTTCTTTACTATCCAGTCAGTTTCTTTTGCAAGCTCTTCTTCATATGTTGCATATTCCATGGGTTCCTCATTGATACGAGTGCTTGTAGCTGAATTTAAATATTTTTCTGTTTTCAGGTTTGAATTTTCTACTTTGAGAAGATCATTTTCCATTTTAAGTTCCTGACATATTTTTTCAAATCCAGAAGTTTTTATTTTTTAAATTTTTAATTTGCGGCTCATCCGTTTTTTCCAGGTTTGCAGTAGGTATATTAATTTCAAATTGTGGAATTTTAAAATTTTCGCTGTTAACATCTTGACGTCTCAGAAGGCGAAATGTCATTGATATTGCAGCCATTTAGATATATAGTATTTAGTATTTAGTATTTATTATTAGTATTTAGTATTTAGATATATAGTAACTTTATAATAATAATAATTTGCTTATTAATTTTAACACAAGCTACTGGTTGTTTATATTGTAAATAATCGTAGCGTTAACAAACAAATTTTTTATGTATATAATTACTGTACAAAATGTTTGGATTAAAAAAAAAAACTTTAATTGTTGATATTTTAAGAGATTAGAGTATAGAAATCGTTCAATACATGTATTCAACTATACGTTAGCCATTAGTGATAAACATTGCTTAAAAGTAGAGTAAGCGCCAAGTGAATACAAAAAGATAAACGTTCTCCTGACCTTTATTCGATATGCAATTGTAGACTTTATATGTTTGCTTTACTATTGAAGCTTTTGAAGTCATTCAAACACTCAATGTGAAAACATAAGAATATTTAGTTAATAAAAACACATGCATATGTTTATCGGATGATACTACTACAATATCAGAAGTATATCAAATTGGATTTTGCATCCCTGAATACAATACATATTGTGATATATTGTATGTAAATATCATTGTGGTGAATTACTTGCAATAGATACCATTGTTTCAATTCCAAGGCCTGTGCAGATAGAAAAGGTTTCGATTTCTGTACTTCATAGCTACAAATATTTATAAGATAAGAGACTTACTTATGTACAAAGAGTGAAAGAAAAATTATATAGTAATGACATTGGCTATAATTAAAGTTTATTTTATATCAAACGCTCCATCGACGATTGTATACCAACGGGAAATATGCTCCCCAATATACCTGAATTTTCAAGCATTGTCGTGGAAGCGTAGTGGTGCTTCAAGCCCTCTATAAGAGCTTCAGGGATATTTTCTTTATGCCTTTACGACAAATTCCGGTTAGCCTATTGATTTCTACTATTTTTATCCAAAAATTAACCGGTTCTTAACACTAAAACGGTTTTTAACTTTCATTTTAATAATAAATGTATAAAATATGTTACAGTAAATTTGTACAAAAAGAAATGATAGTTCAATTCTGAAAATCTCTTTGGGCACTCAGTGCTCCAAATACGGATTTAGGTTTAAAATATGTCAAATAATGTTCGAATTTGTCTGGTGGCAATTATTATGCACAGTGATTTGTGCCTATCCAAATTTTGAAGGTAAGTGAAAGTTGTTGATTAAATTTTGTATCTATTATAATTTGAGGTTGCTGAATTTTTGGAGCAATCACTTTAAAAATTAGAAAATATGGTTGTTTCAAATATTGACTTCAATGTCTTTAATTAAAAGAAATATAAAAGTGCTATGTGGATTACATTTCCTTTTTCGAAATAACGAAAATTCGCTTAAATTTAAACCAGTGAAGCTTTACCAAAAAATTGTACAATATTTAACAAAAATCACTTCAGAAACTGAGGTTTTATGTGTCTCAATGATATGTAAAAATGGGGCTATTAAAATAAATAAATTAAACTTTTTAATTACGTTAATTCTTTTTTTTTAACAATTAAAATTGTAATAATTAAAAGTTTTATTTATGTTTAACGAAAGTTCGAATAAGCAACGATTTTCCAATTTAGTAATAAATTAATTAAAGTTTGATGAAATGTTTTAAAGTTTCTTATTTTTATTTGAGCTCTTATTTTCTTATTCAACATCAGTATAATCAGTATCATCAAAATCTTCAATAAAATACCATATACACATATATTCTAAGGGTTTTTAATAATGATTTTGTCTTTTGGCAGCTAATAGTGGATGTGATTTAGGTTAGGTTAAGTTTTTGGTACCGCATTCTCTATGAGAGGGCACACTTACACTAAGAAGGCCCGTGGTAATACCACCCTGATATTTCTACTCCGATCCCTCGCTGAATCATTTGTATTTATTTATAAATTTCAGAAGATTACCTGTTGGTATCTCTGAAGGCAGGGCTAAGTCCTCAAAGTAATAATTAGTTAGGAATCATTTTCTTATTCTTCATAGTATAGGGCAGTTGCATAACAGACTCGTTACAGTTTCGAGCTCTTCCTCTTATCCACAACTTATACATAAGTCACACATGAGGTGGCCCAAACCTATCCTACCAGCGCGAAGTCCTATGAGGCAGCGGCCCGTGACCACTACTGCAACTATTGATGTGTCTTCTTAAAATCAATAAGATTTTTAGTGCATTTCTTACCGAGTCTTACTGTCATATAGATGTTCCCGGCCACCAGTCCGGTAGTAGTATCTGGTAGTATCTTCGGCTGCGAGGTCTTACCAAATACTTTAAATTTGGTATCACGTATGAGCAAGTTGAAATCCCTCCATCCAACAGGGCGCTTATCCACGCTTCAATTTGATACATGTGCTTTGTGCGTCGTAAGATTAGACATCATGGCAGGTGCTCACGATAAACACTGCTCAGTTGTTGTGCTATAGATGTAAGGTTCAGTCCATCTTCTTTGGAAGGTAAACAAGGTTGTTTCTTCCAGTTTGAATTTAAATGTGGCAATTGTGATGTCACTCAACTATCGAACGGATAACAAATATTTTTTAATTTCCTTAAATCCTGAAAAGGAAGAAAAAAACTCCAGCTGAAATTTTTGCGACATATTGTAACTTCTCATCAATATCCGCTACTCTTTGTTGTTCCACTCTTCTCTACAGTCGCAAAATTAGTTTTTAAGGGTCAGTCCATCTTCTTTGGAAGGTAAACAAGGTTATTTCTTCCAGTTTGAATTTAAATGTGGCAATTGTGATGTCACTCAACTATCGAACGGATAACAAATATTTTTTAGTTTCTTTAAGTCCTGAAAAGGAAGAAAAAAACTCCAGCTGAAATTTTTGCGACATATTGTAACTTCTCATCAATATCCGCTACTCTTTGTTGTTCCACTCTTCTCTACAGTCGCAAAATTAGTTTTTAAGGCCCCCCTCGACTTATGGTGCTGTATATCTTCCCTCTTCCTGCGGAACCAGCACTTATCCACCAATCTACCATTGCAATTTTTTAACACAATTATTTTGGATTTATCCTAATATCTCATACCTGTCGAATAATTTGTGCTATTCGGAAATCAAAACTTTTCTGATTTATTTCCACTATACAAATCACTATGTGATGGGAGCTGATCGTGTCGTGAATGCGAAGCTCTAAATATTATATACATAAATCTTACAACACATGACTTAAGAAGAATAAAGACTATCCATTGTGTATGTACATACAATGTTTCTGCTTTTATTGTTATTCGCTTTTGCTTACACTATAAGTAGCATTTTGTTGTGAATTTACTATTACTGCTACATATATGTATTTATTATTGCAGATTAATAAATTATAAATTCATTCGCTTTCGATGCGCTAGTCTCTACTACCAATCGCTGCAACCAATTGGAGGAGAAAATGCAAATATTGTATATATTTTCATGGTGTATTATGTATATCTTAGATAGGTACATACATATGTTCATAAAGAGTGAAAGAGATAGAATATAATGATATTGGCATTGGCCATTCATTGAATTTTAATATTTATATCATACGCCATTTCGGAGATTATATACCCAACGGGAAAGAAAGCACTCAAGGAGATCTACTGCATCATTCCACAGCCTGACTTTATCTACCGAATTGTATAAAACTCAACAAGTTACTTTGTATTGATTTTGTTTTTGTATTTCGAAAGAAATACATGCGCAGAAATTCAAACTGGAAATTCATTGTGCCGCGTTTTACATAATTCAAGTTCAAAACTTCAGACAGATTTGTCTAATAGTTTTATAGCGTTTTGTTGTGGGCAAAACAGAGATTAACACGGGTTATAGATATGTAGGTTAGCTGCGAATCAGTCATTAGACAATTAAGCAGTCCCCGACCAGGAGCAGCATATCCGGAGGGCGAGGTGTAAAAGCTAGCATGACCCAAAGAGGAATATGTGACAGAGGCGAGTCTGCACCGTACTCTTAAATCAAAATGTCTATCCCTACTTTGCGCAGGCATTGTAGAATACGTAAACACAGGCAACATCAGCCTCTTATGAGCAGTTGTCCTGGTCAGCGTCTGCCCCCAGGTTAAGAGCGTCTGCGAACTACAAACCCAAGAGCGTCTGATCTAGAATGGGCGTCTACTTTGTCAACCATTGTCCAATATAGAAAATCGTGGCGATAGGTATAAACTACATTAAAACTGAGTGCAGTAAGGTCTTAATTTAGGTATACTGGAACCAATATATGTGAAAGAGAAGTGCTGGAGAAGTTGATATGGCTTTCAGGCTAATGTCATTAATCACCTTCCGTCCCGTATAAGCAAATCGCCTCTAAATTGGCAAATTGTAGAAGCGGCGGCAAAAATTATGATAACACTCCTTTAGATTGACGAATCATGAACCCGAAAACCAGGGTATCAGTGGCCTAAACCTAATAGTGGACGGTAACGAACTAGACAGACCATAACACACGATTGAGCAGCAATGCTCCAGACGGCTCCCGACGAAATACTTTACGGTGGTTCCGGGAGGATCTTACCGTCGGACGTGAAAAGATTTTTAGCGGGTTAAAGTCGAGCACTGCTGTAGGCTTTTAATGCTTTTATTAAATAGATAAATAAAATAAGAAATTTTTTAAACGCCAGATATCAAAGAACGGTCGATACAAGTAGACTTATTATGGTGCATCGAAGCTGAAAAATTCCAAAGTGGGTATGTCAGCAAGCAAGGTAATGGCGACAGTTTCTTGACACACGTGAGTTGTCATTCAGCGGCACATATTATGCAGTGCTATGAGATTTATTCCACGCAGATTTCAAGCGAATGCATTTTGAGAGGAAAAATTATCTTCAAAAATTACCCATATGTGATTACTTCCTGTATCCAAACTTGAGGAACTGTTTTAGCGATAAAAGATCTTGGCAAAATGAAAAGGGCATTGATGAAACAAACGCCTATTTCGCTGGCTTCGGGAAATCGTATTATTGGTAAGGCATCAAGAAATTGCAGCAAAGTTAAACAAAGTGAATCGATATCAAATTCGTTCACTGCGTTAAAGGTGATATTGATAAGCCCACTCTTTAAATAACATAGCTCTAAGCGTGCAGAGTAAAATTAGATTGGACTAAGCAGATTGTAAAGCCATTAACAACTAATTGTGAAAGTGGGTGCGAAGAGATACAGACAATTTACAGAGACTACTGAAAAAAGATAAACCTTTGGTCAGATTGTAAATAGTAAAAACCGATCTAAACAAAAATAATGTTTTAAAAGAATAATTATATTGCCTAACGTTTACTAACTTTTTTTTTTATCAAAATAATGTCCCTTTATTAACATTTTGGATTTGATTTTTAAACATCGGAGTGACCAATTGTCGCGTCGTCCTTCTCATCCGAAAATTCTTTGAGCAGATCTGGGACCTGAGTGACGGTTTAAACCTCGGAGCCTCTTCCTGTCGAGACAACAATGGGAATCTGGTTACAGATGTCCAGAGTGTACTGAGCTTATGGAGGGAATACTTCTCCACGTTACTAAATGGCGATATTCCGAACAATCCCGCCAGTGGAGGAGATCTCCCGAACTCCCCAATTACGGATAATGGTATAGATGTTACTCCACCCAATCGTGATGAGGTCAGAGACGCCATTTCTAGGCTGAAAAACAACAAAGTTTAAGGTGCTAATGGCCTACCTGTCGAGTTGTTTAAGACCAGAGGCTATGAGCTGCTCACCAGTATGCATCAGCTCATAAGAGGAATATGATCGGATGAAAGCATACCCGATGAATGGAGGCTGAGTGTTCTCTGTCCCGTACATATGAAAGGAGACCCCACAATTTGCGCCAACTACCGTGGAATAAGTCTTCTTAGCATCGCATACAAAGTTCTATCAAGTGTAATGTGTGAAAGATTGAAGCCTATCCTTAACAACCTGATTGGACTTTATCAGTGCGGCTTCAGACCTGGTAAATCCACCATCGACCAGATTTTCACACTGCGCCAAATCCTGGAGAAGACCCAAGAAAAACAGATCGACACACACCATCTATTTGTTGATTATAAAGCCAAAGTCCTGTAAGGGATTACCTCTGCACAACAATGTATGAGTTCGGTATTCCTGCGATTCTCCCCGCCTTCTTCAATCTTATTATGGAGAAACTAATACGAGCTGCTGATCTACGATGTAATGGCACTATCTTCAACGAAAGTGTCATGCTATTGGCGTATGCCGATGATATTAAGATAATCAGCTTGAACACGCGAACAGTCAGTGCAGCATTCTCAGAATTGGAAAGAGAGTCGAGTCAAATGGATCTTACTGTGAACGAGCACAAGACGAAGTACCTGTATCAACAAACAAAGAGTCCCGGCATCTTGGACAGCACGTCACTGTTGATAGTTATGCTTCTGAAGTAGTGAAGGACTTTATCTATCTTAAAATCAATATTAACACCAGTATTGATGTCAGCCTGGAGATATTGCCAAGGATCACTGTTGCTAACAGATGCTACTTTGGGCTAAGTCAGCAATTGAGAAGTCGTCTCTCATCATGCCTGTCCTTACATATGGCGCCGAAGCTTGGAAAATTTCCACCACAGGTGAGAGAATGCTCAGACTTTTCGATATAAAAGTCCTACGCAAGATCTTTAGACCTATTTGCATTGGTGGCGAGTATCAAATAAGGTACAACCATGAGCGAATGGAAGAACACACTCCGGCTAAGAAGGTGTTATATTCAGAACCCGCTTTTGGACGACACAGAAGAGGAAGACCTAACCTCCGGTGGAAAGATCAAGTACTGGAGAACTTGTCAGCGCTTGGAATTTCTAACTGGCGGCAGCTAGCGAAGGAAAAAGCTGGCTGGTCGAAGCATGCTAGATTCGGCTTAAATCGATTTTCGGTTGTAATGGCCACATAAGTAATTAAGAAGTGATCAATTGTAATTTTTTGTCTCATTAAAAACAATAAATAAAATATATCTACATACGTATATATGGTATATAATAAACTATACAAAAGTAGGTACTCGTATATACAAATGTTGTCGATCGTTATATAGTAAAAGCGTTTTCGGCCCCATTAAAAAAAGCTATACTAAAATAAACGTAATAACCACACATATTTTTTTCAAATCACTAAACAATTCAGAAGGGACAATCGCAATCCAGTATAACCTAATGTTTACAATATTATCATACCAAGCGATAATTATTGTAAAGAACATTGAATGGCGGTATTATGTGAGTATCAAAGAAATTAAATGTTTAGTGACATTACTTTGCACCAGCCCGTTGTACCTTACAAACAACAAGAACAATAATAAATTGTCATATACTTACAATAAGGATTTTATTGTAGGTATATATATATATATATATATATATATATATATATATATATATATATATATATATATATACGTATATATATATGTATATGTATATGTATATATATATATATATGTATGTATATGTATATGTATAATTATATATATATATATATATATATATATATATATATATATGTATATATGTATATGTATATATGGATATGTAGGTATATATATTGTATATGACGTAACTAGGATTTTCTGAAGGCGGTGGATGTATCTGATGAAAAGAAATTGTTGTATAAGGAAAACGAACTTCTTTTCCATTTTATATGAAAGTTTCATCTTTTGAAAACCTTTGGTGGATTACTTTTTAAGATATAATGGGTGTCTGATGGTGTCTGATCTCAATCTTCTCGATCTTGATCAGAGTATGCTATCGCATCTGCGATCGCATTGCAAAGTATTATACCGTCAACTTTGGTCATAGTTGGGTGAACTCAATTTGAACCATCCGGGCGGACTTAAAGACAATAGAAACTTTACTTTAAATCATTATTTTCAAAACTACCTCATGTATTTTTTTTTTTTTTACAATTCTTAATGCAAAAGCAATTTTTGGAATTCTTAGTGGATTCCAAAAAGAGCTATGAAAGCAAAAATATTGATTTGGAATCATGCTGGATGATTTTGTAAGATGGTGCATATAAAAGTGATAATCGTATTATGATCATATTTTTTCGCAAAAAAACTGTTCAATTTTAACTAAAGGAAAAGTTTTCAAAATTATTTTTAAATTCAATATCGAAAAGATTTTTCTTTCGAACGATACCCACCTGTCGGCAAGCAATTGGCAATTCTTCCGGCAGTAACAATATACCATGGAAAAGCTTCTAAAAAGAGGTCTGTAAAAAAGCTCAGAAAAAGTGATATCGCAAGAGTTCTGGCGTTCGGAACCGGCTAAAATAAGTAGGTCCCTTCTAATACTGCACAAAATTTTACACCCACAACAGTAATGGAAGAGAAGCTCTGGTAAAGAGCCCTTCGGGGCTTATAAATGCCACATATATACATATATATATATATTTTCTTTTAATCAGCGGTAATCTTGTTTTCGCGCCACTTTGTTTTTACTATATTTAAGTGTTTTAATTTTCAAACGATTTTTTGATTCATTCCTGTTAAAGGACAAGGAATTTCAGGTACATAATAATATCTAAAAATGAATTGGAATATATTTCGTTTTACCCTTAAAATGGGAAGTTTTCCACCAATATTTTACATTCCTACTAACTTGACAATTTCCTTAGAAATGATATCCTGTTCATAAAAACACTGGTCGAAGCACTGCGATTGATAAAATTTAGCCTACTAAACTGATAATTAGGTTCTTTAATTATATAGCTGGTGAAATGGAGAATTTCAAATAATCAGAACAACCCAGTTTTGCGTAATCTTGGTTATTAGTAATTCGTAATTTGAAAAGAGAAAGCAATAATCAAACTAATAAAATGCTCATAACTTTTTTATATTAATCGATTGTGATTTTAGCATAGAATCAGGCCATACATCTAAAATGTTTTGCTTAACAATATTGCTTTTCGAGGAATTTTGCTTTAAATTTCAATAAACAGTTTTCTTAAGTGGAAACACTAAAAATCAACATGTTTAACCGAAACTTTTTGCTGCAGAATCTTAAAAATGATTTGATGAAATTTAACATTTTGAAATATTTCTTGAAAATTCCCATCATTTTATAAGTTATAAACAAATTAACTTTAAAGTTAATGAAATTTTGGTCATAGAACTAAAATTTAATCGCAATTAAGACGACATAAATAAATAATAATAATAAATAATAATTAAAATAAACAATAAATTTTTTTATAAACAAATAGATATTTATCTGACTTCTCACATGGCTAAAAACAAATTTTTTTTCAGAATTATTTCCTGGAGAATCTGCTCAAATAATTTCAGAAAAAAAAATTTTGTACATTTCATAAAAACAAATGCTACGAATGTTTAAGTGCTATCACCTCGGCGCGAAACGCCGCTGCCGTGGGAAGCATACAAACTTGTTCATGGGTTTGATTACTTAAAGCTGCTAGTTAATCATTTGTGCAGCAGTGGTAAGCAAAATTATAACTTTTACAAAATAATAATTAAATGCTACTCAGATTTAAATAACGCGAAAGTCACCAATAAGAGTGGAGTGATTTTTAGAAAAAAAAAAAAAAAAACAAATAAAATAATAATATAATTTGCAAACATTTTGTTTATAATATGAGTGTTCAGCGCTCTCCTCTCCGGCAACGGCAATCGCCTGTTAATGTGTGTGTAAACAATAATTTGCAATCACCCGCGCAAACCCCCCCGATAAGTGCATTATCAAATAAAACAGTTGATACACACTGCACAAGTGAAAGTAACAGTGCAAATCTTTTGCCTGCACATATTAAAAATTCATCAAATTTTGCAACAACAATAAATACAGACAAAAAAAATAATTTGTTCTATCGTGATATACTATCTCCCTCTATACCGTGGAGTGTACAATGTGCTTCTCCTGCTGTAACACCAACAGCTACAACATCAAAGCAATCAAATAACGGCACTTCTACTGAAGTGCATGACCCAGTAGTTAAAGCAACTAGTGCGATGACTAATAAAGAACCAGTTGCTGTTCAAACTGGTATTGATCGCTACATTACTGTAGTAAAGCGAAAGAGAAGTCCGCAAAATTCAAAACAAATGAATTCAACAAAAATTCAAAAACAGAACACTGTCCCTATTAGTTCGGAAAATAGATACGCTCTGCTTTCAGGTGATGAAAGTGACGAAAATATTATCTCCAAGAAAAATTTCAAACCCCCACCCATTTTCTTGAGAGAACGCAACTCAGATAAGTTGATTTCTAGAATTACAAGTCTTATAGGACCAAAGAATTTCCATGTTGTTCCTATTCGCAAAGGCCAAATTGAGGAAACAAAAGTGCAAATCTACAGCGAAACTCATTATCGCAAAGTAATAGCGGAATTTGATGCTGTAAAAAAGAATTACTACACATATCAGCTAAAAAGTAGTAAGGGCTTAATCGTTGTACTCAAAGGCGTCGAACCCAACGTTGATATTAACGAAATCAAACTTGCCCTCCAGGAAGAAGGGTTTCAAGCCAAAACAGTATTCAACATTCTCAACAAGAGCAATATACCTCAACCGTTATATCGTATTGAGCTTCAGCCTGAAACAAAACCCCTAAAAAAAGGTAAAGTACACCCCATATATAAAATTCGATATTTATTGCATCGCAAAATCACAATCGAAGAACCCCATAAGAGAACTGGACCTCCTCAGTGCAGCAACTGCCAAGAATATGGACATACTAAGACATATTGTACCCTGCCAGCTGTTTGTGTGATTTGTGGAGATCTCCATAAATCAAACATATGCCCAAAATCTAAAGGCGATGCTAGCATGAAAAAATGCAGCAATTGTGGAGGTAATCACACCGCAAATTATAGAGGTTGCCCAGTATATACAACCCTAAAGCTAAATTTCTCCGCTAGCAATCAACCTCTAAAACCAGTTGAGCAAACTCAGATAGCCAACTCAAGTAAGAGACAAAATATTGATGCAACACAATTCTTCTCTGCAATCCCAAACAAGAATCAAACCAATTCATACGTTAGCGTGTTAAAACAAAACCCACACCAACAAAGCAATGTAAATAATGAGCAGAAACACTCACTGCCCACCCAACAGCCAAGTACCCTTGAACATTTGCTTCAAACATTGATTCAGAATATGAACCAATTCATGAACTCAATGCAAACAATGATGCAAGAAATGATGAAAAATCAATCGATGTTACTCCAAACATTGCTATCCAGACCATGAGTTGTCTCAAGATATGCCACTGGAACGCCAACGGCTTAAGCCAGCACCGTTTGGAGCTAATTCAATTCCTTGAATCCAGCCAAATCGACATAATGATGATATCTGAGACCCATTTCACTGACAAAAATTGCTACCAAATACCATATTACAAACTGTACACCACAAATCATCCGCATGGTAAGGCACGCGGAGGAACTGCCATATTGATAAAAAGCAGAATAAAACATCATGTTCTTGAAGATTTTAGTAGCGTCTACTTGCAAGCAACATCTATATGTCTTGAAGAATACATCTCTAAGCTAGTAATATCTGCGATATACTGTCCCCCAAGATACAGTATTACCGAACAGCAATATAAAGAATTTTTCTCAACTCTTGGTAGCAAATTCTTGGTTGCTGGCGATTTCAACGCCAAACACACTCACTGGGGCTCCCGATTAATAACTCCAAAAGGCAAAAGACTATGTTCAATCATCACTAACCACGACTACGATGTTATTTCAAATGGTCAACCGACATATTGGCCGACGGACAAGAGGAAAATACCCGATCTCATAGACTTTGGAGTCGCCAAAGGTTTGCAGATGGAAAATATCTCCACAGAGTGTAATTATGATCTATTATCTGACCACTCACCCACGGTAATATCTATAAAATCACCAACCCCCCAAAGCAATTGCGTTAGAAAGAAAATAGACTGGTTAAAATTCAAGAAATATATAAATTCCCATCTTCCTCTGAGTACTGTTTTAAGAAATGGACACGATGTAGACTCAGCACTCGAAAAATTCAACCAGCTGCTCTCATTAGCTCTCAGCTCAGCCACCTGCACAAAGGTATGCAAGCAATCAAACTATAGCCCATACACACCAACCGATATTGAATTGCTAGTAAGACAAAAAAGAAGACTCCGAAGACAATGGCAAGAATTCAGATCACCGAATCTGAAAACACAGCTACAGCACTGCACTCGAAAGTTAAAGCAAGCCTTAAAAAATAAAAACAACAAAGAGTTAGAAGAGTACATAGCGAAATTAACACCTGGTGAAGCGTCAGACTACTCTTTGTGGAAATCAGCAAAAAACTCAAATCGGCCAATTCTCACTGATTCCCCCATCCGTTTGAGTGACGGTAATTGGGCTAGAAGCAACTGTGAGAAGGGTTTGGCTTTTGCAAACCACCTAAAAAGTGTGTTTACACCCAATCCACCCTCTTCACAGTCCTCATTACCAATATTAACTTCTCAACCTTGCTCAATAACGCTCAAAATTAAAAAAAAGGACATATTCAAAGCAATTTATAAAGATTTAAACCCAAAAAAAATCACCTGGTCCAGATAAAATTACCGGTAAAATGATAAAAGAGCTACCTCCGGCTTCAGTAATTCATCTGATGCACATTTTCAATGCTATCCTTCGTATTAAACACTATCCCAAATGCTGGAAAACTTCAAAAATTATTATGATAGCAAAACCATGAAAAGACCCTACAAAAGTTTCATCGTACAGACCTATCAGCCTCCTGCCTCTACTTTCTAAAGTATTCGAAAAGCTACTTGTCGTGAATATAACTCCATTTATTAATCTCAACCAACTGATTCCTCAACATCAGTTTGGATTTAGAAAACAGCACGGCACAATAGAACAAGTCCACCGCATTGTAACTCTGATAAGGAAAACTTTTGAAGAAAAAAAGTATTGCTCAGCTGTCTTTCTTGATATCACTCAAGCTTTCGATAAAGTATGGCACGATGGCCTTATTTACAAACTTAAACTATTACTGCCTGCAAATGTCTCCTCATTGCTTAGTAGCTACCTCACGAAAAGACAATTTCTCGTACATCACAAGGATTACACAACAAATCCATTGGATATTCACGCTGGCGTTCCTCAAGGAAGCGTTTTGGGTCCCTTACTGTATCTCTTATACACTTCAGATATGCCCAACAATAACTATACATTCATATCGACCTTTGCTGATGATACGGCAATATTGTGCTCTCGCTCTAACCCCATAGAAGCTACTAAACTCCTGCAGACTCATGTCGATTCTCTCGAAATCTGGCTAGCAAAATGGCGTATAAAAGTCAATGAATCAAAGAGCGTACATGTAACCTTCACGCTAAGGCTAGATACATGTCCCCCACTTAAAATTAATGGCCAATCAGTTCCACAATGTTCCTCAACAAAGTACTTGGGTATTCACCTCGACAGAAGGCTGACATGGAAAAATCACATAGAGGCAAAGAAAACTCAGATCAAGCTTAAAATGAATCAGTTATGGTGGCTGTTACACAAAAGATCAAAGTTGAATCTTGAATACAAAGTGCTATTATATAAAGCAATCCTGAAACCAATCTGGACTTATGGTATTCAGTTTTGGGGCACCGCATCTCCCTCTAATATTGAAAAATTGCAGCGAATACAATCCAAGTGTCTGCGAATTATTGTAAACGCGCCTTGGTATATGAGGAACGTTAACATCCATCGAGATTTAAATGTATCCACAATTTCTGAGCAAGTTGCAATGTCCTGCAGAAGCTACATTCAAAAATTACACAATCATCCGAATCCCCTTGCTAGGCAATTGTTGCTGAGCAAGGGGCATCGTCGATTAAAAAGAAAAGACACACTGAATATGCTGTAAAATTGCTACATCTCGCGACTCACCAAATTGTGATGGAACGTAGGGGATATCACATAGTTTTATTTAGTTTGTAAGATTTGAATACTTATTGTTAGTTTCTTGTATTTAAGAAAGATTCAATAAAACAAAAAATAAGCTAACAAAAAAAAAAAAAAAGATTTAAATAACATTTTTTTTATATTATACTTATTAACAACAGAACTTGGAATGAATCGTTGTAAGCAACAGAATTTTTCTCGCACAATTTTACCAATCTGCACGATGTGTTCTCTATACATTCCGAGAAATTGTCATCTCGTATGCAATGTACTCTGCAATTACAACAAACAGCTTTAAGTAATCAAACCCATGAACATGTGAGAGTGCTTGCCGAGGCGATGACACTTAAACATTCGTAGCATTTATTTTTGTGAAATGTTCTGAATTTTTTTTTCGAAATTATTTGAGAAGAAAAAATTTCGTTTCTAACTATATAAGAAGTTAGATAAATTTCTATTTGTTTATAAGAAAATTTATTGTTTATAAAAAACCTTTAATAATTGTGATTAAATTTTAGTTCTATGACCGAAATTTCATTAACTTTCATAAAATATTAACTCAGAAATAGCACTTAAAAAAAAGTTTATTTGTTTATAACTTATAAAATAATGGGGATTTAAAAAAAAACATTTCAGAATGTTAAATTTCATTATTAAATCTTTAAGGTTCTGCAGCAAAAAGTGTCGGTTAAACAAGTAAATTTTTAGTGTTCCCACTTCAGAAAACTTGACTAAATAGCTTAATTGAACACAAACGTTGATTAAAAATGCGTAATCAGTTTATTTTGCCATTCAACTTAGGCACAAATTATTCATGATTTATTTTATTTTTATTAGTCCATCAGTCACTTGGCTGACCAGCCCCCTGGAGGCGCCACTATATATATGCTTATATATACAAAAATTTGTTTGGGCTTTTGCCTCCCATCGGGGCTGCATGTGGATAATTCCCCTTAATACAAAGTTATCAATCTATTTAAGTGCATATAGTATAAGTATATATTGTATATCTCACTCTCCCACTCTCCGTCTCTATTTTCTTTAAATTCTTTTACTATTGCATTTAGTTATTGATAGGATTTCAACAGTAAGTCTTTACCTATTTTAGAATAGCCTTAAGTCTCCAAACGAAACAATCGAACGTTTTGTTTGGATTCAAATAACCTGTTGACACTGAAGGCTTTATTTGATGACAAAACTATAGGTATTATTATACTCATCCTTTGATAAGAATTCAATCGTTTGTATATTCAATTATATGGTGTAGTATTAATATTAAAGTCCTTATAAATACGAATGTATTAATACTTCTTTATTGTGGACAGCATTTTATATATATTATTTTCATCCCTTGTGCAATTAATTTGCCACCTGTGATTATTCCTGTCGGTATTGCTTCAAACGTTTGTGGCTAAATTGAAGATTAGCAGCGGCACTTACTCTGGTAATGTATTTATAGCACTTACGAGGGGTGATTGACAAGAACCCATGTGGAGCAAGGACAATACGTTTTGTTGACTTGGTCCGACGGTATTCTGTATGCCTTTAAACATTTCGTACAATCATTTTTGTTGAGTTCCTCAAAATAGCAATTTACACCTCAGCACACTGGAGCATAACACAATAATACTAACAATAATATTTTAATTTAAATATTTGGATTTTACTCGTAAATACATTTTTGATACACTGTAAGCTTCAATTTCTTTGACATTTTTGTCACTTGTTAATTTACATATGCAAAAAAATGAACAAAAACAATTTCTTTTCGGTATATATTTGCTTTGTTCGAGAGAACACGACTTCATTCATGTAGCTATCTCGGATGGCTTCGCAGTAGTGCATCCTGTCAACCCAGTTTTCCAAGACTTTAGTAACGGTTTCTGGCTGTATCTCAAGAATGGCTTCCTCGATATTGAGCTTAAGAGCCTGAATCGTAAATGGATTGTTCGCGTAACATCGGACTTTCACGAACGGTATCAAATCGCAGCTCCGCGGTGGCTGACGACACGATTACCGCACTTGGCGCGCAAAAGATCCATTATGGCATGAGCTGTGTGGCATGATGCGCCATCCTGCTGAAACCAAAGATCATCCATGTCCATGTCTTCAATTTCCGACCACAAAAAATAATTTAAAATCCCTCTGTAGCGCTTACCATTGCCAGAAATGGCGTTTCTAGCAGGATTTTCAAAGAAATATGGGCCAATGATGCCACCGCTCCAAATCAGCACCAAAATGTCACTCTCAGAGGATGCGTTGGCTTCTCGATTATCACGTGTAAGTTTTTTGATTCCCAGATGCGGCATTTTGCTTGCTAATATAGCCGCCGAGATGAAAATGAGCTTCGTCAGAACATATAAAAGAAATTTCTTTGCAATAAACTCACTGTTTGGGCTACACAACAATGACTTTGGAAATAAGTTTGCACTTTCCGCGTTCCGTTCCTAACATGCTGTCAACATTTCCAGTGGAAAACAGCTGTCACTGTAAAAATAATATCTGGTTAAAAAAACACTAAATGGTTCACACTGTACATTTTGTGTTAAGAAACCCGAAATATGCAACGCGAACCGCCAAAACACTTGAATTTCCAATTTTGACTGAGCGTTCAGAATATATTTTAAAAAAGTGTTAAAGCAAATTATCAAATCAACACTGTAGATTTTGAAAATTCATCCAAATCAAAGCACAATATCTATGTGATGCATTTTTTTCTGGAAAGGGAGAGGTATAAAGTCAGTGGGTCCAGCTGGCATCGAAAACTGGTACTTACTGATCGCCCTAATGAAAAAAAAATTTTTTAAAGTAAATAAAAAAGTAATAATAAAATAAAATTATAATAATTCGAAATTAATTATTAAGAATAATTAATTTTCATAATACTGGTTGTTTCCCTTTTTATGCTTATAAAGGGTTATCCATTTTGCGGTTTCAAAAGTAAATGTAAATAAAACACATATAAAAAATTTTTTATCATGATATTTCTTTTTTATTATAAAGTTTGAACGTTGACATTATGTGTGAAATACTACATCATTTAAATGACCACCACGCGAATTGTTGCAAGCATCGATTCTTTTGAGGTAATTTTCGACCACTTTTTGACACATATTGGGCGGTATCTCAGCCATAACGTGACGAATGTTGGTTTTTAGGTGCTCAAGAGTTAAAGGTTTATGTGCATAAACACGGTCTTTCGTGTAGTCCCACAAAAAAAAGGCAAGCGGTGTCAAATCGCATGATCTTGGTGGCCACTTGATATCGCCACGACGAGAAATTACGCGGCCAGAAAATTTCTCTTGCAATAAAGCCATATTCGCTCGAGTTGTGTGGCATGTTGCACCGTCTTGTTGAAACCACATATTCTCTAAGTCGTATTCTTCAATAGCAGGCAAAAAAAAGTCGGTTATCATATGACCATAACGCTCCGAATTGACGGTGACAGTCGTTCCATCGTCGTTTTCGAAGAAGTAAGGTCCAATCACACCTCCGGACCAAAGAGCGCACCAAGCACTGACTTTTTGTGGATGTAGTGGCCTCTCTTCAATTACTTGAGGATTCTCAGAACCCCAAATACGACAATTTTGTTTGTTAACATACCCACCGAGTGAGAAATGTGCTTCGTCGCTGAAGAAAATTTTGTTCGAAAAATCGCCGTCCACCGCCTGTTGTACAAGCACCCATTCGACGTATCTACGACGTTGTGAATGGTCAGCTGGCTTCAGTTGTTGTGTGAGCTGGATTTTATATGGATGTAGGTGTAGATCCAAATGCAAAATACGCCATAATGTGCCGTAAGACAGTCCTAATTCCTGAGAACGACGAGGAATCGACACATTCGGGTCTTCGGCAACACTTTCACTTACAGCAGCGATATTTTCGGTGGTACGAGCGAAACGATGATGCACAGGCCTTACAATATCTGTAACCGATCCAGTCTCTTCATATTTCTTCACAATTTTGCCAATTGCTTGCGTAGTTGGACGATTATGTAAACCATAATATCCTCTTAAAGCACGATATGTGGCTGTGGCAGAATCACCATTTTTGTAGTAGGTTTTTACAATTTTAATGCGTTGTGCGATAGTTAAGCGATCCATTTTCGCAAATGTCAGACTTTGAACTGAAAAAGAAAGAAATTGTTTTAACAACTCAATTTGACAGATGTCGAATTCTAGCCCTATACTTTTGAAACCGCGAAATGGATAACCCTTTATACTACACATGTAATCAGTAATCACTAAATGGCATATTTCTGCATTTACCATAATTCTAATTTAAAGTACAACCATGAAGAAGACAAAAACCAATCTCACGCTGAAAAATCATTAAGCATTTTTAGAGTCATTTATCATATGGTAACAACAGTATCCAAAGAAAACTGCATACATACATATACAGAGGGTTTGTCACTTGTGACAATTAAAGTACGAAAAGTGACAATAATAAAGAAACATACAACCTCGTATATGTATATGTAATATCCATACGTACTTGCTGGTATTCGTACACGTATTGAATATTTAAATTTTCTGATGTACTATTTAATTGTTGACGATGATAATGCGATTCTCGTTCATTGGCCGATGATGATGCTGCGGATGTAGCAGGACAAATATCACAAATATATTTTGTAGATATTATAAAGTGAATAAACGGCACAAAGAGCCTTGATAGAATATTAATATGTATGGAAATAAACACACAAAAAAGAAGCGCGCGCACACTCATCATATGTATATATTTTTATATAGCATATACCTAAATCTATAACACGCGTGTAATTTATTCAATTTATACTCTCGTATTACTACACATAGAAACAATAAATCACTGCTTGTATAATATTTTTTTTTGTTATGACTGTCTTGCATGAAGATTTTAATAATGTTTACGATTAAATGTAAAAATTTTTCATGAAATCTAACAACCCAAGGCTCACCTATACTAAGTGCAATCTGTCATTTAGTTTTGGAAAGGTTGCCAAAAACTAGGCAGAATTTTTTTTTTTTTTGTTAAATAAGCTTTTTTTATTGAATCTTTCTATAATACTTAGAAACCAACAATAAGTAATCAAATCTTACAAACTAACTAAAATTATGTGATATTCCCAACGTTCTATCACAATTTGTTGAGTCGTGAGGTATAGCAATTTCACAGCATATTCAGTGTGTCTTTTCTTTTTAACCGACGATGCCCCGTGCTCTGCAACAATTGCCTAGCAAGGGGATTCGGATGATTGTGTAATTTTTGAATGTATTGAATTGTGAATTGTGGGTACATTTAAATCTCGATGAATGTTAACGTTGCTCATATACCAAGGCGCGTATACAATAATTCGCAGACACTTGGATTGTATTCGCTGCAATTTTTCGATATTTAAGGGAGATGCGATACCCCAAAACTGAATACCATAAGTCCAAATTATCTTCAGGATTGCTTTATATAATAGCACTTTGTTTTCAAGATTCAACTTTGATCTTTTGTGTAACAGCCACCATAACTGATTCATTTTGAGCTTGATCTGAGTTTTCTTTGCCTCTATGTGATTTTTCCATGTCAGCCTTCTGTCGAGATGAATACCCAAGTACTTTGTTGAGGAACATTGTGACATGTATCTAGCCTTAGCGTGAAGGTTACATGTACCCTCTTTGATTCATTGACTTTTATACGCCATTTTGCTAGCCAGATTTCGAGAGAATCGACATGAGTCTGCAGGAGTTTAGTAGCTTCTATGGGGTTAGAGCGAGAGCACAATATTGCCGTATCATCAGCAAAGGTCGATATGAATGTATAGTTATTGTTGGGCATATCTGAAGTGTATAAGAGATACAGTAAGGGGCCCAAAACGCTTCCTTGAGGAACGCCAGCGTGAATATCCAATGGAGTTGTTGTGTAATCCTTGTGATGTACGAGAAATTGTCTTTTCGTGAGGTACATACTAAGCAATGAGGAGACATTTGCAGGCAGTAATAGTTTGAGTTTGTAAATAAGGCCATCGTGCCATACTTTATCGAAAGCTTGAGTGATATCAAGAAAGACAGCTGAGTAATACTTTTTTTCTTCAAAAGTGTTCCTTATCAGAGTTATAATGTGGTGGACTTGTTCTATTGTGCCGTGCTGTTTTCTAAATCCAAACTGATATTGAGGAATCAGTTGGTTGAGATTAATAAATGGAGTTATATTAATGACAAGTAGCTTTTCGAATACTTTAGAGAGTAGAGGCAGGAGGCTGATAGGTCTGTACGATGCAACTTTTGTAGGGTCTTTTCCTGGTTTTGCTATCATAATAATTTTTGAAGTTTTCCAGCATTTGGGATAGTGTTTAATACGAAGGATAGCATTGAAAATGTGCATGAGATGAATTACTGAAGCCGGAAGTAGCTCTTTTATCATGGCAGAATTGACGGTTCTATCAAAAACGTAAACAAACAATATATAAATATGTACAAATATTTGCACCTGCAAGTAAAAAATGAATTTCAAGTCTTGAAAGAGCGTCTAACGAGGGAATGCAAACGTTAAAACCAATTACACAAAAAAATCTCTTTGCCATTTTCGAAATCCAAGATTTCAAATCTCTCAAAATGTATGGCGATATCCTATAGATTTCGGCAAATTTCATAAAATCTTGGATTTCGGCCCAATGTAAACGTACTCTAAAATGCTAATATAATATTCAACTCCACTATTAAACCAATTTGGAACTACGGCATTCAGGTTTAAGGTACTACTTCTAACTCTAATATTGAACAAATATTGAAGAGTTCTTACAACTACTATTTGCGGAGCTCCTTGGTATTCTATATCAGTAATGCTAATACGATATGCCTACTATATTACTTACTTACGTGGCCATTAAACCGAAAATCGATTTAGGCCAAATCTCGCATGCTTCGCCAGCCAACACTTTCCTTCGCTAGATGGCGCCAGTTAGAAATTCCAATCGTTGACATGTTCTTCAGTACTTGGTACTCTTCTGCGTCCTTAGCCGTTCGTTAGGAACGTGTTATGAACGTGTATATTGATATGTTCTTCCATTCGCCAGAAATAATCTAGTCAGGGCAGCTTTACTATGTCAGTGTAGGCATACAGCTGATACCTTATCGATACTCGCCACCAACACAAATAGGTCCAAAGATCTTGCGTATGACTTTTTACCATATATTAAGCTGCCAATAAGTTGCTGTTTTACCAGCTAAGCATGAAGTTTGCTTTATTTTATTGGCACACATTAACGATTTAACCAATAAATGCATCTCTGTTAAGGTGAAATATTTTTGTTGACGGCATAATATAAACGACACTTTCAATTCACCATCTCGTTCATTATCATCATAGTATAATATGAAAATAACAAGTTACACACACAAAAATACAGTAAACATCACATAATGTACGATACATATGTATATATGCCTATATTCGCCTGTATTCATTATTTCGTGCATATTCATATGATCTCATTTGTTACCGTTAATTGTATTATTGGCACCTCGTGTTAATATATTTATTTTCTTTTTAATACATACAACCAATCATCCATTAGTGTCGACTCAAACACAAACGAGATACATTTGGTTGACAATTATACGCTCAATGCACTAACATACTCGTAGTCGTACGTATCGTTCAATCTTAACCATTAAAACATGTAATTGCTACGTACCTATACTGTTATTGAATACTGTTGTATTGATTTCGTTGTTGTAAAGGGTATTTCAACAAGAGGTAACATTTTAAATTTTCCATTATTTTTCAGGTGTCAACATACAACTATCATTTGTTGACATTTTAAAAAGAAAAACTAGAGCAATTATGAGAAAATGTGATGAAAATTTTCATCAAAAGAATGACCATATGCAAGAAAAGTCGCGACGGGGATTTGGCAGATATTGTGTTCCATTACTAACCTTAGGGTTTGCAACTCTCGTTTGCATACCCTGTATTTGCATTTACTTTTTATGTAGCTTTCGTCGGTATTTGATGAAATGAATTTTTTTTCCTACCTCTATCAGTATACTCGCATAAAGAAAAACGTAACCACAGCTAAGGAAAGAGTTGTGTGAAATCGATTATTTAAATAAAGCTTCGGAGAACGATTCATTTTTATTCTATCCGAAAGTATTTACATTGATGTATATATGCATATGTTTGATCGCATGCTTAGACCGGATAACCATTAAAGATGTTAATAAATATTGCTATTGAATTCTTGGTAATTTTTGTAACTACGTATTATATGTTTGTTTGTTGTTTATTTGTTATTATTAATCCACATAAAAAATGAGTGAGTAAATTTACTCTGTGCTTGTTCATATATTGTTTATTTTTATTATTACTATTAAGGCTATGAAGCACCGCGACCCGAAGATCTTTTGTGCAGCCTTATTCCCTAACTAGCAGACTTCAAGACTATTTATAAATCTTGTCACTGCTGTGGGATTGATTTTAACTAGGTCCCTGGGAACTATGAATCCGTTGCCTCCGTTACAAGTGCCTAGCCACAGCTGGGCAATTGCAAAGAACGTGTTCTGCTGTTTCCTGCTCTTCAAGACAAAGTCGACAGAGATCGTTGTTTACCATACCCATTTTCATCATGTAATAACTAAGTTTACAAAGACCTGTTAATAGTTCAGTGTACAGCTTGATGTCATTTTTGCTGAGGTTCAAGATAATATCTACCTTAATGTGTTCAGGGTCAATGAGTCTTTTCGACTGCCGCATGCCTGTTCGGGCTTTCCAGTAATCGGACTACTTTTTTCATTTTTACATATTAAGTTGTTCATGAAGCTACTGTTTACCCCGCAGAAGGGTTCTGGGCCTATGAAAAGAGTGTATACGCCCTTTCTGGCCAGTAAATCTGCCATTTCATTTCCTGTATGCCCCTCATGTCCCGGTACCCATATCAGAGTTCGGAAGCCTTATGGCTGTACTGGCTGCTGTCCAAGGTGTAGAGGATTGAGACCTGCGATTATTCCTAAAGCTGCTGTGGAGCTTTAGGAATAGGCGTGGTCTTACAGTTTTGTAAGACAACGACAACGCCATTATTTTAGTCGTAGTCCCCATGTTTTACAATACAGCCTTTGGCAAACGAAAGTAGCCCTCAGGGCTTTGTTCGTGATGTATGATAAATGGTTGTTCCAAGTAAAAGTTTTATCCAGTATTACTCCCAAATATTTCATCTCCTCAAAGAGTGTTAGTTCTGTTTCACCTAACTTCAAGATCCGTAAATTCAACTTCCTTCTCTTCGTGAAGGGTACCAGCGCCGTTTTGCTAGGGTTTATCGAAAGTTCTTTCTCTTGACACCAGTCTTGTTTGATGTCAAGAGCTAGTTGCATACGCTCAGTTATGGTAGAGTCAAATTTGCCTCTGACCATAATTATTAAGTCATCTGCAAAGTCCTGAAAAGCTCGTCAATGGCCAATAACCATAGGAGCGGCGATAAAATGCCTCCTTGAGGACAACCCTTGGTTGACTTGATAATTAATTTTTCCGTCCCCATTTCGTAAATTAATGTCCTGTTTTTCAGCATATTAAGAACCCATGTTATGATCAGTCTATAAAATTTGCTTCCTGACCATATCTTCCTCAATAGACCTGAAAGTAGCATTATCAAAAGCTCCTGTAATGTCAACCGATGTTCAAAGAGCTATTTCTTTACCCTCTAATGCCTGTTCGATTGTATTCGTTAGCAATGTATTGGAGTCTTAGTCGACTTGCCTGACTGGTAAGCATATTGTTCAGTATGGGGTGGTGTATCTTTAAGATAAACTTCTCTGATATACTGATCTATAATTTTTTCCATTACTTTTAGCGTGTGATTCGCCTTTTTCCCTGCTTTCGGGATGAAAGCGACGACATGGACAAAAGCTACATGATTTAGGCACTGCACCTAATTCCAGGCTTATCCTGAAAATTTTTGTTAGAATTGGTGCTAATACATCAGCCCCTTGCCGGATTGTTTTTTCAAGTTTTCTGACCTCGAGATCCAGTTCTTGGGAATTATTAATTTTCTCACTTAGGCACCCTAAATTTTGCTCTAAGTAGAAGTTATACAGCGACCAATTGGTCTTCCTAGCATTCCTAATTTCGAAGATGTCTTCAACTTCCCCTTTCAGGTCAAAGCGTATATAACGATGATCCGACAAGAAGACTTCATCTAACACCGTTCAGTTAGAAATTTTATTAGATATAAATGCACTGGTTAGAGTGAGATCTAGCACCTCCCCCCTGATTGCATTTACAAAAGTTGGTTCATTTCCCCTATTTAACTCCTCAATGTTGTTAGTAGTAATGAAATGAAAAAGTGACTCACCTCACTCATCGTCACCAGGAAGATACATGGAGGCCAGTACAATTGTTCTTCGTCCTCTGTATTTGTCCATTTGCGTCCCATGGTTCTTGGATGGCCACAAAGTCCAGACAATTTTGTTCCACCATGGCACTGAGTCTGCATGAGGCTGCTATTCCCCGGTGGAGATTTATTTGGAGACATTTGAACTGCCTCGAATTGCCAGTATGCATTCAAAGTGGAGCCTGGGACATTATTTCTCAGACTGGTCCCTTCGGACCTTACCAGCTTTCGTGCTTCGCAATGTTTTCCTGGCCTCCGGATCATTGAGTTCCCATTTCCTGAGTTGACCAGAGAGCAGAGAGGGTTTTGGACGCCGGGCACTGGTGTTGCCTTCCTCTGATATCGGTGCTGGAAACTGTTTTCAGCTTTCGGCTATTTGCTAGCAACAGTCTTAATACTTGCCCTGTTACCCTTAGGTCTGGGTCTTAGCTGGGTACTGCCAAAGCCATAAAAGGCTTTGTTGCTCAGCTTTTCAACCACTTCAGAAGACTGTCCAGGTCCAGGTCCAGAGCCATCGCCAGCTCGACAAGGTCACCTTTATGAAGCCTGTTAAGCACCCCCCATTCGCTAACACAAATGTCCGAGTTCTGTGACTCAATCTGCCCCAGAATTCGGTAATTTTGCCACGATACTGAGCCAGTGAAGTATCCGACAAAGATTTTGGGCTTCGCACTTCTGCCTCGTCCACAACCTTTAAATCGGCTCCCTCCCATGGCTTCAGGGCTCTTTCAACCAGGCCACAGTTTCGTCGTCCAGACAGTTAACCATCCGGGCTTAAAACCATACCCTGCAGAGAGATGCTTCACCAGACAACCGCGGGACTCGTAGACCCTGCCGATGATGCATTTCTGTACCTTGCTAATTTCCTCAGTGGACCATATGCCCTCCCGGAAATTGTTTGGGATAACCCCGACCTTCTTAGAGTGGACAGCTTCAGCCAGAGTTGGCTTTGAACAGGGAACGCCCACAGGGGCGATTTGTGGACCCACTCCTTTAGAAGGTACTGCTACCACCGCCTCCATCTCCCCGCAGGCCGGCACAGCGGACGCAATCGAAGGTACTGTTGATGGTTTATCAACCTTACCCTCAGGTGCGAATCGCTTTGTCGGCTTGGAGCTCGATGTCGGAGTGGAGCCATCCGATCGGGATCTTTTCGGGATCGTTTGTAAGTCGCTGGTAGCAATGACTCCAGCAGGCTTTACCGTCAAGGACCTTTCCGTTTCCAGCGGTATTCTCTTGGCATGTAAAGCCTTTAGCCTCTTGCGTCCAGCCCCAGACAGCTTCGCCCTGTCAGTTTTGGAGTCTTCTTTTGGGAGAACGTGTTCCTCCTCAGGGGTGATGTGAGGTTCAGCCGACTCCTGGCTAAGTTGGATGTCCATCTTCTCAAGACTGTCCGAAGAAGCGCCGGATGCCCCCTCCGAGGCTTTTACCCTAGTTTTGCACCTTTAAAGCAAATTGAACCCGCAGGATCGCCAGACCTTGTACGGAGTTCGCTATTATGCTTGACTCTACCCCGTCAAGCAAGTTCGCAGGCACCGCGATTTTAGGGGATTATTTTAAGACATTTATAAGTCGGTCCATGACACAGACTGTCAAGGCTAGACCTAAATAGTCTGTAGCATAAGCGGACTCTACCATGGGAGTTTTCCTTCTCCCCCGCACGACTATTCGGCAACCCAAATCTAGCAGAGATATGACCGTACTGAAAATGAGCTGTTGGTCAGAAATAATAGCCGCACTTCCCCTTAGTGCGGACCAATTTGCTAGTGTCTAGGCAGGTGACCTGCTTACTCCACGAGGCGCTATAAAACCCATTCGGACTACTAACAAGCCCTTAACGACTGACCAGGTATCGTAGTAAACTACTGTCAACCTGTGCGTCATATGTAGTACTTAGATTACGTGCTGGACTATGGCACAGCCTTTCATGTGTCATATTCCAGCTCATATTGAGCCCCTACTCCACGACAAGGTATCTACCTGAGAAGTCACCTTTAGTGACTACCCTTTCTTGTTTAGTAGAGTGCGAGAATGTGGTATATGATAAGGGAATTTCATAAACATTACTTAAATAGTAATGAATGAGATGAATGAGATTCTATATATCATGCAAAACTTGTTTAGTAAAGTATGTCTGCGCCTCGTCGAAGAGGACACGGAAATTCCGTAACAAATCTCTATAATTTTTATTTAAGCATAGTCGACTTAATCATTTGTAAATTTGGAATGTTGATTGGTTGACTGTAACCACGCTGATCCACAGATCATGTTGCGCCACACAGTTAGCATTAAATGTCGGTTTGACAGCATAGTCCACACAACAACTTCATAACTAGCGAGTGTCGCCTTCTCGTTTATGTTTCCACAATTTCTGCTGGGAATATTAGAGGAGGTGGGGAGGTAGGGGAGTTTGTGGGGGACACATTAGTCCTTAACAAACTGAGGACGCGGAGGGCTTAGCTAAACACTTTATGAACACGCCCTCAGTAACAGTACGGTGAAGGCAAAAGCCGAAAGTTTAATCTAACGAGATGAAAAATATTCACTCATAGACAAGCAAAGACCCCTTTCAGATTACCAATGGATAGCGAGCCAAAAATTGTTCTCAGTCTAGGACGTAAAACTCTCAGTTGATTGATGGCACTAATAAATTTCAGTTACATTTCAGTTGCAGTTTATTGGGTCGATAATTTATTGACAAGCTTAAAATATGGATCATATCTCACAAATATAAAGTTAAAATAACGTGCTACGTTATGTGGAACTGGAAGTGGAAAATATTCGCAACCGATATTAAAGAATAACAATTAGAAGCGATTCTTCGTTTCTCTGTATGGATTCCAATACATGAGTGACCTTAGAAAACAGCCGTGATTCTAGCCACATCGATTCGTTCTCTCTTAAGAAGTTATAAGGTTCTATTGCAACTATACGTAAGCCAAGTCAAACGTGATGCACCGCATGTTGTAAGTGACTTCCACCACTTCCACCTCGAATGTGGTGCAGCATGTCGTTTCTTTTGACAAATCTTCAGACGAAAGTAGATATGAGCCACTAGAGACTTTTCTAGAGAAACTCGACCTAGTCGTCTACTTTCTCATGTCCTCCGATATTCCTTTGACAGAGAAACAAAACGAGAGTGATACCAATTTAGTTTTTATAGTGTTCGATTGAAGAGCTTTTACATATATCGAATATAGTAACCTCATATCTATCCTGGATATATGTGCCTCTCTAATTGTCAGAGCTTGAATCTGAAAAATCGTGGCATCATTAGGTAAACGAATTGAATTCCTTCTGCATTATTTCCTCGATGAAAACCTAATGCTTTCATCGCTATTAAATAGCATTTAATGCATTTTCTCATAGTCTAACAAAGTACGGTAATCGTAATATTTGCTCTCATGTCACACACAGGATATGGTAATGCATTTTCATGTCAAAATTACTATGTGTCAAAATATCAAAGAGGCGAGCCACGCCTACTGCTTATCACAGCTCCTACACAAAGTGCCTGAATTGCTTTCAAATTTAAATCGCTGTAACTTAGGTAGTTTTTTCCTAGAATAATCATAATTGACTCTTATATTAATATTGTAGTCTGAAATAAGTTCGGATAAAATCAGCAAGCCATGCCTACTTCCTGATGTGGCTCCCATACAAAGACGAGGAAATAAAAAAAATTTTTAAGGCACAATAACTCATGAACTATTTCGTGTAGGACAACCATATTTAAGTTGTAAATTATTAGTATTGTAATGATAATTAGATTTACAAGAAATGGGGAAGCCAGGTCCCCCTTTTATAGTATCTCCCACACAAAGTGCATGTAACGTCGGTTGCCTTTTGCCTAGAACTATCATAATTGACACTTAGATTAATATTGTAAATGAAAATAAGCTGGCATGAAATCAGAAAGCCACGCTCACTTCCTTATGTGGTTCCCATACAAAGTCGAGGAAATTTAATTAAAACTTTACCCGCCCTAACTTACAAACTATTCAGCATAGCACACAGATAATTAAAGAGGCGAACCCATTCTTTTATATAGCTCTCATACGAACCCCCTGAATGTGTCAGCGGTTTTCAGTTTAAAAGAACCATATTTAGCACAATGTTTAATATTGTCGTTTGTAGTAAAATTGCGAGAAACCAACGAACCACACCTACTACTTAATGTACTTCACATACAAGGTCGCGGGATTTTCTTAAACTTTAAAACATCCATAACTGACGAAATACTTCGGGTAAAACAGCCATATTTCAGGTGTAGATTAGTGTTATGTTATAGTGTGTGAAATTATTCCTAAAATAATTGGTGTCCCCCTCTACTTCTTAATTGGCTCACATTCAAAGTAGTGGAAATTAAAATAAAAAGATACGAGCCATTTTTTTTATATATAATATATATATTTATATAATATAATTCTTATATTTATATAGTATAATTCTGTCGGTGGTTAACTATCTCCAATCGGGACCCAAATTTAAATGTGATATGTTTAACCGTGGTATTACCGATCGAAGGAGTGACACAAAAAAAATGTTCATATGATTTTAAGGACATATATTTCAGTAAGCACCTTACGCGTTTTCCCACTGTGTTTTCTATGGCAACGATACGTTGTTATAAGTAATGGAAGAATTTTGTTTATCTCCTAATTTTATTGTCAATATTGAGAATTTTTCTTTAAAATATCGTTGTGTATATATTAAACAAGAGATATGTTTTGGGGTCTAAGCGAATCATTAGATTTATATCAGGAATATATAAATGCTCAGCGTAAATGCAATGTTGAGCAAGATGAGCCACCACACAAGTCAGAGACTCAAGAGGCCAGACACCTGAATATACTTATTTTTGGGGGAAACGATCCCCGACATATTATTCACACCATAGCAAAATTATATACACATAATAATACGGTGGACACTGAAGGCGCATCCCGCCCCTTTATAGATTTCTATATAATCGATGGATGTGTAGAGGCAATAGCACGTAACATTCTGTTGCTGGGTATAGCTTTAGAAAATACGGAATCTTTCAACTTACGTAATAAAGTACATCTTTTTATGGACATATACGGAAATTCATTATTGAGACCATCTACACATCAGTATTTAGTGGGCAAAGCGAAATCCCTACTGAAAATGTTTAGTGATGACAAGCGATTGAGCCAACGTGCACCTATGATAAATGTAGATGATTTAAAATATCGCGATCGTGATGGCATACAGAATGCTTTTAATTTCTGGATGCCCAAGGAGGAACATATTTTTCACATGCAAGAGTATTGGATCACACGTTTGCGCAAATTGTTGGGCCAACGATATGATTATAGAGATGGTGTATTCGATTGGGATCTGAACATGACGCTTATTGATCGAACGGCAAAACAAATATGTTCTCAGGTATTTGCAAAAAAAATCATTCAAAATTTTCTTTCTTATATAAATTCATTTTAGGAATATCGCTATTGGCGGGAGACGGGTATTGCATTCACGTTTCCGGAATATGAACAATGTAAACCGAATAAAACACTCTCTGCCGGTCTTGTACGAAACGGTGAGAAATATATGCATCGTGGTTACGTTGGAGACATACAAACTGGTCCATTCATTACATTTGGTCTGAAGTCTAACGATGAGCGAATGCTAAAATCGATGCATGGCCAAAATGATTATCGTGCTACCGATATAACTGAGCGTAATTTGCTGGAGTTATTTCATGAATTACAAACTGGTACAACATACGAACATGATCTGGAGTTGTCACGAAAGTATGGTGCAGTGAAATTATTGATGGGTAAACGACTTACATGGAATGAATGTGATTTGGATGCAATGCAAGAATATGATAAACCTTGGCTCCACATCGAAGATACTAAATTAAATTATCTCTCGCCTGATGATGTGCTCAACCTACAAGAGGATGTTAAGAGACGTTGGTACAGATTCTTTGATGTAGCTTTTGTTGGACATAATTACTTTGCTTTCATCAAAGAGTCATTCACAAATGTGTTGAGGAACAATGCACTACTATTGTTGGAGACAAAATTATTTACCCTGGCTCGCAAGGATGATATCAATGAATTCGAATGTAAATTAATGAATTTCGCTAAGAATACAAAATTATCTAGTGTAATTAATTACAACGTGATGAATACAAATAAGTCGCTCTTACGATTTAAGAAAAATAACCACAACTAAGCTATATCTAAAATATTTATATTTTAATGTAGCCGAAAAATGTACAATTACCTCTAAACTTATCCGATTAGAAACATAAAGATAAAGAACCTTATAACAAATTGCGATTTTTCTTTTTTGTCGCCCACGTTTCCAAATTGAATTCTAAATCGTCCTTGCGTGAACGAATTTCCTTTGCTGAATTAAATCCATTATCTGGCTCCATAATTTTGCCAACGCTTATATTTAATCTATTAGCACGTTTATATAAAGAATTTCTTTGTCTCAGTGTTTCCGCTTCCATATCGACAATCTTACGCCGTGGCACATGCACAAGTGATTTCATCCAATCACCAGTAGTTTTTAAATCTAACAAGATATTTATCATTTGATTAATCGTCAGAGATTTCCCCGAACCAGAACCCCATTGGAGGTATCGATCAAGTGGTAGGCGTGCCATACGCAGACCAAGCTTTTTAGCTTTAGCCAAAGAAAGTGGCTCGTTATTAACCTTAAAAAGAGAAAAATTGTGAACACGTACAAAATTACGATAAACGATATATCATAGTACTATGTACATGTATGTACTTACAGTATCCACCATAGCACCAATAATATAAATATCATCACAATTATATTGCTCCAAATCGGTGCGACAGTGTGGTGTTAAATATACTAAATTCTCTTTTGGGAATACTTCAGTATAACACTTTTCATGTATATTCATTGGAAATTCAGGATTTAACATAGTGGGTATGTAACGTTGTAGACCCTGCATACAAATACTTTTTAAATTCACATTACAATAGTGCAAATCGAAGGGATCATCATGTACACGATTTTCCGCAAAGGCCAACATTAATTGTTTAGCTGCATTCAAAGCTTCTCGTCTTATCATGTGATTATCGTAAGAGCAGTCCATAACTATTTTTGGGGAAAATTGCATGGCACGTGTTAACCTATAAGGGAAATAATAAGCTAAATAATTAAACATGAATTCATAAGCATTTACCTATTGTTTTGCCAATGATTTATTGTGCTATCATAGATACGTAAAAACATGGAAGTATGTCCCAATCCGTAAATGATGTGATCATTTGATTCACGTTCTCGTTTCAATTCATCCTTACGCTTTAAAACGGCTTCAGCACGTTCGATTTTCTTATGCTCACGATTTTCCTTCTTCTTCTCAATTTGCCACAAATAACCGTAGTACTTGATGCGAGCAGATTTTGAGGGCAATGAAAGTACGTGTTCCCAATGATGATCTTGGAAAAAATCTAAGGATGGCACACGCCGACCTTCTTGATAAGCAATGTCCACTTCTAGTTGCAGCACTTTGAGTAGTCGTTGACTTTTATCGTCATCGTTCATTGTTTTTGTTTTTGGGGATGATTGCTGTGCAAAAGGATTCCGCACGGTTTCCGGTGATTCTTCATCCGCTTGGTCAGATGATGCATACGCAAAACTGCCCGTTTTGAGTGTACGGCAATTTAATGATGACACCAAATCGAAAACTGATTTGTTCTGCTGTACTGCTGTACAAGTATTCCTCAAGCATAGAATACGTTTTAACATTCTCCAAATGTTTTTCTAGTATTATTTAAATGTACAAATTCTTTACACAATACCTAACCCTAAAGTCTTGTTATAAAAACAGCTGTTTTTTCGCTGTGTCTAGTGTGCACATATATTTATATTATTGGGGATACCATACTATCGATATTTTGCTATCACACTTAAGCAATAGGTGCTGTGTTACGATACAACACCAACGAAAGACTTTTATTTCCATTACTACTGTGCGAGATAAATTTAGGACAGTATTAGAAGAGACTTACTTATATCAGCCGATTCCAAAGTCAGAGTTTTGTCACATAGCTCTTTTAGATTGTTGCTGCCGGAAGATTGTTTGCCGCCAGGGGGGTACCGAAAATTAGCAGTAATGGAAAAAATAGAATTGAATGATTGGGGGTGTACCACAATATCCTCAAAATCAAAATCCTCCAATTTTTTTTTTTTTTTTTTTTTTTTTTTTTTTTTTTTTTAACAAGCTTTTTTATTGAATCTTTCTAAAATTACTTAGAAACTAACAATATGTAATCAAATCTTACAAACTAAATAAAATTATGTGATATTCCCAACGTTCCATCACAATTTGTTGAGTCACGAGGTATAGCAATTTCACAGCATATTCAGTGTGTCTTTTCTTTTTAATCGACGATGCCCCGTGCTCAGCAACAATTGCCTAGCAAGGGGATTCGGATGACTGTGTAATTTTTGAATGTAGCTTCTGCAAGACATTGCAACTTCCTCAGAAATTGTGGGTACATTTAAATCTCGATGGATGTTAACGTTCCTCATATACCAAGGCGCGTTTACAATAATTCGCAGACACTTGGATTGTATTCGCTGCAATTTTTCGATATTTGAAGGAGATGCGGTGCCCCAAAACTGAATACCATAAGTCCAGATTGGCTTCAGGATTGCTTTATATAATAGCACTTTGTATTCGAGATTCAACTTTGATCTTTTGTGTAACAGCCAACATAACTGATTAATTTTAAGCTTGATCTGAGTTTTCTTTGCCTCTATGTGATTTTTCCAGGTCAGCCTTCTGTCGAGGTGAATACCCAAGTACTTTGTTGAGGAACATTGTGGAACTGATTGGCCATTAATTTTAAGTGGGGGACATGTATCTGGCCTTAGCGTGAAGGTTACATGTACGCTCTTTGATTCATTGACTTTTATACGCCATTTTGCTAGCCAGATTTCGAGAGAATCGATATGAGTCTGCAGGAGTTTAGTAGCTTCTATGGGGTTAGAGCGAGAGCACAATATTGCCGTATCATCTGCAAAGGTCGATATAAATGTATGGTTATTGCTGGGCATATCTGTAGTGTATAAGAGATACAGTAAGGGGCCCAAAACGCTTCCTTGAGGAACGCCAGCGTGAATATCCAATGGATTTGTTGTGTAATCCTTGTGATGTACAAGAAATTGTCTTTTCGTGAGGTAGCTACTAAGCAATGAGGAGACATTTGCAGGCAGTAATAGTTTGAGTTTGTAAATAAGGCCATCGTGCCATACTTTATCGAAAGCTTGAGTGATATCAAGAAAGACAGCTGAGCAATACTTTTTTTCTTCAAAAGTGTTCCTTATCAGAGTTACAATGCGGTGGACTTGTTCTATTGTGCCGTGCTGTTTTCTAAATCCAAACTGATGTTGAGGAATCAGTTGGTTGAGATTAATAAATGGAGTTATATTAATGACAAGTAGCTTTTCGAATACTTTAGAAAGTAGAGGCAGGAGGCTGATAGGTCTGTACGATGCAACTTTTGTAGGGTCTTTTCCTGGTTTTGCTATCATAATAATTTTTGAAGTTTTCCAGCATTTGGGGTAGTGTTTAATACGAAGGATAGCATTGAAAATGTGCATGAGATGAATTACTGAAGCCGGAGGTAGCTCTTTTATCATTTTACCGGTAATTTTATCTGGACCAGGTGATTTTTTTGGGTTTAAATCTTTATAAATTGCTTTGAATATGTCCTTTTTTTTTATTTTGAGCGTTATTGAGCATGGTTGAGAAGTTAATTTTAGTAATGAGGACTGTGAAGAGGGTGGATTGGGTGTAAACACACTTTTTAGGTGGTTTGCAAAAGCCAAACCCTTCTCACAGTTGCTTCTAGCCCAATTACCGTCACTCAAACGGATGGGGGAATCAGTGAGAATTGGCCGATTTGAGTTTTTTGCTGATTTCCACAAAGAGTAGTCTGACGCTTCACCAGGTGTTAATTTCGCTATGTGCTCTTCTAACTCTTTGTTGTTTTTATTTTTTAAGGCTTGCTTTAACTTTCGAGTGCAGTGCTGTAGCTGTGTTTTCAGATTCGGTGATCTGAATTCTTGCCATTGTCTTCGGAGTCTTCTTTTCTGTCTTACTAGCAATTCAATATCGGCTGGTGTGTATGGGCTATAGTTTGATTGCTTGCATACCTTTGTGCAGGTGGCTGAGCTGAGAGCTAGTGAGAGCAGCTGGTTGAATTTTTCGAGTGCTGAGTCTACATCGTGTCCATTTCTTAATACAGTACTCAGAGGAAGATGGGAATTTATATATTTCTTGAATTTTAACCAGTCTATTTTCTTTCTAACGCAATTACCTTGGGGGCTTGGTGATTTTATAGATATTACCGTGGGTGAGTGGTCAGATGATAGATCATAATTACACTCTGTGGAGATATTTTCCATCTGCAAACCTTTGGCGACTCCAAAGTCTATGAGATCGGGTATTTTCCTCTTGTCCGTCGGCCAATATGTCGGTTGACCATTTGAAATAACATCGTAGCCGTGGTTAGTGATGATTGAACATAGTCTTCTGCCTTTTGGAGTTATTAAGCGGGAGCCCCAGTGAGTGTGTTTGGCGTTGAAATCGCCAGCAACCAGGAATTTGCTACCAAGAGTTGAGTAAAATTCTTTATATTGCTGTTCGGTAATACTGTATCTTGGGGGACAGTATATCGCAGATATTACTAGCTTAGAGATGTATTCTTCCAGACATATAGATGTTGCTTGCAAGTAAACGCTACTGAAATCCTCCAATTAAAATCCCCAAATCAAAATCCCCAAAATTAAAATCTTCAAACACGAAATCACAACACAAAATCCCCATTTTCTGTATAAAATACACTCAAAATCGCGGCGATTTTAAACCTAATTTGAATGTATTTCACACAAAAAATGCGGTATTGTATGATGAATTCACAAATAAAATGCAATACATCGCAACAACTTATGAAAATACTTAAATTAAATAAATACAAACTTAATTTTTTTTAATTTTTATTATTTCAGAAATATTTATATACATGTAAGTATTGGAATTGAATTGAAGGAATTGAAGAAAATAAATTAAATCACAATAAGTTCAGCACATTTACATAAATCATAGATGCAAAATTTACAATATTTCTTTATCAAAACAGTTTAAAACAAAATATAATAAATATTAGCTGCATTATTTTGTAACCGAGTTGCAAAAGAACACCAACTCGCATTTAATTTCCCTTTTACTTGAATATAACTTCCCTTTAGTTACTTAGCAACGCTGGTGGTATATATGGTTGTTCGTGAAATTTATAAACAAAATAAAAACAAAAAAGAAACAATTCTGCGGAATCTGTGGTAAATATATTCGTTTATTTAAAATAAATTTTTATTTGCACTTGCTTTATTTTGCTTATTTTTGTTTATATTTACAATAATTTGACGTGTTGTTGAAATTTCCCAATCACATTTCAGTAGTCTATTCATAATAGAGCTGTTTTTACGTCGTAAATCAGCAGCATCATTATTGCCTCCATAATAAGATTGAAGAAGTCGCACGATAACGAATCACCTTGTCTGAAACCCCGTTCGGTATCGGTATTATTATTGGGAGAGGTCCTTCCCAATTTTCACTGCACAACGGGAGTTATGCAGTGTCATTCTACAAAGTCGAATGAGCTTTGCAGGAATACCAAACTCAGACATTGTAGCGTAGAGGTAATCCCTTACCGAACTGTCGAAAGCAGCTTTATAATCAAAAAATCGGTGGTGTGCGTCGATCTGTTTTTCTTAGGTCTTCTAAAGGATTTGGCGCAGTGTGAAAATTTGGTCGATGGTAGATTTACCAGGTCTGAAGCCACACTGATAAGGTTCAATCAGGTTGTTGAGCATGGGCTACAATCTTTCACACAATACGCTCGATAGGACCTTGTATGCGATGCTCAGGAGACTTATTCCACGGTAATTGGCGCAAATTGTGGGGTCTTCTTTTTATATATGGGACAGAGAACACTGAGCCTCCAATCATCAGTCATACTTTCATCCGATCATATTCTGCTTATGAGCTGGTGCATGCAGGCGAGCAGCTCATCGACTCCGATTTTAAACAACTCGGCAGGCAGGCCATCAGCACCTGCAGCTTTGTTGTTCTTCAGTCTTAAAATGGACGTTTTAACCTCGTCATAGTCGGGTGGTGGAACATCCACACCATCATCTGTGATTGGGGTTATCGCGCAATCTCCTCCACTGGCGGAATTGTTCGTAGCATCGCCATTTAGTAACGTAGAGAAGTGTTCCCTCCACAGGCTCAGTACACTCTGGACATCTGTAACCAGATTACCATTTCCATCACGACAAGAAGAGGCTCCGGGATTTAAACCTCCACTCAGGCACTTGATCTTTTCGAAGAATTTTCGAGTCTCATTCTTGTCAGTACACATCTCTATCTCCTCACACTCACGACTTTCCAACTCCCTTTTCTTGCGTCTGAAAAGACGTCTCTCTGCACCACGTCCATCACACTGGAGGCATGCCTTCCGTCAATTACCACATGATCAATTTGTTTTCTTGTTTGTTGATCTGGAGACAGCCATGTCGCTTTGAAGATGTCGAGATGTTGGAATCTGGTACCACCAATTACCATGTTTCGTGCTGCGGCGAAGTCGATCAGCCTCATTCCGTTATCGGAGGTTTTCTGGTGGAGGCTGAATTTTCCGACAGTTGGACCAAAGGTACCTTCCTTGCCCACTCTGGCATTAAAGTCGCCAAACACGATTTTGTTATTGTGGCGGGGGTAGCGGTCGTAAGCTTCTTCGAGATGCTGAAAGAAGATCTCCTTGGTCACATTGTCCTTCTCATCCATCGGAGTGTGGGCACATATAAGGCTGATGTTAATGACTTTTGCCCTGATGCGGATTGTGGCCAGCCGTTCGTTCACAGGCGTGAACAAGATGTCGTAGTCTCTTGCTGACCAAAAATCCACATCCTAATTCGTGCCTTTCAGCATAGCAACTGTAGTATATATCACAGGACGCCCTTTTGGGGCAGCCCTGTCCCGTCCTGAAGAGCGTTGATGTCAGCTCTGTATTTCTCGATGACATCAACCAGCTGGATATAGGCACCCACCCTATATCCGTAAATCGTGTTCCCTTTTTCGTTTGCGGGGGTTTTCAACAAAATCGGTAGTCCTTATCCGAGGCACTGTTGTGTTCATCACTGGGAGGATTTTTTATGTGGCGATACCCAAACCCAACGCACAACCTCTAACCGAGAAGATTTTCGCCACACACTTCAGCCGCCTTCTAGCGGGTGCCTGGAGGACGTTGCCCGGTGGTCGCCACGTGGAGGACCCCTATTAATAATAAAGGCGCTATTACATAGTAAGCAAAGAAAGCTACATGACTACCCCTCATTAACAAATAAAGGTGTCATCACATAGCGCTCAGAACAAACTACATGACATCCAGTGAGTTGATTTGCGATGATTTCAACAAGGATTGCGCTATCCCCACCCGGTTGAGGCAGTTAGACACGTTGCGAAAACACCACCAGACCACCAAAGGCTCTATATTACGTTTTCTTAATATTTGATAAATTCATCTGATTTTCCACATGTTTCGGCAAACTCCAGTTCAAAGACAAAAAATATAAACTATGCACTTGTTTCTCTTCCCTTATTCACGAATTCAAGTTTGTCAAAACACAAGTGTTAGAAAAAGGTAGGTAAAAACATACAGCTACTGCATTATACGAAGGTACAAATTATTACACCTCTGTCACAGCAAGCACTTGTAATGTCGTGGTTATATTACCAATCAGTTGAACGTTAATAAAAAAAATTGTTGTTGGCTTCAATACAAAATGGAAAATGAACTTCAAAAATGAACATATGCATATCAATCAGTTCTGAGTGCTGTTCTCGACTACAATCAGACCAATTTCACCAGCGTTGCCATATGCAGTGTTATTTAAAGAAAAAGAAAATGTGAGAAAACTATTTCTAAATAATGCAATATTGCTTTACGAGTAATTAAATTTTAAACATTATTATATAAATTCCCTTTAAAGAAAGCTATTCGCGTTTGTTTTATATTCTGACTATGTAATGATTCAGAGAATTTTCTCGCTAAGCAAAGAAGTTCTATAACTTTAAATTTATTATTTTATTTAGAAGTGGTGTTTTCGTGGAGCAGACCTGAAGAACTGAAGAACTTATTACTCTGTTGCAATTTAATGAACGCTTGTGGGATACAAGAAATCCAAGTTATTGTAATAGGGAAAAAAGGGAACAGGCCCTAGATGTTATGCATCAGCAATTGTCTAAAATTGCTAGCGGTATAGCAAAATATGATCTCCGGGCAAAATTTCAGTCTTTCGAAGCCAGTATAGGAAATAGTTGACAACTATTGACACCAGCACTGCCAGTTGTTGATTTGACGGTATGGTTTCCAACTGGCATTTCACTTTTTTATATCCTTTTCAATGAGCCGCAGGATGTAATTTTTGAAGGCCAAGAAGTCGTTATGTTGTAATTCCTTTGTCAGGAATGTGAAAGAGCCGTTTTCTTTTTTGCCGATTTTTCAGTAATACTTTTCTATTAACTCAATTATATTTCTCAATCTCAGCATATATGGTTGCTGTTTTTATCAAATCATTCAGCGCGGTATCCATTATGAAAATACTTGAAATTAAATGTAGCACAATTATTTTGATAAAATATTACACCTCTGCCTCAGCAACCACCCAACCATCTAAATTGGTGAAACGATAAATGAACACCATGATTGGCGTTTAATTGATTGGTAATTCAGCAGAATTGCACTTCAAACCGTATAAATTTATCTGGTCATTTACACGATGAAATCATCGAGTAAACTTTTAAGAGACACGTAAATGCTTTTTCATATAAATATATGACAGATGGTTTGCGAGCGTATAATTTTTTAAGATTTACACAGTTTACGCGGCTTTTATATGATTGCATGAATCCCACTTTTGTTTTCATAAATGATGTCGCTTTCAACGAATTTCAAAAATAGCAATTATATCCCAAAAATCTAGTTATTGGAACGATAATTGTACTGCAAAACTATATTGATTTAAGGAAAAAAATCGACAAATAGGCGAAAATACAAAAGATTAGGTAAAAATAATTTACAAATGGCTCTTATATTCTTGACGAAGAAATTAGTACATGATTCCATGCAAATTTTATTAGAATGATAGGTGAGAAATAGCAGATCACTGATCGAGCGTCTGATTGAAAAATATATACCAAGAAGCTAAACACCATTTGGTAAAAAAAATTCCAGTGCAGCAACTGGCAGTAATGTTGACGTTTCTTGTAACGGGAGAATCCTACAGAAGCTTGGTGTATTGGAAACGTTTAAAAGATATTGTACCGAGTATCTATGGTTGGTTACTCATCACTATTGTGACGGACACTATTATGAATAACACGAATATTGGCAGCATCGAAACTAATGTCAACAAAAAGAAATAGACGATAACCAGAACACGCCAACGAGAAAGTAAGAGATGAATCTCGACTACGATAAAGGAAGATTCTGGAGTGTTGCCAACAGGTATAAATAGAGCCAGTGTTGACAAATGCAAATCAATCGAATACCGATCGGAATTGCGCAAACATCGATACAGTATCAGAGGCAAAAGTTGCAAATACATTAAAGTGTTATTGTAATTAGTTGATTTTAAATATAAGATAACACTGATGAAATCAGTCTGATGGATATTGACTACAGCAATCAGCAGCCTTATTCCAATTGACTCTTTCGCTTAAGCTCTTTCCCTGAAATGCTCCTAATCAAGTTTAGCGATATTGAATGGCGAGTGCGATTCTAATTGTTTTATTTTTCTTATTCTTGCACCGCTTATTTTTTGTTTTGACAGACAGTTTAATACTTCGGATAATCTTAATCCCTATTCTATCAACACACGCGCAAACTATGTAATTGTTATTTTTATGAGCGTTCCCAAATATCCGAAAACGATCACGAATATGTTTATTTAAATGTTAATTTCACAATAGCGTTTAATTCTATATGAATTAAACTTGTTCGATCATTGGATTCTGTTAATAAGAATTGTAACACTTATTATGTACAACTATATACAGCAACAATTTATTTAATAAAATCTATTTACAATCAACTCTGTTTATAATCAACTATTTATAATAACACTTTAATGTACTTGCAACTTTTGCCTCTGAAACTGTATGGATGTTTGCGCAATCACGTTCTGGATTTGATTGATTTGCACTTGTCAACACTGGCTCTATGTAGTTTGGCAACACCCCAGAATCTTTCTTTATCGAGATTCTTCTCTTTCTTTCTCGTTGGCTTGTTCTGATTACCGCTTATTTCTTTTTGTTGACATTCATTTCGATGCTGCCAACATCGTGTCAGTCACAATAGTGATGAGTAACCCCCCATCGATACTCGTTACAATACTGTTACGTTTTTATTCTGTGAGTGTTTAATTCTATTTGAATTACCTTGTTCGATCACTGGATTCTGTTAATAATAACTGCAGCACTTATTCTATACAACTATACAGCAACAATTTATTTAATAATCTCTATTTACAATCAACTCTGTTTACAATCAACTATTTACAATAACACTCTAATGCACTTGCAACTTTTGCCTCTGTATCAATGTTTTTGCAATCACGTTCGGAATTAGATTGATTCTCACTGCTCAACACTGGCTCTATTTATACTCTGTTGGCAACACCCCAGAAGCTTCCTTTATCGAGATTCTTCTCTTCCTTTCTCGTTGGCTTGTTCTGGTTATCGCTTATTTCTTTTTGTTGACATTCATTTCGATGGTGCCAACATCGTGTCAGTCACAATAGTGATGAGTAACCCCCATCGATACTCGTTACAATACTGTTACGTTTTTATTCTGTGAGCGTTTAATTCTATTTGAATTACCTTGTTCGATCACTGGATTCTGTTAATAATAACTGCAGCACTTATTCTATACAACTATACAGCAACAATTTATTTAATAATCTCTATTTACAATCAACTCTGTTTACAATCAACTATTTACAATAACACTCTAATGCACTTGCAACTTTTGCCTCTGTATCAATGTTTTCGCAATCACGTTCGGAATTAGATTGATTCTCACTGCTCAACACTGGCTCTATTTATACTCTGTTGGCAACACCCCAGAATCTTCCTTTATCGAGATTCTTCTCTTCCTTTCTCGTTGGCTTGTTCTGGTTATCGCTTATTTCTTTTTGTTGACATTCATGTCGATGCTGCCAATAGTGCCAGTCACAATAGTGATGAGTAACCAACTATTGATACTCGTTACAATACATTAATCGAAGGAGTTGTTGCTTAAGCGAAGAGCCAATTAGAAGAGGGCTGCAGGGCTGATTGGTATGCAAGAGTTCATTTTGAATTTTGTATTGAACCAAACAGCCATATTTTTTATTGGCATCCAAATGATTGGTCTTATGACCATGGCATAATAAGTGCAAATAAAACACTGCTATTTTCCAATATAGAAAACTGAACAACTGAACAACTCCTACCAAGTGTCAATTTGATAACACTATTGAACAGGCGTCAAATGCGGCAAAGTATATTGCAAATCGATCGTTGTGGTGATTGATTATTAACGTGCAAAATTATAGTATAAACATAAAGATAACTATATTATAATCAAATTTAATAAAAACAATACAAAGGACATAATAACCCTATTAAAAATGGCTTTGTTTTGTGCAAGTAAGTGTAGCAATATGTATAAAAGAATTTGAGGTTATGACAAATGTCATCCGAGCGCCAAATAAATCAATGATATTAATTTAATTTAACAATTGTAGTTACAAACGAAGTGCCAGATACTCCAGTTATTTCACCACATTCGGGGGCAATTTTTGAGAAACGTATTGTGGAAAAGTATATCCTAGAAAATGGTTGTGACCCAATTACAGGCAAAGAGATGAAAGCCGAGGAGTTGATTGAAATTAAAACACCTCCTATTGTAAAACCGAAACCTCCAAGCGCCACCAGTATTCCAGCAACTTTGAAAACTATGCAAGATGAATGGGATGCCCTCATGTTGACTTCATTTACACAGCGGCAACAATTGCAAACGGCACGTCAAGAACTTTCCCATGCACTCTATCAACATGATGCAGCGTGTCGTGTGATTGCACGGCTTAATAAAGAAGTTGCAGCAGCTCGTGAAGCCCTGGCTACGCTCAAACCACAAGCTGGTATAAGTTCATCGATAGCGCCAACAACAATACCTCAGCCAGCAATTGCATCCGAAGCCGCAGGTGTTGCTACACATCCCGTTGAGCAAGCCGGTATGAGTGCTGAAGTCATACAGAAATTACAAGACAAAGCTACAGTTTTGACACAAGAACGCAAAAAACGTGGACGCACCGTACCGGAAGAATTAATGACACAAGATCAAGTAAAATCATTCCTTACAATAGCATCTCATCCTGGTTTACACTCGGCATCAATACCAGGCATTTTGGCATTGGATATAAATAGTGCTGACCATAGTAAAATATTAACAGGGGGCAATGACAAGAACGCCACAGTTTTCAATAAGGACACAGAACAGGTGGTAGCTATACTTAAGGGGCATACGAAAAAGATCACCAAAGTTATTTATCATCCAGATGAGGATACTGTCATAACGGGTTCACCCGATATGTCTATACGCATTTGGCACGTGCCCACATCACAAACACAATTATTACTTCGTTGCCATGATGGACCCGTGACTGGGCTGTCGCTCCATCCAACTGGTGACTATGTACTGTCTACTTCATCGGACAAACATTGGGCTTTTTCAGATATTCGTACTGGACGATTATTAACAAAGGTACTGCATAGTAAATATAAATGTGTGAATATATTAATACTCTATTACTATTGTGATAATTCATAGGTTATTGATACAGCTGAAGTTGGGTTGACTACAGCACAATTTCATCCTGACGGTTTGATTTTCGGTACTGGTACGGATGATTCACAAGTGAAAATTTGGGATTTAAAAGAGCAGAGTAACGTTGCCAACTTTCCTGGCCATACTGGACCAATTTCGGCAATTTCCTTCTCCGAGAATGGTTACTATTTGGCCACCGCTGCCGATGATGCATGCGTTAAGCTGTGGGATTTGCGAAAGCTTAAAAACTTCAAAACTATACAATTGGATGATGGTTATGAAGTAAAAGATTTGTGTTTCGATCAGTGTGGAACTTATCTGGCAATAGCAGGTGCTGATGTTAGGTGAGTGCGTTCACGTAATTTTGGCTTTTGCAGTTCATGCTTTCTAAAGTGTTCCATCCAATTGTGTAATCGATTTTGTTCGACTAGGGCATATTTTGATATTCGCTTCTGCATGTTTATCCTTCGTCTTATGCGTATTTCGATTGATTTGCATAAAGCCGATGGAACATCATCAAGTACTTGCAGTAGATTCTATTGCAAAGTTGTTTGTATCATATTTTATAATATATAGTACATCTGTCCCTTTACATACAAACACTTACCAATAAGTGTGACTGAATTTGTTCAACTTTTTGCAGGGTATTACCTTGCACATCGTCATAACCATTTGAAGATCTTTCGGCGTTCAATTTATTATCCTTCTGATGTTGCTTATCTCCTTCCTGTTGTTCGTTTCCATTATATTTTAAAAATGTTACATTTATATGTTGTGATATTACTGGTATAATACCATTTAATTTTAAATTTAATTTGCTATAAGTTAATAAGAAATCAGTTACATATATGTGTTAAGCCGTCATGTATTATACATACTCCTTTTTATAGTGTTTCTCAGCAACATTGAATAGATTAATGGCACGTATTTTTAAACTCAATACTCGATCTTTCATAAAATTTGGATCTATTAGTATTGGTTTCATAGAGCATTTTGCATAGGTTCTTTCCTAATGAATTAATATTGATGTATGGTCAACTAGTGCGATGATTTAAATCAAATTACTTACAAATTTCTCATTCAGCACCGTCACTATATGATTTAACAATGCCACATGTGTTAAACGTCGATAATAATTGAATAATTTTTGGCGAGTTTTCTCGTGGCCCTTTAAGTGGTGGAATTATGTTTTAAACAACATTCAAAATATTTCATGTCGTTATATTTACCATTATCCATATGTTTGAGTTTATATGTTTTCGTTTGGACAAATATGGTTGTACCACTTTCTCCATGTATTTTTTTAAATGGTCGATCTCACTGTTAACCGCGGAGCAATTTGAACTCAAATTCAGCTCGCTCAATTCTTTTGGATGTGTGAGTTGTATGATGTTTTCATTATTAGTATTGCCCTCATCAATGGTGTCGTCAAAGTAACCCTCAAATTATTATTTATAATTAGATATGAAGGTATAAGAGCAGTTTTCTATCTTACAATCAATTTGACTAGATATAAAAAACGCCCATAAATATCCTGCACTTGCGTGAAAACACGCTGATGTTCTGCCATTGCAACTTTTAACTCATCGTTGATATTCAATGTGCGCAATCTGTTCAACTCTTCATGTGTTTGTAACATCTCTTTGAATGTTTGAGATTCCATTTTATTTAGGGAGTCTTCTGTAAACTACAAGCGCTTACATTAAAAAATTGCATCTTCAATAAATTTGTTATCAATTAAAACGAAACCTCATTGAAACTTATAATGCGATTATACATCATATCCTGGTTTTGGTGTTCACGTTGCTTTTCCAAGTGTCTTTCTTGTGTTGCGTATATCATGAATTTCTTACGGGTGATTTCACGCAAACGAAGAATATCACTAGGTAGGTAGGTGTAAGTGCAATTAGTGGTCTATGTAAATTTTAGTGGGTCATACTGTTCGGGACGCTTGTGGTTTCATCGGCAACATGGCAACATCGGCAAGATGTCGCTAGTGTACTCTGAAATATCTTATTCTTCCCGAACAATTTGATCCGTTTTAATATGCATATTTTTTTACGTTTTCATTCGAAATTTATTGGTTAGTTTTTGTTGTCTTGCATCTTGTATATAGTGGGGATCTATGTCGGTTACTATACATGGTGCACGAGGATTTATAAGATGGCCACGCTATTTTGAAGACCAAACAGACAAAGAGGAAGACTATTAGTTCTAATGACGAAGAATTTACTTGACATTATATTTTACAGTATCAAAATCATCTGTAGTTAGGTTTATCCGAAGAGGGGCATCAGGATCAAGTAAATCATCGGGTTTATAGAAATCTAGAAATGCAAATATAAATGCGTGATTACTTTTCATAAAATATTTTTCGTTTTACCTTGATATTTGCGAACAATTTTGTTCTTTGTCTTATACATTATTGCTGTGTTTTTCTGTGGTTACCAATTGAAATTGTTTACTAGTATTCGTATCTATGCAACATATGCTCATTGTTATTAGGCCGTAACATTGTTTATTCCCAAGTATTCATATACTCATGTTGTTGTCTCATTACAGGATATATTTATGCAAGCAGTGGCAAGATCTTAAAATCTTCAATGATCACACAGCATTGGCAACTGGTGTACGCTTTGGTAAACATGCGCAATATCTTGCATCAACTAGTATGGACCGAACCTTAAAATTATACGCTATTGAATAGATTACATTTTAGCCTATTACATATAAGAACTTATTTTATTAAGCATTTCTTCCCATTTTCAAACTATGTAATAAAACAATAAACTTGCTTTATCAGCTCATCATTATTTCTCATATATATATATATGTTATCTGTCAATGATTTACATAAGTGACTATGACATTGCGGTTTTATGATATGGAACAAATAATTATTAATAAAAAGCGCGACACCATGGCGCAAACAAAAATAAAAATATATAATCGTGTACTACATTGTTCAATTCTAAAAATATACTAGCGCACACTAGCTCCTATGAAGTTGCAATTTGTTTCAGTGGTCCCTCCAAATACGCCGCTAATGCCATTGCTTTTTGCTTCAATAAACCCAAACTGACAGTTTCCCTTGCATATAAGCACAATAATACGCTAGCGACCTAAACAAAACGTTTTTTATTGGATTTATATTTATATATGATTATCACCCGCTAACCTGTGTTATGGCTACATGCCCACACTCACAATCCAATAGCACGAACGTCAGACGATCCTCACGAAATGCATTACGACCATGTTTTTCATATGCAGCCCATATATTACTGGCAATGGCTGCCGTTACGCGAGCATCTTTATCGCCATAACCGGAGTACGCCAGCAGTGCACCTTCTTGACTTAGTAATCTTAAATTATAAACTCGAAATCAATTCAGTTCCATCAGAATCTACAATCTTTACTTACAGTGTATTTTCTACTCCCCCTGTATTTGCTTGACTCAATACTTGTGTTAACGCTTTGGGCTTCAACATTTCTCCTACATATACTTTCTCCTTTTTGTTACTGCGTTGAATGAAGATAAATATTAAACAAAAATGCTGTCAATTTAATTACTATTTCAGAACTAATCAGCTGTTGCGTTGAGTAGTGTGTTCAATGGTATTTTACATAAAAATAATAGTGATTAGAAGAAAGAAAAAACAAGTAACGAATAATTACATGCTGGAATAAAGCTGAAGCTTCATACCAGGTTTTTAAGGCGTTTCGTTTTAAGGTGAAGCTCCATACCATACGCTCAAGCAAAATTATTTATTATATGAAAGAGGTGAACAAAATGAATGAATCAATTAAAATTAAATGATAAAAGAAGTATCACTATTATCGAACTCGTCTTAACTAATTTATTCAGTTAATCAATTTTTACTTAAGTATATTATAAAAGCATGTTGTAATGAATATGAGAATAATAAAATTGGACAACGCATTGTACATCGTGTTGACACCTGTATACTAAACAGAAATCCAATTCATTGTGCATACTCAGCATAATAGCGCAGTCCAGCGTTTCGGTAACCAAATCGATATCATATTGCAATAGACGAAGTGTTTCTGTAACTTAAAAACTCCTCGTCCGATATGAATGAAGAGCATACAGTGGCTCCCAGCTTATTTCGTACAGTGACAGTTTAAAAATTGCTGCAGTCGTAATTCCTAATATAGCAAAAATTTGAACAAAATATAAATGCCATTTTTGAAAGGAAGGTTTGTTTTTTATTTTCCAATATTTACTTTTTCAAAATTTTAGTGTTTGACACTATAAAAAAATAAAATAAGAATAAAATAGGAAAATTCATGTCACAGCTTATTTCGTACAGTCTCTTTAAGTTCAAACTAAAAACAAAGTAAGTTGATTTTAATATTTAGTATGACATCCCTTAGCGTTAATGATAGCCTGGAGTCTATTTGGCATTGAATCCACCAATTTTTGAGTGATGTCTGGTGTGATTTTTTTCCATTCCTCCATCAGTACCTTCTTTAGGTCTTGCTTATTAGAAATCTTGTGTGTTCTTATTTTATTGTCCAAAATAGACCAAAGATTTTCAATCACATTCATGTCAGGTGACTGTGGTGGTGGAGACATCAAGTGTGGGCAGTTCCAAATAAGCCAAGATTGCACAATCCCAGATTTATGTTTTGGGTCATTATCTTGGTAGTACCGAAATTCATCCCGCAAATCCAGTTTGTCTGCACTTTGAAGTAAATTGTTTTTCAGAATCTCGAGGTACTTCATTTTGTCCATTGTCCCCTCAATAAAAACCAATTCACCTACTCCGGCTGCTGACATACAGGCCCAAACCATCACGCTACCGTCACCATGCTTCACTGTGGGCTTAAGGTTCTCCTTGTTTAGCTCGGTATTCGCTTTACGCCAAACATATGACATTCCGTCCGAACCAAAAATATTAAACTTAGACTCATCCGCGAAAATAACGGTATTCCAGAACGCAGGAGTCTTAATAATATGCTCTTTGGCGGAGTCAAGTCGGCGTTGTATATTCATTTTTGAAATGAATAGTTTCTTTCGGGCTACTCGACCGTTCAAGTCATGATTGCGCAGCACACGTCGGACAGTTTCAGCACTGGATGATTTCCTATTTCACGCTGAACCTCTGCAGCCAACTTCGGAGCGGATAACTTTGGATTTTTCTTAATTTTTCGTACAATATAACGCTCGTCTGATGCGTTGAAAATCTTATTAGGTGCTTCTCTGCCCTTGTTCTCCAACCGATTTTCGCGAACGAAGCGTTGAATGATGTATTGGACAGTTGAGGCACTTAAATTTGTCATTTCAGCAATTTTTCGCACACTCTGACCTTTCCTAAAATGGTTAATTACCAGTTTACGCTGTTCCATCGTTGTACGACGCCCATAACGCTAAATGTTTAATTTACAGCACTTTACCTATTTAAAATAATAATAATAAAAATTGTTATAATAGTTAAAAAGGTCCAAAAACTCATACAATTCAAAAAAACTTTGTAACTGCGCGGCAGAATGAAACTTACTTACATTGAAGTTTGTGTACGAAATAAGATGTGAGCTGAAAATCAGCTGATCAATAGTTTTTCTTTCTTGCATGACAAAAAGAACAATTTTTGCGGTTCCCCGTTTTCTTATTAGGTTTACTAAACACATACACAGACATCTACATTCAAAACTTATCGATAAGTTTTTTAGTTTCGATGTTACAGCCATGTACATAAAAATATATACACTGTACGAAATAAGCTGTGAGCCACTGTATGTTCATCTATATCGTCCGTTCATCCGTTTTGGCGTGGAAAGGTAACAAACATATATATCAACATTAATTAAAAAAAAATATAATGTGATATATCTTATAAATAATAAATAAAGCAAGTAATATCTTCAGACAATTTTTTTTTATGAAATAAGTTACGTCGCTATTGCATATGCTAAATAATTTTCAATGAAAAATTATTTATTCATTAGAAAACAAAATTATTTTCTAGTTAAATTTTTATAGATATTCTTCATTTGAAAAATTTTTGAATAAAGTAGGGCTATGCAATTAATCGTTTGTTCAAAAATTTTGATTAATCAAAATATTCGATTATAAAAATTTCAAAAACAAAGATAACATAATGAAAAATATGTTGATTAATTGAATAATTTCAATTTTGATAATTCATACTGATTAAGCGAATTGATTGTCCGAATAATTTGATTAATCGAAATATTGTGCCGACTTTTAATTTTGAATTGGACTTTCGGAGCAAAACTTCCATCTTTTTCTGACTGCCTACTTTACTACCTATTTCGCTCGCACAGGTGGACGGGCACTAAGAAGATAACAAAAACGTATATCGATTTGGTTTCTAAATTTATGTCTCGAGTATGCTCTGGTTATAATAGAAGTAACGTGAGGTAATGAAATGTCACTTTGTCGTAGCAATAAGTAAGGCCAGTTGTAATACAATGTTCCTTAACGTACACTTTGACATCTGTTTTTGTTTTGTATTAGATACAATCACATTTCTATTTAATAAAATATAAATAGATCAGTTTTTGTTTAAACAACAGCAAAATATAAATTCTGAAAATTGTATAAAATCAAAAAATGTTGCAAGCAGATCAAGATAATTTGTGCTGCATTATGTTATTATATATTTGCAGCCATCTTCAATTGCGGCATCCTACAACTTGACTTTTGTTTGTTGAACAAGATCTCGTGCTGACGCACAAGTTCAATCAGCTTCTCATCCATTTAAAACTGCAAATACTTTCACATTTTCATTTAATAAAGTATAAAATCATACTTTTGTACATAACGTTTTCTTTTTGCTCACTTCAATTCAATTCTATTTTGAATTTTTCCTTTTAACTGTGAATTAATAATACATGTTAAAAACAATATTACAGCCTAGACAGACGGCAGCCTAATTCCGGATTACCGAGTTAATTCGAATTAAATCGGGCATTAACTGCAGCTAATCCGCATAAACTCTATGAGTTAATTCTCAAAATAAAAGACAATTATAGCCTAGACAGACGGCAGCCTAATTCCGGATTACCGAGTTAATTCGAATTAACTTAAGTGTAGCTAATCCGCATAAACTTTATGAGTTAATTCTCAAAATAAAAGAGGATTAGGACAATTTGCTATGGCAACACTGCTGAAAATTGTCTATTGTTAATTTTTCTCGATCCATTTTACAAAATATTAGGTTTGTTCGCAACAAAAAACTTTCAACAATTGTTAACAGTTTTCAACATGAAAAGCGTTGGCGAACAAATAAATCCAGCTGTCAATTACGAACTGTGAATGTCAATTTACAAGTTTCTGATAGTTTTCAGTTCACGTACTTCTTGTAGATTTTCTCAAATCGAGAGTGAGAGATGACAGAAATTGATAGTGACAGTAATGTAAGTGAGCAGACCTAATAAAACAGCAATCAGCCGTTTAGTTAATCCGCAATACTGTCGTCTGTCAGGTTATTATTTTATTCGGATTAAGTGCGCCGGTAATTCGGAATTAGGCTGCTGTCTGCCTAGGCTATAATAGCAGTAACGTTTTTTTTGGCAATCTGCTTAATTTTAATCGTCATTCTTTGGTAGAAGAGGATCCAAAATCGTTTTGCAATCTAAAAAATCTGAATGTTTTAACGTTATAAATTCATATCTAGTAGGGTTTGTTCTAACCCTACTATACAGTGCGTTTTCGAATAAATAATTCTATAATACTGTGAATAGAATCAACTGGCATCATAGTATGACTAGGTAATAAGTAAGTAAAAGTGTTGGATACAATGAATAAAGATGGTTTAATGAAAGAAGCAACCATGGTCATCATGGCATTGTTGCAATCTTACCCAGCACTTCTACAACAATATAGACTTAATTCCTTTCCTTTCCTTGCCTCTTAGTTAAGCAGATACCTGTTTTACTTGAACCTTGTCCTCTCCAGATTTGTTGTGCAGCTCACTGCACAATGTTCGGCGATTTTAGATTTGCCATAGTACTTCTAAATGTTTGGTGTCATGCTTAAATTAGGTTATTGTGGCTGCCCTTAGAGAGGACACACTTAGGCCAGAAAGGGTATTTGTGATACCATCGAGCTTCTCTTCCAGTACTGTTGTGTGTTTTAAATTTTGGACAGTATTATAGGTGACCAAATTATATTAGCCGGTTACGAATGACAGAACCCTTGTGACATCAATTTTTCTGAGCTTTGTCAGAAACCCCTTAAAAAGCTTTTCATTGAAAAGTGGATGCGGCTTGATATAAGTAGAAATTAACATATTGGTATTTATTAATTTTTAGTCTCGTTCGTTTCGTCAGCAAAGTTTGAAATTATACTCCTCTTTAGCTGTGTGTATTCGTTTCTCAAAACCATTCTATTTGTTTAGCAGCAAACTATTGACAATAGATTATCCAAGATATATCACTTTCAAGTTTTTACTGCAATGGATATCTTCTGTTCTGCGAAAGCGACGCCACTTCGTCTGACGTGATGCAGATTCGTTTCGTCAGCAAAGAAAAGTTTGAAGAAAATGTTTCATTTCGCTGTATTCATTCCTCAACACAACAATTGCATTAGTTTGACAGCAAAACATTGATAGTGTACAAGACTGATAGAATAGAAAATTGCGCCCATCAGAGAGCATTATGACCGCTGTGACGTAACACTGCTGCAGCTGCGAAAGCAATGTAAACAATGCAACAATGTAAACAATGAATGAAGCACTCAAGAATGATAGAAATTAACATTGCGCCCTGAGTGAACAATTATCTTTTTTGGTTTGAGTTTGACAGTCAACTGTTCGTATGGTGACGTCATAAACGAAAAGAAAATTAACCAAAAAGGGCAAATACATTTTTATAATTCTTGCATTTGTATCGTACGTGGTTACTTAAAACAATTTTGATTGAAAAAATGTGATTTTTATAAATGAAGTGTGCAGTGGCGAGTTGTAATACCGATCGTTATTAAAGTACTATTTCTCCTTCCGTGTGATGTGGCTTTGGCAAAAAAGTGGATTAGTTTCTGTCGGCAATCAAGTCCTTTCAACCACAAATAGTGTGATTTGCAAAGACCATTTCAGAAATGATGATTCTATAAACCTCAAGCAATATGAAATGGGTAAAATTTGTTTATTTTATTTGCACAGCATTCGCATTTCTGAAATGTTCCTATTTTTCTAGGCTTTGCGTCGAAACTTAAATTGAAACGCGGTGTTGTGCCAACTGGCTGCCAAGTATCTGGTGGGACAAATCTTCGGGAACAGAGGGTTCAGCGAAGAGAAAATAAGCTCATCGTAACTTCCCTTTTACTTGAATATAATTTTCCTTTAGTTACTTAGCAACGCTGGTGTTATATATGGTGTTCGTGAAATTTATAAACGAAATAAAAACAAAAAAGAAACAATTCTGCGGAATCTGTGGTAAATATATTCATTTATTTAAAATACATTTTTATTTGCACTTGCTTTATTTTGCTTATTTTTGTTTATATTTACAATAACTTGACGTGTTGTTGAAATCTCCACATTTCAGTAGTATATTCACAATAGTGCTGTTTTTTTATTTTCCAACACTATAACTCAGGTCGATTAAAACATAAGCAACTTCAATTGAACTCGGTTAAAATAGACGATGTCGCTCATTTTTGTTGTTGCTTTGCATGCAGTTCGGCAAATAAGTTAGTGTTCTTTTGCAACTCGCGTGCAAAAGAACGAAGCTAGTATTACAGTTGGCGCCAATGTTAGCATCGTTGCTGTAGAAGAAGAAGGTGATCGAAGAAAATAAAGAAAATTCGCCTTTCCGCTCTTCAAATATATTAAGAGAAGCCTCAAACTCTGCTCTAAATCTGCATAACACTAGCAATTTGGAAGAATTACGAAAAGAAGTATAAATCGCACAATTGAACTAATAAATATATATTGTATATTAGAGTGCTGCAGGAATGTATTCGTTTGCATGTACAAAACACTATTGATATTAGAATAGAATCTCTCATTCATTCTCTCTAAGCAAATACGAATTAGAATGAATAAAATAGAAATAGAATGGAATGAGTAGAATATCAACACTTGCAAATGGATGTAAAGCATTTGAGAGTACTCTTTTCTACGTTACATTACAATACATGTAAGCAAAAAATACAGTAGATAGTGTCTTATATAAGACATGACGCGGCAAGACGCAATAATACAAATCATCAGTATCTGTCATGAAAAGCAACAACAATTATAACGCACAACACACTCGTAGTACTCTCAAACTCTCGCAGTACTTTCAAACATTCGTTTATTTGAAGAGAAAAACGAATGTATGGAATATTTCTTGTACAAGAAATGAGTGGAGTGTTCTATTTGCACAATATTTCACTTTCACTCATTCTCATTCTATTTAGATATGCTTTGCAAATTTTGTACATGTTTTGAGAGTAAAGAGAATCATTCGAACATCAAATACATTCACGCAGCTCTTTATTCTATATTGTAACGAGTATCGATAGTTGATTACTCATCACTATTGTGACTGACTCTATTGGCAGCATCGAAACGAATGTCAACAAAAAGAAATAAGCGATAACCAGAACAAGCCAACGAGAAAGGAAGAGAAGAATCTCGATAAAGGAAGATTCTGGGGTGTTGCCAACAGAGTATAAATAGAGCCAGTGTTGAGAAGAAAAATCAATCGAATTCCGAACGTGACTGCGAAAACATCTATACAGAGGCAAAAGTTGCTAGTACATTAAAGTGTTATTGTAAATAGTTGATTGTAAGCAGAGTTGATTGTAAATAGAGATTATTAAATAAATTGTTGCTGTATATAGTTGTATAAAATAAGTGTTGCAGTTATCATTAACAGAATCCAGTGATCGAACAAGGTAATTCAAATAGAATTAAACGCTCACAGAATAAAAACGTAACAATTGGTTTCAGAAGTGGGATTCTGTAAAGATGGTGAAAATTGACCAACTAAAAGTGGACCAGCTTAAAAAGCTGTTGGTAGAGATGAATCTATCGTCATCAGGTGCAAAGGCGGAACTGCTGGTGAGGCTGAGGCAAGCTATGGAGGCTAAGGGAATTAATGTAGAAGAACATGAGTTCTTCGAGGAAGCCGATATACAAGCAGTTGTGCACGCTGAGGAAGAGAGCAAAATAGATTCGAGTGGTCAACTCATGGATTTCATGAAAACCATGATGCTGCAGCAACAACAACAGCTACAAGAACACTCGGCTGAATTGCGTACAGAAATTCAAGGAAATGCGTCTCGCATTGACTCCAAGTTTCAAGAACATTCGGTACGTCAAGAAAACGCTATGGGAGAATTCCAGAAAACAATTGACTCCAAGCTTCAAGAACATTCGGCTCGTCAAGAACATGTCATCGAAAAACTACAAAAGGGAATTGAGATTAGATTTCAGGAAATTTCCGGAGCTATTAATGACAAAGTCACAGAGCTGAAAGAACATGTGGATGATTTGGATGATAAACTGAAGGAACATGTAGACCGTCATGATGACTTGGAAGAAAAGCTTGAGAAATTAGAGCGCGAACTTAATAAAATAAAAATAAGTGGAGCAACCACATCAGTGATAAGAGAGTCAACTACAATTAAACTAAAGCCACCAACATTTGACGGAAGCACGCCATTCAATATCTTCAAGCTTCAATTCGAGACAACAGCTTCGAAGAATCAATGGGATGACAGCGACAAGACTGCTGCTTTAATAGTCGCATTAAAAGATAATGCTTCCGACGTGTTACAGATGATTCCAGAGAAAGATCGTGGTAGCTACCAATCACTGATGGACACACTCCAGCGGAAATATGGAAATGAATACAAGAGTCAATTACATCGAGTGGAATTGAGATCGCGAGTGCAACGGAGTAATGAGAGTCTTCAGGAATTCGCTTCCGATATTGAGCGCTTATGTCATCTAGCGTTCTCCGGTAATTCGGAAGAGTTCGTCGAAAAAATAAAAATAGAGGCATTCATAGATGGCATACGTGATGGAGAGACAAAGCGTGCCCTAGTCATGTCACCAAGGAATACTTATGCCGAAACAGTCAGTAGTGCATTGACGTTTGAAGCCGCCAGTTTGATGTGTCGACCAATGCCACGGGTACGCCAACTAGAAACAGAAACAGCAGATCTGGTTGAAGCAGTGTGTCAGGCATTCAAATCTGTAGTGCAGCCTGAAGCAAGAACAACAGGTCGACGCGAAATCAAATTTACTGGTAAGTGCTTTATTTGCGACAAACCAGGACACATGGCGCGTGACTGCCGTCTACGACGAAAGCGATCAAGATCGAATTCTCCAGGAAGACAAAAGAAGGAGAATAAGGTGGATAGTGATCGCTCCACTAACACAAATCCATCGTTAAACTAAATCGAGTCAGTTCAGCGGGGCGTGAACTGACTCCAACAGTGGGTTGCCCCATCATTCACATTTCACAACTACAACGTGTGCCAAGCAGCTTGACTATTGATGGAAAATTGGACAATATGGAATTCATGTTAACCCTGGACACTGGTGCATCACATTCGATAATCAAGAGCGATTTGGTAAAGAAGTTTGAGCCTTTAATGGGAATAAAATTGCGTACAGCAACGGGTGAGGATGCACAAATTCTGGGCAAGATAAAGAAAAGAGTATCTATTGGAAATTGCACATGGGAACATGAATTCATTGTGGCCGACATCATCGATGACGTAATAATTGGTGTTGATTTTATGATTGACAACGGATTTACGTTAGATTTAAATCAACGGATACTGCGCTATGCAAATGTCGAACTACCATTGAACATCGGTTACAAGCGTAGTGGGAACATCAAACGAGTACTGGCATGTCAACGCCAAGAGGTTCCAGCAAAATCAGAAGCGGTGATATGGGCACAGATGAATGTGGATGATGGGACAGGCAATTTGTGGGTGGTGGAAGCAGATAAAGAAATACAAAATAAAAACATCGTACTTGGTAGGACGTTAGTAGAACCTAAAGAAAATGGAATAGTACCGGTGCGAATATTAAATCCAACTAATACATCTACAGTTGTGAAGAAAGGAATGGTTATTGGTCATTGCCAGGAAGTTACCGCCGTAGTAGACTGCGAAAAGGGTTCGTCGATAAAAAGTGGAAGATCAGGAACTGATAGAGCAGAATTAAAAGCGCAGATGGAAGAATGGGCAGGTGTGCTTACCAACCAGCAAAAAGAAAAGGCTCTACAACTATTGGAGAAGTATAGTTCAATCTTCTCTTCAAATGGAAAAACTGGAGGACGAACAACCATCGTGAAGCATCACATTGACACCGGTGATTCTAGACCAATTCGTCAAACACCACGACGAGTTCCATTGGCCAAAAGAGACGAAGCCATTAAGCTGATTTCCGATATGCAGAAACAAGGTGTTATTGAACCATCAGCGAGTCCATGGAGTTCACCAGTTGTGCTGGTAAAGAAGAAGGATGGAAGTACTCGATTCTGTGTGGATTACAGAAAGCTAAATGATATTACGAAAAAAGACAGCTATCCACTGCCAAGAATCGATGACACTCTGGACACACTATCTGGTGCGAAGTGGTTCTCAACTCTTGATTTGCAAAGTGGCTACTGGCAAGTGGAACTTGGTAAGGAAGACAAAGAGAAAACAGCTTTCAGTATTGGCGATGGTCTATGGCAATTTACAGTCATGCCATTTGGTTTATGCAATGCGCCAGCTACTTTCGAACGTTTGATGGAGCGTGTACTCAGAGGACTACACTGGAAAACGTGCTTGGTGTACCTCGATGACATTATTGTGATGGGAAAAGATTTTAACGACCACCTGGAAAAGTTGAAAGAAGTATTTGAGCGTATACAATCAGCAGGGCTTAAACTGAATATGAAAAAGTGTTCACTCTTCAGGCGAGAAGTTAAATATCTTGGTCATAAAGTAACAACAGAAGGGGTACATACCGACGAGGAGAAAGTAGCAGCAGTTCAAGAATGGCCTATTCCGTCGAATCTTCATGAGCTAAGGAGCTTCCTAGGCTTATGCACCTACTATAGACGATTTGTTCCTGGATTTGCAAACATCGCCAGCAGTCTGCATGAGTTGACAAGAAAGAACAAACCATTTGTGTGGGGCGAGGACCAACAGACAGCATTCGAACAGCTGAAAGAAAAACTCTGTTCAGCACCAATATTAGCGTATCCAGTACCTGGTCAAAAGTTTGTGTTGGACACAGATGCGAGTGGCTATGGAATAGGTGGTGTGCTCTCTCAGATCATAGATGGGCAAGAAAAAGTAATAGCATACTACAGTAAAATCCTGTCGAAGTCAGAAAGAAATTACTGTGTCACACGAAGAGAGTTGCTCGCAATACTGGAATGTGTAAAGTATTTCCATAAATACTTGTACGGTCAGTCATTTCATCTACGAACTGACCACTCAGCGCTAAGGTGGTTATTGCAATTTAAAAACCCAGAAGGACAATTGGCGCGCTGGATTGAAAGGCTGCAGCTTGCAAAATGGAATGTAAACATTGTTCTCGAGTGGAAAGCAAGGAGCACATTGTCGACATACGACTTACGAATATATTGCCGGAGGAGTCATGGACCACCGAACGAGTGCAAGAAGATCAGCGGAACGACCCAGATCTCGTAAAGATTATGGAATACAAGGAGCAGGGCATACGACCAGATTGGCAAGAAATGGCTAATGAGAGTCCAATAGCAAAGGCATACTGGGCGCAGTGGCAAAGCCTGCACTTACGAGACGGATGTATATTCCGAGCATGGGAAAGTGAGGATGGAAAAATCACTAATGATCTTCTAGTGGTACCCAAGGCGAGAATAAATGAAGTGATAGCTGAGTATCACAATGCCTCCAGTGGAGGGCATTTGGGAATCACCAAAACCGTCGAGAAAATAAAGAAACGATTTTATTGGGTTGGATGTCATGACCATGTCGCTGATTGGATTCGGAAGTGTAAGCAATGTGCAATGGCCAAAGGTCCCACTAAGAAAAGTCGTGGTAAGATGCACCAATACACCGTGGGTGCTCCATTTGAGCGAATTGCTATGGACATAGCTGGACCATTTCCAATAAGCAACGCAGGAAACAAGTATGTTCTGGTGGTTATCGATTACTTCAGTAAATGGCCTGAAGTATACCCCATTCCAAATCAAGAAGCTAGTACAGTTGCGGATGTATTCGTCAACCAATGGATTACTCGTTTTGGTGTACCGATGGAATTACACTCAGACCAAGGTCGAAATTTCGAATCAGTTGTATTCCAAGAGATATGCCGTATGCTGGGTATATACAAAACTCGTACAACACCTTTGCATCCACAATCTGATGGCATGGTAGAACGATTTAACCGTACCTTGGAGGAATATTTGAGAAAAGTCGTAGATAAATACCAAAGAGACTGGGATGTACATATACCAATGTTCCTCATGGCATATCGATGCGCACAACATGATACGACGGCTACTACACCGGCAATGGCAATTTTTGGAAACGAGTTAAGACTGCCAGCTGATTTAAAATTTGGAGTTGTAACACCAACGAGATCTACCGAAGGTAATTATACTAGCGAAAAGCGGGAACAGTTGGATGAAGTACATCAGTTCATCAGAGAGCGGTCGCAGATGATAAGCGATAAGATGAAGGCCAGGTATGACTTGAAAGCAAATTCAAAAGGGTTCTATGAAGGAGAGCTTGTAATGCTTCATAATCCACAACGAAAGAAAGGCCTGTCCCCTAAACTACAGACTCATTGGGAAGGACCATATGAGATTATAGCAAAGATAAATGACGTAGTGTATCGCATTCAACGTGCCTGGAATAAAAGAGCAAAGTTTAAAGTAGTGCACTTGGAGCGACTTGCGCCATATCGAGGGGAAGTATAAAAACTTGTTCGGGACGAACAAGGTTAAGAGGAGGGCAGTGTAACGAGTATCGATAGTTGATTACTCATCACTATTGTGACTGACTCTATTGGCAGCATCGAAACGAATGTCAACAAAAAGAAATAAGCGATAACCAGAACAAGCCAACGAGAAAGGAAGAGAAGAATCTCGATAAAGGAAGATTCTGGGGTGTTGCCAACAGAGTATAAATAGAGCCAGTGTTGAGAAGAAAAATCAATCGAATTCCGAACGTGACTGCGAAAACATCTATACAGAGGCAAAAGTTGCTAGTACATTAAAGTGTTATTGTAAATAGTTGATTGTAAGCAGAGTTGATTGTAAATAGAGATTATTAAATAAATTGTTGCTGTATATAGTTGTATAAAATAAGTGTTGCAGTTATCATTAACAGAATCCAGTGATCGAACAAGGTAATTCAAATAGAATTAAACGCTCACAGAATAAAAACGTAACAATATGTTTATTACAATGTATTTACTATGACGTGTTTATTATAACGTAGTAAAGCGTTAAAGAAAGAAAATTTGGTCCTGTGCAGACTTCAGAAAAAGCATTCCATAAAGTGTACCGCCTTGAATCTCTCCTATAAATAGACGGAAAGGAAGTATGCATATAACATACAAGTTTTAAAAAGGAGTTTTGCAAAAATTTCCCAAGAATATAAAAAAATTAATGGAAATGGGTTGCTCATAACAAATAATTTTTTACAAAAACATATTGAACAATAAATCTTGCACTATTAAGGATAAGAAATTGTTCTACCGGGCGAGGATGTTCTTCAAGATTAGAATACTAAACAAAGTAATTGAAGAAGCCGCTCACAAGAAAAAAAGAAAATTCACTAAAATAGTAACTTAGTTTCTATATATTTTTTTTTAATTATTGATATAATTATTTAATTATTTTTTAATATTCATACATGTATATATACATAAGTGCACAATAAAACTTATAATGAAAACACGAAACTACTTCGCTTTTATTTAAATATTTTGGACTACAGCTTTTCCAATTAGGCAAATTCTGGTCACTTTACGTTATACACATATTTTCGCGCTATAGGTATTTATTTGTTTCTTTTAATATTTTTCATAATAAAGTAATAAATATTGCTTATTTTACAATTTTATATAAATGTTAGCAGTTTTATTTACCTTTTGTATGGGATTTTGACACTTCTTATTTGCCTGCTATTTGTACTGTTTCGTTTATGACGTCACAGGGCGCAATCTTTATTTCTATCGTTCTTGTGAAGCACCATTGGAACAGTGTGACGTTACATACACAGCTGATGGCCTCAAATTTACTGAGAACCGATTAGCGGTAAAATATGAGCGCAACCGTCTTTCATCCGTGGATAATGTAATATCCTAGATATTAGGTGTTTACTTTCCCAGTAAGAATTATCCAGCAACGAAATATTAGAGAGTAGGAAAGAATTCGCTCTCAAACAGAAAAATATCCAAAAAAAAGTAAACAAACAGCAATTTGCAAAAACAGTTGATTATGAAAATCAATTTCAATATCAAAAGGAAGCGATTCCAATCCAAGCAACTTGCCTCAAGAACGCCTAGTTTTTTGCTGAATACTGGTCCAAACTACTTCAATTAACTAATATAACCTAATCCATTAGTAATTTGTTATCTTCTTATAATTTTAAATTTATGTACACTGTTTTTCTAGCTTGAAAGTAAAGATTTATCCAGAAAAAATTGTAAGCTCTCACAGCGGATTGTCATTTACGCTCTCATTTTCTCTCTCATTGCAAGTCCTTTTATTTTTTTTTTTTGTGGTGAGGAGGTAACAAAATGGCTGACCCGTAACTATCGTCACAATTACAGAGTGTGTCGTCGCAGACACTAAAAAACTTCCCTCTCCATCAAGGACCTTTGAACCTACCCCGGAACCACGGTAGTATTACTTCGGGGTAGGGCCCTAGTGAATCTTTATTAGACTTCACTCGTTTTGATCTGCGTCCAGGTCCCGCTTCTTTCTTCTGAGTACGCATTCCGTATACCGCAAAATAGCGTTCGTTTTCTTCGCTGTGGAACAGCTTTTCGACCAGGTCTTCAACTGTCCATAACCTGTTTTGCTGCTCCAATACGCTCCTTTCATTACTCCATCTCTCGCAACTGAAGAAGGTATGCTCTACGTCGTCTTCTTCCGCATCATCGTATACGCATTGGCATGCGCTCTCTTCCCCATTCTATGTAAATATTTACAGAAATAGCCGTGGCCAGATAACAACTGGGTTAGGTAATAATTAACCTCTCCGTGTCTTCGCCCAATCCATTCACATATGCTTGGTATAATTTTTATGGTCCATCTGCCATACGTGTCGTTCTCCCATTTCTCTTGCCAGATATTAATTGTGTGCTCTCTTATTTGCTTTTCAGCTTGTGGTGTATAGCCTCCAGATTTTTTTAGTAGGTACAACTTTTTTCGCTCTTCTGCTAGCAGGTCAATTGGTGTTACACCCGCTATTGCCAGCACCGCACTATACGACACTGTGCGATAGGCACATGTTATTCGTAGGGCCATGTCCTTTGTACAGCTGATATAATTTTCCTTCTGCATCCCGTTTTAAGTGTGCGGGCCAATAGTTCACATCCATATAGTAGGATGGAATGGTTTACCGCCATTAATACTTTATAGCCTAGACAGACGGCAGTGTTAATCTGGATTACCTACGCACTTTATCCGGATAAAATATTAACCTGACAGACGGCAATATTGCGGATTAACTAAACGGCTGATTGCTGTTTTATTAAGTCTGCTCACTTACATTACTATCACTATCAATTTCTGTCATCTGTCACTCTCGATATGAGAAAATCTACAAGTACGTGAACTGAAAACTATTAGAAACTTGTAAATTGCCATTCACAGTTCTTAATTGACAGCTGGATTTATTCGTTCGCCAACGCTTTTCATGTTGAAAAATGTTAACAATTTTTGAAAGTTTTTTGTTAGCGAACATACCTAATTTTTTGTAAAATGGATCGAGAAAAATTCACAATAGAAAATTTTCAGCGGTGTTGCCAGCGCAAATTGACCTAATCCTCTTTTATTTTGAGAATTAACTCATAGAGTTTATGCGGATTAGCTGCAGTTAATGCCCAAGTTAATTCGAATTAACTCGGTAATCCGGAATTAGGCTGCCGTCTGTCTAGGCTATTACGCTTGCTAGGCAACGGTCCACCGATGTTTGCCATCAGTCTGCGTAGTGATGCTGTAACTTTAGCTGCTTTGTTCGTAGCATACTGCAATTGTGCCGTATATGTGAGCTTGGAGTCCAATCTAACTCCTAGATATTTAACCACCTTCTGTGTAGTCATTTGTTCGTCGTTTATGCACATATCGACCTCCAAAGGAATTTGACGCCCCATTATGAGCAACAGTTCAGTTTTCTGCTTTGCTAACTGAAGTCCGTGGGAATTTAGCCATTCTTGCGTGCGTATCATCACTTGATTGACTTTTCGTTGTGCTTCTACTGTATTTCTCGCAGTTATAACGGCTTCTATATCATATGCAAAGCCCACTAGGATTGTATCGTCTGGCACTTCTATGCGTAGTATTTCATCGTAACTTATATTCCAGAGATCTGGACCGAGGATTGAACCTTGGGCTGCACCAGCCGTTATTTTTTTTGTCTTTGGTCCAGCGTTTGTATTGTATGTGAGTACGCGGTCACATAAATAGCTGCGTATCATTCTACTCAAGTATGCAGGTATCCGGAAGCGTTGTTCTAAGGCTTCTATCATGTCCGACCATTTCACGCTGTTGAACGCGTTTCTAACATCTAGGGTCACTAGCAAGACTACTGGTCTAGAATAGTGGTTACATCTTTTTGTTATCGAGGCTGCTTCCACCACTTCTTGAATCGCTCCCACGGTAGACCTCCCTTTTCTAAAGCCATGCTGTCTGTCACTGAGTCCGCCAGCTGCTTGTATTGCAGCTGTGATACGAGGTTTAAGAAGCTTCTCTAATAATTTTCCAGCTGTATCAAGCATACAGAGTGGGCGATATGCACCTGGTGTCATTGGGTCACCTTTGCCTTTGCTTACCAGAATTAGTTGTTGGTTCTTCCACACCTCTGGAAATATCCCTTCTTTGAGACATGCGTTGTACATATCTAACAGTACCTGCGGCTGGTGGTGTACAAGTTCCTTTAATACTTCTCCTGGGATTTTGTCGGGGCCTGGTGCCTTCTTATTTTTAAGCGTACTTGCTGCATATTCTAGTTCTTCTTCGCTGAAAAGCAGAATTTCTCCTGGTTCTCTAACTGGATCCTTCGGCCGTAAGGGATGTTGTGGAAACAAGGTCGAGACTATATTCTCCATTGTTTCTTCATCCATATCATTCGTCACAACTTTACTACCTAGTTTCTTCATAACGATTTTGTATCCTAGTCCCCAGGGATCGTTGTTTACGTCTTTGCATAGTTCTGCCCACTTTTCATTTTTGCTGCGGAAAATATCAGACTTGAGTTCTGCCTTTGCATTCTTGTATGCTGCACACTCTATAATAAAGTTTTCTCTACGTCTGGCCCTTGTTAGAATGCGTCTACACTGCAGACAGATTCGTCTCAGTTTTGCAACTTCTTCATTCCACCAGTATACCGATTTGTGTCGCCTGTATCCCGTTTTCGGCATGGAAGCATCACAAGCCTTTTTAATCGCGCTCATTGTTTGAGTAACTATTTCCCTAGCGGCATGAGTTTGGTCAACCATATTTGCTCGTCTATTGAACTCCGTCCGCAATACGTCTCTGTTCAATCTATCCAAATTCCATTTGCGCGGTATTTTGACGCTTTGGTGTTAACAAACACCATTTGACAAAAAATGATAATTTGTACAAATGCTCTGTAAATAAACAGACCATTGTCTGCTTCAATGACGCAATTTCGCAATTTCATTGAAAATTAGGATTTAAAATCTTTTATTCGGCAACATTTGCAGTTTGGCAGTTTTCATGAATTTTTCGATTTCGCTCCTCTACTATTAACTATCGTTGCTATATAAGCCTGTATTATTTTCTATAACAATTCCACCCTTTTACTGTGACGTCATGGTAATGACGTCTCAAAATATTCATTGTTAACCAAATTCATGGCGAATAAGTGTACCACAAAACAAAACAAATTAATACGCAATTTCTGCATGAATGAGTACAACATGGTCTAGCTCAATAAGTGTATATATGTATGTGTAAGCATAGGTATGTGTGTGAACTACAAATAAGAATCAACCACCGAAACGTAACAATTTACGTAGTTCATTCATTTTATTATGTTATGAATTGCGTTTTTGTCGAATATCGCGTCTCTATTTTGTTTGAAATGATAAAGCAAAACAAGAAAAAACATTTAAATGTATTACTTTTAAAAATTGATACAAACATAATTTCAGTGAAATGAATAAAATTTATTACAATCGCATATATTGCATATTTTTTAGGTTGCAGAAAAAAATGTAATTTAACAATGGCCGATATTTTATAAAAGAGATTAACATAAAAATAAATATTACAATATGGGTAGCTAATACATTAATAGGTTTTTTCCGAACTGTTAATAATTATTACTGGTTTTTACTGGAAGAGTGTTCACGCACTCAAAAAAAAGTAGCTGCAAATTTCTGCTAGTAAACATTGTACTAGTAATAATTTGCAACATATGGAGTTCGTTATATCTTCTTTAACATTTACTGGTAAAACGGGACGTGACGAATAACTTCGACACGCTTGCATGTTGTTTTTGTATTTAGGAAAGAACAAAAACAAAGTGCAGGCATATCATAGTGATTCATTGCGTCGCATTTTATGTAATTCGTCATTTAATTTAATTATATATGTATGTATGTACATAATAAATCAAAATACATACGTACGTATTCAACATGTTTAAATGTTTACTTATGTATATGTGGGTATTAGCAAAAATAACATATATCTCCATTTTCTTTTTTTTAACCCTAAATTTATATAAATATGTATGTCTTTATGTATCCTCAGCTAACGTGCATTTATATGCAAGTATGTGTGTATGTTTAAGATATTCAAATAAATTATCATTTCTCATAGAGGCGATTGAATACACTTAGATATACATATTAAATTTTATAATTTAAACGATCTTCGAAAATTGCAAGATTTTTTAAATGATGGTGTTAAGATGAGCGGTGTTTTTATTAATCATTACTCGATACTAAACTATTATCCGTTGACTCATCTCTTGTTGGGACGTTAAATCGTAACTGATGCATCAACACATTACGATCACAGCTATCGCTATTATCAACATCACCCGTATATGGCGTTACACGATTAACAAACTTCTCAGGTATGCCAAGTTTTAGTAGTGAATCGCGATCGTATCTGTCGAGTTTTCTATTATAGAAAATTATGGCATCCCAACATATTTCACTTAATTTTGGTATAGTCATCCACATTTTATAGATATCATTGCGACGCTTCACATCCTTCTTGTTATATTCAATACCACCAAAAATATACATACAACCATTGCCAGAATGCGCTGCCGAATGGAAGTACAAAGGTTTTGGCAGAGCGGTATTTATGAAAGTCCATTGTTTCGTTCGTAAATTGAGTCTCCAAATATCCGAAAAGTAGGTTGTATCACCCTATCGATTATATATATAAAAAATTTATTTATTATAAATTCATCAATATTAACTTGACAATACATCTTACTTGTAATCCTCCAGTTATAAATGCTTCTACATCACCATTTGATGTAGTATGTTGTACACAAGATAAGCATTTGCGTGGACTTGGATATCCCAAACTTCCCGGTACTTCCGGTATTCCCGGTAAAGCTGACACATATTTATCTGGTCGCGTATTAAAATAATCCCAGGTGTTTGTTTTTAAATTAAACGCTGGCAATTTTTTGAGGGTATATACGGCATTGGATGTACCACCACCTAAAACATAAATATGATTACCATCATACACAACCTCATGACGATATCTTCCTTCGGGATCATCGCGCATCTCCGGACGGCATATATATACGCTTTCCCAAATTTTCGTTCTTAAATTTAGACGATATACATCACATGAATAATCGAAACCGGTTGTACCACCTATTGTGTACAAGTAGTTTTCATGCAACACAATTCCAGGACCGTATTGAGCAGTTGGCAGTTCACCAGTAACCTCAAGTCGTTTAACCTGTGGTCTATCACCCGTAGTATAGATATAGCAATCGTTAGAGCAGGATTCACCAAATGGGAAACCCGTACCACCATGCGACTAATTTAGTGAGGGAGAGGGAATACAAGTTAGACCAATATAAAATGTTATTTACAATTAAACAAATCAAACTTACAATTAGTATATTGTTGTGCATAACCATTGCATTTGATGCCAGTTCCCTGGGCATATCGTTTGAACTATTCTCATTCATAATTAGTTTCCAACGATTCGTCGGAATATTATAGCACCACAATTCCTGAAATAGAACACATCCGCCACGCTCCTCAACCGTATTAACCGCAGTTGGATTATAGCCTCCCAATGAGTACAAATTCGATTCGCAAGCAACAACCCGATGACCACTACGCTCTGTTGGTATATTGCTTGCATCATTTTTACATTTATAATTAATTTTCTTAAGACTTAACGGTTGAAATGTGTATTCATGTGATGTGTTACATGTGTTCCAATAATCCGTTTCCACATGTTCGTCTTCTTCGTCGTCGGTTGAGTAAAGAGATGCCATTTCCTCATCATCAATATCATCAAAATCATCCTCCTCGTCCATATTTTCATTTACTTCAACTACTCGTACACCGTTATTTCGAGCCTCTCTCAATGCAAACAATAAAATTTCTTGTATATCGTATAATTCGATATCAGCTATTTCATCATCGTTTGCATCCATGTAAATTATTTTTGAAAATCCTTCGTGGATATATCTGAATTTAATAATTGCTACGATTGAATTCCAAATGCGTAAAAAATTATCAAAATTTAGTATTCTCATCACAAATATATATGTACTGGTAAAGTACGTACAAAAATACTGTTTTCCCTCTTTAAAGCAGCACAGTGCGATTGCATGAATCGATTTTTATTCTATTTTGTTAAATTCACTATAAATTTAGAATTTTGTATAAATTCTAATGGAATTAATATTAAATAATCACACTTGATTAAAATCTTATGCGTAACGTACTGTTGCTGCTGATTTTATTTTGACGTTACGTTGTCATTTTGACATTTTCCCATATTTTCGACACATCGCCCACGTACATTTTGTTCGATGCAAATTGATGCACGTTTTTACATTAGAATTTACCACTCATACGATACGAGCAAATTAAAATTTTACGTTTGCCATAATTCGAAGATCGACACAAAATAAATGTAAACAAATTCAAGGTGTACTAGATTGACCTTCACTTTCACATACCTTGTTTTAACGTAGTTCAGGTAATTGGAAATATGTGTTCGTTTTGATTTATTCACACTAACAATTATATTTGTTTTTTTTATATTTGCAAATCGTTTTGGTTGACTAAATTTATATTTAGAATTGCAATATAATATCGAACACGTCACACATCGATTTAAGCACACACCAATTGTGTGTTTCACACCACTATTAGATAAAAGAGAATGACACAAAGAAAGAAATATTTAATTTAGAACCAGAGATGCTACTTAAAGTCAATTTAACTGTTTTTAAAATATAATAATAAAGGTATAGTAAATGAGAAGTCTTAGTCTTAGCTTCCTCTTATAATCTCAGAAACTGTCCTTATAACATGTCCCCAAGGTAGATGTTTTTTCAAAAACGAAAAATAATATAGTTATTATAGTTATTATATATTATATTATAGAAAATAATATTATAGTTTGTAGTTTTTGTGACTAGAAATTTTTCTAGTGTTCGCTTAAAAATAAGTGAATAAAAACTGTAATTCTCTTAAAGTTGATAGTTTGTACTATATTTGTTGCTACCATATTTATAGCTCTTAGCATGTTTGCATTATGAGAGTTATTCGAGGTTTATGTCTTTATCAAGCCTTTAGATTTAGCAATAAACCTATTAGATTTATAAGCGATTTACGTAATTTCTATTGTGAATAGGTGTGTTCGCTTATATAAAAAACTTTCAACAATTGTTAACAGTTTTCGAAATGAAATGCTTTGGCGAATAAATAAATCCAGCTGTCAAATACGAACTGTTTGACAGTTTTAAGTTCACGTACTTCTTGTAGATTTTCTCATATCGAGAGTGACAGATGACAGAAATTGATAGTGATAGTAATGTAAGTGAACAAACCTAATAAAACAGCAATCAGCAATACTGCCGTGTCAGGTTAGTAATTTATCGAATTAAGTGCGCCGTTAATTCGGATTTACGCTACCGTCTGTCTAGGCTATAAGCAAGAATAGCGGATTGCGTACATGAGAAGAGTTTTTCTAGATGTGATGTCACTGTAGTTCAGGTGCGAGAAAGTTATGACAAAATGATGTGCAAATTAAAAAGAAAAATGTGAACAATGGTGAATAATGGTGAATAATAGAACCCTTGGAACTAATTTGTTCGATCGCTGGATTCTGCAAAACTTATTTTGTACAGTTATATACAGCAAAAATTTATTTAATCAACTCTGTTTAAAATCAACTATTTACAATAACTCTTTTAATGTACTTGCAACTTTCGCGTCTGACACTCTATCGATGTTTGCGCAATCACGTTCTGGATTTGATTGATTTGCATTTGTCAGCACTGGCTCTATTTATACTCTGCGGCAACACTCTAGAATCTTCCCAATAAAATCGTTTCTTTATTTTCTCGTCGGTTTTGGTGATTCCCAAATGCCCTTCACTGGAGGCATTGTGATATTCAGCTATCACTTCACTTATTCTTGCCTTGGGTATCACTAGAAGATCATTAGTGATTTTTCCATCTTCACTTTCCCATGCTCGGAATAAACATCCGTCTCGTAAGTGCAGGCTTTGCCACTGCGCCCAGTATGCCTTTGCTATTGGACTCTCATTAGCCATCTCTTGCCAATCTGGACGTATGCCCTGCTCCTTGTATTCTATAAGCTTTACGAGATCTGAGTCGTTCCGCTGATCTTCTTGTTCTTGTTTGGTGGTCCTTGACTCCTCCGGCAACATATTCGTAAGTTATATGTCGACAATATGCTCCTTGCTTTCCACTGAACAAGAACAATGTTTGCATTCCATTTTGAAAGGTCGACGAGATAGAGCATCCGCGTTGCCGTGATGTCCTCCTTTACGATGGTCGATGGTAAAATCATAGTCTGCAGCCTTTCAATCCAGCGCGCCAATTGTCCTTCTGGGTTTTTAAATTGTAATAACCGCCTTAGCGCTGATTGGTCAGTTCTTAGATGAAATGACTGACCGTACAAGTATTTTAGAAAATACTTTACACATTCCAGTATTGCGAGCAACTCTCTTCGAGTGACACAGTAGTTTCTTTCTGGCTTCGACAGGATTTTACTGTAGTATGCTTTTACTTTTTTTTGCCCATCTATGGTCTGAGAGAGCACACCACCTATTGCATAGCCACTCGCATCTGTGTCCAACACAAACTTTTGACCAGGTACTGGATACGCTAATACGGGTGCTGAACAGAATCTTTTTTTTTAGCTGTTCGCATGCTCTCTGTTGTTCCTCGCCACACATAAATGGTTTGTTTTTTCTTGTTAACTCATGCGGACTGCTGCTGGCGATGTTTGCAAATTCATTAACAAATCGTCTCTAGTGGGTACATAATCCTAGGAAGCTTCTTAAGAAGATTCCGTGAAGATTCGACGGAATAGGCCATTCTTGTACTGCTGCTACTTTCTCCTCGTCGGTATGTACCTCTTCGGTTGTTACTTTATGACCAAGATATTTAACTTGTCGCCTGAAGAGTGAACACTTTTTCATATTCAGTTTAAGCCCAGCTGATTGTGGACGCTCAAATATTTCTTTCAACTTTTCCAGGTGGTCGTTAAAATCTTTCCCATCATGATAATGTAATCGAAGTACACCAAGCATGTTTTCCAGTGTAGTCCTCTGAGTACACGCTTTCCATCCTTCTTCTTTACCACCACAACTGATGAACTCCATGGACTCGCTGATGGTTTAATATCACCATCTGCATATCGGAAATCAGCTTAATGGCTTCATCTCTTTTGGCCAATGGAACTCGTCGTGGTACTTGACGAATTGGTCTAGAATCACCGGTGTCAATGTGATGCTTCACGATGGTTGTTCGTCCTCCAGTTTTTCCAATTGAAAAAAATATAAAGCCTTTTCTTTTTGCTGGTTGGTAAGCACACCTGCCCATTCTTCAATCTTCCACTCTGCTCTAACAGTTCCTGATCTTCTACTTTTCATCGACAAACCCTTTTCGCAGTCTACTTCGGCAGTAACTTCCTGGCAATGACCAATCACCATTCTTTTCTTCACAACTGTAGATGTAGATGTGTAGATGTATTAGTTGGATTTAATATTTGCACCGGTACTATTCCATTTTCTTTAGGTTCCACCAACATCCTACCAAGTATGATGTTTTTATTTGGTATTTCTTTATCTGCTTCCAATACCCACAACTTGCCTGTCCCATCATCCACATTCATCTGTTCCCAAATCACCGCTTCTGATATTGCTGGAACCTCTTTGCGTACTCGTTTGATGTTTCCACTACACTTGTAACTGATGTTCAATGGTAACTCGATATTTGCATAGCGTAGTATCCGTTGATTTAAATCTAACGTAAATCCGTTGTCAATCATAATATCAACACCAATTATTACGTCTTCGATGATGTCGGCCACAATGAATTCATGTTCCCACGTGCAATTTCCAATAGATACTCGTTTTTTTACCACACCCAGAATTTGTGCATCCTCACCCGTTGCTGTACGCAATTTTATTCCCATTATAGGCTCAAACCTCTTTACCAAATCGCTATTGATTATATAGTGTGATGCACCAGTATCCAGGGTTAACATGAATTCCATATTGTCCAATTATAGTTGTGAAACGTGAATGATGGGGCAACCCACTGTTGGAGTCAGTTCAGGCCCCGCTGAACCAGTAAATTTGTTTTCGCGTCGACCTGTTGTTCTTCCTTCAGGCTGGACTACGGACTTTAATGCCTGACACACTGCTTCAACCAGATCTGATGTTTCTGTTTCTAGTTGGCGTACCCGTGGCATTGGTCGACACATTAAACTGGCGGCCTCAAACGTCAAGACACTGCTGACTGTTTCGGCATATGTATTCCTTGGTGACATGACTAGGGCACGCTTTGTCTCTCCATCACGTATGCCATCTATGAATGCCTCTATTTTTATTTTTTCGAAGTCTTCCGAATTACCGGTGAACGCTAGATGACATAAGCGCTCAATATCGGTAGAGAATATCTGAAGGCTCTCATTACTTCGTTGCACTCGCGATCTTAATTCCACTCTATGCAATTGACTCTTATATTCATTTCCATATTTGCGCTGGAGTGTCTGTATCAGTGTTTCATAGCTACCACGATCTTTCTTTGGAACGATTTGTAACACTTCGGAAGCATTGTCTTTTAATGCGACTATTAAAGCAGCGGTCTTGTCGCTATCATCCCATTGATTCTTCGAAGCTGTTGTCTCGAATTGAAGCTTGTAGATTTTGAATGGTGCGCTTCTGTCAAATGTTGGTGGCCTTAGTTGGATTGTGGTTGAATCACTAATCACTGTTGTGGCTGGTCCATTTATTTTTAGTTGATTGATTTCGTGCTGTAATTTTTCGAGCTTTTCTTCCAAGTCATCATGTCTGTCTACATGTTCCTTCAGCTTATCATCCCAATCATCCACATGTTCCTTCAGATCTGTGATTTTGTCATTAATAGTTCCGGAAATTTCCTGAATATCTAAAATCAATTCCTTTTTGTAGATTTTCGATGACGTGTTCTTGGCGAGCTGAATGTTCTTGAATTTCCATACGCAATTCACTAATAACGCCTTCTTGGCGAGACGAACCTTCTTGAATTTCCATACGCAATTCAGCCGAATGTTCTTGAAGCTTGGAGTCAATTGTTTTCTGGAATTCTCCCATAGCGTTTTCTTGACGAGACGCATTTTCTTGTAGCTGTTGTTGTTGCTGTAGCATCATGGTTTTCATGAAATCCATGAGTCGACTAATCTGTCTCGAATCTGTCTTGCTCTCTTCTTCAGCGTGCACAACTGCATGTATCTCGGCTACCTCAAAGAACTCATGTTCTTCTACATTAATACCCTTAGCCTCCATGGCTTGCCTTAGCCTTACCAGCAGTTCTGCTTTTGTACCTGATGACGACAGATTCATCTCTGACAACTGTTTTTTCAGTTGGTCCATTTTTAGTTGGTCAATTTTGACCATCTTTACAGAATCCAACTTCTGACACCAATTGTTATGTTTTTATTCTGTGAACGTTTAATTCTATTTGAATTAACCCTGTTCGATCACTGGATGCTGTCAATAATAATTGCAACCTTATTTTGTACTAACTATGTCTAATAATAATTTATTTAATCAACTATTTATAATCTCTCTTTAATTTAACTTGCTATCGTGTGATGTTTTCTCTATTACTTGTTGGTGTTATGTTGCCTCTATCATTTTCGGAGTCGAATTGATTCCATTTGTCAACAACTAGCACTATTTATATTCTGTGGCAACACTCCAGAATCTTTCTTTATCGTAGTCGAGATTTATCTCTTTCTTTCTCGTTGGCGTGTTCTGGTTGTCACTTCTTTCTTATTGTTGACACTCGTTTCGATTCGTGTCATTCACAATAGTGTCAGTCACAATAGTGATGAGTAACCAACTATCGATACTCGTTACACTGCCCTCCTCTTAACCTTGTTCGTCACGAACAAGTTTTTCTACATCCCCCCGATATGGCGCAAGCACTCCTTCGTAGAACCCATGGAATTTGCTTTCAAATCATACCATATCTTCTCGCTTATCATCCGCGACCGCTCTCTGATGAACTGATGTACTTCATCCAACTGTTCCCGCTTTTCGCTAGTGTAGTTACCTTCGGTTGGTGTTGCGACTCCAAATTTTAAATCAGCTGGCAGTTTTAAACCGTTTCCAAAAATTGCAATTCAGCCGAATGTTCTTGAAGCTTGGAGTCAGTTGTTTTCTGGAATTCTCCCATAAAATTTTCTTAACAAAACGAACCTTCTTGAATTCTCATACGCAATTGCTGCCGCTGTTGTTGCATTATACTTTTCATAAATTCCATGAGTTGACCATTCGAATATATTTTGTTATCTTCTTCAGCGTACATAACTACATGTTTCTCGGCTTCCTCAAAGAACTCATGTTCTTCTACATTAATACTCTCAGCGTCTAAGGCCTACCTTAGCCTCACCAGTAGTTCCGCCTTTGAAAACGATAAATTCATTGAGGCATTGCTGTTTTTTCATTGGGGGCATTTTTTATGTGGCGGGTCCCAAACCCAACGCACAACCTCTAATTCAGGAGGTTTCCGCCATTCACATTAGTCGCGTCCCAGCGGGTGCCAGGAGGACGTTGCCCGGTGGTCGCCACGTGGAGGCCCCCCATTGATAATAATGAAGGCGCCATCACATAGCAAGCAGAGCAAGCTACATGGCTACCCCTCATTAACAAATAAAGGTATCATCGACTCGGATCACTTACCTTGTTGTAGATAAGGTGCGCACACGTTTATGTGTCGCAAATAACAAGAGAAGTCCCGCACAGAGAAAACTCGACGTCAGTAAGCTGCGATCACCAGAGACAGCAGATGCATTTTCCACTCGACTATCGGATCTGCTTATGCAGAACACTCCCCCACTTGATGATACATGCGCACGGTGGACACATATATCCCACTCCATGTCTACTGCTGCCGAGGAGGTAATCGGTTACTATCGACCTCTAAGGAATGAGTGGTATGATCAGGAGTGTCGCTACGCTACCGCAGAGAAAGACGCCGCCTACAGAAAAACCCTGCGTGCAGGCGCAACGCGAGCTGTTAAGGAGCGGTACAGAGAGAAAAGGAGTGCAGAGAGACGTCTTTTCAGGCGTAAGAAAAGAGAATAAGAAAGGCGCGAGTGTGAGGAGATAGAGATGTGTACCGACAAGAATGAGACTCGAAAATTCTTCGAAAAGATCAAGTGCCTGAGTGGCGGTTTAAATCCCGTAGCCTCTTCTTGTCGTGATGGAAATGGTAATCTGGTTACAGATGTCCAGAGTGTACTGAGCCTATGGAGGGAACACTTCTCCACGTTACTGAATGGTGATGCTACGAACAATTCCGCCAGTGTAGGAGATTGCCCGATAACCCCAATCACAGATGATGGTGTGGATGTTCCACCACCCGACTATGACGAGGTTAAAACGGCCATTTTAAGGCTGAAGTGTAGAAGAGTGTAGTTTTCGTTCTTCGAGAGAGGGCTCCACTTCTCTCGTCCTCTGTACCGCGACATCAACTAGCTGGATAGAGGCACCCTCCCTATAAAGGGACCGGACATTCCAGGTGCATATCCGTAAATCGTTGTCCTTTTTTCGTTTGCGGGGGTCATCAACAAAAGCGGTAGTCCTTATCGGAGGCATATCTGTTTTTTTCATTGGGGGGTTTTTTTATGTGGCGGGTCCCAAACTCAACGCACTACCTCTAACCGAGGAGATTTTCGCCACTCACCTCAGCCGCCCCCCAGCGGGTGCCAGGAAGACGTTGCCCGGTGGTCGCAACATGGAGGGCTCCCATTAATTATAATGAAAGCGCCATCACATAGTAAGCAGAGCAAAATATATGACTACCCCTCATTAACAAATAAAGGTATCATTACATAGCGCTCAGACCAAACTACATGACAGCCAGTGAGTTGACGTGCGATGAGTTCAACAAGGATTGCGCTATTTGCGTTGGTGGCGGGTACCGAATAAGGTACAACCATGAGCTGTACGAGCTGTACGAGCTGTATGCCGATATTAACATAGTAAAGCGAATCAAAATCCAGCAGCTGCGCTGGCTAGGTCATGTCGAGCGAATGGAAGAACACGCTCCAGCTAAGAAGGTGTTATATTCGGAACCCGCTGGAGGACGACTCAGAAGAGGAAGACCTAACCTCCGGTGGAGAGACCAAGTACTGGAGAACCTGACGGCGCTTGGAATATCTAACTGGCGCCAGCTAGCGAAGAACAGAGATGGCTGGCGAAGCATGTTATTTTCGGCCTAAATTGATATTCGGTTGTTATAGCCACATAAGTAAGTAAGTAAGTAACGATAAATTCATTTCTACCAACATCTTTTCAAGCTGGTCCACTCTCAGTTGGTCAATTTTCACCATCTTAACAGAATGTCACTTCTGACACCAATTGTTACGTTTTCATTTTGTGAGCGTTTAATTCTACTCGAATCAACCCTGTTTGAACACTCAATAATAATTGCAATCTTATTTCGTACTAACTATATCGAACAATAATTTATTTAATCAACTCTATTTCATCAACTATTTACAATCAGGCGTTAATTTAACTTTAACTTAACTTTATTCCCCTTAAATAAAAGGCCTATAAAACTGTATACTCGAAATCTTTCAAAAAAATCTGAATAAGAAGTTGAAAATTTTGATGAAAATTTATTGAATTTTCCAAATTTTTGCACAATAGTTGAAACTCGGATGTTAATAGGTTTTGTTGTAGAACAACTATATTTTTATAAAAGAAATGTAAAAATTTATTTGATTAGAAACAACGAAATTATATCAATAACAAAGTTGTTGCTGTTGTATGTATTTGATATTACTGTTAATAATTGAAATAAAATGTAAACAATGTTTGACGTTTTGGCCAAGCAAAATAAAACAAAAAAAAAACTCAGCTGTTCTCTTGCTATTCAATTCATTCTACCTTGGATATTACTAATTAATGATAGTGGTATTCATGCAATCGTATAACCATGTAAACCGTATAATTTTTAGTTTACACGCATTGTTGCATGAACGCACCAAACAAGTCATCGTGTAAAGGTCGTAAGTCAATTACTATATTCTTGTTAACAACAAAATTAAATAAAAATGCTGAAAAAAATTAAAGTAATTATCCGTAATATAAATTAAGTAAATTCCACATATAATTTAACGTATTACAGAACCAAATCGTATTCAACAGAGCTACATTTCAAACCGTATAAATTTATGCGGTCATTTACACGATGAAATCATCGCGTATACTTTTAAGAGTTGCGTAAAATCTTGTTCATACTAATATATGACAGCTGATTTACAAGCGTTTGATTTTATAAGGATTACGCTACTTTTATACGATTGAATGAATCCCAGTAATAATTAGAAATATGTGGTTGTAGTAAAACACGCATGCGGTGCAAATTAAGAGATAGATATTGATATCGTGATTTGTTGTTTTGTTCGCTCCAATAGGAAAAAACAAATCCACCACACCATGCGATGAACCAAGTTGAAATAGATTTAAATAAAACACTTTTGGTCATTCGGTCGACGGACTTGGATTCTCGAAGAAGTGTTTTAGTTGAGTAATTATCACTGTTCTAGAATATAGAGAATTCAAAATTATTAAACTTGTTCGTCCTCTTAAAAAAATACAAGTGCCGATGTCTACCAGAGTCAAGTGTAATCAATTGAAAAATTTTCGACGAAAAACGCAAATATTTGACAAAAATTTGTTAAAAAAATGTTTACACAAGTACAGCTAGAGCAGCAGCATTGCCATAAGAATCGAGTCATTTTTATCTAATTCTTTCTGTTGTGTGTAGTCGATTCTTTGATAGTGTGCTACCTGTTTTTTTTGTGCATTGAAAATGGTCAATTCTGCGATGAGGGTAACAATGTATTTTAATTTCTAGTGTCGGTTTTATTAAATACAGTTAGTTGGAAGTGCTTTTCGAATATATAACATCAATTTACGATCAAGCACATTTTACTAAGTACGTATATACAACAAAATCTACTTGGGATATCATATTACTAACGACACATGCAACTTAACCTTAAAACTCATCGCAAAGCAAATCAATCAACGAAGCGCAAACACCAAAACTCTCCACACCACGTTCTACTCCAAATTAACCAAGAAAAAGAGAGTATACCGCACTTCGTACTATTAAAAATCTCCAACAACAATTGCATTTTGCATCGCAGCATTGTGGTAACGGGAAGCGAACGAGAAAAACCAAAACGATCAGCTGTTAGAGCGTCAAAAGTGTGAAATAGAATTTTCTAAATTCAAATAGTATTCAAGATAACACAGGAAAATGGAACAACACGAAAAGTTGGACGATTTTAAAAAGTCATCTGTAGTTCAGCCACAACAAGAACAACAGCAACTAACAACACTACCAGTACTAGATAAGCAACAGTTGGAAAAATCGAGTTCACCAAAACAGAATCCTCGCCAAGGGCTTATATTAACTAAAATGAATGCAACTGAGAAAAAACGTGTTTATAGAGTTGTCCTAACTGGCGGTAAGTGATTTTGCGTTTACGTTTTATATATATTCTCTGCATGTGAGGAGGTGAATCAAAATAATCACAATGCATACTCGTATTTATATGTGCATTTCCGCAATTTACATTAATTTATTGAGCACGTGCGTTTGATATTTGAGGATTTCGATTTAGTTGCGATTTATGTACTACATACGCATGTACGACTATTCTTCGATGTCAAGGTCGTTCTCAGCATTTCCTACCCGACTAGAGAGTAAGAATGCTGTATTGCAATGGCAACGAAGTCATATCACCTTGTTGCATTCCTACTTTACTACTACAAATGGTTGGGAGCAACTTGCATGTGGGAAACATAATTCATACTTGAGTGTCAATACACAAATCATGAGAATAAACAATGCGTACCTTGAATTTAAATCGATTTTTCAAAAATAAGTTGCAACATGGTGTTAGCCGAAACATTTGATAAAAATGTGTAATAGCTAATGTTATTTTTAACTAGTCTTGCTGTTAATTATTAATTTGAGGAACCCATTTATCGAGCTTGCTGGTGAATCCCACGTTCTTAAATAATTGTAGACGGTGGAATGATGTATGTTTAGTGCCGAGTTGCTGATTGAGGATATTTATATTAAAATCTTCAACATGAAATTTGGAAATCTATTTCCAGCACTGCATTCTTACCATTGCGGAATTATGTTAATAGAGTAAAACAGAGTTGAATATGGACATTTTTGTTGTCTATTGTTATTCATGTGGAAACATAATGAACTGATTAAAATTAATGTCATCATCTATGCAAAAAACGTTATGTCTTTTCCAAAAACCCAATAAAATTGTCGGTCACATATGCATTTTGCAATTTAAAAAATATTATTATGTGCTGTAATTATGTACATAATTAAATTATATTATTAATCTCGAAATATACTCGAAACAACAAAGCATATGTACGTAAAATGAATTCATTTAATTTTAAATCATTTTTTTCTGTTTCTATAGCATTTTCATGTATGTATACCTAATATGTAAAATTTCCCACTTTTATTATCAAAGTGTGCTTATTTGTTGATAATAACACAAACTAATTGTACATTTTTTTTGCGGTTTAATCCGGTTTAAATATAACATTATCATGCTATTTTACATACAAATTTCATATTTGCCTCCACAATTAAAACGGTGATTGTAATTGATGATTTTTATACCCTGCATAATGCAATATGCAAGGTATATTCATTTCGGTCAGATGTTTGTGTCCACTTGAAGGAATCTCCGGAGATATAGACATAGATATATATTCGTGATCAGCGTCGATTAAATTTTCGATTTAACGATGTCCGTCCGTCCGTCCGTCCGTCTGTCTGTCTGTTACCTGGCTGGTTCGCACGATAACTTGAGTAAATATTGAGCTATTTCGACAAAATTTGGCACAAGTAACCTATGATCCAAGGGTACGGAGGGGATTGATATAGGGCATGATCGGTTAATAACCACGCCCACACCGAGCATTCAAAGCGACTAACCTCGAAATTTTCAAAATCTTTAACTTGCTATAACTCATATAATATACCATTTGGGACAACAATATTTGGCACATAGACTTATATTATACTACTATATAACTTCGGCAAAAGTGGTTGAGCCACGCCTACTTTTTAGCGTAGCTCTCATACAAAGTGTCTGTACTTCTTTTAAATTGAAACAGCTGTAACTTCTACAATCTTCTGTCCAGAATAACCATAATTAACACTGAGATTAACATGGTAGTCGGAAATAATATGGCAGAAAATCAGTGTGCCACGCCCACTCATTTTTGGGTCTCCCATACAAAGTTGCGGAAATTAAAAAAATGTTACCGGTTATAACTTGCAAACTATTCAGCGTAGAATAACGAGATTTAAGGTGTGGATTAGTATTGTACGAACAACTAGGCTCACAGAAAATGGGCGCACCACGCCTACTGTTTATCGTAGCCCCCATACAAATTTTAAATTGAAGCAGCTGTAACTTCGGCAATCTTCTGTCTAGAATAACCATAATCGACACTTAAATTAATATCGTAGTCGGCAAAAATCTGGCAGAAAATTAGTGTGCCACGCCCACTCCTTCATGAGTCTCCCATACAAAGTCAAGGGAATTAAACTAAAACTTTTAAGCTCCATAACTTACAAACCATTTAGCGTAGGACAACGAGATTTAAGGTATGGAATAGTATTGTACGAGCAACTAGACTCACTTGAAATGGGCGCGCCACGCCCACTGTTTATTGTAGCCCCCATGCATATTTTAAATTGAAACAGCTGTAACTTCGGCAATCTTCTGCCTAGAATAACCATAATTGACACTTAGATTAATATCGTAGTCGGCAAAAATCTGCCAGAAAATCAGTGTGCCACGCCCACTCCTTCATGAGTCTCCCATACAAAGTCAAGGGAATTAAACTAAAATTTTAGGCTCCATAACTTACAAACCATTTAGCGTAGGACAGCGAGATTTAAGGTATGGATTGGTATTGTACGAGCAACTAGGCTCACAGAAAATGGGCGCACCACGCCCACTGTTTATCGTAGCCCCCATACAAATTTTAAATTGAAACAGCTGTAACTTCGGCAATCTTCTGTCTAGAATAACCATAATTGACACTTAAATTAATATCGTAGTCGGCAAAAATCTGGCAGAAAATCAGTGTGCCACGCCCACTCCTTCATGAGTCTCCCATACAAAGTCAAAGGAATTAAACTAAAACTTTTAAGCTCCATAACTTACAAACCATTTAGCGTAGGACAACGAGATTTAAGGTATGGATAAGTATTGTACGAGCAACTAGGCTCATAGGAAATGGGCGCGCCATGCCCACTGTTCATTGCAGCCCCTATGCAAAATTACTGAAATTCTTTTAAATTTAAACAGCTGTAACTTCGGCAATCTCCTGCCTAAAATAACCATAATTGACAATTAGATTAATATCGTAGTCGGAAATAATCTGGCAGAAAATCAGTGTGCCACGCCCATTCCTTCATAGGTCTCCCATACAAAGTCGAGGGAATTAAACTAAAACTTTTAAGCTCCATAACTTACAAACCATTTAGCGTAGGACAACCAAATTTAAGGAGTGGATTGATATTAAAAAATTAATTAGATATACCAGAAGAGGTACGTCACGCCCACTTTTTATATAGCTTCCGTACAAAGTCTCGGATTTATCTTAAACATTAAAACACCCATAACTTACTAATTAATACGCTTAGGTCAACCCATTGCAACCTATGTAGTTTAGTATTATAAGCAGAAATTGATACTCCAAAATTGGTGAGGTTCGCCTGCTTCTTAATGTAGGTCCTATACAAAGTAGTGGAAGAAAAGGATGGATATACGAGCAAACTTTTTATATATACCTCTACATATGCAGGGTATAATTTGGTCGGCCCCAGCCGACTGTAAGGAGATTTTTTAATTTAATTAATGTACGCTCCAAACAGAAATAAAACTTATTTTCATTTTTCTATGCTATTCCCATCATACATACTTGTCCTCAACAATCTACAATAATCTAGTTTTTTTTTTTGGACTCCCACATAAACATACGTGGATATTATACTCAATATTAGACCATATTTTGGTCACATTCAAAAATAATCTAACTTATCAAATATATAACTACAATTTTTGTATCCTTCATAAATTCCAAGATTACTTTCGAGCAAGTTATAATCTATCTGTGATTAATAATAACTCACGCCAAGTTTCCTTGAAACTAAAACCATATAAACATACTTTTTATTGCACAAACTACATTTGTATATTTTATTGCTTATTCTTATGAGCATTTACTATGGAGAAAAGCGAAATCCGCGCTGAATCCAAGCCATTGGATTTTGTAATTTCGACAAGCACAACACAAGTAAATATGCTCGAAAATAGGGGCCACAATTAACAAAAATATGTATATTTATTGCGTTTTGTCTTTCTGTTGTCCGATTATTTTATTCTGAATTTATTCAAGAGTTTAATTTTATTTCATGGCCAAAGGTTAATGGCCACTAACATAGGGGTTGTTAAGACATTTCCAAAATATGAATGAATACTTGACAGTAGCTTAAGCAATGAAATAATAAAATGAACCTATACAAATGTAAAATTGCAAATAATCATATCCACTTGTGACGAATGTTTCTGTTTCAAGAATATGTAGTACATGATTTGTTCATTATTGTTTATACAGTCTTTTATTGTTTTCTACTCTAAATAAAATAAATTATGAACGTATGTAAACAATAATTGATGTTGGTACCGTTAGCATTCTCTGTATACATATATTTGTTATGATATCACACTTGTCATGGGACTTTTTTTATTAAATTGTTGTGCGTGGGATGAATGTACATATGAATTTGCCTTCTCAAATCAATATGTACTCGCATACTTTTATTATGATTATTATTATTATTATTATTGATGCAATTCAAATTAATTTAACAAATGTTTTTTTTATTTTGTACTTTTAGGTCCATGTGGTGGAAAAACAACAGGGCAATCACGTTTATGTACGTTCTTTGAAAATTTAGGATGGAAGGTATGTTTAAAATTTCAATCTCTACATCGTTTTCTGTTATTCTGTTGAAATTGTACTAGTTCATATTACATATTGCTGTGGATAAATAATTTGTTTAGTTAGTCTTTAAAGGGAGTCGGGGCAAATATAATGAGAACGTTTTGTCTATAGCGTTTATTCCACCTAGTGTATGCGTGTGGGAGCGTTTGCGCAAATTAGTACAGATTGCAAGAGTTTATTGAATGTTGAACATAGTAATAAGTACACGGTTGATCGATATAAGTTCGAGGCCAATTAGATAAGTCAGTGCCTTTTTGAATAAAATATAATTTTCGGCAAAAAAACGATTTATTCCTCAACATAGTCTCCATTTACTCCTATGCATTTAGTTTTATAAATTTGTGTATTCCTTGCAACTAATAGGTTTTTTCAATGTCCTCAAAATAGATGTTTGTTTCATCGATGACCTCTTCATTCGACCAAAATTTCTTACTGCTGTCTTACTTATTATATATAAACGCGTTAGCGTTTTCATATTGAAATATTTATGTAAAATGTTATGTACTCTCTCAATTGAGATGTCTACAGCCTCAACTGCTTCACGCACTTTCATTCTCAGATTGTCCAATATCATTCCTTGGATTTTGTCGACAATTTCTGTCGCGAAGACCCCTTTTAAGATGCGTGAAGGTTCGGCGTCGCTTGCACGATCAAAATGGAATTCAGTAAACCACCGCTTAAGCATAGTTCATAGTGCAGAGTCTCCATAGTATTTATCAAGCGCTTCCTTGCTTTCGATGATGGTTTTTGACGCACTATATAATGCTTGATAAGCACACGGTATTCACTTTTTCCGTTTTCGTCGAAATCTACTAGGTTACCTGCTGTCAAATACGAACTAAATGACACAGCTTGATCAAAATTTTATATAATCTATTAAAAAGATGATCATTGACAGGAGCAGCCTTTTATTTAAAATTACTACATGGAAAATTCAAAGAGTCGCTGACTTATTTAACTGCCCTCCTATAGTAAACATAAATTTCTTGTTCTCGATAGTTTTGATGAACATTTAAATATTAGTTTGGGATAAAAAAGTTATATGTAGGTACATACATTTTGTTATTATTGTACATACTATATACTAGGTCATCCGAAAAGTTTGCAACTTAAAAGAGAAAATATTATTTTTTCTATATATTCGTTTAACGTAATACACTTTAAGTTCAATATTTGGGCATGTCCTCGAAATTCGCGTTAGATTAGGCACAGCGATCCTCATGCAAGCACAGTATTTTGCGAACCACCTTTTCAAGTTTGAAAAAAGAAAGAAATCAATCACTTGAAGCCAAATCTAGCGAATGAGGAAACAATTGCAAAGATCCAATTGACCCTCCAATCCGCTATTATTTTAAATGATCATTGATTTTCACTTTTCGATAAAATCATTTTGTGGTTTTTTTTGGTAGTCGCTTCCATTGGCTGGCAGCCGAATGCCTTTGTGCTCAGCAGCAAGTTTTCAACTCATTCACGTTTTCACAAATCGTTTATTGAGTTTTTGTTTTATTTTTTCGGCACGTTCTCCGTAATAAATAATATAAAATAATATTTAATATGGACTTGCATTTTTTCCTATGTTTTAAAAATCACAAAACTTTTTTTTGCGTCACCGGTTCTAACTAAACAACGACGATATGAATTTGGCAAGGGATGTTTTCGTTTTCATCGCATTCGCAGATTTTTCGGATGACCAAGTAAGTGCTTTCTATTTGTGAATCAGTTTTCTTCAATGTACAACTAAATAACTTCAATTAGGGCTGTGTGAATAATTGTTCAGTCGAACAATCTTATTAATCAAAGTACAAATTATTCGATCAATCAGAAATTTGATTTATTACGTTTTTCTTTGATTTTGAATATTTCTTTTAGAATAAATTTTTCAAACGCAAATTTATATTCCAGCTTTCAGAAATCTGTCTTCATTGTATTGGAAAAGATATTATAAGTATTTTGGTGGAATTATTTTATTATGATTAATCAAAATTCTGATTAATCGAATAATTGGAATTGTGCTTAATGAAAATATTCATACAACAATTTGTTATTTGATTAATCAGATTGTTAGATTAAATGAGTAAATCGCATTAGTTTTATTAATTACAAATTCAGTAGAAATATTTCCCAATAGGGAAATCATATAAATACAAGTTTTTTGGAAATTTTTTTTCCATAAGAGCGATCTGCCAACTTAATTGTTCGCTTTCGTTTATTTTTCGAACAAATTCAAAGTTAGTTGTGAATTAAGTTGTTATCAACTATTTGTTAGTTAAAATATCTAGTCAACTAGCTTGTTCTGGTCCTATAGAGTATCATCTAATTGAATAATTTCCTCATATGTGAATATAACTAAGTTTATTTGTTTGTGTAGTATGCTTCATATATACAAAAAATGAAAAACAAAACAAAATTATTTTTTTTCAAGTTCTTCATAAGCCCAAAACAAAAAAATGAGCATATCAATATTTTCAGGTATTCCGTGTGCCTGAAACGGCTTCAGTACTTCTCAGGTAAATGCCTAAAACAAAAAATACAAATTTTAAATCGTTTAAAAATATGTACGTTGGCATAAATAATTATGAAAATCTTAATTATTCAATATTTGTGCAATACAAATTGAAATGCTACAAACAATTTATTGACATATTGTTATTGTAGTATTTTATATGTAATTTTTCGTAGAAATCTTTATTATTATTAATAATATTGTTGTTTATTTATTTATTAAAAAAATACTGCTATTTAGCAAAGTATAATTGATATAACGAATGAAAATATCATCCATATTGAATATTGAATTTTTCTATATTTTTCATTCTTTCCATTTATTTATTTATTTTTTGTACTCTAGTGGTGGCGTTAAATTCTCTGATCTCACAGAAAAGGAAGGTATGTATGCGAATATTTACATTGTTAACTTGCATCATTTTAAATATGTCTTTGCAAGCAAATTTCATATAGTTTTTGTCTGAGAAAATTGTGATGGGAATATGGGTACTCTGATATATATGTGACTTTTTGCCTACTACGTGGTCAAGTTCAAAGACTACATTCCATCGCTCAGTATAATTTGCTTATCTCAATGCACTTCCGTTTAATTTTCTTTGCATGCCATTATACATATATATCGGTCACACTTGTAGGTACATACAAGTTCAGTTTGTTCATTTTCTGCTTTATTTTGTATTAAATTCAGCAGAACGATATCTTTCGTTGCAGGAAGAGAAGACAAATATATTGTACTCGTATATGTAGTTAGTTATGAAAAAAGCAACAAACATGTTGTTCCTTCCAATGAAAAATTAAATAAAATAAACACAACAACAACAACGACAACAACAACAAACAAGAAACATTTTCTTTAATTTTCATTTAATCTATTTTTAAGCGACATGAATTTTTGTAGCGTTTCATAGACGACGACTACCAATCACATTGTCGACTTCTCTAGTCTAATACATATTCTATTGCTCATACATAAATGTCACATTGAACAAACTAAAACGCGCCCCCTTAAAGAGAAAAACAAATCGAAAATGATATAATCAAATTCTCTACCATACGTACTAAATTTTTCTTTCTTACATTTGTAGCGTTTTTTATTATTATTTGCATTGTTTCCACGTGAAATTATCACTGTCGTCTGCATGCAGCCAAATGTGTCTTCGATACAAAATTTATCGCATTTGTAATTAAGTAAATAAATATGTAAATACTTGTATTGTGCCGCATAGCTTCGTTATAAGGGCTTTAGCTAGTGTTCGTTCCTTGTATATGATGTACGTAATGTACGCGTACATATAACTTACAATTAATGGCATTGCATGTTCAATTTCTATTAAATAGTATATACTTACAATTTTATTTACCTCATATTGCAACCGTTGGCAGATGGGGGAGTGTACACTCATTGTAAATGATTATTTGTTACTTTTTGAATTTTTGTGAACAACGCTTCCTCACAGTTGGTGACATTCAGTCAAGGATAGATCATTCAATTCAATTTTTAGCCATGACTATACATTAAGGTGGAAAGATTAGGTACGGACATTTTTTATTGTATTACATTTTTTTTTTTAAATTGAATTGAATAACAATAAAAAGTTGCCTTTATGTGAGTTAATCAATCTGAATCAATCTGACAAAATATTTTAGCATGAATGTGAATATTTTGAAACTTAATTTTTAAGCTAAAACCGCAAACCATTTTCAAACAAAAATGGGTTTCACTCCACCTTACTATACATACACTTGTATATACAAATAGTGTAGAGAATCACATGCTGATACAGGCATATAGTCCCTTAAGGCAACATAACAGTTGATAAAGTAATTTTTAAGTAGTCCATTACACGCGAAAGTTGTCATTTGATGGAAAATTAAACATTTTGATCGATTTTCTATATTATTTGATATAAGTATCCATATATATGTATATATATACTGTTATGAAAGAAACAGCTATTGACAAGTCAAGTTATCAGATAAATGTATTTTTAATAAGCCATACCACCTTCATCAAAAAGTTCGCGGAATAACCACCGTGTGGCGCTCCTATCGTTCCAATTTGAGTTCAGTTTTTTTTGTTAAGTTCGTACATCTGTTGTTGATATTCCCTCTAAATCTTAGCGTCATAGCTAGTAGTTACGTAGCCAAGAGTACATCTATCTCAGTGCTTCCTGCGATTTTTCCATTATTTCCTCTCGGCTGCTAAAACGCGTTCCCCGTAATGGTTTTTCAACTCGATTGAACAGAAAGAAGTCACAGGGAGCCAAATCAGGTGAATTCGGTGGTTGTTGGATGGTATTTGTTGCATTTTTCGTCAAAAAATTACTAATAATGATGGTACTGTGCGACGGAGCGTTATCATGGTGCAAAATCCACGAGTTTTCTGCCCACTATTCTGGTCTCTTTCCGTTGTACTCATAAACCCACGTCTCGTCTCCAGTAATGATCCTTTTGATGAATGTGGGATCGGATTCAGCCTCGGATTATGTGTGAAATACTACATCATTTAAATGACCACCACGCGAATTGTTGCAAGCATCGATTCTTTTGAGATAATTTTCGACCACTTTTTGACACATATTGGGCGGTATCTCAGCCATAACGTGACGAATGTTGGTTTTTAGGTGCCCAAGAGTTAAAGGTTTATCTGCATAAACACGGTCTTTCGCGTAGCCCCACAAAAAAAAGTCAAGCGGTGTCAAATCGCATGATCTTGGTGGCCACTTGATATCGCCACGACGAGAAATTACGCGGCCAGAAAATTTCTCTTGCAATAAAGCCATATTCGCTCGAGTTGTGTGGCATGTGGCACCGTCTTGTTGAAACCACATATTCTCTAAGTCGTATTCTTCAATAGCAGGCAAACAAAAGTCGGTTATCATATGACCATAACGCTCCGAATTGACGGTGACAGTCGTTCTATCGTCGTTTTCGAAGAAGTAAGGTCTAATCATACCTCCGGACCAAAGAGCGCACCAAGCAGTGACTTTTTGTGGATGTAGTGGCCTCTCTTCAATTACTTGAGGATTCTCAGAACCCCAAATACGACAATTTTGTTTGTTAACATACCCACCGAGTGAGAAATGTGCTTCGTCGCTGAAGAAAATTTTGTTCGAAAAATCGACGTCCACCGCCTGTTGTTCAAGCACCCATTCGACGTATCTACGACGTTGTGAATGGTCAGCTGGCTTCAGTTGTTGTGTGAGCTGGATTTTATATGGATGTAGGTGTAGATCCAAATGCAAAATACGCCATAATGTGCCGTAAGACAGTCCTAATTCCTGAGAACGACGAGGAATCGACACATTCGGGTCTTCGGCAACACTTTCACTTACAGCAGCGATATTTTCGGTGGTACGAGCGAAACGATGATGCACAGGCCTTACAATATCTGTAACCGATCCAGTCTCTTCATATTTCTTCACAATTTTGCCAATTGCTTGCGTAGTTGGACGATTATGTAAACCATAATCTCCTCTTAAAGCACGATATGTGGCTGTGTCAGAATCACCATTTTTGTAGTAGGTTTTTACAATTTTAATGCGTTGTGCGATAGTTAAGCGATCCATTTTCGCAACTGGAACTGAACTGAAAAAGAAAGAAATTGTTTTAACCACTCAGTTTGACAGATGTCGAATTCTAGCCCTCTACTTTTGAAACCGCGAAATGGATAACCCCTTACTTTTGGCTACGTAACTTTTGCAAATGTTAAGCTCTGACGCTAAGATTTAGAGGGAATATCAACAATAGATGTACCAACTTAAAAAAAAAACAAAACAGAACTCAAATTGGAACGATGGGAGCGCCACACGGTGGCTATTCCGGGAACTTTCTGATCAATGCGGTATACAGCTACGAGCAAAATAATAGCAGCTTAGGCCCTTACCACCACAAAGAACTACTTCGATCTCATCAATCCAATAAATGTCAAATGTCTTTTGAAGCGCCCAAAACAAGTGATCACTTTTAAACTTTATCCTTTTGTTGATACGCATTTTTTTAAAAGTGATTCTTTAGGTTAGCCCCGAGGTGTGAATACCACATTAACTGGATTAGGTTAGGTTGAGGCGGATGTCGGCTAGTGGGGACTGACTAGGTAGGTGGGTTACTCTATTTGCCTTACGAACCAACCCGAGCTTCGGGTAAACAGTAGAATATTCCCCAGCTGACAGTTGAGGTGAGGTTGTGCATGAAGCGACTACCCAAATGAGTCATTTTGTCGCGAATCAGTGCCGGACACTCGCACTGCAGGCGCTACTTGCGCACCTCTCTATCAGGCAATGCTCCATAATAAATCTTACCACCATACTAATCGTTAATACTAATACGTTACCACACTAATTGCTTCGAATAGATTTTACTTGTACTACGATTTATAAGAATCACTAATAAAACCTTTAAATATTAAATATTCTTTTATGAAAATATTTGTTATACTACGTATATTCATAAAAAATTATAGTAACTCTTGTTAATTTTATTGTGATTAGATCTTATGCGATGAGTTAATAAAATTGAAAAACTGCTATTATTTTGCTCGCATCAAATACAAACCAACAACACAAAAGTATGCGTTTTTTTAAATATGATAAAAAATATACAGTTCTCTAAATGTGTCGAATAGGAAACAAGGGTTTGTGTAAAAATTGATAGAATAACAGGGAAAAAATGCAAAGTACCACCAAAATTTTCCTCGCTACTGTACACATGTACATACATACGAAAGTTCAGAATTATATATAAGAATAAGAAATTGATCTACATAAAATATATTTAATAAATACATACATATACCTAATTTAGCGTCATCAACACCGACAACATTTAAATATAAAAATCTTCCATTCGTTGGACCGGAACATAGTCTTATAGATTTGACCGCATCCTGTCCACGCTGTCTGGCAAATGCTGCCTCCAAGCCCAATGGCAGCGAAGGTGAGTGTGTGTGTGTGTGTATGTATTTCAACTTCAAATCGATACAGATTGCATACGTACAAACGTATTGCTTTAAATGCGCATTGACCGCACTTTGTTTTCGTCACCGATTTCGTTGTATGCGACTACCAGCGTTAAATAACACTTGCAATATTATATATTATTGATCATTGACCTACTAATATTTAATATGTACACATTTGCTTGTTTCTAATTTACTAAATGTTTATTTTTATATTCTTTCCTTTTGTTTCTTTTTTTATGTTCTGATGTTTTCTTTCTTCTTCTTCTTTTACTTCTTCTTCTTCTTCTTATTTTTATTAACAAATTTATTATTCTATTGCCTGGTTTTGTCAACATTTATTAAAATTGAATATTAACTAATTATATTTTAAAATTTATTTGCCTGTTAAACTGAATTCGAATGCAACAACAGCTATCTGTTAGTTGATGTTGAATGAAGAAAAGAAAAAAACACAGAAATTAATTATATAAAATTCTACACTTGATATACATACATACGTTTGATATAAAGCGTGGGACATCTCGTGGTTTTTGTTTTAAATGCTATATTTTAACGATCCATAGATTATTGGCGATGAATTAAGGAACATAATTTCTATTAAATCGTTGCCACAGCTGTCTTGGCAGTAACCCAACTTGTCAACCCAATTTCGTAGCACATGCTGTATGGTTTCTCCATAAAAGTTTTCCATAAGGAAAAAGTCCGACAACATCAAATCGTGTGCTGTGTGTGTTGGCCATAACAAATTCTTGAAATGGCTGAGCATCCGATTATCGAATTGATTATTTCGCGGCTGCTGATGTCTGAAAAGCAGTTTTATTTCTTTACATATAAACTGAACATGTTCATATTTCTCAGCGTTGTTAATCGATTCATTTCAAGAAGGTTTACCCTATGCCTACCAAATTATTCATAGTTCAAAAAGAAGCCAGCTAAAATATCTCATGCTTTCGCTGAGATATTTTATTTCATCGATTAATACATCGATTAAACTTTTGACAACAGTACGATATCAGTTATATCCTGCAACTTTGCATTAACTTTACATTCTCTGGTACATTTTTGATATATCTTGGATGTCCTCGGTTATAGTCGGTTGTCTTGGCAAAGTAGATTCATAATAACATTTTTCAATCTATTTTTTTTTTGAGTTTGAATGATGATTTTCCCATGAAAATACGTATGCACAGGGTGATTTTTTAAGAGCCTTCGAATTTGATTGAAAAAAAAAACCATAAAATGTAGAGAAATGTATGAAATCTTTATTTAAGTCGATAGAACGATCTATATAATTCAATGTTTAAAGATGTTTTCATGTAAATGTTGGCCATGGCTGCGCCTCAAATGGTTCATACGCTGGCTCCAATTTTGGCATACTCTCTCCAACATATCGGTATCTCACAAATAAATTCTTCAATATTGGCTTCCAGTGCGTCAACCGTTGGGGGCTTGTCGCTATAGACATGAGCCTTAACATAGCCCCACAAAAAATAGTCTAAAGGCGTTAAATCGCACGATCTAGGCGGCCAATGGACGGGCCCCAAATGTGTATTAAACTGTTCACCGAAGTCGCCTCTTAATTGGGCCATGGTTTCGCGTGCTGTGTGGCATGTGGCACCGTCTTGTTGAAACCAATGTCAGCCAAGTCCAGCTCTTCCATTTTGGGCAAAAAAAAAAGTTTATAATCATCGCACGGTAGCGCTGGAGATTCACAGTAAAGTTCATGCCTTCGTCGTCTTTGAAAAAGTACGGTCCAACGACGCCACCGGCCCATAATCCACACCAAACGGTGCGTTTTTCGGGATGCATTGGCAGTTCTTCTAGCTGCTCTTCACATTAAATACGGCAATTTTGATTGTTCACGTATCCATTCAATCAGAAATGAGTTTCGTCACTGAACACAATTTTCCGATAAAAAAAGTGGATCTTCATTCAACTTTTCCAGCGCCCATTCACCAAAACTAAGCCGTTGTAGCTTCAATTCTTGTACCAGCTGTATTTTAAAAGGTTTCACACCCAAATCCTTCCGCAAAATTTTCCACGTAGTGGATTAACAGAGGCCCACTTGCTGCGAACGGTGCCGAATCGGTAATTCACGGTCATCTACAACACTGGCGGATACAGCTGCGATATTTTGCTCTGTCCGCACTCTACGTGTTGGTGGTTTGATGTGCAATAATTTGATGCGGAATTTAGTCACAAGATTCCGAATAGCCGCCCCAGACTGTCGCCCAAACTGACCATAAAATGGAAGAATCGAGCATGAATTTTGAGAATAAAATTCAATAATCTGCAAGCGTTGTTCGTTTGTAAGTCGATTCATGGTTAAATTATAGACCAAACTGAACATTTTTGACAGTAGCTTGTTACACGAAAACAGCTGAGCTGTCAAAAACTTCTTCTTATGTGGCCATAACGCTGTCAAAAACAGTGTCGCCAAAAAATCACCCTGTAACTCATTATCGTTATGTATTATTTGCAGTGTTTTTAATGTGAACTTTTAAAATAATAACAATAGCAATAAACATTTTATTGTTTCACATGCTGTTAGAATTATAATGTTTGAAGAAAAATTAAAAACAAAACAATAATATCTGAAGCTGGGCATAAATATTTTGTTATTTTGCTTTCAATAATTCCAAGTTTTGTTTAATTTATAAACAACTTTATTGTTAAATGAATTAATAATTGATACATCAACAAAACTGCCTTACTCTTTTCCAAAATATCCATTATTGACATTAAGGAATGCTCAAATTAAGCTAATAATCGTGCTGCCAAATCGAGTAATAAATGACAATTGTTATAATTGTTATCTTCGTAGGTGACGATTGATAAGTTTCAATCTATATTGTACGTACGTATATTGTGTGACCATATTAAGAACCAATTCTCACTGTCACTGATCACTGATCCACATGATTAACATAAATTATGTTTCTATTTTTTGTTCCTTGAGTAGTACTATTCCCACACATTGCTTTTATACATAAGAAATCTCTTCAAAATATTGTATTATACAATATTATGAAGCCAAAAAAGAAATGTGTGGTTTTGAAATTCAGAAACTACTACGCAGTTAAGAATTTAAAAGACTAGAGGCATATATATATTAGAGTGGTCCTTATAAAAACCCACTATATTTTCTTGCATCAAAACTTCACTGTAAACAATTTATTCAAAAACTCGGACTCAACTATAAAGAAATTGAAAAGTAGAATCGGTCAACACAATGGAACCAAATCTTTCGAAATGTTTTTCACCTCAGCCTAAACGTGATTTTCCAATAAGTGGTGCAGTTTTGAAGTTAATGACGAAGAAGTATCATTCAAACATTTACCTATGTTGTGTGACAAATTTCAGCATTAAAAATGTGCACAGAAGTGAAAACCATGAAATTTTAATGCTCAGAAATTTTATAGATATGCCAATTGCAAGAAAAAGTCAATCGCACATATTAGATCGACAGCATGAGATTTGTTACATTGGATGTTCAAATGACATGCTAAAATTATTTTGACATATGCCATAAAATCGAAATACATAATATTTTCCCTCTATTGTATGACATTTTGTCAGTGAATCTAAAGCCGATAGATAAGGCCCACTTTAACAGACATATGTACGTTTTTCCATTCATAAATGCAGACAACTTTACGTAATCTACAGCAAAATCTTATTTTATAATATTCAAAAAAAAAAAAAAAAAAACAAAATTGAAAAGATTAAACAGCACGAAACAACTGAGTAAATAAGAAATATCATACGTACGTAAAATCTAAATACAAGCAAATTGTTCATTTGTTTTGCTGTTGCTACTCGTATATATTATTTTTTCTCCCTATAGCACCTAAATTTAAGTTCTACAATTAGGAAAATAACAATAAAAAAAAAAGATGAAATAAAGAGATGTAGAAAAATGGCCTTACAGTCGGCTGGGGCCGACCAAATTATACCCTGCATATGTAGAGGTGTATATAACAAGTTTGCTCGTATATCCATCCTTTTCTTTCACTACTTTGTATAGGAGCTACCTCACCAATTTTTGAGGAACAATTTCTGCCTATGATACTAAACTACCTAGGTTGCAATGGGTTGACCTAGGCGTATTATTTAGTAAGTTATGGGTGTTTTAATGTTTAATATAAATCAGAGACTTTGTACGGAAGCTATATAAAAAGTGGGCGTAGCTTATCTCTTTCTTGTATATCTAATTAATTTTTCAATATCAATCCAGACCTTAAATTTGGTTGTCCTACGCTGAATAGTTCGTAAGTTATAGCGGTTTAAATTTTTTTAAATTTTCGCAGCTTTGTATGGTAGCCCCATTAAGAAGTGGGCGTGGCATGTTGATTTTTTGTCAGATTATTTTCGACTATGATATTAACCCAAGTATTGATTATGATTGTTCTAGACAGAAGGATACAGAAGTTACAGCTATTTCAATTTAAAAAAAATTCGGTCATTTTGTATGGGGGCTACTATAAACAGTAGGCGTGGCAAGTCCATTTTCCGTGAGTCTAGTTGCCCTTACAATACTAATCCATACCTTCAATCTGGTTGTTCTACGCTGAATAGTTTGTAAGTTATGGCGGTTAACATTTTTGTTTATTTTCCTCAACTTTGTATGGGAGCCCCAATAAGAAGTCGGCATGGCACGTTGATTTTTCGCCAGATTATTTCCGACCACGATATTAATCTAAGTGTCAATTATGGTTATTCTGCACAGAAGATTGTAGAAGTTGCAGCTGTTTCAATTTAAAAGAATTTCAGTCATTTTGTACGGGGGCTACGATAAACAGTGGGCATGGCGCGCCCATTTCCTGTGAGCCTAGTTGCTCGTACAATACTAATCCGCACCTTAAATCTCGGTATTCTACGCTGAATAGTTTGCAAGTTATAACCGGTAACATTTTTTTTTTAATTTCCGCAACTTTGTATGGGAGACTCAAAAAGGAGTGGGCGTGGCACACTGATTTTCTGCCAGATTATTTCCGACTACGATATTAATTTAAGTGTCAATTATGGTTATTCTAGACAGAAGATTGCCGAAGTTACAGCTGTTTCAATTTAAAATTTGTATTGGGGCTACGATTAACAGTGGGCGTGGTGCGCCCATTTCCCGTGAGCCTAGTTGCACGTACAATACTAATCCGCGCCTTAAATCTCGTTATTCTACGCTGAATAGTTTGCAAGTTATAACCGGTAACATTTTTTTTTAATTTCCGCAACTTTGTATGGGAGACCCAAAAAGGAGTGGGCGTGGTACACTGATTTTGTGCCATATTATTTCCGACTACCATGTTAATCTAAGTGTCAGTTATGGTTATTCTGGACAGAAGATTGTAGAAGTTACAGCTGTTTCAATTTAAAAGAAGTACAGACACTTTGTATGAGAGCTACGCTAAAAAGTAGGCGTAGCGCACCCACTTTTGGCGAGATTATACTTACTTACTTACTTATGTGGCCATAACAACCGAATATCGATTTAGGCCGAAAATAACACGCTTCGCCAGCCTTCTCTGTTCTTCGCTAGCTGGCGCCAGTTAGAAATTCCAAGCGCCGTCAGGTTCTCCAGTACTTGGTCTTTCCACCGGAGGTTTGGTCTTCCTCTTCTGCGCCGTCCTCCAGCGGGTTCCGAATATAACACCTTCTTAGCTGGAGCGTGTTCTTCCATTCGCTCGACATGACCTAGCCAGCGCAGCCGCTGGATTTTGATGCGCTTTACTATGTCAATATCGGCATATAGCTCGTACAGCTCATGGTTGTACCTTATTCGGTACTCGCCACCAACGCAAATAGGTCCAAAGATCTTGCGTAGGACTTTTCTCTCGAAAACTCCAAGCATTCGCTCATCCGAGATGGAGATTGTCCAGGCTTCAGCGCCATATGTTAGGACAGGCATGATGAGAGACTTGTAGAGTGTAGTTTTCGTTCTTCGAGAGAGGGCTCGACTTTTCAATTGCTTACTCAGCTCAAAGTAACACCTGTTAGCAAGAGTTATCCTACGCATGATCTCCATGCTGACGTCATTACTGCTGTTAATGCTGGTTCCAAGATAGACAAAGCCCCTTACTACTTCAAAAGCGTAATTGTCAACAGTGACGTGCTGTCCAAGACGCCGGGACTCTTTGTTTGTTGACACTAGATACCGCGTCTTGCACTCGTTCACCGTGAGACCCATCCGACACGACTCTCTTTCCAACTCTGAGAATGCTGCACTGACTGCTCGCGTGTTCATGCCGATTATGTCAATATCGTCGGCATACGCTAACAGCATGACACTTTTGTTGAAGATAGTGCCATTATGTCGTAGATCAGCAGCTCGTATTATTTTCTCCATAATAAGATTGAAGAAGTCGCACGATAACGAATCACCTTGTCTGAAACCCCGTTCGGTATTAAACGGTGCGGAGAGGTCCTTCCCAATTTTCACTGCACAACGGGAGTTATGCAGTGTCATTCTACAAAGTCGAATGAGCTTTGCAGGAATACCGAACTCAGACATTGTTGCGTAGAGGTAATCCCTTACCGGACTGTCGAAAGCGGCTTTATAATCAACAAATAGGTGGTGTGTGTCGATCTGTTTTTCTTGGGTCTTCTCCAGGATTTGGCGCAGTGTGAAAATCTGGTCGATGGTGGATTTACCAGGTCTGAAGCCACACTGATAAGGTCCAATCAGGTTGCTGAGCATAGGCTTCAACCGTTCACACAGTACGCTCGATAGAACCTTGTATGCGATGCTCAGGAGACTTATTCCACGGTAGTTGGCGTAAATTGTGGGTTCTCCTTTTTTATGTACAGGACAGAGAACACTGAGCCTCCAATCATCAGGCATGCTTTCATCCGAGATTATATAATTGTATAATATAACTCTGTGCCAAATATTGTTGTCCCAAGTGGTATATTATGTGAGTTATAGCAAGTTAAAGATTTTGAAAATTTCGTGGTTAGTCGCTTTGAATGCTTGGTGTGGGCGTGGCTATTGACCGATCATGCCCTATATCAATCCCCACCATACCCTTGGATCATAGGTTACTTGTGCCAAATTTCGTCGAAATAGCTCAATATTTACTCAAGTTATCGTGCGAACCAGCCAGGTAACAGACAGACAGACGGACGGACGGACGAACGGACATCGTTAAATCGAAAATTTAAGCGACGCTGATCACGATAATATATCTATGTCTATATCTCCGGAGATTCCTTCAAGTGGACACAAACATCTGACCGAAATGAATATACCATGCATATTGCATTATGCAGGGTATAAAAATACACAATGAGAATGAAAGAAAAAATACGTGAAACTATTTTTATATTGCTTTATTATTTTTCTTAACATTTTTGCAAATACCCACATAAATAGATGAGAATTAGATTTTTACATATGTATGCAGAATATATGCGGAGTGATTTATCAAAACGTGATAAATCCATTTTTTGCTATTCGAGTTTCTTGCAATTTTTGAATTCTACGGACGGAAATATATTAGAACATACACAGATATTTTAACAAAGTATTATAAAAACTACAATAAAGAAAATATATATTTATTATTAATATTTTCTACATTAAATTTGGCACAGTAATCATATTCATACACATCAAAACGTAATTATTAAATATTATCAATGGGCAAAGATAATGGTGCGATCTAATTTAAAATGCTACTAACCAATAACTACATAGTACCATTACGAAACTAAAATTCTGCTTCAACACTGTGTTGAAAATCTTTCTTGAATTGCCAACATTTTTGAGAAATGGATTTATCATGTTTTGTAAATTTACACCTAACTCATATATAAATGAAGGAAAAATTTATACCTTTTTATATAGTAGGTGAATATATGTATACTTACGTACTGAGTATGTGCGAAAAATTGAAGCAAACTAAAAATGTACTTTGTACATTGACCATTTGTTTGCTCTCACACATTTCTTTCTTTTTGTCTTAACGCCCACAAATAATTTGCACGAAAACAATTTCAAATGATGAGGGATTTCACATCACATCACATTTACTGAACATTTCACTGTACATATTTCTGTCTATACTACTTAAACGTATATACATTAAGGCTGGTCACATGCTTCACCGTGATATGATCGGTCAGTTTGTATGGAAATCCTCTTAAAGGGCAGAGGTAGAGAGTAAGTAAATTCGAAGGAAATGTTCAGGGGCGAATTTTGGGATTTTTGTCGATTTTCAAAACTTTCAAAACTCAAAACGCTCCATCCCTTAAGGGGTTTCCCATACATAATGAATGTGATAACATCGATAATAGTTGTTCCCAGAAAACATACTTGCGTACGAAATTTATGGTTTTGTGAAAAACTGCTGCCTTGGGAAGAAATGCTTGAAATGATACAAATTTTATGTTTTTCCCTGATTCTCTGGTAGTCAAAGTTTTGCTGCTCCCTACAATTTAATTCACCTTAATAATATATGCATACTGATATCGTATGTGAAAAGAAAAAACATTTTAGTCTGTCCATATTGCAAATGTCATGTTGTTTACTGTTGCTCTTTATGTGTGTGTACGAATGATTCAACAAACAACTCGGAAATTGAAAAATAACCAATCACGTGCTGCTTTTTATTTAATTTACTGTTTTGCAAAAAAAAAAGAAACATATTATTGTTGTTGTATTGTATGTACTATGACATATGAAATGAGATGGATGAATTCTTTAGAGAAAATAATGCAATTTATCGGTATATGCATATACTCGTAAGCACATACGATACTTGTACCGATTTAAGCGAGTATCGTGCAATTGTTCGATTCGACTATACTGGTCATTTGTAGATAGGTATTTAATTTGTAAAATTTGTTATATATTAAGCATGTTTGCGCACAAAGTGCCCAAAAATTTAGAATAGTCGAATTTATGATTAAACTTTGTTTTCCCATATTACCTAATTATTATTTGCGTTTTATTAAGGGGGTCCACCTGTGTAAAATTTTTGAAATATGGATTTTTTTTTTACATTTTTCGCATCTTTAACGAGAGCTTCTACAGGATGAGGAAAAAAGCAATGAAACGAATAATTTTTATAAAAACAACTGCCATTTCTTCAATTTTTAAAATTTCGTCAAAATCCTACGTCAGTACCTCAACGATATAAACAGAAATAAGATTTTTTTTTACTTTTTGCGTTTTAGATAACTGGTTCGAGCGGAATCTTGCCCACAATTTCGGTATTTCATTTTGAAGGGGTCACTCTGAACGCCCTTAATGAGTACAAGCCTTCGGATCACACTATTGGAAAAATTTACTATTGAAATATAAGCACAAACCTTCAAAATAACGTAAAACTTATTCTTATTTTCGAATTAGTCTCCTAACGAAAATTCCCGAAAAAGCGTTCGAAATACCGCGCTCACACAGGTGTACCCCCTTAACTTGCAATTGCATTTGAATTTTTGAGTATGGTAGATCTGGCTCAATAGGTATTTCGTATCAGCACTAATGATAGTGCTAGTCTATATGGAGGCACATACACAGGTAGATATTATGAATCACTTGTCCCCGCATGTGACAATCCAAATCAATTCATGTGATGATTAATAATTTTGTTCAAATGATTCATAATAGACACATATGTATATAGGTAATATATTGTATAGAATCAATTGATTTGATCCTTCCTTATTCTACATATGTATGTATATACTGTATATTGTATATTTAAAATTGATTCACTCATTCTGTCTTCTGGTCTTTGTGTGGTGTTTTAGTAAGAGTAAAACGTAAAAAATTTCAGACATTTTTGTTGAGTTTATATTATGACATGACGTAATCACCATGTATTTCAATTCTAGTCGATGGCTAGTTGGTGTTAGTGTTGGTTACATGAAAGTAATGTGTTTGGTAAAAAATTAAAGGAGTACCCTTCTGCTTCTGATTCACCGTCGTTCTTGAGTTGCTCAATAAGAAATTGTTAAACTCAACCTATCTGGTTGGTGAACGTATCACCTTAGCCGATATTGTAGTATTTGCCAGTTTATTGCATATTTACCATTGATAGCCAATGGCAGTCGATGGTCGCAATGGGCGCAATGGTGTTTCCAAAAAATATAAGCACGCATAGATAAATATAATTCAAAATTTCCATATCACAATTTTCTCGAAATGACATCATATTAATTGCTATTAATTCCCTCAGTATACCATTTATGTTATTGATCATGATCTTGCACAATCTATGCGCAAAGAGTAAACAAATTTTTTTGCACTCTTGCTAAACGTACACATCCATATGAATGCACTCATCTAAAACGATATAATATCGGAGTTATCTTTATTATTTTGGTGGTAAAAAAAAGTGTGTAATCTCTTATGACTGCAAATACATACAATTTATGACAATGCCATTTGCCATATTGTTTTTATGACGTTTAATGTTAATGGAAAAAATAATCATAGTTGTGACATGAGAGAATATTTCAGAGAAAATATAAGTATTATTTTGTATATCTCCAATGTTGTTTTATCGTAGTTAGTAGTTAACATTACTTCATAATTATTTAAATATTTTGTTTTGTTCATAGAAAATTTTTTCTTCAAAAAAAACCTCTGAAAGCTAACGTTGTGTAATAATTTCAGTGTGAAAAAATTGAATTTCTGTCAACAATTAAGAAACTTCCGGTAATTAAAAAAAAAAAAAAACAAAACAGAACAATTACCTAGTTAATTTTTTAAATCAACTAGCCAAAAGTTGGTCGAACGTTGGTCTATTGACGGTGTTAAGCAACCAATGGAGTAGCCAGGGATTAACAAAAATTTTAGGTGATGTTATCATTTTTGAGAAAAACCAATAAATCATTTAATTGTGCTCTGAAATGCAGAATGCATGAAGTAAAAAAAAATAAATAAATAAATATGTGGCACTTAAAGCCCCGAAGGGCTCATTGCCCGAGTTTCTCTTCCATTACTGTTAGGCGTGTTAAATTTTGGACAGTATTAGAAGGGACCTACTTATTTTAGCCGAACGTTCCGAACGGCAGAACCCTTGTGAAGCACTTTTTCTGAGTTTTGTCACAGAGTTCTTTCAGAAGCTTTTTCATGTCAAGTTGTTACTGTCGGAAGAATTGCCAATTGCTTGCCGACAGGTGGGTACCGTTCGAAAGAAAAATCTTTTCGGGAATTGAACCACGACCTACAGATCAGAAGACCAACACGCTAACCGCTGAGCTACGGCAACCATGAAAAATGCATGAAGTAGCATAATTAAATATGGCCTCAAATTGATTTAAGCGCCTATTCCATTTTAATACATATATTATAAAAGTATGGCTGACTTGTATGTTTACAATATATAAATACAGTTCTAATACCGTATTGATACATTGTCTAGTTACTTTTAAATACTTTACATTAAGATTTTTTTTTTGGATACGCTATAGATAACAGAATACATTGTCAAAATTTCAAGAGTTGCCTTTAGGAACAAGTTGCAATGTATTACTGTAAACCAACATTCATTCATTTAGAAATTCACCCTATGTATGCAAGTATAGTATATTCTGTTTTCAATACAGTTATCCAATGCAAACATCATCAATGACTGAGGGCGGATTGATAAAGAAGCTACCTAAGTACGAAAAAAGCAGCACAAACACAAAAACTTTTTTTTTGAAATTGCGATCTGTCAAACGTCAGCTGTTAAAATTTCAACCAAATTCATCGATTAGTTTATTTGTTGTAGTCGTTTGAAGTAACCAACTTTTGTGTTTCTTGAAAAATGGAAAAAAGCGAATTTCGTGCAGTGATTAAACACTATTATTTGAAAGGGAAAACGGCGAAAGCGACAAAGGCAAAGCTCGATAAACATTACGGTGCTCCGTCTGCTCCGTCAGATTACATGGTAAAATATTGGATTGCTGAATTTAAACGCGGCCGAACAAGCGCTGCAACAATACCATCAACAGGAAGGCCAAAAGAGGTGGTTACTGAAGAAAATATGAAGAAAATCCTCGATATCGTTATGCGTGAGATTGTTGAAATGCTAAACATCTCATATGAACGTTCGTTCAACATTTTGCATGAACATTTGCATATGAAAAAGCTATCGGCAAGATGGGTGCCGCGTTTGCTCAGTGTCGAACAAAAACGAGTTCGAGAGACCACTTCACAGCGGTGTTTGGACATGATAAAGCGTAATCCTGTTGATTTTTGGCGTCGATTAATAACTGTTGATGAAACGTGGGTCCACCACTACACACCTGAAACCAAAAATCAATCGAAACAATGGGTGGAAGCTGGTGGAAGTGTGCCGAAGAAGGCGAAGGCAGTGAAATCGGCTGGCAAGGTTATGGCCACTGTATTTTGGGATGCACTCGGAATATTGCTTATCGATTATCTTGAAAAAGGATCCACAATCACAGGAAAGTATTATCGTGCATTATTGGATCAATTGAATGATGCAATCAAGAAAAAACGACCACATTTAAAGAAGAAAAAAGTGCTCTTTCTTCAAGACAACGCACCGGTTCACACAGCATTAGATACGATGCTAAAATTACGTGAAATACACTTCGAATTGGTTGATCATCCACCTTATAGTCCAGATTTAGCTCTTAGTGACTTTTTCCTGTCTCCAAACTTGAAAAAATGGCTCGCAGGAAAACGAAGAAGTGATTAACGAAACTAACGCGTATTTTGAGTGGTTCCCGAAATCGTATTATTCAGATGGTATAAAAAAGTTGGAATATCGTCTTACTAAGTGTGTCGAAGTAAAAGGAGACTATGTTGAGAAATAAATGGTTTTTGAAAAAAAAAAATGTTTTTTTCCTACTTAGGTAGCTTCATTATCAATCCGCCCTCGTATATACTACGTATAAATGAGAAACCAACCAATAATAAAGAAATTTGAATAAATTTCAATTGATCACAGTTTAAGCTAGAAAAAATCAGTAAGACCTAGAATTTTCTACAATAAATCATTTTTTGTACAATAATTATTTAATTGAAGTATGTAAATATTACTTGAACAAAATACGATAAAACCAATAAACACAATACAATACGAGTACGAACCAAATCTTGTTAACAATTACCATTGATTGCATCACAATTTTGTGCGTCAATATGTCGATATGTTTTTGTTTTGTTAGTTATTTTGCTTTAATTTAATTAGCAAGCCAAACCTAATATACGTGAAACAAATCACCTAACTAACAGCATTACTCGTAGCCATAATTTATTAGACAACAATTTGAACGTGCAGTTTCATGTCAATGCGTTGCGAAATTATATGCATTTGTATATGTAAACAAGACAAATTTGACATTTACCTACATATGTTAAGGGACACTTGTGGTTTTATAGATTTGCATAAGGAATTTAATTAAAAAACAAATGCGTTCAGTGAAATATTTGTGTTTCATGTAATTCAACCCTTAATTCGTGAATGTTCTTGCACTTGTGTGCATTATATAAAACAGGGTTACTTTTGAGTGTTTCGAAGAAATTATTTTTTAGAAAGTTTTTGCAAAAATAAGTGGTAAAAACGTAATCATGTCACAAAATTCGTTCGGATGCAGCAGATGAGACATAGATTTGATTCAAATTACTTAATTATTGCAAGTCGACTTACAGTATGTCAAGAATAAGTTTACACATTGAAAAAAATTCAAATTTTCAACTTTAGCCAAAAACATTAACTTTTATTTCCATATACACATTTTTTTTATTAGTTACATATATTTACAGTATTTATAAAAGATTCATGAAAAAAAATGCAAGTTCTACGAAAAAGAAAAGAAAAATACAACAAAAAGAAATTTTACTCCATTTTTTTTTTATAATATTTATTAGTTAAAATTTGATAAAGTAAAATATTTAGTATTTAGTATGGCCACCTTTAGCATCTATCACGGATTGTAGCCGTTTATTCATAGAATAAACCAATTTTTTAGGTCATAATTGCTCGGTATATTTTGCCACTCTTCCAATATAGCAGTTTTAAGTGCTGTACGGTTTTTAGGTTGCCTTTTAGCCACTTTTTTCTTTAAGTAGACCCACAGATTTTCAATAGGGTTAAGGTCTGGACTTTGGGCTGGTGTATCCATAACTTTACCGCAGTTATAAAGAAGCCACAGTCGCACCCTACTCGACTTATGCTTTGGGTCATTATCTTGATAAAATTTGAAATGCGGTTTGCCCTCTCTGATGAACCCGAATTTGTTCTCACTACTGATTAAATGACTCTTCAAAATGCCTAAATAATATTGTGCGTCCATGGTTGACTCTATAAAAGTCAATTCTCCTACTCCCCTGCTTGAGATACATCCCCAAATCATAATGGACATTTTTCCAAATTTAACAGTAGGAATTATGTGTCGATTTTCTAAAGCTGTTAATGCTTTGCGCCACACTCTGGTCGGTCCATCGTTGTAATACAACATCATTTTTGTTTCGTCACAGAATATTACGTCGTCCCAATATTCATCAGGTTGAGAAATGAGCCTTGAGGCGAAGGAGAAACGTCTTTCAATATTTTATGCTGATAGCAGTGGCTTCTTATGAGCAACTCTTGATGAGTATTTGTTTCTCAGTATCGCATGTCGTACAGTTTCATGGGAAACCACTATACCACACTCTTCCTTGAGTTTCTGCGCAAGCGTTCTGGTCGAAATTTGTGCAGTTCCCTCATCATTAAGCGCTCTGCCCGATCAGTAATTTTAAGCTTAGGGCCACCTCCACACTTTTTGGCTAAGCTGGCTAGGTCATGTCGAGCGAATGGAAGAACACGCTCCAGCTAAGAAGGTGTTATATTCGGAACCCGCTGGAGGACGGCGCAGAAGAGGAAGACCAAACCTCCGGTGGAAAGACCAAGTACTGGAGAACCTGACGGCGCTTGGAATTTCTAACTGGCGCCAGCTAGCGAAGAACAGAGATAGCTGGCGAAGCATGTTATTTTCGGCCTAAATCGATATTCGGTTGTTATGGCCACATAAGTAAGTAAGTAAGTAAGTAAGTTGAAAATTTGAATTTTTTTTCAATGTGTAAACTCATTCTTGACATACTGTATATCGAGAATTTCCTCTATAAAAAGTTTAAATTACCTAAAAAGACCGAATTTTTACAAAAACTACTCTTCTAACTGAAATGCTTTCAGCGGATTGGCATGCTTTTAGAAGATTTAGAAGAAGAAGATGCTAAATTATATAAAACGTGACGCAATAAGTCACTTTGATTTACACACCTACACTCTGTTATTGTTCCTTCCAAAGTCCACATTCAAAAGGCATCAAAGTTTTTCTTCGCGTCGCGTTTTACATAATTCCGCAGCTATTATTTTGATTAGATCTGTTAATTGACACCACTAATGAGTTGAATGTGTTGTTATATTTTCACCTATACATTGATCATACTTATTGTGGATATATGTATGGTAATGAAACTCACAAGTTGTTATTATTACACTGGCTAACTGCGTTTAATACTAATTTATAAATCAGCATCTATTCTTATTACGAAATCTTAGTGTATCTATTTTTTAGTTACACAATTTCACATTTATTATTTCTGCTCTGCTGATTAACGCATTATTTAATTATTGGGTCTTTGTGAATTGACACCTTCAAGTCATCTTTTCCTCAAGACACGAATGGAAAGATTTCTTACATACTGTAAGTACCCGCAGTCTCTGCTGTCGCTTGGGGGACGGGTCTATTTTGTGCAACCTTTTTCTAATAAGTGCACCACCATTCTTGTTGTTTTTTTGTTTTTTTGGGAAACCAGCGAATTACAAGGTTAGTTGAGCAGCTAATTTCTTAAATCATTTTGTAATGTCACATACCATTCTTAAGTAATTCTCTTGGATATAAAAATGTTCAATATATAATTAGATAGATTGTGGGACTCGTCTACTGTGTTTTATTTCAAGTAAATGGCAAGTGCAGTTGGTAAGTAAATTGGTGTAGGAAAAATCAACCGTTCTTGAAGTGAAATACAAATCAATAGATGAAAATTATCTTTTAAATATCCATTTAGTTTTGCTATAAGTCTAATACGTCGGCTGATGTAACTTTTCATGCTCCAAAATATTCGAATTTGTCGACCAGTGTTATTACTGGTTATATCGTTCGCTAAGCGAAATAAAAATCACGTGCACGTTATAAGTGTTAAAATGTTAAACATATTGGTATATAGATACAGAATTGTAGTGCAAATGTGCAAAATTGATGGATCTATTCTATTGTAGTGTAACTGTGAGGTGTGAATAATTGAAGAGATATTAAATCAACTCATAACAATACCACGTGAATAATATGTGTAGAAGTTGTTTTCATTATTGAGTACGATTATCTACATGTTTATTTATTGAATTACTGTCTGTATTTATTTGTATTGTATTTTGTTTTATTCAAATGTTTACACGTTCATACACATTTTGGTATTCAGGCGCATGCTATCTCCTAGTAGCGTTGATGAGTGCTTCATATTGGAATGGCGTATTGTCAATGTTGCGATATTGGTGTTTGTTGTTATGTGTTTATGTGTATGGCTCCAAAATTGTTATTGAGAACATGATACACAGTCAAAATAATATTGTTCGAAGAAAAAATGATTGCTGTCTCATCTATCTGTCACTGTATCGTGTATCACAAAATTGAATTGAATAACATTTTCGTTGGAAAAAAAAAATTGCTTATCCTACGCGAGTACTGTTGTACAAACTAGTACACCTATACACTATATTTCAATTTGCTTGCAAAAATTATGTACAAACAAACATATACATATGCATTGCTATTGGTCGTCAATATATATATGTTTTTTTTTTTTGTGATATTTGCAGCATATAAATTCCAGGAGAATCTAATACGTACCATGATTCAGATTGAGAATACTTACTTTGAGTTGGGAAATTCGAGTACACGCAATTGTTTAATTATATGCGATCGTGGTGTAATGGATGCCGGTGCATGTAAGTTTTATTATTGTCATAAGTGAATTATATACATTAAATTGCATTTTATAATTTAACTACACAGATATTTCCAAAGAAAAATGGGAAAAAATGATGGCCACAAACAATTGGAATCCAGTTGAATTTCGTGATAATCGTTATAATCAGATTTTGCATTTGGTATCGGCCGCAAATGGTGCTGAAGAATTTTATACCACCGAAGTAAGTACAATGTGATTATACATTTTAAATGCAGCTCTTGAAATATTAAAAAAAAAAAAAAGAACGCATATGGCCCGTCTCCCATATTTTCTCAACTGATGTTTATGGACAGAAGTGTAACAGTCGATTCCTTATAAAACTGTAATGTCTGTCTTTTGTAAGTTTGAGTGGTTTGTGCACAGCCCTGTAGGCGAAATATTATTGTTGAAAATGCTGAAAAATAGCTCGGCGAATGTACTCGTAGGTTGGAATATTGGATGATATACAATATACCATCGGTTTTTTTTGTCAGTAGGTGGCGATAATGGCCATATATCTAGTAGCACACAAAAGATGACATCTCATGCTACTTTTCTTGTGAAGACAGATTTATAATACGTCATTCGTGTAAACAGTTATATTGAAAATGAGTGAAATTTCTGATGAAATGCGTTTTGTGATCCTTTTTTTTCCCCTTTTTACTTTGGTACCTCGAACTGGCCGGCCAGACACTGAAAAAAAGCTCGATGTTTGGGAGTCACCTGAATTAACGTAAACATTTTTCATTGAGCGCAGCTGAAACGCAACGAAATCGACCCATTTCTGAAGTGATCATAGCGGGCGAATGAAATAAATACGAGAATATTAAATGAGAAAATTCATAGTCAAAGGCCGGTGACCCACCACCAATGACGTTGAAACCTGGATTGACGGCAAACAAGGCGATGCTGACTGTGTGGTGGGGTCGGAAGGGAATTGTACATTTCGAGCTGCTATTCTACAACCAGGTGATATGGTTAATTCTGATCTCTACTGCTCATGACTAGCTCGACTGTACTTGGCTCGGATGTTTTGATGCATCCACCTTATAGCCCAGACTTTGTGCCGTCTGACTTCTATTTCTTTCGGTCTCTGCAAAACTCTTGTTTAAAATAATTGGCCGACTTATTGGTTGGTTCTCAACAAAGAAGAATTTTGTTAAAAAATTTACCTAAAAATATCTCGATAATATCTCGATGTCACCCAATAGTTAAACAACCCAACAATAGACATGATCATAATTTTCGTTTTTGTATCAAATTCCCTAAAAATTAAGCTCAGTCAACATAGTGATTGATCGACAATTATTAGGGTTTTACTTTTCATTCATAATCTGCTAGAAGTTTAGTGCATTTTCAAAGCTCTTAAGGCCGACCGACTGTACTTTTTCTGAGAAATGCGTTTACTAGTAGAAGTCGCCAATAGGCAGTAGTGGACTATTTCAATTTGTGTAATTGTTGACTATTAAAAAAAAAAAAAATTAAATAAAATATATATTTGAATGTGTTATTAAATTAATTTTTCACTTTTAAGAGAATTAAACGGCTTTTTAAGGTAATCTACACAAATTTTGTTTGTTTATGAATTTGCCTTTGCATTTGTGCCGATGTATCATAAAATATAAGACAATGTGCTAGTTTTCATTGCTTTCAATATCAATAAGCTACAACAACAACAACAACACACATACATACCACATAATATTGATGAAATGAATGTATTGTTACAGGATCATACATGCCGTTCTGAGGGTGTCGATCTAGCACGTGAATTGGATTATAAATCAGCTGCCGCTTGGGTCGGCCATCCATACTTCGATGTGATTGATAATTCAACTAGTTTTGAAACCAAAATGAATCGTATGATTGAGGCTGTTTGCCAGAAACTTGGCATTGATATTGGTGATCGTTTGCAAGCCACATCAAAGAAACTTAAATTTCTGGGTGAGTTTTTGTGTGTTTGTGGACAATTGTAGATCTGAGTATTGTACACTGTTTTGGTGTTGCTGTTTTGGCTATTGTGTAGATAATATTATTGTAACATATATATATATATATATATATTTGTTTGATTCCTTGTCAATTTGTGTAGTGGCCGTCCTACCACCTGATACTGATTTTCCACCGTTTCAAGACTTCGATGTTGTACATCACTATTTACAATCTGCAGGACCAAAAGTACAAGCACGTCTACGTAAGCGCGGACAAAAGAACCATTGGAGCTATATACACACTATACGCCGTTACAATGGACAAAATCGTATCGAAGTGAAGACCCAACTGACACATCGTGACTACATGAATCTGTTGGCGCAACGTGATGATGCTCATTTTACCATCTATAAGAAGCGTCGTTGTTTTTTAATTAATAATCAATATTTTCAATTGGATATTTATAAGGAGCCCAGTCATCCACGGTAAATATGTTCATATTGAATGTGCAATTAGTAATTAAATCATTAATTATAACAAATTCATTTCGGTGTGTTGCAGTTGCAAAGGTTTAGTTCTATTGGAGACGTACTCTTCACTCACCGGCGAAGCTTTAAAAAATTGCATGCCAAAGTTTTTGAATATAGTCAAAGAGGTTACTGGCGATCCAGATTACTCAATGTTTAATCTATCGCTGAAAGAAGATTGGAGCATAACAAAGAAATTTTGCCATTCGTTACATGGTAAGGAAAAGTGTACACATTATGAAGATGCCAGTGATTAGATTGATGTTATTATGATTTTTATAAGTGTAGAATTTATGCATAATTAAATACTAGATTAAATATTTAATTTAATATAGTATTTGTAGCTATAATTAAATTAAGAGCATGCTTATTAATGCTTGGTGAAGAACGAATAAGGATATTATAATATGTAATGGTAATGAATATTTGCATAGGGTGTTGGAATTAATTTTAAAGGATTTTATGTTCCAAATTAGTCACTTTCATTATTAAATTATAAATATTTGAGAAGTATTATCCATAACAATAACAACAACAAAAATACAATAATTGGCAATACAAGCTTCTCGTTCAGTATTGTATATGTTTAAAATGAATGCCAACAATAGTTTAATTCCAATGCTTCAATCGTGTGCGGTTATAGATTTTTGCTTTGCATTAAGTATTTTCTTTTAGACTCTTGTATTCTGATTATCTATATTGTTTAGGTATGTGTTAAATAAGTAAGTTGATTTTAAGTTATTTTTTCATTATTTAATCTTTGTTGCTTATCATCGTATACATACATACATACATACATACATATATTTACCAAATGTATAGTTTTTAAGTATGTACTATTTATTAGCAAGTATGAATAGTATTTTGATTATAATAGCAATTATTTTTGAATGGCTCGGTTATCATACAAAGTTGTCACACAAGAATTTCTTTGAGCACGAGCAGCGTTTCTCGATGCCATATTCCATGTACATCTGTATATATGTTTTTCAATTTGTTTGCTCTCTTTATTATAGAAGAATGCAGCGACTACAAATCAAAACAAAGAAATGGAGTATCGAATATGCAATTGGTTCTTAATGGTCATGCGAAGGGTTAATTAACTTATTATCTATTAAAAATTTATGCAAATAATAAATTAGTTTAAATGTAATTTTGGTTTTTTTTTGTTTGTTTTGCTTTGAAATTTTGAAATTTATTTTATACACATTATAAAGGCGAAAGAAAAGAAATTGATATGTTTTCCAAATTTAGCCTCTATCATTAGCAATTACATATATGTAGGTATAATCATCAACACAACATAATTTTCACTTGAGTACTTACTTAATTTTAATCAAATTAGTTTAACAGTTAAATAGAAACATTTTATTATATACATAAAGAAAAAAAAAATTATTATAAACAAATTTGCTTGTTTGTAAGGAATGTAAAAGGAAGGTCGTCATCATAAATCATTATGCTTTGGTATAATTATAATTTGTTGTTTTTCTTTCTTTCTTTTGTCATATTCAACTGTTGTCTTGTTCAACCTACATGTTATATATTTGTATTGCCCTTAATAATAACAACAACAAATAGTAGAAACTTAACTGTGAACGGAATAGGTGGCCATATTATATATGCGCATGTGTTTGTGTGATAAAATTTCTATATTTTCCTGCTGAATTATGTAAAATGTGATGCGAAGAGTAACCTTATTTTTGTAAGCATTTTGTTTTTGTATTTTGTAAAGTACAAAATCAAAGTGTACGTGAGCCATTGCGTCACCTTTCACATTCACGGCAGTTCATTTTACTTATTGCACATTCGTCGTTTGTATAAAGGTCACTTCTGGGTGATTAATTTTAAATTTAAATTGAAGAAACAACAAAATTTCATCTAGCAAAATGTATATTATAAGAGAAAATTAATTAAAATTTAAATCATGTTGTAATAAAATTGTAAAATATTAAAAATGTAATAGATATTTGAAAAAATAAAATAAAAAACAATGAGAAAGAAAAATCAAAAATTCCTAAAATAAATAAGTAAACAATAAAAAAAAAAACACTAGAAACAGAAAAACAATTCATGCGTGTGTATTTATTTAAGACTTATTTCATACGAACGTGTCCAATAACGGTTGGAATGATCGTCCACCAGAGTGATTCGGTTGCTGATGTCAAGACCAGCAGTCAATCGTGAATAGTTCTACCGTAATGCCAAGTTGGCATTTCTGTGAACTTTATTTGGCGAATTTTGTGAACAAATTTAGTCCTGTATAAGATCCATTGACGCAATTAAATTTATACAAATTGTCGCAGGTATGCTGATTGGGTTCTGATACAGTTGCAAATGTGTACAATAGACCGTATCACAAAAAAAAAACCGTAAATTTGTTCCAATTGCTTGTGAACACTTACCTTGAGAGTATTCTAGGACTGCAACAAATATTTCGGCATCCTATAAAAACCGCCAGAATGAGTTTTTCTTACTTACTCTACGTATTTATACCCTGCATAATGCAATATGCATGGTATATTCATTTCGGTCAGATGTTTGTGTCCACTTGAAGGAATCTCCGGAGATATAGACATGGATATATATTCGTGATCAGCATCGATTAAATTTTCGATTTAACGATGTCCGTCCATCCGTCCGTCCGTCCGTCTGTCTGTCACCTGGCTGGTTCGCTTGAGTTTAACTTGAGTAAATATTGAGCTATTTCGATGAAATTTGGCATAAGTAATCTATGATCCAAGGGTACGGAGGGGATTGATATTGGGCATGATCGGTCAATAACCACGCCCACACCAAGCATTCAAAGCGACTAACCTCGAAATTTTCAAAATTTTTAACTTGCTATAACTCACACAATATACCACTTGGGACAACAATATTTTGCACATAGAGTTATATTATACTACTATATAACCTCACCAAAAGTGGATGAGCCACGCCTACTTTCTAGCGTAGCTCCCATACAAAGTGTCTGTACTTCTTTTAAATTGAAACTGCTGTAACTTCTACAATCTTCTGTCTAGAATAACCATAATTGACACTTAGATTAACACGATAGTCGGAAATAATATGGCAGAAAATCAATGTGCCACCCCCACTCCTTTTTGGGTCTCCCATACAAAGTTGCGGAAATTAAAAAAAATGTTACCGGTTATAACTTGCAAACTATTCAGCGTAGAATAACGAGATTTAAGGTGTGGATTAGTATTGTACGAGCAACTAGGCTCACAGAAAATGGGCGCACCACGCCCAGTGTTTATCGTAGCCCCCATACAAATTTTAAATTGAAACAGCTGTAACTTCGGCAATCTTCTGTCTACAATAACCATAATTGACACTTAAATTAATATCGTAGTCGGAAATAATCTGGCGAAAAATCAGCGTACCACGCCCACTTATTATTGGGGCTCCCATACAAAGTTGAGGAAATTAAACAAAAATGTTAACCCATAACTTAGAAACTATTCAACGTAGGACACCAAATTTAAGGTGTGGATTAACATTGAAAAATTAATTGGATTTACTAGAAAGTGGTAAGCCACGCCCACTTTTTATATAGCTCCCATACTAAGCCTCGGAATTATCTTAAAATCCTTTTACTTCGTCAAAGTCAACCATATTTCGGGTGTAAATTAGTAGTATATGCAAAAATTGTTTCCCGAAAAGTGGAAATAAAAGAAAAGTTGGATATTCGAGTAAACTTTTTATATATAAATCTACATATGCAGGGTATAGTTTGGTCGGCCCCAGCCGACTGTAAGGAGATTTTTTTATTTATTATTAGGTATTTTTTTTTTACAGATTACTGGAAAAAATACCAGTAAAAATATTTTTTTTTTACGGATTACTTAAAAAATTTGCTGTAAAAATGCCTTTTTATTGATTACTGAAAAAATTTGCAGTAAAAATATTGGATTTGCATTATCAGTAAAATGTTTACTGTTTACTGAAAATAGTTACTGGTAATGAAAATGTAAGGAATAATAATGAATATTTTTAGTTTTGGCTATCTTCTTTTCCTCAGAAAAAGGAAAGGAACATATGCCACATTAAATACAAAAGAGTCAGAACTTGAACCAAAAATATTCAGCAAAGATTCAAATATATATAATCTGACTATTAAAAACGTTTTTCTAAAATATAATTCCCTGATGAGATTATCCTATTGTTATCCTATTTGTATGGGAGCCACATTATGGAGTAGGCGGGCCTCGTTGATTCCATACCAGTTTATTTCAGCAGTTTAATAGAAATGGGCATGGTTCGCGCATTTCTTGTAAATGTAGTTACAGGCCAAAATGGGAATGTCCCACAACGATTTCTGTCACAGTTGTAACCAAGTGTAAGAAAAGGAAACGGTCTTCCACTTCCTTTGTAAATGCCCTGCCCTTTGGAAGCAGAGAATGAACACCCTAGGCAAACCACTCTTCAACAACATTGAGGAGTTGGCGGAAATAAACATCAGCAACCTCCTAAGTTTTCTAAACAGCACGAACTGGATTTAACCGTGCTGCCCACATAAACAACTTAACGAACAGTTGGAAGCGAGGATGTGGTAACAAAACGGTGCGTAAGCGCTATTTGGACTCATGGATGAGTTACCACTTCAACCAACCAACCAAGTTATACTGACAATACGCTTCGACGCTGCCTAGTTTGTAACTTATGGCCGAAGAAATAATACAATCACCGAATTAAAGGAAATCATCCAGGATGTGTGGCTAAATGATGATGGGCTGCAATCAATGATAAAAAAGTGTATTCTAAGCATGACTTGATAAAAAATAGAAATCATAAATAAAATAGAATAAAATAGAAATCATATTTTCATTTTCAAAGTTTCACTTTCAGAGTGTTACGAAGTTTTTCCCATGGGCACGAAGAGCAGGGTATAAATCGGTCGGCACTTTTTTTATTTCATTCGGATATGATTGTGATTAGTACAGTTCCTGTATTGCATTGGAAAATTGTTTATTACTGAATTTTAAGGCTTTATTGAAATTTTATTTTCGTAAAAGTATACAACGAATAATGAATTGTTCATGCATAAATACTTAAATACTCGCAGTGACTGGTAGAAGTAGATGCACACTTATGTAATTTTGCATGTATGCAAAAATAAATACATATATAGTATAATAAAATTATTTAATAAAATACAGATGACTAAGCGCATTTTAGCAAACGTATTTTGTTATTTAATTTAACGTACATATACAAACAATATGTCCGTATGTGTAAATGAATTAAAAATGTAACGAATAAATACAGCGACTACTTGATTTTGTTAATTCTATTAATTAATGTATCCACGCCATGATGTATTCGAACGATTAATAAATAGCCGATGATGAGTGCTGGAAAGCTGACAAAGGTTGCTAAGGCTTCATAAATGAAACGTGGTGCAAAAATTTTCCAAACCATCAGGTGACGGCAGTGTATTGTGCAAGCCATCATAGCACAAAATATCTATAGTCAAGATACAAGGAATTTATATTAATATCATTTTATGATATGTTCAATACAATGTGAAATTACCTTTAGTCCTTGCAGCATAAAAAATTGTATTGCCAATTTAAAGACCGAACCCAAAAAGATGGCTTCATTCTCGAAGAGTATCAATTCACCGCGTGTCATATCGAAACCGACACATTCATTGGAAAGATCGCTTAAGGTGCGCTCTGATGTGGAACCATTGGCACGTGAATCAATCATCAGTGTGCGGGGCAAATCTGGCGCCTTGCGATTATCACGATTGTAATTGCTCTTGATGAGGTTCGGAAAAAGTGCAAATAGCGAATAGGTCTCTGTGCTCAGCAAACCATACATACAAAAGAAGAGCACATGACCGGAAAATGTGTTTAACATCACCAGGATGCCCGATATGAACTTCGATTGTCCAATGCTTGAGGTGCGTCCTACAAATGCGGCGCGCCAATCAATTTGCGACAATGTTGTCTGATGTGATGTAGCGAAAAAGCAGAAATGTGCCAATAGAAACCAACCAACAATGGCCGTGAATGTTGGTTGAATGCAAGTTTCAAAATTGACAGCACTTCTGTAGCGTAATATTGAATGCACCGACAGCATGATAGCTCCTACAGCTATACACAGTACAATACCAATTGATGATTTCGGCTCGAGTAAAACAATCAACACCATGGCCAAGAATATGCCAAAAGTGATGACAATCGATGAGTATATTGTCGCCAAACCATAAACGATCGGTATTTCATAGCGACGTTCCGACTCGTCGCCCTCGTACATGCGTTTCATTTTCTTAAAAATTTCCGGCACAATACTGTCACTGTTTTGAACTGTGACAATGGATGATTTCGGTGGCAACACAAATGTCATGAGAGGTGAAATGGCAAAAATCAAAATTTGTAGCAATAATAGTGCATAAATGACCAGAGCCATTGCATCGATATGTGAACGTTGTATATTTTTGATGGAACTATTGGTCAGCAATATATGACCGCCGGCACATATGGACGCAATAGTGGGTCCATATCGTGCCAGCAGTACATTCAATGAGTTGCCGGTTAAATTTCCGCATGATCGTAGATAGAGGCGTGTAAGCGTCGTATAGAGTACAATGATGACAACTGCGACAATGTAGGTCTTACCACTGGCCACCTTTTTCAATGAGAAACCGGCGGAATTATTGGAGAAATCTGTACAATTACCTTGCTCTTCGCGACAACGGAAAAGCGTATATGTTGTGCGTATGAGAACTATACCCAATATACTGGCCAACAACAGTTTGAATGCTGTGGAACGTAAAAACTGCGAACATCGAAATTTCACCTTGAAATCAACTCGCACATTTTTCTGCACCACTTCGTATGCCATTAGCATAATGACGGCGGCAAGCAAATATGACAGAATTCTTGGCTCTTCTATTATGAAACTGTTTGAGAAGAACACACTAATGGTAATTAGGAGAATAATGCGTGTTGACATATTACCAAAACGTTTCACATTCGACCAATTTGTCGCTATGGTGGCCCAATTTTGTACCGTGTAGAATACGAGGACCAATGTGCTTAAGGTATTTGTAAAGAATATTATACCATGCTCTTCGTTCTTCAGTGAGAAATTCTTATAGTAGCGATAGCCAAAAACGCCAGCCGCAAAATTCAACAGATATGTGTATGCCACTTCTTTCGGAGTGAATATTTTATAGAAATCGATCGCTCGTGAATTGTTAATGAGCAAAAATGAAAAGAAAATCGGCAAGAATGTTATCAGCAGACCCTGTGACATTTGTGTTGCATCAAACTTCACCCAAATCTCACGGCACGTGCTCAGTATTTGACGCAAATGTGTATTCAAATCTTTGGTAAACGACTTAAAGGCCGCCTCATTGTAAATGGTTTTCACACGATGCGACAATAATATGTAATCCGTTTCCATGCGATCCATTTGTTCAACATTGAATGTGCGTTTATTGTCGAGTGCATAATTGTAAAAGTATTTGTATATTTGTTGGGCATTTTGCCATGCATGTAATAGCAGAACTTGTAAGTTATTCATATGCGGCACTGCCACATCTGGTATTATATTGAAGTTGATTAGACCTAAATTTGAGTACGGTATTGGTATACCTAAGATTGTTGCCAGTGTTGGTACGAGATCGATCTGAAAACAATGCGCAATCATAAGAATATATTTGAATTGAATATACGTCGCAACAAGAAATAAAGCCTATTATAATAATAAGTTTTAGATGTTGATAGGACGGAATGGTAAAGTCAGCATCTATTGCTATCCATAGCACAATCATACAAAGTGGTAGTGAAATTGGCATAACTTTCTTGAGAATTGACCTTACAAAGGTAAGATCATCTTCAAAGTTAGAAAGAGTCATTTGATCGATTTTTGTATGGGAAATATGTCAAGCAAGTCAATTCTAACATTAAGACGATAGGAAATATATACATTTTTCCAGTGGAGCTGGAGATGAAAAATTTGTAGGTGTAAACTAGTAAATTAGTTTGTAAGTTTGAGTTATATGTTAGCAAAGCACAACAACACTGCTCCTGATTATGTATTAAGCGCTGGCGAAACTCTTTTTACTTAGAAATTACTTTTCAAAGGTTCCCCTTTCTTTATTCTATAATTAAATTGAAGCCTTTTACAACAATTTCACAAGTCTTTTCCAGGCCTTAGACTTGTGTGTATGTAAGCTTACGGTAAATTTTTTACAAGCATGTTTGGTGTGCTGGGGACTGCCAAAATAGTAATCTAATTTCTTTATTCATAGAGAAAGGAATTACGCAGATATGGATATTTGTATTATCGTTATCTCTGAAACTCGAAATTTTAGCAGTTTGCAGCAAAAACATGATGGTGCTCATAAGTAAATCATTCCGTAACTAAACGAAAGCGGTTGTATCTTGTTGCCGTTGATATTTATCTCATCATACCTGTTGTAGAGTTTGATTATCTGAACCATATTCAGCACCATTACTGATAAATTTATTATGCTTCGAATAGGCGAAGAGTAAAGCATTCGTTTCATCATCAGTATCACCACCATGATCGCCAGAAGCTGTCATACCATGGTCACCCATTACAAGCAGAGTTGTTTCATTATCCATTTGCTCAACAACAGATCTATAAATAGGTTACAATGTAATACAAATACTATAAGTGTACATATGCTTAACCCACTTGATAACCTCATTCATTTCGCTTAGTTTACGTTCCATTTCTGGGTGCAATGGTCCGTGCTTGTGGCCACAATGATCAACGCCCAAAAAGTGTGCTATCAATACTTGCCAGTCGTGCTTTTCCAATTCTCTGGGCAAATGTTTGCGAATTTCCGTATCCACTGAATCCAGATCGAAAATATCAAAACTGGGATATGCATAGGATCGTTTGAAACGGCGTGGATACAAATCAGTCCACGTACTATCACCCATGAACACGGCCGATACCTCATTCTTAATCATTTGATCGATTACGTTATCCTCGTTGATTTCGGGTGAAGCAAAATTCGAACCAATATCAATGAATGTCGGTAGACTGCCGGTAGTCAGACCTTTCAGGCGTTGTAACGTTGTTGTGGGTGGGTCTGCTTTGAAGCGCATTATACGTGCGTGCTCCGGTTCATATTGCAATAATTCATTCAGCACCGTCAATTTGTTTTCATAAGGCAATGGATTGTGATGATTTGCATTATACAAACCAAATTCATACTTGAGTGCATCAATCAGCAAAATTATAACTTTGGACTTTTGTGGAAGACATAAATTCGAAGTGGCATTGACATCTTTGAATATTTCTTGTACTATCTCATCTGTGAGATAGAAATTCTGTAAAGTTATTCATATTATATGTGTACATGTATCTATTGATGATTTTCAACAAACTCACATCGCTTGGATTAGTTGACAAACGTCGACAACTGCTTACATCTGTTTTGGAAACACGCGATAGTAAAAAACCACGCGAAAACAGCAAAACTCCAGATGCTATCAAGTAGGCCAACCAGATTAGTACAAATAAATAACTCCAAGCGAACTTCATGACTCAGAATTTTACATAAAATTCGACTTTTTACTTAAACGTTAATGCTACTATAGAACACAGCCACACACGACACAAAACTACACATATACGTGCATGTCTAATGCAAATGCACATGGATTTTGTAAATGCATTCACCTGTATTAAAATTAATTTAAAATTTCCTAAAAATACACTATGATTTTCAAAAGCTACTTCATTATAATAATATATTATTGCCGATTGCAGATTTCTTCACGATGATCACACTTCCAATTGAAAATACGTGTGTATGCAAATATATGGCAAAGTATTTTTTGACAGCTCTAAATATTTTATATTCTATGGCAGTACGATATATACATAGCCTGGAAATAGTCACTTACGTCAAGTGGCGAAATTATAAAAACTTGGTTACACAGAATTTGTAGATGTCAAATTTATTATGTACCAAGTATGGGTAAATTGAATGCAGTCATTGAAATAATTAAAATAATATTCGTATAAGCGATTTACCATTCTTGTCATATTGTGATATTGCTTAATGACGATATCGATACAAATTCACCTGCTATTGTTTCGAGGCGTCTCTGCCTTTGGTACACTGTTATCGATTTAAATCTACAGCTATATATTGATGATAAAAGTATTTCGGAAAGCGTGTTTGTGTGTGTTTCAGTTCATTTATGGGAATCGATTCGGCATCTACCGTGAGGAAAGATATCTTATATCCATCCTCTATCGTTCGTTGAGCAATATTCTGGATTGTCGCTGTAGATTCTGATTTGGTGTCACGAAAATTTACACATTCATTTTTAACGCAAAAATAGGAATACCAAGAATAGTGAAAATAAAAAATTATTTAATAACCTTGGCTATTGCTGGGTACCGTGGCTCAGTGGTTAGTGTGTTGGCCTTCTGATCTGTAGGTTGTGGTTAAATCCCTGGCTGATGCATAACAAATTTAATATCGAAAAGGTTTTTCTTTCGAACGGTACCCACCTGTCGGCAAGCAATTGGCAAATCTTCCGACAGTAACAACTTGCCATGAAAAAGCTTCTAAAAGAACTCTGTGACAAAGCCCAAAAAGGTGATGTAACAAGGGTTCTGCCGTTCGGATCCGGCTAAAATAAGTAGGTCCCTTCTAATACTGTCCAAATTTAACACGTACAACAGCAATGGAAGAGAAGATCGGCCAATGAGGCCTATATATATATATATATATATACATATATATATATATATATATATATATATATATATATATATATATATATATATATAACCTTGGCTATCAAAATCAGTTATCTTGTTTGCACGACGCTAATTACGATGCTTACAAAAGTAGAAAGTTTACTTGCTTTTCGTGTTCTATGCGTTTAAGGCATCCTATAGTTTGCGCTATGTAGCCTGCCCTATAGAACTGGTTTGTTCACATACTTTCCAGAAAAAATTGCAACGAGAGAGTAAGATCAAAATTGAATAATATATTCTCACAAACAATAAATTTTAAGAAAAAGTATGTGAACGGAAAACCAGTAAAGATTATCAAGTACACAGATAACCGATTGATTTTGACATTTGTTGTTGTTTTTTTAGCAGAAATTAGCTCGTGCTTTTCTTCCTTGTTTTTTACCTGAACACTTTTCCACTAAAAGCTAGTAATAATTGTTAAAAATTTGTAGTTGATAGAGCGTAGGCTGTGGAAAAGAGTAGAATTGATTGAATGGGCTTTTAGCTTTAATCACAATTTACAGCCGGGATTAAAATTAAGCTATCCAAAAATTATTTGTAAAAGCAAGAGAAAGTGAATAGTTCTACATAATTAAATCCTCTTGTTTTATTTTGGTATATTCATATTATCTGAAAGTTAGTCGGAATAAAATTGGCTTAGTATATATCATACTCCCTTCTTGTTCATACTGGCAGGTCTTGCTTGACAATCAGCTGATGGCTTATTATTGTGCTCTTTCTTTCCATTCACAGTAATACGCATACACAGTGGCGTTACAGAATATTTTGAAAAACTAAACAATTCAACAAAACACCATATCTATATTCTACACTACTTTTATTTGTTATTCGAATTTTATTATTTTCTATAAATTAAGTTTTACAATAATAAAAATAGTAATAATAATAGTAGCAATTAAATGATAAACATATGTAACATCATATTAAGATGACAGCGAAATTAAACAAATCCGGCAGCAAATTTAAATTTGAATTTGAACCCATTCACATCATCACTATCAATTTAAATTGATGACTCGTAGTTATAATCAAAGTTAAGATAATCTCAAATTTAGTATTGACAATTTCACCTTATAACCTGTAAAAATCTATCAATAATATCGATATTATATTTAAGATGATTTTAGTTTTCACTATTGTTGTCATTGTTGTGTATTGTGCATAAATAAAAAAAGAGTTTAATAAAATTGTAGCGTGAAGCGTATAGAATTGCAGAGCCCATCTTTTATCGCTAATCGGTTCTCAGTGAATTTGGCATTATTCCGCATTGTTTACATAGCTTTTTTGGAATTTGCTCGCTCTCGCAGCTAAACTACTGTAAAGTCATATCTAGAAAAATACTCTCTGATATGGGCAATCTTATTTTCCATCATTCTTGATACTGATGGCTGCTGCTGCTCCACTCTCCAATATAATTAGATATATTGTTTATGGAATGTAGCTATTTTAGATCTAGATCCTCAGCGTTTTTCGATATTTCTATGACTTTACTGTCGAAATATATGTGGCTTATATTTATATTTTGCAACATTGTTCATGTTTATATATTTAAATAAATGTTTTCCAAAAATTTTCTATACTTTTTTTTAGAAACCAAATTTTCGTCAATTTTCAATGTGTAAACAGATTTTGAAAGCCATTTGACTGAAATTGGGCATTTTTTCCTATGCTGAAATTTGTACGATTTCGCTGTCGTTTGCATATAGTAGAATTTCATAAATATTGTTATATGAAGATATATTTATATATATATATATATATATATATATATATATATATATATATATATATTTCGTATATGTTGTATATATCCAACGTACATTTACACAAAATACATCTTTATTATCGGCATGGCATTACTTCTTTAAATTTGTTCTTCTACATATAATAGACTTATCTATGCATATAATATAGTTTTATTAAATACAAAAAAAAAAATTCTTTAATTCTTTTTCATGTTATTTATAACACATCATCAAAGGAATATAGAAAATTTGAAAATTGTAAATAAGGAAATCAAATTGTCATTTGTGTAATCTGAAAGTATATATAACTAGTATAATTTATTTTTGATTTGCATTATTGAGAAGATTTAATTTCAATAAATTTTCAAATATTTATTTGTATAAAATGTCTACGTGTGTATAATAATGATTAATGTATATATACACATGTACAGATAGTTTAGTTTAGGAAGGCGTAAACTATAGTAAGGATTCATGTTGTGTTATTGAAATAAGAACCTTTCTAAACTAAACCAAATCTACATATACATATATTTATTTATATATTGGAATAATAAACATATATTTCACATTTCCCACTTAGTAGGATGTGTTTGCATATAAATGTAGATTATATGAAATGTGCGCTTGCTCGTTTACATATTAAACATTTCATCCAGACTCTCAGAAACAACTTAATTTTCAACATAATATTGTTTGCATTATGTTCGATTGTTGTTTATGCCTCTGAAATCATCAGCCTTCATATGCAAAAGAAGTATATTATTTGTTCGTTATTTCTGTATTTTTATTTTGTTTTCATTATAAATCTATTTACAGTGTTGCAAGAACAAGCGAAATATCGTGTAACCAAATGTATTGGAATTTTCATTTATTCGCCCGTTTTAAAAGAATTCATTTTTATAACAATTTAATTTCATCAGTACCGCTAAATACTGCAAATTATTCATGGTCACGCATATTGTCCTTCTTTTTCTTCTTTTGTATATACTCCAACATGACATGTTCTGTATTCCACTATCGATCGAAATTAAGTTAGCTGGACAAAAATGTAAAACAATATAGTGATTATAATTGATTTCTGATTTGGAATAGGAGAAACAGATTTTCAAAATGATAATATATCTATAACGTTTAATTTCATAAAATAAGTCGAAATCAAAGAAATAATAGTTTAGCTTTGTAATTTTATTTAATTTAAACTTTAACTCAATAACTTTTATTTCCAAATCATTATGTATATAAAATTGAAAAACCTAAATTTTAAAGAAACAATTTCAAAAGCTTTTATCATGAATGTGGATTTTTCCATAAAAACCCGTTTACAATACCAAATTTATCTGCAGTCTACGAATATTAAATGTGAATCCGAACTATGTGCCACACATTTTTAAAGTTCTTTTAATGTTTTGCTCTTTACAAAGGTTCTCAAATTTTATTAACTTTTGTTTTTGAACATGTCAAGTCTATTTTCAATTTGTATTTTTATCAATTTTAAACATAATCTTCTAACATAATAATTTCGAGTTCGAGTTATCGAAAAAAAAGTTAATTAACAAATCAGTGTACCTATATTTCGATCGTAAATGAAATGCAGAACATATCCCAACATTACGATACAAAATTTTCGAAAATGAATAAAGCTTGTTAATTACTACGTGTATCATCCTATTGTTTCATTCATAGAAAGAAGCAGATTTAAATAGAAATATGGGGAAACTGTGGGACTGTGGTTGGGTCATTCGAGTGCGCATTAAGTGATAAATGTAGCAACTCGAAAGGAATGAAATATGCTGCTTGTTATTATAACAGAAAGCGAAAAACAATGAATGAAACAATTGTTGTTTTTCTTGATGATGATATGAAGTCTATAAGTAATATAATAAAATTAAAAAATTAGACGTTTATGCTTTAAAGCATAATTTATATATATGTATACATGTATATTAATTTGATAATTTGTATAAATCTTCTCTGTCTTCTAAATTTTTCTTCAAAGTACTTCTCAACAATGCCAAATGTTTCACCAACGCTTATTTTTTTTTTTTTACAAAATTTCAAATTCGGCTCCAATGTTTCAATCAAAATAAAAAAACCTAAAAACAAAAAAACAAAAAACCAATTCAAAAAGACAATATTATATAACTGTTTTTTTTTTTTGGTTTGCATCTGTTTGTGTAAAATTTTGTATCTATTCTGTTGCTATATATGTATAAACACATTTCATTTTTTTCTCTTTATTATAATATTAATAATTATTTGTTCTAAAATTAAATTAAATTTATAATTGTAATAATTATAATAATTATATTAATAAGTAATAATAATTATAATGATAATAATCGTAATTGCTGTAATTAAAATTAATATTAAAATTTAATTACATTATACTGTGTATGTATAAGGGATTTGCTAATTTTGATTGTAGGTAATGGTTATGAAGTGCTAATGTTATTTATTGCTGCTATTATTTGATGAACTATAATAAAGCATATACATAAATACAAAACACATATCTTATGTATGTATAAAGTGAAAGTGAATGCCAGCATTAAGAGGAAAAAAAAAATATAAAATCAAATTCTCGTGTATAAACAATTAAATGCTGAGTTATATGGATGAATGCGTGTAATATGTATGTATGTTTGTATGTATTTGTATACAAATGGTGACTTTTTAAGTAATGCATATTGTGTGTATAAATGTATGTTATTTCTATAATGTATAAATAATAATACATTTCAATATAAAAAATATATATGTATGCATGTATGTGTATATTAATTATAATAATGAATCATAGCAATAATAGTAATCAAAAGTGTGAAAAAGAAACGCGCATGACATAAATTACTTTTGTTACTGTTGCTGCTGTTGTTGTTGTTGTTCTTTTCACTTAATAATATATAGTAATAATAACGATGATAACATTACACTTTTCATGCTACAAAACAATTGCTTTAGACAATAAATTCATCAATAGTATTTTCATGGAATTATTCAATATCTAGCTGTTTTAGAATTGTCCGACTGGTAATTTATTGTTTTGTATTGATGACGCACTTATTGTTGGTGATGATTTTCTTTTTTGCATGACGTTGGCCGTTGCCGCCGCTGCTGTTGATGCTTTTGGGTGCATTGTTGGAAGTATAAAGCATTTATCAGTAAGCCTGCGCCTCCTTATAGTCACTCTGATCTGACGTATAGAAATCTTCCAATTTCCATTGTAATGTCTCGAATGTGGGTCGTCGCATGGGATCCTTATGCCAGCATTCCAACATAATCTCATAGAGACGTGTCTCACAGTTCGGTGGCAGTGGCATACGATAGCCATGTTCGACTTGTGTTAATACTTCAGCATTTGTCATTCCTTTAAAATGCAAATAACATAAAGTGAGAGAGAGAGATGGATGAGAAAAATATTTCGCATATAAAAATCAATATTTTTAAGGCTTTGCAGGAGAAAATCTGCAACATGTCCTATGTTTTTTAGCTTTGCCATTGTAAAATGTTGATGTTCGGCTTTCAAGTAAGCATAACAAAACTTATTATCACGAATATTTTGAAATAATTTCAATCTTGCCCAGTGGGAAAGATCGTAAGGTTCTTATGAAATACATAATGCATTCTATCCTCCTGGTTTTGTAAGGAGAGTCGTATCGTAAGTATGTCCAAAATAAGCACCTCCAATCATGCCTTTAAATAAACTAGGCGGAATGCGCCTTTAAAGGTACTCTTTGCAAATCCCTAATGATAATTGTAATGAACGATAATTCCCTTCCAAACGTACTATATTTTATAAGGCATATATTTTGTTCACCACCTATCGTATTTTTCGGAAGGAGAGAATAAAGAAGAAGCAAGAGTAATGGAAAATGCTATTAGTAAACATTTCAATCGGTGACGCATGTCTATAAATTTTACTAAGTCGCTAACTTTTGTCAAAAAAAGTAGAATATAATATATTATATAGAGGAAAATGAGAGTAAAAGAAAATTAATTATTCAAATGTCACACAAAAAATTAATAATTATGTGGCACTTAAGGCCCCGAAGGGCTCATTGGCCGAGCTTCTCTTCCATTACTGTTGTGTGTGTTAAATTTTGGACAGTACTAGAAGGGACCTACTTATTTTAGCCGGTTCTGAACGGCAGAACCCTTGTGACAATCACTTTTTCTGAGCTTTGTCACAGAGTTCTTTTAGAATCTTTTTCATGGCAAGTTGTTATTGTCGGAAGATTTGCCAATTGCATGAGCCGGGGATTGAACCACGACCTACAGATCAGAAGGCCAACACACTAACCAGTGAGCTACGAAAAAAGCAGCCAACTTAGCCTTAATTTATTTTGACAAATTTAAAAATTAATATTTTAAAAATAAAAACCTTTCTAAAGAATATTAAGATTTTGATATTTTGCTTATATAGGCTTTATTTTGTAAAGCCGATTGGGTATGAGTGTATATAATACAGTTCTCATTGTGATATAAGGCACAATAGGAACTAGGAATGGATTTCCCTTAAGCGTGCCATATTTTATAAGAGAGATATAGCAGAAGGAAGAATATTCACTCAATTTTTCACTGCATTCCGTTTGTAGCTTATGCTTGCCTTATAAAATAAATTGCGTTAGAATGGAGAACCGAGAGAATCCAGCGATTCTTAGCGATGTATTCCACGGACTTTATTTTAGTAAATGGGTACGGAAAGATACTGAAACCATTTGCGTAAACCTGCTATAAGGCGGCGTAAGGGAACATAGAAGACACCGGGAATGAAAAATAAGGAGGTTTTAAATACATTATGGCATGCTACCGTTTCCCACTTGGTTGTTTCTATAATATCCTTGAACGGTGACGTGGTATTGTTTGTCTCTGTCTGTTTTGTGTGTTGTTTGTATCTAAAATATCTAAATTTCTAAAGTATGATTCTCCAAACGAGTGCATTGCTGTAAGTTTTGTTAAAACAAATAAAATTTATAACTGCCGCACACAGAAACGCTTATTAAGTTTCTCCTCAATAATGAACAATAAATATCAGTTATAATTTAAAAGTTAATTTTTAAATGAAGGTCTTAATTGTCCCCCCAATTGCGACTCTTTTTTGTATGGCATAAAAAAAAAAAATAAATATGTGGCACTTAAAGCCCCAAAGGGCTCATTGGCCGAGCTTCTCTTCTATTACTGTTGTGCGTCTTAAATTTTGGACAGTATTAGAATGGACCTACTTATTTTAGCCGGTTCCGAATGGCAGAACACTTGTGACATCACTTTTTCTGAGCTTTGTCACAGAGTTCTTTTTAGAAGCTTTTTCATGGCAATTTGTTACTGTCGGAAGAATTGCCAATTGCTTGCCGACAGGTGGGTACCATTCGAAAGAAAAATCTTTTCGATATAAAATTTGTTATGCATCAGCCGGGTATTGAACCACGACCTACAGATCAGAAGGCGAACACACTAACCACTGAGCTACGGCACCCACCGTATGGCATAACTTCCTTAAAAACGTCAAAGTGAAATGAAATATTTAAATTACTTTCTATATTTTCTTAGGGAAAAAATTATTTTTGTTTATTTTTAGAAACGTTTCTATGCATTAGGGTGGTCATTAAAATTAAATGAACGTATTTTGGGAGGCTCACACCTCATTATTTTCGATGCCTCCATAGAGGAATCTCAAATTTGACCCCTGTGCAACAGTCTCCAATCGGGACCAAAATCTTATATGTGACCGTGGTATTACCGATTCAGGCGGTCAAATATAAAAAATATGATGTCTAAAATTTCTTCCTGCATTTAAGGACAACCCTAGTATACATATACCATGGTAACGTAAATTTAATAGAAAACAGAACAAACAAAATGTCAGAATCGATAATCAAAAACTTAAGTAAAGGTTTCCCGCACTTAAATTTAAGTATCATTAAGAGGAGCTAACGAATCATCAATTGACTCAATATTCACTAAGGGACGATGATTTTGAGTGCGGCAGCAAGACTTCTCGTCACAATCAGCGCTACTTTTCGCTACGTATAGTAATTGTTGAATATCATACCTGGATATGGAATACGTCCATAAGTTACTAATTCGGTTAGTAAAATGCCAAAACTCCATACATCTGATTTGATGGAGAATTTGCTATAGTTGGCCGCTTCGGGTGCTGTCCATTTAATGGGGAAACGTGCACCAACACGTGCTTCGTATTCATCTTCTTTGATGAGTCTGCAAAAAATGAGGCAAGACTATTTGTAGAAAATTGTTTATGACATCTGACATTTAGCACGCATACCTAGCTAAACCAAAATCAGCAATTTTCACTATATTATTATCGCCTACCAATACATTACGCGCCGCTAAATCGCGATGAATATAATTTTGTGATTCCAAATAGGCCATGCCAGCTGCAATTTGTGCTGCCATATCAATAAGCACTGTCATCTTGAGACTGCGTCCTTTTCCTGCAATTGCTATAACATATATTTAAACTGAAAAATTTCAATACGGCATCGACAAAATGCTAAAAACTAAACTACATATACGATTATTCTAATTAAAATATATTGTACTTATTTCATATATAAGGAAGAGATATATGATATACAAATACATATATATTGTATCATATTAAAATCGAATAGCAAATATGTGATCGAGCGGAATTGGATAGTTTGTGGAGCCTTACTACACGAGAAAGCGACCGAAATTATAGGCAGAAAACTCATGACATTGTTGACAAAAAAGTCGTGTAATCCTGTTGGAAAGTTCAAAATAAAATTTGGATATGAGGAAGCTTTTTCGGGTGGATACGGAATGTTGAGAAAAAAAAAAAAGAATATGACCTTTCCACACACACAAAAGCCACAAAAACATTCAAAGTATATTTTAGATCATAGTGCTTGACTTTAGATCAACTACCTTTAAATATTGTAATAATGATAATAAGTGCACCGTGGTAAAGGAAGACTTGTTGCAAAATGAAATGCATTTAGCTTAAACTATGTATGTATACAATTAATCTCAAAGCTCTCTTATTATAAATAATTCGCATCATTGCGCTGGATATAAGCACACCTTGTAGGTATTCCAATAGTGAACCATGCTTCATTAATTCGGTAATAATATAGATGGGCTCTTCCACTGTGCATACTGCATACAGTTGTATCAGTTTATTATGACGGAGTTTCTTCATGATTTGAGCTTCAGCCAAAAAGTCTTTTGGATCCATTGTGCCTGGCAAATAAACAAACAAATATATAAATTTACTTGCATTTGTAAATGTGTATGAGTGCACGTACCTGATTTTAGTGTTTTTATTGCCACTGGTGTTGTATTATTCCATAGACCTTCCCAAACTTCACCAAATTGGCCAGAGCCTAATTTGCGTACAAACTTCAATGAAGTTCTATCGATTTCCCATTGATCACGTGTTCGATGTGATAGTCCTTCGGTAACCGGCTTCTCAATCTATTTATAACACACACAAAAGAAAATTGTAAAATTTTAATAAAGTCATTAACATGTATAAGTATGTACGTATGTATAGATTGGTGCTGCTTGTGTATTTATAGTAGGTAGGTATGTATTATGTATGGTTACAAATAGTATGTATAGTATGCTGGTGGTGGTGTAGTTTTGGTTTATTAAGTAATAATGAACTAACAAGCTTTGTCAATTATCTTAGCATGTCTCATAATTTTGTTCTGCTGCATACATTTAGGCGAACATAGTGATGCGCTAATTAGCTATGAAAGTGTTTAGTATATGTATAAGCATGAATATGTGTATGTAAAGCATGTAGATGTAAATATGTATGCATAAGCAATGTCTATGCAAATATGTGGGTTTATTTATGTAAGACCATGTATATGCGTATGGGTGTGTTTTTGGGTTATATCTGGTTTGGATTTTTCCCCATTAATTATTATATTATCTTGTAGTTTGTATAAAATGATAATGGAGGTATGAGTGAAAAAAAAAGAAATCTTTGTACAGTGTGCTCAATAAAAACGGATTTACTCATATCATCAAGCGAACTCATAAAGATCAATTATAATTGAATTATCGGATATCGAATGTATAAATATAAATAAAGAAATGAAACGTTATCTCATTTTCTTCAATTTTCAATCTCAACGATCGGTTAAATATTAAAAAGTACACTACCTTTATCGAGAGATGAATTTAACCAAATTTTGAAGATGAGCCAGAAAAATGTAAACAGAAAAATTGTTTATAAGGAAAAATCCACCACATTTTGGATACTACAGAATGATAAACACAGAAGTTAACATTGTTAACCAGTGACAAATAGAGTGGGTAGTGGGCTTTAATACAAACTGAAACTATGATATTACAATAAAATACAAAATGTTGAAAATTTAGTTTTCTGTTGCCGATAAATTTGTCAGGTGTATATTGAATTTACTGTTACCGTCCCATACCTGGTTTTTTTTTGTTATTGAGCACACTATAACTGTGATTTTTAACTATGCGATATTAAAGACCCGTTTGATTATTGACCTGTAATATATTTGTAATTGAACCAATTAAAATTATTTTAACGAGATTGTCGCTAAAAACACAGAATAAAACACGATGTCACATTGAGTTGATACTTATTTAAGTAGATTCAATGGCAGACGTATTACGTATGCACATACATTTCAAGTGTGTCTAATTTGGGGAGTGCATTCATTTTTCACGCTACGTTGTGAGAATCGAATATTTATAAGGTTTTCATGTTTAAACCACAACTCCCCTCAATATAATGTTCACACTGCACGCTAATTGCAATTAGCACAATTAAGTGGTTAGAACCATTATTAATACACAATTATAGCCTACACCAATTCTAGTTTCCATACTGTCAAATTAGTTCTGTTTGATTTTAATAGTTTGATGTATTTTATTAAGATTTCTATTTTTTTAATTATTTTCAGCTCATCGTGTATGTTGAAATTACTGTTTGCCTGCTGGTTCATGAAGAAAACTATGCTACGGGTTTTTCAATAAGGATAATATGATTTCGCAATGACGTCACGGCCATATTTAATGTGGCATGATGTGTCATTTGTTTTCCAATGTATTCAGTAATGTTTACAAATCATAATCAAAATAATCGTGCTCCGGTTGCAACTTTTCGCGCTATTTTATGGTCGTAATAATCCTACACTCGTGATCGCTACTCGTTGAATTTTTGAAAATTTAGTGTGTTGCAGAAAACAGGACTTTGTCGATTCCCCGACGCTCTCAATAATTGGGGCTGTGTGTAACCACAACCTAAAGGGTCTTATGAAAGGATTTGATCTTATATCCGTATAATTTGCTGATTTTGCCTTAGAAGGTATTTAAGCCCTTTTAATAAGAAAATCATCTCCGATGAGGCTCATTTTGATCTTAGCGGCTCGGTGAATAAACAAAACTTTCTGTTCAGGCGCGAAGTAAATTACAACTATTTCACGAAAAACCATTACATCCATCTAAACTGACTGTGGTATGCCCTTTGGTCATGTGGAATCATCGGACATACTTCTTCAAAAATGAAGCTGGTGACACCGTTTCTGACAATGGAGAACAGTATAGATCTATGATAACCAGCTTTTTATGGCCGAAATTGATCTTGACAACATCTACTTTCAACAAGAAGGGGTTAAGTGCTCTTGACAACATCTACTTTCAACAAGAAGGGGTTAAGTGCTACACAATACGTAATTCGATTATTTAAAGAAATTGGGACATTGAATGGACTTCAAAAAATTATGATTTTACATCATTGGACAACTTCTTGTGGGTTATATTCAACTCGCTATTTGTGAAATACGACCCAATTAAGTGGGAAAAGTGCTGGCTTCAGTTTATTCGTTACTGCAAAAGGAGCCGTGGAGGGCATTTGAATGATATTGTATTCCAAACCTAATTGTGAGGTTTGTAATTCACATTGAATAAAAAACATTCGGATTTCCTCAACAATAAGTGTTTTTCTTTCTTTTTAATGCTTAATGAAAAACTCTTTAGTTCTTTTCTTATAAACCTTTAAATATTAGGCAATTGTGTGCAATAATATCGTAGTAAAACCAAATAGGAAAATATTTAAATCACAAATAAATAGACTTAGGATTCGCCTTTATAAATTATAATTGAGTTGACACTGATCTTTTGATTTTGTTTTTATAAAAACATAATTACTTCATATTTATTTCTGTTTTGTTTATGATGTGGATACTTTTTTAACATTCAAGCGTTTATAGATAATGAAAAAATGCAACTGCATTCACGATCATGCACAAAATGGTCTTGCAAAATTGCAAAAAACCAAATACAATAATTTTGTTCTATATATTAATTATTTTAATTGATGTCAAATTTATATTGCATATGCATAACAAATATAATATTGTATTTTGCATATGCTCTTTTGCAAGAACATACCCATTCGCATCATTGTGAATTGCATTATTTACATTAATTGTAATTGATGTGTAGTGTGTATGTACTATGTATATGATTTTTCATCTAAATGCAAAATTTTGTTGTTGGCAAATCAAATTTAATTTTGGTTTGTACACTTTTCTCTTTTTTTTTTTTGTCTGTTGCTATTTCTTTTCAAGAATAACTAAAAGTTGGAACTAAAAGGATATAGATATGTGTAGCATGGGAAACAACAAGAACAACAACGACAACAACAACAATTAATGGTAATGTTCTTTACACAGAAGTGTGTACGCAATCGGCTGATATATACATACACATGTACACATACACATACACAAGCATATACCACTCTCTGTTAGTAAACATCGTATTGTTAAGATTATTTTAAAAAATGTTGCTAGTAATTGGAAACCATACTTGAGGTTTGTTTAGCAACATTCTTAAAATAATACCAACAATATGGTTGAACCGCAATAATATAGGCAGTATGTAGGTATGCATATGGCTATGTACACGTATGTATTGATGAGAAGGTGGTTATGGCGATAATGAAAATAAGTAAGTAAGAAATGGTGGTCGTAATAGTTAACTTTGATTGGGTGTTTACAAACAACAAATCCTACCTCGAAAATACCCGCAAATTGGTTAGACTTTTTGTTTATGTTTTTTTTTTTTGGTTAATTTAAAATTTTTATGGAGTTCATTAGTATATAAGAATATATAAATATATATTGAATATGAAATTATTTTTGAATGAAAAAGATATAATATCGTAGTATAAGAAAATATGTGTATGTAATTGAACTTATTTTGGTATATATGTATGCAATTGGTAGGAAGCAAATTTTGTTGTAAATTAATCAACACATACATACATACATACGCGATACATAAATAAATCAAGATAAGAAAAAAATTGCATACACAAAAAAAACTTTATATGAAGAAGCTAATTAATCAAACATTTAAATAAAATATTTAACAAAAATGAAATTAATTAAATCACAGCCGATAATGAATATTCACTTTTATCAAATGTCACAACAAATGCGACGAAAAAATAAAAAATATAAATATAATAATAATAAACATGAAATTAATAAAAGATGATCATGATCGCAATGATGATGATCAAGTTGATGATAATGATGATGAGGAGTAAATAAAAATTTTGAAATGAGCAAATAAATGAGGAAATTATAAAATACCTTCAACACAAACATGTTATTTCAAGTCTTACCTGTACACATGGTTTGCATAAATTAACACATAAGCCATCGGAATCCTTGGAATAATGTTCAACGAGTTCTTGTAGTGTTCTAAATGAAGGAAAATCAGCATATATAAAATATTAAATGATATATAGGATGTTGGAATTAATTTTACAGGAGTTACGTATATGTAATTGAATAACCATTTTCTAGCTTCTTTTCTTTTCAATTGCCACTTTTCATTATTGTAATCAAAGGGTTCCACATGGATAGTTATTGAGCAACGTCTACCATGTATAACTTATTACGTTTGAATTGTGGAAATTAATGGAATTCTTATTAATCTCAAGTTTTTGAGAATGAAGGGAAAATATTTAGCTGCCAATTTCTTCAAATGAAAATAAAACTGAATATTTTTTGGCACGCTACTCCTTTTAAATTTAATTCCAACGCATAATATTTGTTCAGTTGTACAGAGTGCATATTAATAAGACAAAATAAACAAACCTGAATGTTGTACGTCGGGCAATGAAAAATCCACCTTCATCTAGTTGACGAATACGATAGTGTTTCACTGTGTCACCATCACGCACTGTAATATGGATACAAAAAAAAAAAATATCAATTATTGTCATACAAATATCTTTAGGAATCATAAGCATATAATAAGTAAAAGTTGTGTATTCAATAATTGTTAAAACACACAATAATACTCAATACTACTAACCTGACAATGAGTAATCATTGTGACGGCTCTCTGAATCTCGAATTAAAAATGCACCATGCTCATTTTCGGGCAGTAACAATTTCTTTTCAGCCTCAATACGTTTTATCTTACGGAAGTACCATCTGCAAAGATAAATAAGAAAAACAAAAATTATATCGTATTTTTAGTTAACACACAAGTATTATTTTTCACTTTGAAATGATTATATTATTACATTCATATGTCGCGCATAGTACTAGTATTGAATCATATATAGTATATAATAAAGACGTAATAAACACATCCATTTTTTAAAATCAAATAGTCAGTCTAGTATTTTAGCAAAAAAGACACACATACTTCACACGACAGTGCTTTCGAGAGAGCTCTGTGATAAGTCTTCCAAAATCTTCATCTCGATTTCTTCAGAAACGTTACCAAATGCGCCTTTAATATTAGAAAGTGATGAAGGTTAAAGACAACTTTTTGTTTGTGTTAAATCAACCAAAATTTCTACTTCGTCAGAATCGAAAGTATATCTGTAGAAGCCATATATAGTCAAATTCTCTGAAAAATAGAGGAAAACAGACTGTGTGTGATATGGATAGTTTCTATTGTGAAGTAAAGTTCATTCAGGTGCTACCTTGGGCTAAGTAAGCAATTGAGAAGTCGAGCCCTCTCTCGAGCCACACTCTACAAGCCTCTCATCATGGCTGCCCTTACATATGGCGTCGAAGCGTGTATAATTTCCAGCTCCAGGTGAGAGAATGCTCGGAGTATAGAATAAGGTACAACCATGAGCTGTATGCCGATACTGACATAGTAAAGCGCATCAAAATTCAGCGTCTGCGCTGGTTAAGTCATGTTGAGCGAATGGAAGAACACGCTCCGGCTAAGTAGGTGTTATATTCGGAACCCGCTGGAGGACAACACAGAAGAGGCAGATTTAACCTGCGGTGGAAAGTACTGGAGAACTTGACAGCGCTTGGAGTTTGTAACTGGCGCCAGCTAGTGAAGATAATTAATTAAATTATCCATTAAGTACAGTCCTTGCAAAACCAATATGTTTCACAAAGGAAACGTCAAATTTGGAATATCTTAATAAATTTTTATAACAAATTTCGATACGTTTTTGAATCGCATAGGCTTCACTGCAATACTAATATTATAACAAAAAGAAAAATGTGCTGTCATTTGAAACCAGTGAAATCATCAGTTACATAATACCGAATACATCAAATTAGCTCTATTAGCTAGAGAAATATGTTAAGGGGGACTTACACCTTGTCACTCTCAAAAAAAAATTTTTTTTTTATTATACTTTTTCTTTATTTATTGAATCTATTCCTAACGAATCTAACAATAAGTTTTAAAATCTTAATCTAATTCAACAACATTAGCTCCTTATTATCTAGAGCAATGTTTTTTGTACGATGCACGAAGGCGCGAAGTATAGCAGGTATTGAGCAAGGTTCTTGCTAGTGTGTTTGGATGTCTTTGTAATCTTCTAGTATATTTTTGTCTAGTATTTTTAACTTCAATTTCTACCATTGGGATATTTAAGTCATTGTGTATACATTCATTTCTAATATACCATGGTGCACCAGTTAGCATCCTTAACATTTTAGACTAAGATCTCTGTATGATTTCAATATTGCTATTACTAGTGTTCCCCCATAATTGAATTCCGTAACTCCAAATTGGTTTTATTATGCTGTTGTACAGTAGGACCTTGTATTTCAAGTTTAATGGGGATCTGAAATTGATGAGCAGCGCAGTGCAGACAAGAAGCTTTTAATTTCATCTGAGTTCTTTTTGCTTCGATGTGCTTGCGCCATGTAACCCGTTTATCTAAGTGTATTCTTAGGTAGGTGACTTCATTTGTATGAGTTATGGCGATATTATTTAGTGTAACTGTCGGGCATGTGCTTTTGTTAAGTGTGAACGTTACATGTTTACATTTGGACTCATTAACTTTTATGCGCCAGTTAGATAACCATTTTTCAACAAGTACTAAATGCTCCCCTAAATCTGTGGATGCCTTAATTGGGTTTCGATTACGGCTTAGAATAGCAGTATTGTCAGCAAATGTAGATGTCAACAACCGTGCATCTGTTGGTAGATCGGAAGTATATAATACATATAGAATGGGGCTAAGAACGCTGCCCTGTGGAACTCCGGCCTTGATATTGAATTCTTCTGTGGAAAAGTCTTTATATTTTACAACAAAACGACGGTTATCTAGGTATGTTTCTAGTATTTGGTGGGAGCTTTCTGGTAGAAGTTTTCTTATTTTATACTTTAGCCCTTCATGCCACACTCTATCAAATGTCTGAGCAACATCGAGGAATATAGCTGAACAATACTCTTTGTATTCAAATGCTTTCCATATCTCATTGGTAATTCTGTTGACCTGCTCGATCGTCCCATGTTTTTCGCGAAATCCAAATTGGTGCTGAGGAATTATGTCACGTTCTTCAAGATGAGGTCTGAGTTTGGCTAACAGCAGTTTTTCAAATAATTTTGAGAGACATGGTAGCAAGCTTATGGGTCTGTAGGATGACGCCAATGTTTTATATTTTCCTGGCTTTAGGATCATTGTTACTTGTGATTTTTTCCATTGGTTAGGAAAGTAGCCCAGTTTTAGCATTGCATTAAACAAAACCACTAAAAATAATACAGCTGCCGTTGGAATTTCAATTAGCATTTTTGTTGTGATGCCATCGAAACCAGGAGCTTTCTTTGGATTAAGCTGGTACTTAATAATCTCGTTGATTTCTTTGGATGATATTTTGAGGGGAGTGAAGCCACTAGTTGCAGTGCTATGAGGAGGGATTCGAAAGTCGTTTGCGGGCGGATTGGGCTGGAACACATTACATAAATGTATAGCAAATGTGTTGGCTTTTTCTTCTTCAGTGCGTGACCAATTTCCGACATGATTTCTGATTGGAAATTCTGCAAAAAATCATTTTTTTTTACATTTTTCTGATCTAAATCAGCCTGTAAAAGGATTCGTCTCTATTTCGAGAGTATTAGAGATGAATCCAGATTAATCGTAAGTCTCATGATTCACGTGTTGTACTGTTCTGAAACTTGAACGCGGTTTTCCGAAACTTTAATTTTTCAAACTGGTGTACACGATTTCGATCTACTGCATGTTGACAGTTTTACATAAGACAAAAACCATAGTACGAAAATGAATTGTGTGAAAAAATACCCGCCATTTTGTGAAAAATCGAAGTTTTGAAAAAGTGAACGATCGGGACCTCACTAATGTAACAATAATTGAAAGTCTTCTTGGATTTTTGATTTCAGATAACTAGGGTCGATCTAATCATGTACACCGTTTGACCTTTCACTTTTGAGGCGCGCGCTGTTAATGTCATCTCAAGGTCTTGTAAGTCAACACGACTATGGAAAAAAAAAATCATGTGCGGTATTCTATTGTTCTACTAATAAATAAAAAAAAATTCAAATGAAAATCTTTTCTAGTTTCTTTACAATAAATTGTCAAAAACTAGCTCCAAAATTGGCTTACAAGGTGTAAGTCCCCCTTAAAAAGGCAATTACCCTCTTCGCAGAAAAAAAAAAATACTACCCAACATCGCTGACATTCGTAAATCCCATTTTATAAGCCATCTTTTGATATAAAAACCTATTGGCATAATCAATGGAGAGCAAACACAAAACAAAATGCAAACAAGAACACTCCACATTGGACAGTTTTGACATATCCGTACATGCTTAGGCATTATCCATGCGTATATGAACGAGCATATTCATGCTATTCAACTCACAAACAGAAGATGGTGCCAACGATAAAGCTATCATCATTACATAGTTACACACAATCAGCCGTCAAGTCAACATACCATACTTTCATATCCTGTCAATAGCCAACAGCTTACTAAAGAATTTCTAAAGAAAAATAACTTTTGATTTCGTGGCTCTCCTTTTTATTTTTTTTTTCATTTTGTGGTTCTTGTTTGCCTTTTATTTTGGAGTAGGCGAAAAGTATGTCGTCGCAATGTTGCAAAAAAAATTTTTTTTCCCAACCTAAAATAAAAAGAAAAAAATAATAATAATAAAATTAAATAAACGAGCGGAAATTAAATGCCAAAGGATTGGCACAATATATATGGTATGTACATGCATATATATGTGGGTGCCGTAGCTCAGTGGTTAGTGTGTTCGCCTTCTGATCTGTAGGTCGGTGGTTCAATCCCCGGCTGATGCATAACAAATTTAATATCGATAAGATTTTTCTTTCGAACGGTACCCACCTGTCGGCAAGCAATTGGCAATTCTTCCGACAGTAACAACTTGCCATGAAAAAGCTTCTTAAAGAACTCTGTGACAAAGCTCAGAAAAAGTGATGTCACAAGTGCTCTGCCGTTCGGAACCGGCTAAAATAAGTAGGTCCCTTCTAATATTGTCCAAAATTTAAGACGCACAACAGTAATGGAAGAGAAGCTCGGCCAATGAGCCCTTTGGGGCTTTATGTGGCCACATATTTATTTTTTTACATGCATACATATAGAATAAGCCATATACCTATATTTATGCAATAGCTAGGTATTCAAGAACTAATATTTTATGCTATGCACATATTATTCTTGGAAAAATAGTTTGAGCCAAATGTTGCTCTATAAATAATTATACATGGCAGTGTTACTTAGGAAAGACAAACTATCGATCGTTACAGTTCTACTGCCAAATAGCAAATTCATATATTGTAGGTACATACCATACATAAGTATGATGGAAGGGGAATAAAGAGCCAAAGATACAGCAAAATTACAAAAATGGATATTTGAGATGCCATGACAGGATGCAGAAAACTACATATCGCGTATCGCACACCCATATGAGCTTCATACTCGTGTATAGTACATATTATGTGTCAGTTTAGATTTAGCGAACAATGTATGCGAACATTGTATATTTTATTGTTTTGAAAAGATGCTTACAAACATGAATCTATGTACATGCATATGTTGCATTCGTGTGTTCTTGAGGAGATACATAAATAGACATACACATAGATAAGTAGTTGCAGATCCAGTCATGTTTCCAACACAATAATATAAGTATTGTAAATTGGATTGCCACAGTCAGAGAACTTATTGCCAATAACTATATAGGTAGGTAGATAATACCAACAATGTATGCATGTACAGAAGACGAAAGTAAAAACAAGGCTTTTGCTGGCATATTTATATGGTGTTTATATATTTAGAGTTGTCGTTTAATAAGTACCTATCCATAACATAATCGATAGCGTCATCGCGTCAACCATGTCGCGCATATTTCCGAGGTTGACCTCATGTGAACGTTCTTCATAACAAATTAATGGGTTTTCATTCATATCATTCCAATAGACAGAGTAGAGTCCGGACACGGTATATCAAGCTATTAAATATTAGGCTATATCTTCTGAACATTTGACAGCAGTCATTTGGACCCACATTCTGCCGAGGCTACGTATATACATATCATAATTCTTTCGAAGAGAACCAATCATCCGGGGGCATACGTTTTTACATTTACTATAGACAGTGCAAATAAATAAATAAATAAAACCATCTATACACTATTCATACGACCATATCTGTTTTTATTTACTGCAAATGTATACATTCGTTCTCTTCTTGGTATCGAAATACATTTGGATATACATTCCGTGCAGAAAATAAAAATAAAAATAGCCATAACAGTTGTATCATGTATCAAACACTTGGTTATTTTTAAATGCAGAATAACCATCATAGCCATCATCATGGATGTTTGAATATAATCAACATGAAGAACATAATAACAATATGTATAGGACATACGACGTATGTGTATGTAACGACTTGTCTATTCACAAGAAACCATATAAAATTAACTTTGATCACATCGTACTTCATCGGAAAATACATATGTATTCCTTTTGCATCATATTCATACACCGTAATTAACCATTCACCATTTGACACTCTTCATCTAAAGCGATGCTATGTATGAGAATACGAGTATATTACAAATTATTCAGTGCAAGCAGAAATACAACTTACTCACTTGCTCACATTGGTACATGTATTGATTATTTCACTAAAAGAAGTCTGCATTGTGCTGTCAAACATGAAAAGAATCTCATTTCACGGATCTGACCACAGCCACATTTTACAAATAGAAAAGGCAATGCATACCATTAATTGTTTTTATTTTTAACGACTCTTTGTATAACTTTTGAATCCTTAACGAGCTCATTTTTGTGACCTTGTTTTTTTACCAACGATAATTGTTTTTTATTGCTGTTATCTTGTTTTGCACTCGCTGGTTTCAGGTGGAACTATCAAGCGTTGATAGTTTCGCCAGCTGTAGATTGGGGTACAAATTTTATTTTTACCAACTGCAAACATCCTCTCATCCAGGTGGTGTGTTTAAGCATCTGCGCCACTTGCGATGAAAGATTTGTAGGATTTGTATTTGCTTATTTATTTGAAAGTAGCACTTGTTAGCAAGAACTCCAGGCTGATGTGTTTATTATTGTATCGAGGGCGATTGCCTCAGGCGCGATAACTAAGGGGGCGCCAAAACTTGGTACTACAGAAAACTATTTTACAGCCTTTTCCGCATTAAATGAAGAAGTGAAAACAGTTGTGTTTTGTGTGTTTTGCTAGTGTACTGAGAAACGACAGAAGAAACGAGAATCGTTAATTTCTCATTGGGAACTTACAAAGTCAAGTAAATAATAGCTTTTATAATTTTGAAACCCGTAGAAAAATCAAAAGTAAAGTTCAAGTCCAAAATCCACCGACTATAGCAGAATATTGTGACTTGACACCATTGTTTGGGAATTAAAAAATCCTTATATATCGTCGAAAGCCAATATTCGTTTCAAGCATTCTATATAGTTGATGTAAAATGCTAATGATTCGCAACTGACCACCTATGTAAAACATTTTCTTTTACCAATTTAGTATATTTTTCAGTCATTAAATAAATATAAAAATTAGAAAGTCATAACACAAATATGGATTTCCGATTTCCTAATTTTCCTTGCACAAGAGCATAACTTGAATGATGGCCTGTATTTTCCCATTCAGCACATTTAATTGAGCCTTCTTTTTCTGGCCAGTCAGAAAAATAAAATAAGTGCATTTTTCTAGCACCATCACAATCAACGCCATCTTAAACTATAAAAGTAGCTATCAGTAATTTGCAATTCGATTGTTAACACAACAACATGCTTGCAAACATCAATTATGCATGTTGAATGGGAATGGGAAGCTCTGGCTATGATGTACTAGCTGATGGATGGAAAATAATACCTTTTGCTGCTGTTGTTGTTATCGTGGTTGCTGTGAAGGATGTTCGCTCGTCATGATTTCTATTTTTAATTTATAATACGAGTATTACGAGCTTAGGCTGGACGCTTGGCATAGAGATGTACGTATGTATGTAAGTACAATATAATACATAGATGAATGGCACAGAACTAATCGTTTCAATTTATTTTTAGCATTTTTAAAAATAGCACTGGTGGTCAGTAGCAATATCATTGATGTTGTATGGTGGCCATGTATACTGAGTGCTTTGTGTTTAATAAATATGCATGAGGATGCCAAGCTTACTTAGTTAATTATTGACGTGTAGTAAATCATATAAGTATGCAGAATTTGATATACATAAAAAAAAAACCAATAGCAACAACTTGGATTTATGTAGTCATATATGTCGTACATTAATTACGATACGTTCACATACGAGTAAAAATAGATTTTCACAATAGATATGCTTTTCTTGGTTGGTAATAGGCGTGTTTGATGATACAAAGTTTGTACTTTTAAATGAAGTCGACTGTTAGAGTGATGTAACAACAAAAAGTGAGTAACCAATATGTAACACTGTGTAACACGTTGACTAATTTGGGCAGCATTATTTAGAGACTTAACCAAAACAATCTCGGATGAAAGTATTTGAAACACAAAAGATTTGTTTTCCAGATCGAAATTTATATTTTTGTTTGTTATTTAAAAACTGACTTGATTGACTACCCGTCTGTATTATTTACTAATATTTATTGCGTAATTTGGTGTGAATTTTCTGTTCTCTGTGTACTCTGTTCAATTTTACGTGAAATCTGTATTAAATACCAAACAAATTTGTCAATATAAAGCTATGTACATAAACTGCCAGAGAAATATTATGTGTTTTTACACGTTATCCGGATATGTTGCTTTAGAAAATGTATAAGAACAATACACTATATTGCTATGTTCTTCTAAAAGAATTTACGTTATCTTGAATCTTTCTTATGAATTTATGTATAAGGACTATGCTTTGTAAGAAAATATTTAACATATTTTATTTTGTACTCTATAATAGCACAGAAATATAATAAACAATTTCTAAATCACTAATATAGACTGATAGTGCTGCCAGATGTCAGAGACAACATTGATGAATCAAACGCACCTACTAGTTTTTATGATGAGTTAAATATTGAGTTTAGGCAATTTCTTATTCTTTTAAATTAAAATGTAATGTATATACAATACATATTCGTATATTCGTGCTGTAATAATAATAATAAATTTTCTCAAGTATACATCACGATATATATTGTTAATACATTACTAGATAATCATACAATTCCGTTTGGAGGTACCTACATTTATTTTAGTATTGTCGATACCTATTTCAAGCCATCTATTTTCAACGTCACTTTTAAAGAGTTTGTAATACAATGAAAATACATTTTCAACAGCAACAGGAGGAGCAATAACTGCAATGGCAACTATGACAATAACAAGATTATAAAATTTTCACAATTATTTTCAATTATGCAAAGTAAGTATGTGAAAATGCATTCATCCATATACTTGTTCGTTTCGTGTGTAATATACATGAAATCGAAGCAACCAGAAGTAGTAGTTTAATTTTATATTTTTTGCTTTGTTTGCTCGCTCTCTCTCTCTCTCTTCCTCCATAATAGTGCCAATAAATTTGGCATGTGGCAAACATGTTTGTTGCCATTCATTAATCAGACACGTTTGAATTTGGCGCCATCATAAGTTATCATCGTAAGATACACATACTACGTATATACATACATATGTATGTCTGTCAATACTTGATTACGCACAGATGTTATAAATATACATATACTATATGAATGTACAAGGTGCGACAATTATGTATTAAGACTCGAACCATATCTCAGCAACCAAGCGCGCCATCTATGTGTGAGCACATGCGTTTTGAAGCTTCAACCTTCCTCTACTAACTGTCAAAATTTCATGGCATTTGGTTGACATTTAATGTTTATTGACATTCATTTTACAAAACACGTGTTCGTTTGATGTTGAAATTTTAACATGGAGCAAAGAGAGAAAAAAGTCACACAGTACTCATTGTTCGTCAATTTTTGGCTCGGAATCAGGTCTGTGTGTTGAATCACCCGCCGTATTCACCTGATTTGGCACCGTGCGACTTCTTTTTGTTCCCAAAACTGAAATTGAAGTTGAAAGGATGCTTTTTTGATGACATTCAGACCATACAACGGGCTTCGACGAGGGCACTGGAGGCAATCCGAAAAATGAGCTGGAACACGTGTTTGAATCACTATTAAATCGATGTAACAAGTGTATTGAATCAAGAGGAGAATATTTCGAATAAATATACCGAAAAATTAGCAGATATCGTGTTTTAATTATGTTTTCTAGAGGCAGTCTTAATACATAATTGTGGCATCGTGTATGTGTGTATATAGAAAACAAGACTTCCATTAAATCAAATTTAATTTTGTTACTCCAACAGCATAACTAACAATTTACCTCAAGGCATTTACTATGGAGAGACAAGTGCACAATTGCAAGCAAACTTACACACACACACACACACACACTCTCACGCATACATATAAGGGTACTTATTGAACATTAGAGGGAAAAAATAGTAGGTATAAACAAGCCTCATGTTTATGCATTATTTTTAGCCAACTTGCCTAGAAAACGGCCTTAAGGAAAATATTCAATGCAATATTGTGCATGCATTGTACTCTGGAGTACTGGTTACCTATTATACGTATATATAGTACCCACATAAGTATATTTATGAAATCTTTATCCAAACAGCAGTGCTATTATATATATGATACATCAAAATATTCAATAGGGCGAAACTATGATAGTTTCAGCGATTATTTAAAGACATGTATTGGATATATTGTAATCGATTACATTCAAATAATGGGTAGTCGGTTGAATACATCGTCTTTTTTTTTTTCTCAATTTATCTATTTATTTCTACATACTGGTATATGCTATTAATTTATATTTAAACGATACTAAAAGTGGTTTTATTCTAAAAATAACACCATGCATTAGTTCAGTTACAGCTTTGGTTTACATATTGTACATACATATGTACGCAGTTTAATTGGATATTTGGTAAAATAGCAGCAACGATGGGTGACAGCCATACGACAAGATTAAGTTTAGTTTAAAGCGACATGAGCAGCAGATTGAAAAAGCGACTAATCAAACAACTATCATTATATATGCACATGGTGTACTTGCCATGTTTAACGGCTGTTACAATTTAAGTGTTGTTGTTGTTGACGTTGTTGCAAACATGTTGTCTATAAATATGTTGTTGCGGTACGAAAATAGGTATATAGATTAATGCAATAAATATATAGCAAGAGTAACATGAGTAATTTGTAAAAGAAATTTCTTTAATTTGATTTTAAAATTAATAATCATTTTTAATAATCAATTATCAATTATGTACGAGCATTAATCGTCTGCTCTGATGTTCAGAAACTCATTGAGAACATTTTATAGAGACAAGTATAAATTATGTGGCATTTGGACGTGTGATTCCTTCTTAACTCTTGAATTCATTCATTCTCAACTCACGACAATATCTTTTCATATAACGTTTTGTGTGTGTGTGTGTGTGTGTGTGTGTGCGGGGACAAGTGTAAAATAAACCTTGTCAACAATATGAACGAGGAAAAAAGAACTACGAAAAATATGCGATTCATTAAAGAACAAGCAGCACTCCTTTTTATATTGTGTCATACATTAATAATATGCGGTGTATTAATTTTATATAGGTAATTAGAATGCATTAAAAATCACGAAAAAATGAAAATTGGCATAAAAGATTATTTGCAAAGTACATACATAGTACCTACTACGTTGTACTGTTGCTAGCAAATTGATCAACTTTGTGAGGAATAATAATCAGACTCGAAAACTGTAATATTTTATAAATATAATATGAATAGAATAAATGAATAAACTGCTTAAATATATTAGGAATATAATGCAAGTAATAGGCTCTTCATATTCAATGATATTTGAGGATTGCTAAGAACAAAACACCTTAATATGATGCTTACATACATATTTTAAAAAATCATGTAACTTCGTGTTGCGTAAACATATTTTAGCGATAATTTAAAGTAAAATAAAATTATAATTATAGTCAAACTGAATTTGGAAAAATATCGAGCGCTATTTAAACATACATAATCTCATCTGGGATTATTATACGATGTATTTATTGGTTTATTACGTCCGAGTATAGTAATTCGTATATTCTCACTAAATGATTAGCAATGTTGCCAGCAACACAAACTGTGTAAGACATAGTTATTTCGCGTAAAGAGTCATTTTAATTCCACATTTCAACATTTTTTGTAATTTGTAACTTTTGCAATTAAAATAACCTAAAATTTTATGTCCTTTCACAGAACTTCATTTTGCATTTGATTAAATAGCTGACTACACATGAAAACCTACTGGAAGGATTCATTCATTTAAATTTAAATTTGGTACATATTTTCTTTTTCTAAACCGCTATCATACTCATTCCTTAAATACAATTTATTGTAATATTGATTTGCCGTAGACCGAATATAGCATTTTTCAAAACCTGTTTCACCATTATATTTCGTTCATTGAAGGCATAACTTTAACACAAAGTGTTTTCAGTGGTATTGTGACGCATACTACAAGAATTTGCAAATCGGCTGATGATGACAGGCAACCATCATCAATAGTATTGTTCCAATTTTTTTTCTTATTATTTTCCTCCTCCATGTCTCTATCTCTTTCTCTCTAACAAATTACTTTGATTGACACCTACTGTTGAATGTATGTATATGCGCCAATGCGTCAATTCGACTAATGAACACACAACAGTTTTTTTCAACCTCACCTAATTTTTACTCGACTTGTTGTTGCTGCCTTTATATTCGACTTTTATGCCAAATATGTAACTGTATTTTTTGCAAGCATGTGTGTAGTGTCCTACATTGCAAAAGTACCGATACTAGTTAAGTTTTTACATGACATTTAGATTGTAATCGTTATAACTAAGTGGCTATTTGAATTAGTAATTAACATGACAGAAGACTTCGTATTAAGATTTGTTGGTGACTTTTCGATTATTGACTAAATGAAGAATATATTGATAAAGGTGACATGTAACAAAATACGACAAAAAAATTGATTTTCAAACATTTCGCAGAGAAAGTCTAAATTGTAGGTGTGATGTATAATTTAGACATGAACTAAAATCGATTAATCAAGTGGGGGGGGGGGGGGGGGGGTTGGGAAACGAAGAACAACAACAAAACTAAATAAATATTTATATACATATGAATTCGTAAAACTTATTAAATTATTGTTGACTCAGTCAAATATCATCTCCATTCGTACGAATGCGAATTAACATTTATGGCAAATAAAGATGCGACCGAATACATCAATACACTGATGCTAAAGTAATTTGAATAAAATATATTAACGGATATTGAATAAAAGCCATAAGCGTAAAAAAAGAGAAACATGCGGCAGACAAGTTAGTGAGAATGGAACGGTAGTTAACCCATTTTTAACCACTGTTGGTCTAAAGCAACACCAATATAAAGAAAAAAATTTTTTTAATAAACAGTAAAAGTTATTACAAAATTAGAGCACACAGATAAAACTTGTATTTTTGACTTCAAAAGTGTTTATTTAATATTCTCAATTTGATCTATTTTATTGTATCAGCCGCTTAGTAAACAAGCACACATTTTCGAAACTTTGTTTTCTTTATATAAAAATCATTTCTATTTCCACCCCTTTTCAATGTGGTTGGTCAAATCGTATGAATATTTTGCTGTCTTTCAAGTCCCTCATAAATAATTGCTAGAGACGTTGTTTGCAATATGCTAAAAATTACAAATGCAATATTGTTTACAATGGGAACAACGTCAAAAATATTTTCAAAATTGACACTTTAAAAAAATCGGGTTAAAGCGAAAAGATGCTATCATAATCCATACAACTTGAATGTATTGTGTGTATCTTTTTAATAATTCAGGGTCAAATTGGCGCCAAATATTTGTATTTCATTGCTATAAAACTTCATTAAATTTGATGTAATTAAAAGAAAAAGAAACCGTTTGAAATGGCAAAAATCAAAAATAAGCAAAAAATTTATGAATATTTAAAGAAGAATAAATTACAATAAAACATATCATTGTATCAGGTATTTCTTATTAAATTGAAGGAAAAATTATACAGTTTGCTTTTATTGCAAATTAAAAAGGCGAATAATAATATGCAATTAGATTATATACAGATATATGTATATCAATCTTCAATAATGGTGCATATTTATAAACATATATACATACATACTCGTTGTATGTATATACTCGTATATCGCTATGGATAAGTCAAATAAAACTTTCTCTATAATTATTGTCATTTGACTATTACAACTTTATAATTTTCATAACAGAGAAGCGAACAATACAAAAACCGCACAAATTTATAGTATTATATTGTAAATGGCAACTGTCATCATCTGAAGTCATGTCATGTCAATTTAATTATACTATGCACACAAGTTAACTCTTACTCGGAATAGCAGCAATATTGTTACAATAAATTTGATACATACACGTATATAAAAGTCTATGTATATGTATACACGAACACAACGACAATTTTCGTTTTCAAATTTAATTAATTATATTGATGATAGTGTCGCTAGCATTGATTACTACCAATATCGTTGCTCTGTCAGACATGCTTTATATGCATTCAAACAAATGTATGTACTTCATACAGGTACATATGTTGTAAAAATGCTTGTTTTCTCAATCAAGTTAAAAATGATCATTCGCTTTAATTGAGTTTCTATATCTACTCGTGTAAACGCAATTTAATTACAATTTATTTTTAGCAACAAGCAATCTATTTACAGTACGCATAAAAGTGCATTGCACTTCTCTGTTTTTTTTCTCTTTCGCACTTATGTACATTTTATACAAAATAATATAATAGTGATTAATTTAGAAAAAAAATCCAAAAAAAATACGATTTGGATACAATCGTATGTGCAACACATACAATTAAAATTGAGAAGTACTTAAAAATAAATGCGTTAATTTTTTAACTTTTCCCTTTTATTTCAAATCTGACGTGACGTATACGTAACAATGTTTAATATATAAAGGGTTATCCATTTTGCGGTTTCAAAAGTAAATGTAAATAAAACACATATAAAATATTTTTTATCATGATATTTCTTTTTTATTATAAAGTTTGAACGTTGACATTATGTGTGAAATACTACATCATTTAAATGACCACCACGCGAATTGTTGCAAGCATCGATTCTTTTGAGGTAATTTTCGACCACTTTTTGACACATATTGGGCGGTATCTCAGCCATAACGTGACGAATGTTGGTTTTTAGGTGCTCAAGAGTTAAAGGTTTATCTGCATAAACACGGTCTTTCGCGTAGCCCCACAAAAAAATGGCCACTTGATATCGCCACGACGAGAAATTACGCGGCCAGAAAATTTCTCTTGCAATAAAGCCATATTCGCTCGAGTTGTGTGGCATGTGGCACCGTCTTGTTGAAACCACATATTCTCTAAGTCGTATTCTTCAATAGCAGGCAAACAAAAGTCGGTTATCATATGACCATAACGCTCCGAATTGACGGTGACAGTCGTTCAATCGTCGTTTTCGAAGAAGTAAGGTCCAATCACACCTCCGGACCAAAGAGCGCACCAAGCAGTGACTTTTTGTGGATGTAGTGGCCTCTCTTCAATGACTTGAGGATTCTCAGAACCCCAAATACGACAATTTTGTTTGTTAACATACCCACCGAGTGAGAAATGTGCTTCGTCGCTGAAGAAAATTTTGTTCGAAAAATCGACGTCCACCGCCTGTTGTTTAAGCACCCATTCGACGTATCTACGACGTTGTGAATGGTCAGCTGGCTTCAGTTGCTGTGTGAGCTGGATTTTATATGGATGTAGGTGTAGATCCAAATGCAAAATACGCCATAATGTGCCGTAAGACAGTCCTAATTCCTGAGAACGACGAGGAATCGACACATTCGGACTTCAGCAACACTTTCACTTACAGCAACGATATTTTCGGTGGTACGAGCGAAACGATGATGCACAGGCCTTACAATATCTGTAACCGATCCAGTCTCTTCATATTTCTTCACAATTTTGCCAATTGCTTGCGTAGTTGGACGATTATGTAAACCATAATCTCCTCTTAAAGCACGATATGTGGCTGTGGCAGAATCACCATTTTTGTAGTAGGTTTTTACAATTTTAATGCGTTGTGCGATAGTTAAGCGATACATTTTCGCAAATGTCAGACTTTGAACTGAAAAAGAAAGAAATTGTTTTAACAACTCAGTTTTACAGATGTCGAATTCTAGCCCTATACTTTTGAAACCGCGAAATGGATAACCCTTTATAATGATCGTATTACTTAAAATTCAATGACATCAATAACATTAACTATATTATAATAAAATTATAAACACATACACACACACAAGAAAACGTTATTCTTAATTGAAAATCAGTAATGATTTTCATTTGTTAACTAACCTCAAGTTTGAAGGTTTTTTCATATTTCACAATTGGAAAACGGTTGCGAAATTCTACATACTCTCTTCCACTGAAAGCCAAGATCAAAATAAAATTTATGTTAGAACATGCCATTTCTTTAACAGCTCATGTTAACTTGTTTTGGGGTCGAATACATCAAACAATTTAAATTTCTGTTCTATTTTTCAAGATACAATCCCATATTGCATTCTTCAGACAATATATTTGGTCAAAAAGAGATACATTGAAGAAGAACCTCCCGAAAACTCGAAGGATTCACAAGCAATTGAAAATTTCATTAAATTATTCCTTGAATGAGATTTAATAAATTATATGTTTTTGATATTTTTCATAATGCTTATAATAATTACAGTTACTGGTTATACACACAAAGTAATTTTTATATTTATTGGAAATGTATACTTATCCTTCTCATCGCAACGTCATATAAAAGTATAAGAAGTAGTTACTTACCTAAAAAGAGAAAGAGAAAATATATCAACAATTAAATAACACAATAGTTTAGTAGAAATAAAAAAATGTTAATTACTGGAAACATTTTTAATTCATCATCAAAATTCAATTTCTATAACAAATAATTGAGAGAATGTCAACGAAAAATTTTTTTTCCCTCAATCACACACCCATCACATCGTCGTCGTTTTATGTAAAAATAAAAAACAATGATCTCATGTTTAAATAATTACTCAAAAATTAATACAATTAGAAGACTAGTACTAGTTATAGTAATTAAACTCGAATCACGGCAATAATTGTCTATAAGAATATTAGGTGAATTATTCTATTTATTGCTAATATCATAATACAAGCTCAATCACGTGAATTTAACTACCAGTTCTCATTCGCTTTCTAGTTCACCGCATTTATAGCATTGTGATGGGTTCAAAAACAAACAAAAAAAAAAAAACATTATTGTAATTTGGCAAAAATATGAAATTGTACAAATTTCATCAAAAAGTCTACGAAAATATACTACATACAATATACATACTGATACTTTCTACAAATACATACATACAACTAGTTTAATGCAATGTAACAACAAAAATACAAGTAATACCGAATACGTGGGAAAGAAAAACCGAAAATTGTTGTCAATTGCGTACACAATTGTGTGTCGCACGCACTGTGCAAATGATAAATGCAATAACATCATATTTGCGTAATAAATAAACATAAAAAAGAAATTAACCGTAACAAAGTAGCAGCAACAATACATTCACATATACATATCTACTGCAATTGACATGTGTGGCACAAATATTATACATACTAATGTAGTATGATATGATATTCGTACTCAATTTCTCATTTCTTTGTAAAACGTCACGTTAATTGATGATAGTGCGCTAATACTATATACCAAGCACAAAAACAACATATTGTGTTTCATGTAACTAGCAACAATGTTGACAGCTATAAACAAAAACAATATCAATAATAGTTTTGCCAATTCCATTTAAAAAAAAAAATGCGGAAAAGAGAACAAGCAATGCAACACTATGGGATCAAATATTCGTTTTGAGGTGAATAGAGAAAACGAAAACTATGAAATTAGCAACTGATATATATTCGGAAATTATTTATATTATAATTATTATCTTATTTGGTGATACGAGATAGCAAGAAGAAGGTAATTGTTGATATGCATTCGCAGAATTTTACAAAAATGCATTTTACAGATGGATGCTTTCATTATGAGTAGTAATTTTCCATTTTTGTATCTACAATTAATTGCAAATACTGTTGATACATTATCACTATCACTCAATATATATTAGGGCTGTTCAGAATCTTGTGCATTTAAGATTGCAAATTCGTGCAATTGTAAATATTTATCATCAATTGTGAAAGACTTTTTTGTTTACTTTGCATTACTTGTTGCAAGCCAAGCTATTCACAGCTGATTGGTAAAATAGCAAATTATTTTGATGTTAAAATTGCGCACAAATTAGAAGAAATGCCGAAAAAAAGCTGTAAGGAGCAAATAGTCGACTCTTTAATTGACGAAGCTGCTGATGAAATTATGTGCAACGAAGGTATGAAATATTCTCTTCATAATTTCAGTAAATAACCATTTTTCATTAAATTAGAATTTGATGAGGATGCATTTTTTATTTATTTATTATTCTTTATTCTTTCATTCTTCATTTATTCTTTTTTTGATTTGTTCGCCTTCCATTTTCAGTTTTTTTTTATTTTGTTGCTGATCAGATGTTAGTTTGCAATTCAGTGTTGCATACATAACCTACGGGTTTTTGGTGTTGCGTCGTTGCAAGAGTGTAGTAAATGCACGACTGTATATTTTGTTAGTGTAAAGCAAAAATTTACTACACCATTTTGCAATTGCAATGATGCAAGACCATTTGCACAAGATTCTGAACAGCCCTATTAAATAAATTGATATGTCATCAATATGTACATATGGTGGCGCCATATAGTAGTATAGCTTGCATTGTTGCAAATTAATAGATATTTTTTTCACACCATTTTTTGTGACATTTGCGAAAAAAAATGTAGATTTCAGAAGAAACTAATGTTTCATGTTTCTGTTGAAAAGAAAGTATTATTAAGTCATGAATTTTGGTTGTATAAATCAGACTAGCAGCAATACAGAAGAGAAAAGCGAATACGAAGTCGGTATTTTCTTTTGCAAAATTAGAAATCGGTTGAAAAATGTGACCCATAAAGGGATTTTTAATAAGCACTAAGTAATTTAAGGGGGTATTCTGGTCCAGAAAATTGAAAAAATCGATTTTTTACATATTTTCGAAGCTTAGACTTTCAAAAATATGCTCTTAAAAGGATTTTTCAAAATTCAAATTATTTTGGGAGATACACCGGATTTTGTGACGTGTCATCTAATCCGGCCGAGCGGAGTGATCACACAATGGACGGCAGATGTTACCGGGTGACTTGAGGATTCATTCTTTCCAGAAATTCTTTTATATCCGACTCGAGTTCTTTATATAAATATATATATACTATTAAATAAATATTATTAAATATATATTATTAAATAATATAAAATAATATAAATATTATTATCTGAGTTATTCTACTGGAATCTTTCTCAAACTTCAAACGCGTTTTTCTCAAAACTCCTTTTGTTGAGGTGGTTGACACGATATCTCAAGTTCTATCTGACCGATTCCTCTGAAATTTTGTGAGAATCTTCTTTATATATCTTTTTATCACCTGGACCTTGGACTTTGAAAATTTTTAATTTTAAGTATTTTTAAAAAATTCGTAAAGGTCGAAAAACAGGGGTAAAAAAATTTTTTTTTTCAAGTGGACGCCATTTTGTGAATTTTTTTTTTTTTTTGGCCGAGGTCCAAGAGATAGCGACATCTTTACTGATTGAGAATTTTTTTTATTTGTTTGATTTAGATCACTAAAAGGGTTGGAATCATGTCAACCAGGGAGCACCGTTTGACTGGCAACCCCCACTTCACCGGCCTGTCATTGAATGAATTTTTGACTTTTTTTTTTATATACTTTAAAAATCAATAAATATTATATAAAAAAATGGATAGTAAAAATGTTTTTAATTTTGTTTTTATCCTAGTTTGAAAAATACCCAAAAAGTAGGGCTCTAGACCAGAATACCCCCTTAAGAAGTTCATAGTCACTGTAGGACTTTGTTGTTGTAATGCTTTCGTTACAAGTTTTAATACACTGGCGTTGTTATAGTTCTTGATAAAAACATATATTTTTCAGCAAAATTACATAATAATATTTGCAGAGAAAAAAAAAAGATATTGGCAATGGTCATTAGCCCACACTCAGTAATAAAGGGGTTTCCATTAATGACATAACAATTTCGTATCTTTATATTAACGTACCCTTAAACTTTTTTAATCAACTGTCAATGTCAAAAAGTTAGTTAATGAAGCTCATTTCTGGCTCAATGGCTTTGTCAATAAGCAAAATATGCGTTATTGGTCAGCAACAAACCCACAAGTGCTTCTTGAGACACCGTTGCACCCGCAAAAAGTTACTGTTTGGTGCGGTTTTCATGCCGGAGGTGTGATTGGGCCGTATTTTTTGGATGAACTTGACATCAGCGATATGTGGTTTCAACAAGACGGTGCCACTAGCCACACAGCACACGTCACAATCGATTTATTGCAAGGCAAATTCGGTGAACGTGTTATCTCGACGGTCGAATGGCCGCCTCATTCATACGATCTAACACCATTGGATTTCTTCTATGGGGCTTCTGGTCTATGCCAACAAGCCAGCAACTTTAGACGAGCTCAAAGACAACATCCAACGCGAAATTGCCAACGTTCCGGTCGAAATGTGTGCTAGAGTGGTGGAAAATTGGGTCCAAAGAATCGACCGCTGTAAATGGGCTCGTGGTGGTCATATGACCGAAATCGAATTTCATTCATAAAATGTAATGCTTGCAATATATCCACAATAAATTTGAACTAAATATCTCAAATATTTCTGTGTTTTATTAATAGATAAAATTGTTATGTCCCTAGTGAAAAACCCTTTATTAACAGCAGCAATTGTGCTTTTAATCCGATTAATGATTATTTTGAAATCAATTAATCTTGTGAATTGCTTTATATACATATGAATATGTAAAATGTTGTTAATGTTAAGAATTAAGAGGAAAAAACCGAAACAATTCTCAGTATGGCAATATATTGAATAATACTTTTATATCACGTCAATAAGAAAAAAACCACTAATCTCTCGACAGTAAAATTATAAAGAAAATCCTAAAAAAAAAAACATACAGCAAACCTAATGATATGCCCACGTTTACCCGAGTACATATCGCTCATTTGCTGCAAGACCGGCATAAGTCAAAAAAATCGATTTTCCATAAAACGCGTTAGAAGTTTTCAACTGACTCCAACCGTACACGGAAAACACGGAAAAAATTCTCTTCTCAAGCGGAGCATATAAGAGGTATTCATATGAATTTTTCACTCAACATGAAGTATGATATAACGAACAATTCTGCAGCATTAACTCAAAAATCACGTTTTTTGATTTATGCCGGTCTTGCAGCAAATGAGCGATATGTACAATATGTGTAAAAGTATATGCCAATTATAGTGCGTAATTGAAAAATATTAAGCAATATGGGCGTGATCGAAAAATTCGAAATACGAAAAATACCTGGTAGCGGTATTCACACCGATCTTGTTATTTTGAAAATTCTTTAAAATGTTTAACAACAAGAGGAATATCTCGTATCAACTAATTTGTATTCTAGGACTGTGCGATTAATCGTTTAGTCGAACAGTCTGATTGATCAAAATCGAATTATTCGACTAATCAAAATATGCTTCATTTTTAGTTCTTTGCTCTGCAAAGCAACCTGTTTATTTTGTATTGGAAAATAATATAAATATGTGGAATTTTTTATTCGAATAATTTCATTCTGATTATTCGAATAATTTCTTATTTGATTTATAGAATAATTGATTAATCAAATTGCTTTACTAAGCGATTAATCGCACAACCATAATTCTAACTTATCAGCTATCATTGCAAGCATTTGGTACATTGAAAATTCGCAAGTCAAACAAGAAACAGCTATATAACGACAACAAGTAACCATTTAGTGGTTTGGGTTGGCGGAATCATGGCAAATATTTTGCTAGAATTGTAACTTTTCATGCATCCATCAAAACCACTAAAAATGCTTCATAACGAATATGTGCTTTGTTGTTACCTTTGTTGAACGAATTCGTTTACGAAAAACATTATAATAATACCAAAACAAAATGAATTACATTTATTATGGCGTTCTGTTAATTGAGGTTCTTGTTCTTACGAGTAAATTTGTGCGACAGCGCTCCTTTCTGGGTGTGAAATACCTCGCAACACCACACTTTGTAGTGGAGTTTTATTTAAAACGCTATTAAGAGAAATTGTTTTATATTTTTTTGTTGTTGTTAAGTCTAAACTTTTTTTTGCAGTCGCATATAAGCCGCATAGTGTCTGTAGTTTACTGAAGTACATATTAACATTTTTACATAAGTATGAAGTAGCTCTGATGAAATTTTATAGTGGCTTTTAATTTTATAGTTCAGGAACTGCAATTATAAAATGGCAACATCAAAACCAACAGCAACAATTATTGTACATTTGTAGTGTAAAGTGCGTAAAAAGGAATTATCAAATTATGTATGCCTAAAAGTGCTATTTAGTAAATGGCACTTTATTTGCAATTCTCCCTATATCGTGCGTATTAATGTATGTAACACTTGAAATTGCAGTCATTTGACTATCCGGTTTTTTTTTATAGTATTATGTTAATATATTTACATATAGAAATTGTGCGTGGCTTGTTGGCAGTATATATGATATTATTCGTTTTCTAAAATTAGACAATTGAGGACTGTGGTTGGTAAATATCGAAAGTAAACGATTAACTTTTTGATCAGCCGCTCATTATGCATTAATCCAATTAATCCAAATTTTGTACATTGTACGATTTTAAGCGACTTCAGAAGTTCTTTAGACCACTGAGATATGTTGCATAGAATTTATTGAATACATGTATTTTTCGAAATTTCAACTCAATTCTCTTGTTTTCTTTTCATTTTGGTAAGAAGTGTAATTAAACATTTCTTTCTGATGCAATTCTTTTGTAAATATCTTTTAATGCATATTTTTGTTGTGTTTTTTTTTTTTTTTTGGTATCTTAATGTAAATCAATAGTGTTGTGACATGAGATTCTCATAAAAAACCGCATATTGAAATTAAAATTTCCAAACCCCAAAGGAAATTTTAATTTCAATATGTGGTTGTTTACTCGATACATATGCACATAGTTATAACGGTTGCATTGATATTGATAGTAATACACGCTCTGCAAATACATAAGTACATTCATATTAAAATCGCATTAATAAGTATTATCTAAATTATAAGCTATTCTCATTTGTTGGCCACCAAAATTATTTCGTTTGATTTCATTTAGAATGGAACACAAACAAATTGCGGTAATGCGGTGTAACAGTATGTAGGAGGTACGTATATCTATAGCATGTATTTGAAACGCTTTTTGGTTTGGTGGAAAATCACATTGCACTACGAGTATTATTAAATGATGTGCGCTTGCTTTAGCATTGATTATTATGCGGGTACACAAATGAGTTGGTTGAAATGGTTCATTGTTTTTGTCTGGTTTGGTTAAGTGACATACATACGAGTACATATGCAGGTACTATCATAATGCCTAGTTAAATTCTGAAACTTTAACGTAAACTACAACGATAAATGACGTCTGCGGTATTGTTATTGCAAAAAGTAATTTCGATTAAATTTCTATAAAACTAAACAACAAATATGTTCCGTAATATTGGTTTTTACGAAATAGAAATTCAGAAAAAAAAAACATAATTAATATTAAATACCGTTACAACATAAGCACTCAACGCAATCGAAGAGCATGTACTTAAGTACACCCAAAACATTAACGAGACATATTCATAGAAACTTTTAGACGAATAGTACATAGGTACATATATCCGATACATACATATGCATATGGAGTATGAGGGTTGTATTGTACTTATACACCTAGTCCTGAGCTGACAATATGAGTTTTGTTGTTCTAAAACTCATTTTATTTGTCAATAAATAATAGATAATAGCAGTCAAAATTTAGAACATTTTTTAATTTACTTTCATTTTGCATTTGTAAAGAAAAGCAACCTGATGATCTTATTTGCGTGTATTGTATATTTTTGAATAAACAAATATTTACAAAATGCATAAATAAAAATATTGAAATCATTATCTATAGAGAAAAAATGCAATATAATTTCACGTGTAATGACTTTGCTTACCCGCGTGACATAAAATCAGTAACACATGTATATTAAACGAGTAAAGAATATTAATATGTAATTAATCAAATGATATTGTCGTCTGGTAATAGATAATCTTTACGACATATATATATATATATATATATATATATATATATATATATATATATATATATATATATATATATATATATATATATATATATATATGCATAAATATATGTATATATATGTATGTATATATATATGTATATATATTTATATATATAATATATGTATATATGTATATATTATATATGTGTATATATATACATATATCTATATATATATATATATATAGTCTCCTTTTAATTCGACACACTCAGTAAGACGATATTCCAACATCTGAATAATACGATTTCGGGAACCACTCAAAATACGCGTTAGTTTCGTCAATCACTTCTTCGTTTGAGCTGAATCTTTTTCCTGCGAGCCATTTTTTCAAGTTTGGAGACAGAAAAAGTTACTAGGAGCTAAATCTGGACTATAAGGTGGATGATCAACCAATTCGAAGTGTATTTCACGTAATTTTAGCATCGTATTTAATGCTAAAATTACGGCTAATGAACCGGTGCGTTGTCTTGAAGAAAGAGCACTTTTTTCTTCTTTAAATGTGGTCCTTTTTTCTTGATTGCATCATTCAATTGATCCAATAATGCACGATAATACTTTCCTGTGATTGTGGATCCTTTTTCAAGATAATCGATAAGCAATATTCCGAGTGCATCTCAAAATACAGTGGCCATAACCTTGCCAGTCGATTTCACTGCTTTCGCCTTCTTCGGAGCACTTCCACCAGCTTCCACCCATTGTTTCGATTGATTTTTGGTTTCAGGTGTGTAGTGGTGGATCCACGTTTCATCAACAGTTATTAATCGACTCCAAAAATCAACAGGATTACGCTTTAACATGTCCACACACCGCTGTGAAGTGGTCTCTCGAACTCGTTTTTTTTCGACACTGAGCAAACGCGGCACCCATCTTGGCGATAGCTTTTTTATATGCAAATGTTCATGCAAAATGTTGAACGAACGTTCATATGAGATGTTTAGCATTTCAACAATCCCACGCAACTTGACTCGTCGATCATTCATAACGATATCGAGGATTTTCTTCATATTTTCTTCAGTAACCACCTCTTTTGGCCTTCCTGTTGATGGTATAGTTGCAGTGCTTGTTCGGCCGCGTTTAAATTCACCAATCCAATATTTTACCATGTAATCTGACTGAGCAGACTCACCGTAATGTTTATCGAGCTTTTCTTTTGTCTCTTTCGGCGTTTCCCTTTCAAATAATAAGTGTTAATCACTGCACGAAATTCGGTTTTTTCCATTTTTCAAGAAACACAAAAGTTGGTTACTTCAAACAACTACAACAAATAAACTAATCGATGAATATGGGTGAAATTTTAACAGCTGACACAAAAAAAAGTTTTTGTGTTTGTGCTAATCTAATTTTAATATATATATATATATATATATATATATATATATATATATATATATATATATATATATATATATATATATATATATGTATATATATATATATATATATATATATATATATATATACATACATGGGAATAAACCATATAGATATAGAATGCACAAGTATGTATACAAACTGTAAAAAATGTATTCAATTCAATTTGATTCATTGAAGATACGAATATACGAGTAGTTTCGGAATATTCATTTGTGAATGCCATATAGCTTCGGAATACAAATTGCAAAATTAGATTATTTTTTTGGGACCACCAATTACTTAATCATTTAGTAGTCACACTCACTATTTTTAACCATAGATACAAAAACTTATGACTGATTTGATACCACTTGAGTACACTGGGCTGAATATATAGCCCCTTATACACAGTTCGAATTGAATACACATGGAGGAGGCACTCACTAACGTCATGCGAATTCAAATACAAAAAAATAATTTATTTGTAAATTATGGTCTCAGTTGAATGCATTCTTTTACAGCACATTAAAGCGTATCATACTTGTTTGAAATTGTAAATCAATCCAATAATACTGAACGAAAATGCCGGTTAAGCCATGTGCTATGAAATTCAAGCCCCCAAAATCGAAATGAAAAAAAAATAATAATAATAATAAAAATAAAAAAAATCTCCTTACAGTCGGCTGGGGCCGACCAAATTATACCCTGCATATGTAGAGGTATATATAAAAAGTTTGCTCGTATATCCATCCTTTTCTTCCACTACTTTGTACAGGACCTACATTAAGAAGCAGGAGACCTATGAAGGAGTGGGCGTGGCACACTGATTTTCTGCTAAATTATTTCCGACTATGATATTAATCTAAGTGTCAATTATGGTTATTTTAGGCAGGAGATTGCCGAAGTTACAGCTGTTTAAATTTAAAAGAATTTCAGTCATTTTGCATGGGGGCTGCAATGAACAGTGGGCATGGCGCTCCCATTTCCTATGAGCCCAGTTGCTCGTACAATACTTATCCATACCTTAAATCTCGTTGTCCTACGCTAAATGGTTTGTAAGTTATGGAGCTTAAAAGTTTTAGTTTAATTACCTCGACTTTGTATGGGAGACCTATGAAGGAATGGGCGTGGCACACTAATTTTCTGCCATATTATTTCCGACTAAGATATTAATCTAAGTGTCAATTATGGTTATTTTAGGCAAGAGATTGCCGAAGTTACAGCTGTTTAAATTTAAAAGAATTTCAGTCATTTTGTATGGGGGCTGCAATAAACAGTGGGCATGGCGCGTCCATTTCCTATGACCCTAGTTGCTCGTACAATACTTATCTATACCTTAAATCTCGTTGTCCTACGCTAAATGGTTTGTAAGTTATGGAGCTTAAAATTTTAGTTTAATTCCCTTGACTTTGTATGGGAGACTCATGAAGGAGTGGGCGTGGCACACTGATTTTCTGCCAGATTTTTGCCGACTACGATATTAATTTAAGCGTCAATTATGGTTATTCTAGACAGAAGATTGCCGAAGTTACAGCTGTTTTAATTTAAAATTTGTATGGGGGCTACGATAAACAGTGGGCGTGGTACGCCCATTTTCTGTGAGCCTAGTTGCTCGTACAATACTAATCCACACCTTAAATATCGTTATTCTACTCTGAATAGTTTGCGAGTTATTACCGGTAACATTTTTTTTAATTTCCGCAACTTTGTATGGGAGACCCAAAAAGCAGTGGGCGTGGCACACTGATTTTCTGCCATATTATTTCCGACTACCATGTTAATCTCAGTGTCAATTATGGTTATTCTGGACAGAAGATTGTAGAAGTTACAGCTGTTTCAATTTAAAAGAAGTACAGACACTTTGTATGAGAGCTACGCTAAAAAGTAGGCGTGGCTCAACCACTTTTGGCGAGGTTATATAGTAGTATAATATAAGTCTATGTGCTAAATATTGTTGTCCCAAGTGGTATATTATGTGAGTTATAGCAAGTTAAAGATTTTGAAAATTTCGAGGTTAGTCGCTTTGAATGCTTGGTGTGGGCGTGGTTATTGACCGATCATGCCCAATATCAATCCCCTCCGTACCCAAATCAAGTCTTGGATCATAGATTACTTATGCCAAATTTCATCGAAATAGCTCAATATTTACTCAAGTTATCGTGCGAACCAGCCAGGTGACAGACGGACGGACGGACGGACATCGTTAAATCGAAAATTTAATCGACGCTGATCACGAATATATATCTATGTCTATATCTCCGGAGATTCCTTCAAGTGGACACAAACATCTGACCGAAATGAATATACCATGCATATTGCATTATGCAGGGTATAAAAATGGGTATATATAAAGGTGTGTGCCGTGGCTCAGTGGTTAGTGTGTTGGCCTTTTGATCTGCAGGTCGTGGTTCAATCCCCGGTTCATGCATAACAAATTTAATATCGAAAAGGTTTTTCTTTCGAACGGTACCCACCTGTCGGCAAGCAATTGGCAAATCTTCCGACAGTAACAACTTGCCATGAAAAAGCTTCTAAAAGAACTCTGTGACAAAGCTCAGAAAAAGTGATGTCGCAAGGGTTCTGCCGTTCGGAATCGGCTAAAATAAGTAGGTCCCTTCTAATACTGTCCAAACATTTAACACGCACAACAGTAATTGAAGAGAAGCTCGGCTAATAAGCCCTTCATTGCTTTAAGTGCCACATATTTATTTTTTTTTAGATATAAAGGAAGCAAAAAATGCAATCACTTCATATCACATGTTTTCAAGCTTCATCGTCACTGAGTCAAATAAATATATGATGACAACAACTTTGGAAACAAAAATAAACAAACAAAAAAATACGCATTCAAGCGTTTCGTCTGTGATCGGTGAAGCGCTAAACTTTGCTATTGAAAAATTATTTCGATTTCATTTTAAAGTACAAATGTAGCAATAAGCACCCGTGTTTGACGACAGGCGGTGTTGCTGAGAGAAGTTCGTTTACTGCCGTTGTCACACGGCATTCTACTACTAATTTTCAGACTAACTTATGCTCCATACATACCAAGAAATAAAAGCGAAGTTGGATGCTGTCTATGGAGATCATTTCCCACCTATGACAACCGTAAGAATGTATTTAAGCATGTCATCCGGATGTGGTTATCAAGAAAACCGGTAAAAGAAACTACGTGAAGTAGCAAATACCATTGGCGTGCCGTACGGAATAACAATCAATATTTTACATAATAAGTTAAGTACGAAAAAGATGTCGTCCTGATGGGTGCCGCAATCGTTCACGGTGGAGAACAATCGGAAACGCCTGACAGTGTTTTGACCTCTTTGGGCGAAATTCGCAAGAATTTTTCATAGAGTCGTCACCGTAAAAGAAAACTGGGTTACATTGTTATATGCCGCACACCAAGCGACCGTCAAAATATAGGATTTTTCGGGTGAATCTGCTCCGAAGAAGGCAAGACAGCCCCATCGGCCGAAAAAGTTATTGCAATCCAATTTGGCCAAGAAAGAATGTAGTGTTTCATCACGACAGAGTACCGAACATTCATCCACAATTATCTAGTCCTATGAGATTTAGTTTCTTTGACCTTTTTCTGTTTCCAATATCAAAATATGACTCTCATTCAAAATTTGCGTCTTTATCCCTAACACGGGTACTTGTTGATCGACCCCGTATGTATTCATATGTATTATAATAGACTTGATTTAATATTTATGTAGGTATTTGCTAGTATTCATCAAACAGGTAAAGCCAAGTACTGGTGACAACATTGATATTTACAAACATATTGTCAACAGTAAAACTCACTGTATGCCAGCGCCGCCCACTAGATCAAAGTAGATTTTATACATTTATTATACGTTCAAGAGCGAATTGAGCGTGTGTCGACCTTGAACTAATGCTGTTTATATAATAATTTCATACAACACATATTAATGTGTGCAACGTAGCTGGAAGAATAGCTAAGAAAATTTCAATTTTAAACCTCATGACTAGTGCCAAATTGAGGGCATATGCATTTAGTGAATCCAATTTGAGTTGAATAGTAGGAATAGAATTAATTACAAAAAAAAGCAAGAAGTAATTGTACTTAATTCGATCGATCACGAATATTAGGCAGTTACTTCATACAACTCTGATAGAAAGCAACAAGCAATAAAATGCTACAATGACATCAAAAGTTGATTGTTTATATCAAATATGATTAGTACTCCGATCATAGAGAATAACTTGATATTCTTGTCAAGTAGATTTAATCGCATAACAATGCTTATGTTTCTACTTCTTCTTCTTCGTCTACTGCTGTATTGTTTTGCAAGCTAATCAGATGTGACCATATTAGTCATTTTGCTTATGTTTATGATTTTGTTTGTCGATTTCTTACTAAATTAAAGTGGCAAAAATGTGAGATCTTGCAAAAAAAAAAAAAAAAAAACAATTTCAATACTTATACTTAGTAGTAAGAATAGAAATACCATACGTACATACCAGCTACAAGTATATACATACTCGTACATACACCATAGTAGTAGGTAATGAATAACAAACTCGTATTAAGTATGAACACACGCGTAATTGTGCATTTTCCGCGTTTAGAAATAATTTTTTGTTAAAATCATTTAGTCACGTCTGTACATAGATACATTTATAGGTGTGTGTAAATATATGTTGTTGTATTTTTGTGTGTACATAAAAAATACAAGTTTAGCATGGCTTCTTGTTTATGTGTTTCAGTATGTGTGAGCGATTTCGTGAGTCTTTTCTTATTCTTAGTTCAAATCAGAATGGTATTTCAAATTTCAAACATGCTGACGTTGTGCAATGACGTATTAACTACAATAAATTAGCACATGGGAAGAACTTTTTTAACAAACATTTATTTATACCGAGTTTAACGCAACTCAAATTCTAAGAATATAATTTTCTGCAGAATAAATTATCAATAGTAAAGGTTATTAATTAAGGATATAGTCCGTAATTCTTGAAAATCAATAAAAAAAAATAATCAAATACATATTTTATGTTAAGATTTTTTTCTATGACTTTGAATCTCAATTTTACTAGGCACTTATATATGCCGCATTCTTGTAGAACTGTTATTTGATAAGGTACTAGTAGGAAAAAACAAGGGGGATAATCTATGGAGCATTCTTCTGCAAAATTCATAAACTAGACTGGTTGATATACCTTTCTGCCACAGAAATACCGTCACATAGAATCTTGAACACTAGCTCATAATCAAAACGTCTGACAAATATATTTCACTTGTTTTGTTTCTTATTTAAATGTTCATTTGACTTTGTTAGTTCTTCTCTTTGTCCAAATTCAAGTTTTAAATCAACTCCAAAAGTGTGAAATATATTTTCGCATGCCATCTACTATAAGTTCGAGTGATTCTTTTTTTAACAAAAACTTTCAGATAATTGGAAATATTTAAACCAAATTACATACAAAATTTCATATGTCTACTCTCAATACTTTCTGAATTATTAAAAACATTTAATGTGGGCAGAAACAAGCAAGAGGCTTTCGATGACCATTACACTATTTCTATAAATTTATTTATTTTTGAAATTAATTAATAACAATTATTTAGTAATATTCGAGGTGGGTGTGATTATCGGCTCATTTATCATGTGAAAACCAAATTTAAATAAATTATATTTACGTGCACCACATTTAATTGGCATTGCATCACTTTCACCTACGCCTTGGAATAATGCAGAATTTGCACAGTAATGAGAAAACCAAAAAAAAAAAAATACCTACAATTTCCATCAAAGATTGTTATTGACTTATATGAAATTAATTAATCTTTGCAGTAACATTTAACAGCATTATATGTACATGCGTCAGATGCTAATGCAATGTATAATTGCCAATATGAATATCTAATAAATTCGATGCATCAATCTGATTTGCAAAATAAAAAAATAAGAAACATGGAATCCCCTATAAATGGTATAAGAATAATAACTGTGATAACTCAATCAAATTGAATATATCAGTTCGGCGGTCCCACTGCCGAACTGATATATAGAAGGAGGCAGTAGTTTGAAAAAAATTACTTTGGTGAAAAGTGGCAACATTATAAAACATATGTTTTAAGTTTCAAGGCTCCATGTTGTTTAGTATTTGTTTTTGGAGCCATCGAAAGTTAACGACTTCAGTGAATTTGTACACATGGCAAAAATTGGTCACCGTTATGTAATTAAATACTTTCATTTCAAAGGTCTCAATCCAACGAATATTAAAACCGAACTAGATTCTACTTTGGGGGAGCCTGCTCCTTCGTTTACGTCCATAAAATATTGGGTGCAGAGTTTAAACGAGGTAGTACGAGCTGCCAAGACGAACACCGTAGTGGTCGACCAATTGAGGTGTACACGCCACAAACGATTAAGATCGCCAGCTGAAGGTGCGTGAGCTAGGTGAATTTACTGGCATTTCAAAAAGTGCTATACATCGTATATTGACCGAAAATTTAGCGATCAAAAAGCTGTGTGCACAATAAAAACAACGTCATAAAGATGTTTCTATAGAGTAGTTGGCGATGTTTCACAGTAATAACGCCGAGATTTTGCGTCTATTCGTAATCATGGATGAGACATGGGTCCACCGCTTCACACCTGAGACAAAGGACAGTCAAAACAGTGGACTGAAATGGGAGACTCGTGTCCAAAAAAGGCGAAGACAGTTCCATTTGCAGGCAAGGTTATGGCGTCTGTTTTTTGGATGCACGTGGGATAATTTTTATTGATTATCTTCAAAAAGGAACAACAATCAACGGCGAGTATTACGCTAATTTGGTGCAGCGTTTAAGTGATGAAATTAAAGAAAAAAGGCCGCATTTGGCGAAAAAGAAAGTGTTGTTTCATCATGACAATGCACCAGTTCACACATCCGCTATTGCGATGGCCAAAATCAATGAGTTAAAGCTCGAATTCCTCCAGCACGCACCTTATTCGCCAGATTTAGCTTCGGATTATTTTCTAGTTCCTAATTTGAAAAAATGGCTTGGTGGTAGAAGATTTACAAACAATGAAGAAGGTGGAGTCTGCAGTAGATGGCTATTTTAATGAGCTTGACTCTTCATACTATAAGAAGGTTATCGAAGCTATAGAATATCGCTGGGAAAAGTGTACAGAGCTAAAAGGAGATTATGTTGAGAAATAAAGAAAAATTTTCCCAAATTTGTTGTGTTTTCTTTGTTAGGTCGGCTAGTTCTGGGACCGCCGCCCTCGTACTATCTACATAATCGTACGCATACATATGCATATTTGTATTTATAACATTCGTATATGCATCATATATATTTATTTGATCAAAAAATGAATAAAATTAAAATTATTTGCATATGTAGCACAAAGCAACATAGCAACAAAGAAAACTGATGTCACTGTTATTGCTGTATATTATTGTTACTAAGTGTGGCATTTGTATGTCAAAGTATAAGACGAAAATACGCGTATGGAAAATGAAATTATATGCGTCTGTAAATGCAAAATACATTCAAGTAATTATTAAATGTTTAAGTAATATTTTTTGGTATTTGGTATAGCATATAAGTAACAACCATGCGTCATACCCAGATGCGGTTTTCGGCGTGTTTTTATTCGAGTGAAATATTAATGACTTACAATTGTTTAAGATAAAATGTTATATAACAAGATGTTAAAGCATTTTTGGTGGAATTTAAGAGAACTTTATATTTTACATATCTCGCATGCCAGAGCCATGGTATGCCCACTTTGTTTGTAATCGATTGAAGGAATCGCTACGTATTTTTTAGAAACAGCTCGTTCTTAGTGTACTGAAAAAATGAAAGATTAACATGAATAATCTTTAAGAAAGTTGACTCAAGATCTCCATCTTTTTCTTCATATTCCATAGTTTGGTTTAAAATGAATATTGTATCTGAAGCTTAATCTTTAGCAAAATGCAAATTTCATCTATTTTTACAGGATATCTACCAATCATGCTTACAAATATTAAAATTATTTTTTTTTTATATGTAAAATAAGTGCCGAAAACCGTATCCCATAGCCCATTGTACGTCGTTCGCCATCGCATTTGTATGTATTTTACGTACACGTAAGGTGTATAGTGTTTGGAAGAGCTTGCGATGATTACTTACATATGTTGGAAACACCACACAATCTATATTTATTGATGCTTAAGCACGTTTACCACATACCTGTCTCTATATTGTACCTACATAGATTTACGAATATATACAAGTATTGAGGCGTATCACCATACTACACCTATAACACAACACTCATTCAATAAGTTATATTCGTTAGTTACTTATCTTTATTGTTATGAATTTTTCAAAGAAAATACAAATATATGTACGTTGGTGTGTGCTTGTAAGCAATTCAATCAATGTGTTGACCGTTTAACCCAATGAGGAATATAATTACTTTTGTACTTTTTTATTCGTTTCCCTTTATTCAAGTCGGCAAACAATTGGCATTCATTTATATGTATATTAGAGATGGTCAAATTTTTAAATGCCTTGATTAAGCGAAAAACATAAAAATAATAATTTCAAAATTTTATTCCAAAAAAGGATAATAAATGAATTCCTGATTTGGGTCTACTTTCACAATCCCTAAAAAGTGGATATGTGGTAAGTGTATTTAGAGGAAAGTTGGGAAGGAAAAATTGATGTTGGCCGGTCACGCATTTCACAGTTTCGGGAGCGATTTCTGTGCAGCTACTCTCGTTTTTCAGATTATTTTGGATGGGAGTTCTGAGTTCCATTAAGGGAGAAACATTCAATGGCAGTCAGTTATACATTTCACCGTTCTAGGGGCGAGTCATTGGTATATTTCGTAGATTTTCTTATGCTTTTAGATAAACTACAAATAATACTAGGAAATGACCTTAAAGGGATAACTACGTGGGTGGTCCCAAAACTACCCTAGCTGACATATAGGTGGCTGCAGTAGTTTAAAAAAAATACTTTGGTGAAGAGTGGCAACCTTATAACACATATGTTCTAAGTTTTAAGGCTCCACGTTGCTAAGTATTTTTATTTTTGGAGCCATCGAAAGTTAACGATCTCAATGAATTTGTAAACATGGTAAAAATTGGTCACCTTTATGTAATTTAATACTTTCATTTGAAAGGTCTCAGTCTAGATTCTACTCTGGGGGAGCCTGCTCCTTCGTTTACGTCCATAAAATATTGGGTGCAGAGTTTAAACGAGGTCGTACGAGCTGCCAAAACGAACACCGTAGTGGTCGACCAATTGAGGTGTACACGCCAGAAACGGTTAAGATCGCCAGCTGAAGGTGCGTGAGCTAGGTGAATTTACTGGCATTTCAAAAAATGCTATACATCGTATATTGACCGAAAATTTAGAGATCAAAAAGCTGTGCGCACAATAAAAACAACGTCGTAAGATGTTTCTATGGAGTGTTTGGCGATGGTTTACAGTAATAAAGACGAGATTTTGCGTCGATTCGTAACCATGGATGAGACATGAATCCACCATTTCATACCTGAAACAAAAGAGCAGTCAAAACAGTGGACTGAAAGGGAAGAATCCTGTCCAAAAAAAGCGAAGATAGTTCCAGAAAAAATAACTTGGTGATAGAAGATTTGAAAACAATGAAGAGGTAGAGTCTGCGGTAGATGGCTATTTTAATGAGCTAGACAGTTCATACTATAAACAGGGTATCGAAGCTATAGAATATCGCTTATTATTGTTGGGTCGCGTAGTTCTGGGACTCTCGTATATGACCGACCACCATTCAGTTCTCCCTTCTTATAAACACCCCTTAAGAGATTCCTCTGCAAAATGAAATTAATCATTTTGAATTAAAAAAAAATTAAGTTCTCACCAAAACTATCCTCAATACCTATATAAATGGTGAGTTATTTGTAACATATGTTCATATTTATAATATATATTATTTGAAAACTCAAGAAATTCAACTCGCCAAAGGTTTGAAGCAGTGTTCTTATTTGAAGTATTTGAGGTTCGCTGACGCAAGATTTTCTTTCGGTTTTCAACTCCCGAGGGTCTGTGTTACTCTAATGAGCTATAAAATTAAAAATACCCATAGGCAATTTCATAGCGGCACAACTACAACTATCGATATTATTTATTTATTAAAAATATACGACATTTTTTCTTTCTATCTTGCTATTATGCACCTGTACACACGAGTACAATATCATACGTTATTTCTTCTTCTATCAAATAGGTTCGTTTTGGTTTAATGCAAAATAATAAATTTGTTTTGATTTGCGATTCGGTTCAGTACCGATTTGCAGTCCTGATTAGAACACCTTTTAAGTGTAATTGAAAATTCCTCCTCAAACTTTCTAAGCACTAAAGCTTTTTAGTACAATACATGCTATACATAGCTACTTTCATTAAATTTACTCAAAATGGTCAATGAAATGAAATGAAATCAAATTAAATCTAACGAAACCGTCGTACTAATCAACTAACAACAATAATGCACACAAGTGCTACTCACTCACATACCTATAAAAATAAAATAAACCCAATTGACTAAAGTAAAATTGATCATAATAAAAAAACATAAATAGAAAAAAAAGTTAACAAAAATAAAATCACTTACGATTTTTCATTTAAAAATTCACCCCGCGTAAATTCAGAAAGTCTTCGCGACTTGCCTTTCTTGGTTGATGTTGACGCACTTTTTATGGTTGTTGTTGTTGGTGAAGTACTATTGATACCATTCACATTAGATGGCACAGTAGTGCTGGCATTTGCTTGTTGTTTTTTACTGATTTTTAACTTTTTATTAGCCAAACACATACACTGGAGTCTCTCAGAGGTATTCACACCAGATGGTGGTGGTGGTGGTGGTGCTGGAGAACCTGTTGCTGCATTATTAGTACCACCATCGGCAATGCCACGGTGGTGGTGCTGACTAGTAAACGTCATTAAATTTGGGCACGTATGTTGTTGCGATGGCGCGGGTGTGGCGCTGGCAGACTTCTGTTCAATGCCAGTATTGGGTAAAAAGTGTAACGTAGACGACGTTGACGTCGGCAACGACACATTACAAGTGCACTGCGTTGTGAAGCTGTTGCTATTGCTGGTGCTCGAATTGCAAGGTTTTTTTAATGGAAATTCCAAATTTGTTAGCTCATCTTCAGCGAGTATACAATTGCATTTATGTGGCATTTGATTGGACCATCGTCGTGGTTTTGACGATTTCTCCTGCGTTGATGTTAATGCTGCAAACATTTCCGAATTGTCTAGTGAGAATTTTTTCACAAGTGATTTTTCATCTGGATGCTGTTGCTGCTGGTGTGGATGCAGGCATGTGTGTTGTTTGAGATGACGTCGTGGACGTGGTGGCGATGGTGTTGCTGGTGGAGACACACCCACAGTCATTGATATGGCATCCAATGAATTCGATTTAACAATTTGCCCATTGGCCGTTGATGAGACACGATTTTGTGCCAAGATACGAGCATATAACTCTTCGCTATCTAATGGGACGAGATTTGCAGCACCATTGTGATGCCGCCTCATGTTAGTGGAAGTGTCCTTGGTGATTTCTTCACCAAGTTCTTCAATAACATCGCCTGCAACATGTGCTGTCAACTTCTCAGAGGAGGAGGAGGAACCAACTTTGTATGAAAGAATATTTGACAGTCGTCTCATCTTATTCGGTTTTGTAGATTTTGAACTTTTTTGTGGTTCACAATATTCATGTGCCTGCTGTAAAGCTTTACTGGCGATACCATCAACCACATTCACATCCATATCAGTTTTATCTCCAGCTTTTGACAGCGCATCAGCACGATTGTCTGAATTTGTCGCCTCTATTTGGGTCTCATCAATTTTTTTAACTACAAAACGATTCTTTAACTTTTTGTTATTGTTATTGATGGGATTGTCATTGTTGATGTGCTTTGTCATCGCATCCGAGGAATCTAATTTCTCTCCTTGTAGAATATCATAAATTGTGCCATATTTGCGCACATCATTCACACCCATATTTGGTGCAGTTGTGATTGTTGCTGCTTCCATTACCACAGCAGCAGCAGCAGTGTTGTCTTCGACAGCAACATCACCTTTTTGGCATTGACGTTGTAACTGATGTTGTTGTTGTTGTTGTTGCTTCTGTATAATGTCATAAATCATTAGATCGGATTTATGGTGCCTTTCTTTGACGGCTCTCTTTTTTTTATCAGCAAACAACGATGGCAATTCCCTCTGTGTTGTGTCTTTCTCTAGAATCGCCGTTAGACTCTTGCGTTGGAATAATTCACCTGCATTCGTCTGTGTTGATGTTTTACGATGTAGAATTTCATAAATTGTGCCATATGTCATGTACTTGTCATACTTTTGATATGTCAAATTGTAAATGTCATTCTTACGTTGTATTATGTCATAAATAGTGCCATAGACCAGTTTGTCGTAGATCTTGAAATTGCGTTTATATTGGGCCGATTTGCTGAGGGATGAGGAAGAGGAGGAGGAAGAGGAAGAGATAGTGGAGCTTTGCGCCTCGCTGTCGTTTCCGACCATTGACTTGCTATTAATTTCATTGTTGACATCTTTTGTCGCCAGACGACGCATTAGCAAGAATGATGTGTGATTCTTACGATGTCGTGAATTTTGACGCTTGAAGGGGGTTCCACCGCCAACACTATTTTCTTGCAGATGCTTACCATCGTCTTGGATAGATTCGCATTCGCGCACCAAACGCTTAAATTCTTCATATGATTTTCGTCGAATGTGTGCTTTTTCTTTTTCCTTTGGTATAAGTTTCTGCTGATCGAGTATTTGCGACAGGAAATCTGAATTCTTGCGTAGTAGTTCTGTAGTTGACCATGTTGTTGAAGATGCATCCCCACCACCACCACCAGCACCCGCAGCATTAGTAGTGTCCATTTCAGCTGTGTCTGACGGCAACAATGCAACTGTATTAAACTTGTTTGTAACACAATCCGGTTTACTATTCCCATCGCCATTACTGCAACTTACGTCGACAAGTGGTGTTTGCTCTTGAATGTTTTCATTGCGCGCAGCAGTTGCGGTTACAGCAACTTGTTCTGCTATTGATTCTAGAGCATTCGTCGTAATGGTCGTCGTCGTTGCCGCCGCTGTTGGTTGTTTTGCTTGCTCAGCAGCATTGTACATCAATTCTTGATAAACTTTCCGACGAGATGGCAATTTCTCATTAGACATTTCCTGTACGCCTTGCTTAATGCAAGCGGAAGCAACAGAACATGCGGCGACAGCAAACATTGCTTTAAATTCTTCATATGATTTGCGTCGATTTCTCGACTGGGTCAGACATTCTTTATAATTGAGACGAGCAATCTTTTCACCACTGCCACTGCCAGTGCCACCATCAAGGATAGGCGGCGTACGGACATCATTGCCAAAAATACTCGCCAATGGTGGATGTGTGCTGCTCGTAGTGAGTGCACTTGCAGTGCTCTGTAAGGAGTTCTCCAACTTATTTTGCATCTCAATGAAACCCGAATCCATTGAGCTAATGGTACATGTTGAATCGAAACTAGTTTTGCGACTGGAAGTTGTACTATGTGGAGGCGTTAGTGTTGGTGCGGCTGGAGGCGCTGACGACGAAACCAATGGTCCGTCCGTAACAACTTCATTGGGTACAGATAATAAATCCACAAATTTTTGGTGATTATCACAATTCGTTTGCCGACTCGATTCGCTCCCGTTTATGATGTCGTCATCGAAACTAATTAAATCCTTAACTATTTGACCGGCCGACTCTTCCATCGGTGTATCACAGTTAACATCTTCATCTTGTTGTGTTTGTGTTTGAGACCATTTTGTAGTTGAGTGCCGACTGCTGTTCATTGCTGTCTTCTCAATATCTAATTGATCTTGTAGACTGCCAACAACTGCACCAAATTTACGCTGACGATTTTTACCAGCAGTATTAGATGGCTGTTTAATATTACATTGACATGTGGCTGTTGTTGTCGTTGTTGTGGTTGGTGTTGTTGGCTCCATTAACGGCACGTGTTGTTGTTCAACCTCAATGTCTACTGTACGATTTGAATAATACTTTTGTCTCTGTCTTCTATTCGTTGTTGTTGCTAATTCAACGGTAACTCCCTGCTCAGTCTTCTGCTCAACATGTAGTGGCTCGGTCGTCATTTCTACACTTGCACGTAGTTTTTTATTTACCGTTGCATAGAGCGGCGGCGACAATCGCAGCAGCGTTACATCCATGCTTGGTATTTCCGTAGTGTTAGTTGTAGTTGCCGCGGCCGTCGTCTTCGTCGTTGCCATCGTACCATACGATTGTATCGCCGACGATGCCAATGTTGGTGCCAATGCATTGAAGCCCATTGACTTACTATTATTAGCGCCTAACATACCACCACTACCGCCAATCACATTGCGATTATGAAAGATTTTAACGCTTTGCATTGGTAATTTGTGACGATTTTGTCGATTACGTGCGATCGCCGCTGACATATTGCAATGCTTACGATGATAGCGTCGCGTGTATTTATTGGCAATACTATAAACAGGATCGTCGTGCATTGCTAGTTCATTGACTTTGGATGAGTAACGGTGTTCGTATGCACAACGTGATGGCGGTGCGGCCGTTCTACCGCCGCAAGTTTTCAAATAACGCTGTAGTATTGTCAACGATTGTGACGATTTTTGATTCGAACCACCGTTAGCGACCTGACATGTCCGATATCGGAAATGATTGGATGATGGTGTGGGGCTGGTGCATCTTGATGATGCCTGATTATATTTGGTCGCATACAATTCATTTAAACATTTGGCACAGCATAAAAACTCGTATAAAATCTCATCTTGGACTGGCGATTGTGGCGGAGTAAATGTCGAGTATTTAGGCTCTAGCAAAAACTGTGGTTCCTCTTGTCGTTTACTCAGTGGTGGTGGTGGTGTTGTTGATAATGTTGACGACGTCTTGGTGGCGGGCAAGTGTTGGGCATTTTTTTGTGTCATATTCGACGTTGTAACCGGCATTAGAATGTATGTGTTTTTTTTATTCAACTGTTCTGGTGATTTTGTGGGAGCAACAATCTCTTTTGTTGACATTTCTTGCATTTTGTCATCCGCATTGTCGCTACTAGTCGACTGGTTAACATTTTCAGCCTTTAAAATTGAACTTTCAATACTAATACCGCTGTCAAGAAGCACAAATGTACCATCCGATGGCAATATGAGACGACCTTCTGCTGCTGCATTTACTAATTCGCGGAGTGCCAGCACTTGCTTCTCAGTCACATTACCCTGCAATTGTATACCATGCAGAGCAAAAGCTGTGGGCTTGTTATTGACCGAATTGGGATCGGTACACCAGACAACAGGCATTGTTGCCATTTTTATTAAGCAAGGTGCAGCGCAAGCGATATATATATATATATATATATATATACGAATATTGGCAAGTTTCTCAAACAGTCTATTTATTTAGTGTTTTTTTGTTTGTTTGTTTAGCGTTTAGATGAATTGAAAATTCATGGACATATGTCTTCTGCTAGTGATGTATACAACAACATTTTTGTCGCTTAATACTGCAACTTGAATAAGAATGATAGATAGATAGAGAGAGAGAGAGAGTTGGAGAGTGCAGTAGAAGGGAAAAGAAAAGAAATAAAAAATAATATAAATTAAATAAATTAACAAGTTTCAATGCGAATTTGTACTTTCATTTTCGCTTCTTTGCTGTTTGCTGATTTCTCAATTTACTTAAAATTCTTTGCAGTATTCCAATGCTGAATTCAAGTCTGAACGCAGATAGGTACATATTTATGATGATCACATATCGTCAAAAGTTTCATAGCTTGTTTATTTCAATCTCAACAAAATAGTTTTTGTATGATTGTGAACCTACGATTGATACTATTATATATACTGCGCGGATCTTATATGCTAAGATAATAAATTATTGTGTAAATAATTATTAATGAAAAATAAAGATATTAGAGATTTTTTATTCAAACATAAATGATTGACTTCTTCCTATCCTAATAAATATAAAAAAGTGTCTAACAACAATTTGTATTTTCCCAGTAGTAACACCAAAAGTTTCATGCAGAATTGAAAGGTGACATTGCTGAGCGCAGTTAGACAAAACAGTGCCGTTTTGGATAATATGTTTTTTTCCGGCAAAAAACCGTTTTATTTCGCAACATCTTCGTTTAGCTTGACGATATTTATTAACTGCGTTATTTTGCATGCGAGTTGCAAAAGAACATTCGCTTATTTATCAAATTACATGCAAAGCAACAACAGAAATAAGCAAGCTCGCTTATCATACCCTGAATAATGTAATATGCAAGGTATGTTCATTTCGGTCAGATGTTAGTAACCACTTGAAGGAATCTCTGGAGATATAGAAAAATATATATATTCGTGATCAGCGTCGATTTAACGATGTCCGTCCGTCCGTCACCTGGCTGGTTCGCACGATAACTTGAGCAAATATTGAGCTATTGTGACGAAATTTTGCATAATGATCCTGGAGGGGATTTATATTGGGAATGATCGGTCAATAGCCATGCCCACACCAAGCATTCAAAGCGACTAACCTCGGAAATTTCAAAATTTTTAACTTGCTATAACTCACTTAATATACCATTTGAGACAACAATATTTAGCACATAGCGTTACTTTATACTGCTATATGCCGGAAATGGGCGAGCCACACCTACTTTTTATAGTGTCTGTACTTCTTTTAAATTTGGCTAGAATAACCATAATTGACACTTACATTAATATGTCAAAAAATCAGCATGCTTATTGAGGATCCCATACAAAGTTGCGGAAATTAAAACAATTTTTTAACCTCCATAATTTACAATCTGTTTATAGTAGGCCTCATACAAAATGAATGAATTTCTTTTAAGTTGAAATAGCAGTAACTTCTGAAATCTTCTGTCTAGAATAACCATAATTGGCACTTGGATTAATATGGTAGTCGGAAATAATCTGGCAAAAAATCAACGTGCCACGCCCATTTCTCAATGGGGCTCCCATACAAAGTTGCGAAAATTGAAAACAAACTTTAGGCGCTATAAATTACGAACTATTCAGCGTAGAACAACCAAATTTAAGGTGTGGATAAATATTGTAAAGATAATTAGATTTGTAACAATGAAGCAAACCACGCCCACTACTAAGCCTTGGAATTATCTTTAAAATCCCTTAAAACAGCCATAACTTACAAAATACTTCGTCAAATTCAACCATATATTAGGTGTAGATTAGTATTATAAGCAAAAATTGTTTCTCAAAAAACTGGTGAACCACGCCTACTTCTTCATGTAGCTCCCATACAAAATAGTGGAAATAAAAGAAAAATATGGATATTTGAGGATGCTTTATATATATATATATATATATATATATATATATATATATATACCTACATATGCAGGGTATAATTTGGTCGGCCCTAGCCGACAGTAAAGTCATTTTTTTTAAGAGAGTTCAATTCAACTCGCGATATTTTAATGACCTGAGTTGTAGGGTTGCAAAGTAAAACAACAGCACTATTGTGAATAGGCTACTGGAATGTGCTTGGGATATTTCAACTACACGTCAAATTATTGCAACTATAAACAAAACTAAGCAAATTAAAGCAAGTGCAAATAAATATTTATTTTAAATAAACGAATATATTTACCACAGATTCCACAGAATTGCTTCTTTTTTGTTTATATTTCGTTTATACATTTCACAAACAACCATATATACCACCAGCATTTAATTTCCTACTGGGTTATTAAGTACTCACGGATACATATACACACAATATAAGACAGACATTAAAAAAAAGCAGGAAAAATGAGTCATTTAATAACTATGAAAGCATCATCATCATAATCACATTTATGAAACAGTTAAACAAATAACGATAACAAGAAAATTGTAATTTAAAGCAATTTTATTTATGGTTCATAAAAAAAAGTGTTGAATTTATCGGTGATTAACTTTTGGAAAGAAGGGAAATATTAAATATAAAGGAATTAAATAATAAGGAATTTTTATTTGCTAAATTTTTACGGTTTGACAATGATGCTATTACTTTCTTATTAACTGTCGCTTAATAGTGCGCGATGAAACAATAAATCGTGCAATGTATAAAGCTTTGCCAAAAGACTTGTACTATACATTTATTTATGTACACCCTGTATACGATGAAAACAATATAAAATTGTCATATACCATAATTGTGACACTACATACATACAAGAAACGGAAGTATTGATGATATCTCATCAAATGCAACTGAAATAATAAATTTATACAAATATTTAGGTTAATCAGTGACATCCTTTTACGCTAATAGCGTTAATTTCCAAGACATCTTCATTGTTTACTTGTTAAACAATGTGTGTGTACGTATGACGAAAAAGTAAAACAACAAAAATTGCTATTGCAGAAAGTCAAAATGATAAATTATCAACGTATCTATGTTCATACATACATACATACATATATACTACACACCAATGGAAATACATACTCGTAGAGTCAAAATAAAATATGCTCATATACACAAAAAATTGCCAGCAAATGTCAATGTCAAACCGCAAATATTTGCAAAGACAATTTTAAACATTTATATACATCTTTTCGCTACAATATATTTCAATACTTAGCCTGAATATCAACATATGCATATTCGTATGTAGTATGAGTATTTACTCATGTTTATACAATATATAGGTATGTTCCAGGTTGATGGATTAACAAAAACAAAAAAATATGTATATAAGACTATTTGATGTAGAAGTTAAGGGAGAGTATTGTAAAATGTACTGGTATATGAGGGTTTTTTAAAAAATAAACTGCCAAGGGAATAAACAAATATCGAACAGCTACTGCTTTTCGTGTAAACGATCGTTCACATTAGAGCTTTCATATCAGTGTATATTTGGCAGAATCCGAAACAGTAGGAAAGCTGAATTTAAATGCCATAATGATAATCGACCATCGACAGGTGAGCTGACCTAGATTAGAGAATTAGTGAGTGGTCACCTTAATTGATCAAGACGATAGCTGGTATATTGCATGAATATTTGGAAATTACCCAGATCGCTGACAGATGAGTAGACACAATCTTGTGATGTTCTATAAGAGATATGAATGACTTTTTGTTGTGTCCATCCCAACACACATTACGTGAGGTTATTCAAAATTGAGTGATTCGACGCTGATTAAAAAAAAAAAATCAACAGCATTTGGCGAAATAAAAAAGGCTGAAATATATAAAATCTCTAGAATCTAGAATGGCTCCGTCGAAAAGGATATTAGTCTAATGAAAAGTTAGACCAACTTTATAGAACTAAATAGAGTTTACGTGGAGAAATAAGTTGAGTATTGGCAAGAAATTAGGCCGACTACTTATTAGATAACCCTTATACGGGTGTTCTTTTACTGCATGAGATCTTTCGATAGGGATATTTATGGTTCGACAGATGATAAATGTCAAACTGCGTCGACATTTTTGTTCACTAAAATTTGCCATTTCATCATGAATCGTTTAACGCCAGAACAACGCTTCCAAATTGTGGAATTTAATTTTCTAAAAAATAATTCTGTTCGCGAAGTTCATAGAGCAATTCCTCCATTTTATGGTCGGCATAAACAAAATTGCCGTATATGGAGCGAAGACAATCCTTAAGCGGTCAATGAATCACCATTACAACCATTAAAATTGACTGTTTGGTGTGGTGTACCGGTCCTTAATTCTTTCGAAATGAGGAAGGAGTTGTCATTACGCTGAATGGCGAGCGTTATCGAGCCATGCTCACTAACTTTTAGTTTCCACAAATTGATCAGCTAAACATCAACGAAATTTGGTTTCAACAAGATGGGGCTACATGTCATACAGCGCGTACAACAATCGAGTTATCGCAAAATCAATTTGGCAACAAATTTATTTTCCTGTTAATTGGCCCCCTTGTTCGTGCGATTTAACGCCTCTTGACTACTTTTTTTGGGGCTATGTTAATTCATTGGTTTATGCCGACACACCAGCAACTTTTGAAGCGTCAGAAGCCAATATTAAAAAACATTTTTTTGGCAATTATTCAGATGAAAGATGAATTTCCACACACCACACACCTTTCTAACTACCTATTTACTTATTACCCAATATTTTTACAAAAAAAAAAAAAAAAACAAATATACTTATTTTCAATTTCATCTACGAGTTCATTGTTGAAAACAGACAAGTTGTAGAACAACGAAACAATAATACATGTGTATGAGTATAACCGACTGTTGTTGTTTTAAACGGCCAACCAATCACAACAATTTATTTATACATGAATATTGTATGCAGTAAGTAGTCATTGTTATTGATAAATACTTTTCAATACTGGTTTCATGAATATTGCATTTATTCATGAAAAGGTTGTGGGTTAAATGGGAAATACGGAGCAAAAATAAAAGAAAAAGTGACCGTAATAAATGAAAAAACAAATAACAATTTGCTAACTATGTTAAAAGAAACAAATTTAGATTGCTATTAAATTAATTGTGTATTGTAGGCGCAATTGGAGAAGTAGTGGGCAACATTATAATATATAGGGTTGGATATAACTTCTCGGCTAGCTAGTATTATATTAAATGCAAATTTCTATTATTCTATTAAAAAAAAAAAACAGTTAAATTGAATATATACATTCGGGACTTATTCGTGTGCGAAACAAGAATATGTTGATTTAAGATTTGTTTAGAAATTGGTTTCATAAATTATTACCAATCAGTTTCGCAGCTACGAATATTTGGAGTAGCTTATAAACCGGGTGACTCGATGCATATGTCTATCTAAGAGGCAACGCGTACGTATTTCCGTATTGATTTTCGTTTATGCAGCATTTTGGATAGTTAATTTTTTGCTTTCATATAATAAATGATCTGATTTCAATAACTGGTTTTAAACGAACAACAATTAAAAACGCTTCTGACCAATACGAGCGTCAATACATCTTATGCGAATTGAATTGAATATGAAATGAATCATTTATCGTATTTATTTTATTACTCGTAAATGCAATTGTTGGCAGTCTTTACATGCAACATATGCACACGAGTTACATATTCGGCATTAAGACACAATTAATATAAATCAGAAGAACAAGTGCAAGTATGTACGCGTACATATCTGTATATACATACAATAAAAAGGCAGAGCTCAAACAAAATTAAGTTAATTATATGTAAAAATACAATGCAAATTCAGAGGCATGATACATGATATATGTACATGTATATCAAGAAAAGAAGTAATGAGCGGCAAAAAGAAAAAGAAAAAAGTAAAATAAAATAAATAAATATGAAACAGCTGCTGGTAAAACCAGTTGAACCACACAATGCAATCGATATTGAATATCGATCGATCGAGAAATGATCAGCAATTAAATATTAAAACTTTTGTCATTGGCATTGGTATGATTAAATTTGTTAAATTACGAAAAATTAAGTACTAAATAAACGTATGTACAAGGACCTAACAAATCCTATTCAAAAAATGTTCACCTTAGGAAACTCAAGTACTCAATATATAGTACACAAAGATTTACATTCAAGCTGTTCAATGTCATTTTACACATATATGCTTTTGATTGGATGAAATGAAAATATCAAGGCTATATTGTGGTCCAACATGTTACATTAATTATATATCGTACATGCAGTACTGGAGTGAATGCAGTGTAAAAAATATTATTGTACTCATATTTGAAAGAACAAAAGAATAAATTGTAAAAAATAAAACAAATTAAATATAGTCATAGCTCAGTACATATGTGTGTACTGATATACTTGAATATCGAGTATCAATTTATACAACTCACGGTGATAGTGGATGTAATGCTCAAGATACGTATATACTTGTATCACATAATCGTGAGGGTTCAAGTAGCTCAGATATTTCAAATGAATGCTGATAAAACTAAGGATCAAGATTTGTTGGTTTTTTCTTTGAGTAAAGTGGGTATAAATTATTCGAATGAAACCCCCAAATTATAAAACCTTCATATAAACTAACTAATATTTTACCTATGCCGGGAAAACATATCCACTACTATTATTCTTTGTTAATAAATCGGAGAGAATATCACAACCTAAAACCATTAGAATAACCAATTGAATTAAATCAATTTTAATTTAAATGTACAAATATCGACATGTAGTATATGTGTATGTGTGGGAAATTGATATATTGTAATTATTATATAAGTCCATTTTATTGGCATTTCATTGATAAATACTTTTCATATGATTCAATACAAAAAAAAAGGTAATAAAAATAATCCAAATAATTGAAAGCAAAGTTGAGTTGGATCGTTCATTTGTTCCGTAGTTATGTACTTTCTCTGAGCTGTACATGCTACAAATAAATATTTACAGCATGTGACGATTAACACAATTGAGGTTGGTAATGTACTATACGTAAGCATCTACGTTATAAACGTATTCAAATTTACAGAGATCGAGAGTGTAGTACGCATAGCGCATACATACGAGTACCTACTTTTGTAAACACACAAGTATATGAATTTACATAGGTGGATGTACATTTTTATGTATTCAACTTGTATGTATAGTATTGTAAATACTAAAATGATAGTACGCAAATTCTCCAATGCACACTCTTGTATCGCCTTCTTACACTTGACTAAATCCACAAAGCAACCAATAATAGTAACAACATATGTATTTATGTAAAAACCCTAATGTATATAGGTATATACTGTATGTATGTAGAAAGATATATAATGAAGCTAAATGACAAAAATACTGTACAACACACAACAACAATAGATGTGACTTTGATTTTAGTACGATTTAGGTCATTGCACAATGGTGTAACAAGACCAGACTAAATTCGGTAGGTATTTTATTATAAGTATGTACACAATCCTACCTACTAATATAACTACATACTATTCATTGATACACAGTTTAACCATGCATACTTGAGGTTAGAGTGAAACAACGAGTACCTCTACCTATAAATTAATACTTTGAAAAGAGAGGCAGCAATTAGAGAGAGAGAGAGAGAAAGAGAGAGAGAGAAAGAGAAACAATATACGCATGAGTGTGTTAATGACAGAAGCATGTAATTTTATAATACATATTTGAGAAATTTGTGTCAAGTTAAAGAATAACAAAAAAAAAAAAAATGTTTTGTTTTAAAGGAATGCAAAGAGTTTATTGAACTTTCCATGTGAGTCAATTATAAATTAATCATTTCATATTTGAATAGGAATTTAAGATATAATTTAAAATTCTATGTAAATACATATAACGCTCGAATGTGTGGTGGGAAGTGGGCTCGCTGAGATCATTCGTAGGTATGAATGTATTTATATGCATTCATATGATCAAGTTTTAAATTATAAAATTAACAACATGAACTTAAGACATATAAAGTTGGTTCATACGTACACTGCTCGAACAAACGTATAGAAAAATAAAGTATTTTTGAGTAGATTATCATTTAGTTCAATATTTGAAAAATAGGTTGTAACCCGTAATATAAATCTTGCCAAGAATGAAGGACCAAAAAACAAATAAAAACTGCTGCCAACCAATTAAATCTGCAGAATCTGTGAAAATCCCGAGATTTAAATATCTAGTACTCAATCATACTGGCATAATTTTTTTATAATAAACACTTTTGGGACCGTATAATGAACAAATCTCAATTGCCTTTAGTTATATGTTGAGTTAAAACAGCGAAATGGACGATTTACCAAGGAAATATACATTTGAAATAAAACTGGCCACAGAACTAGTTCAAAGTAATGCAGAGTTAGTTGAAAACAAAATGTGAATTTTGTTCTGTAATTATCGTTGTGATTTCAACCATGTCAAAAACCAATTGGAACTAATTTATATCCGGTTAAAGGTATTGCAACGAGAAGAAGAAATTGAGAAAAACCTTTGAACACTAAAGACTTGGTTAGATATTGATAACTAAGCTAAACCAACACTAAGAGCAAAGAGCAAAAATATTCATATAAGGTGACTACAAAATTTTTTCTAACCCATTTTTTAACAAGTTTTATTGGATGAATTTTATAAATAAATAAAAATCTTTATATTTATTCATATAACAACTGATTTCGTTTTGTACGAAGTTTTGTAAATAGTCTGAATTCACCTAGTAGTTAGCACAGAGCTAAAGTCTTTCTATCAGATTCCAGGCGAACTAGTGGATCTACTAATTGTTTGTCCCCTTCCGTTGATACTGAAACTAAGCATAATAAATATGATGAAAACAATATGTTTACAGTAGAAAGCACTTCTTTGTCACTCTTTTTTCTCCGGTATGAATCACGTACGTGCTTCTTTAAATTTTTTGCGTACAATGAGTATAAACTTAGTTTTGGTTTTGAATTTTGCCAACGATCTATGAAGGTTAAATCCTATAAAACCCTTTAGACAAGTTTTGCACATTCTTTATGACACCACCTTCCGTAGATACTGCAAACATATTTCAAGCAGCCTTGTAGATTATAAAGATTATAAGTCAAATTAAATTTTATTTGTTTTAAATACGTACGTTCAATATTCCAGATAAAATAATTTCGAAATTGACATGGTTTTTGCACATATGAAAAATTACGCAGTTCGAAGAGAAGTTAATGCACAAAAAGGTAGTAAAGGGAAAGAAACAACGGCAAAAAGAGTTGACCGGTTTACTTCAATTGTCTGGTTGTCTGTTTCAAGCGCAAGCACGTAAACAAGTAGTGAAGATGAGACAAATACTGGAATTAAAAAAACTTCCCACAGTTTTAAATTCAATTTATTTTTTGTTTTCATTTATTATATTTTATTTTATTTTTTTTATTTTATGTATAAAAGAAAAATTTAGAAATTTTCTTAATGCTTAAAAATCAAAATTGAATTGACTAAAAAGCCAGCTGGGATTAAAATAAATATAAACATGGATTTTCAAATATTAAACAGTAGGATGGTAAATATGGTCAAGAATCTTGTTTTCATAATCACAATTTGTATCCACAAATTGCGATTATCTCGTTTTGACGCTCTGCCCTACTGTGCTTTTGAAATGCCTTAATATGTGTACCAACTTTGCATTGATTTCCATGTTTTATACAATAATAAAATTATCTTTTTTTTTATGCTATCCTATGCAAAATATTCATGCTTTAAACAGAATCAATATATACTTATATACTTTAGTTAGGTGTTGACATTAGCTTTACAACAGTATCAAACAAACGAGTGGATGATCCGATAAAAAGTTATAGGCAAAAAGTATTGAGGACATTTCCCCATAGGCTATAGTAAGAAAATGAATATTTCACACACGGAAGTAGAAATTAGTCGAGGAAATTATGTACATATGTCAATAATTATAACTATATTGGAAACCAAAAATGTTTCGCGTCATTAATGTTACAACCACTATTATACTTTATATTGTATAAAAGACATGAAAGATCTAATTAGGCAAATATGTATATCGTGTAATACGATTTTTTAAACTTAAATTGTACATTTTATTATTATTCACATGATTTCGTTCCTTTTCAAATGCATATCAGAAAGCACTTTAAAACTTTGTTGCGTCTGTAACGTTTTATATTTTGAAATTAAAACTCAACTGCGTCCAATTCTTCGCTTCAATATAGTATTCATGTAGTGGTATAAAACAAACAAAATTGATACCCTTCTATTTTCTTATTTTTTCTTCATCATTTATATGTAAATTCGTATGTTACGTCCGCTACGTAGGATATGCCCCTATGTATGAAGTAATCAAAAAATATGTAAACAATTTAATACTGCTTATAATAATATGAGCACACACTCACTGAAAGTAAATAATTCTATTACGTCTAAATATTAAGAAAAGTAAGCATATATACAATACAATTCAAAGAAGCAAAATAATTAGAAATTATTAAGTCACTACCTATACGTAGGTACTTAGTCTAAAAAGAATATGAATTGAGAATACAGCTGATAAAATAATAATAAATTCAAGCTAATTATGTCAACTGTTCTAATCGGCTAATATGTACATCTGAAGAAATAAAAAAAATTATAAAGAAATGCCAACCAACACTTGTTTATGTAGATACAACTTTTGTTGTTGTTAGAATTCAACAAAAATTGTGCTACTTACTGTAATAAATACTTTAATTGCAATAATAGCAATATAAAAAAATTATATATTCTAATAAAAATAAAATAAATAAAATAAAACAATAGTTCCAAAGTCACGTAAATGTATTGATATCAATATATTTTGTGCGCTAGTATATTTCTTCACGTATGTGTGCCTACTAGAAAAACAGAATTCCAATTGGTGTTATTTTTCGCTTGCAAAATGTTTATTTTAATTTTTGTATTTATTTTTAACTAAATTTCAAAAAAAAAAAAAAATTAAAGCATAAAAATATTGAGTAATTTAGTTTTAATTTATATTCTATACAAGTGTATTAGCATTAGTTATATATATATATACATATATATATATATATATATATATATATATATGTATATATATATATATATATATATATATATACATATATATATATATATATATATACATATATATATATATATATATATACACATATATATATATATATATATATATATATATGTATATATATATATATATATATATATATATATATACGAGTACGTATGTAAATCCCATAAATGGATTACGAAAATTTAAGCAAATTACAACTAAAGCATTTAGCATTGAAAATGGAAATGTTTGAAAATATGCGAATGTTCGTACTTGACTAAGCATATTGAAGGCTTTAACGAGTGATGTTTTTTTTATTATTAGTGTTGTTTTTAATTTTTCTTTGCACCCAAGAGCAAGAGTGATACAAGAGTCTTTTATTTTATTCGTTTATGAGCCAATTAGTAAATTCATAAAATCATGAAAATGACTCAACATAAATAATAACCGAGTATTGATGAAGAATTCTCATCTTTGACCTTCAAGTTAAAGATATTCATTTTTTTTCATTTTGTTCTTACATATTTTAAGCATGTAATTATATAAGCAATTTGAAATTGTTCTGATATAACGGTTACAAAATAACTACCATAAGAGTTCGTGTAATGAAGTAAGAATAAACTTACTTAACAAAACAAAAACATCAGAATTAACATTTTATTTATTCACAAGACGATATGCATCATACATACAAAATACCATTACAATTCAGCTACAGCATATAAACCCTATAAAGCGACATTATTCTTCATACGTTTTATACAACAACAAAAATCCATCATTAGCGCATAGATTTCTCTTTTTGTTTTGTTTTACTATATTGTAATTCTAACGGTGTTAAATTTTGGTAAAACACATACAATCAATCAGCAAGTGTCAATAAATGTATGTACATACTTGTATACGAGTATATACATAAATCAGCAAACGGCATGAAACGTCAAAGAAAATAGAAAGTTCTGTTTAAAAACAATGAAAAAAAAAAAAATACCGATTCATTTTAATAGCAACATTCGAATACAACAATTATACGAATGTGATATAATACAATTGCAGTATTCACGATCTCTCGTATTTGTGATATTAAAAAAAAGCACTATTTTTACAACAAATTATGAATAAATTTGCAATAAATTAATTTCCGTATTTACGATGTTGTGAACGAGATCTGTTTTTTATAAACTTGAAAATCGAAAATGTCGAAGCACCAGCAGTGACCCAATTTTGTGTAAGTTTATTGTCAAATACACAAATAAGAGGCTAGTCAAAAAAGTGTTTGAGTTCGATATGTTATTGTCTGCTGCTAGCCCAATTTTTTATGTTGACACAATGTTCATAAGCACATATGTTCATCTGTATCGTTCCATTTCGATCTATCAATTCATTCTTTATTTACAAGGTATTAATTATAGAAGAGACAATGTTTTTTTTTTTTTTTTCTAATAAAGAAAATTCAATATTTTTCTAAGGCTAAATTCTTTGTTTTGGAGAGTTAAGAGCAAATGCAATTTATGAACCATTATTAATATAAAATCGCACCGTTGAAAATTAATCCTTTGAATGTAAACGTGGTAGTACAAGTTTTGAAGATAATTCACATAGTGGATGTCCAAAACTGCAACAACAACAGAAATCCTTCAAAAAGTCCATGATATTGGATTAAATATTTGAAGACGAAGACATTTCGAACGAACGAACATGCCATTTTCTGCATGAAGAGTTACAGATGAAATTGCTTTGTACAAGATGTGCAATTGGTAAATTATATTAAAAAATAAAACATCTTGTATATCAACCAAAATCGTTTCATTATCGAACGTTAACACTCTTCAGACTGCCATCGTACATTTACTACGCGAAAGTGGTGCAAATAACAAATTGCCGATTTGTTTTAAATGCAAAAATTTGTTCTTTTAATCGGCTCCAACCCGCCGAAAAAAGTTTGTTAAAACGCTCTAAGACAAAATTCAGACAGAGTTATATCACAAGAGTTCGGTCGTTCGTTTTTCGAATTCTCTGCTGCCACATACATATATGTATATATCAATATTTCATGTTGACATTAAACCATAAACTCAAGATCGTGAATACCACAAATATTTGTAAAAATTTTCTTGCAACTATTCAAATGAACATGTAATTTCAATTTCAATGGAAACAAAAGTATATAATTACCTTATTGTTTGTGATACAGCACAAATGTTGTGATGTTGTTGGTGATTTTAGAAATTTAAAACGTAGCGCAAAAAATTGAAAATGGTTCAGATGCTCTATCAATATTCACATATTTCCATTTACTTTTCTCATATTAATATGCATTATTAATTTGTTCACTACACGAAAAAAACAAAACAAAATTAAAATATTTCAATATACACATTATACTACTGCATTTTTACTAGCAACATTTGTTTCTAAACCTTTTAATGTTGCTAACTACATGTATGTGTATAAGTAGGTACCTCTTTTGCTTTGCATATTCTCATATCTTATTGTTGCTGTTGCTGTTGTTGTTGCTGTTACATATGATCGTATTGTTGTTTTTACATCGCGCCTGAGACTGATTTTTCGTTTTGAATAGAAGCAAAACAATTTTCAATGCAAAAAATGACTACCACAGCAGCCGAGACTATTTTTATGCAACTAAGTATATGTATGCATGCAACTGCAGAAATTGCAAGTGGTGGCACAAAATTCTGTGGAATTCTATGTACGATGCATGTAGTGTAGTAAAAACAAAAACAAAAAAGCAACTCACACCAACACAAATGATGTAAATGTCGGAGGTGCGATTATTATTTATTGTTCATGTATGTAAGCATTTTTTTACGATAGTCATTTTGACGCTCACTCGTGTGTAATAGTTTTTGGTTGTTGCTTTGTCTTACTGGCTTCGAAAGCCCTTGGCAATAACAACACACTTGTACATGTACATACATACATAGGTAAGTATGTACCACACATATATACTACATATAATGAAATAAAAAGTGGTTAATAAAAATATCGACATTTTTTTCTGTTTAATAACAAAGATGAACGAAAAAAACCAAACAAAATACACAATAAAAGCAAATAAGACAAAAGGAAAAAAAAAAAATTGCAAATAAAAAACTTGTTCGTTACGTTCGACCATTTGCAACAAAAAATACACAGTACATACTTGTATATGTATGTACATAAATATGTATAAAATAGACAGAAAATTGTTAAACGCGAGCGTATTTGTGTATTTCGTGATTGTATAAAAAAATAACAAGTAGAAAAAAGCCTAAGTTCGGTCGAGCCCGAACTCTAGACGCCACATAGTTAGTGTACATACACAGATCTAAACCCGAAACCGCTTGAGTAATGACAGTAAAATATGCATCATATTCATTTTGTGTAATATATTTTTCAATTTGTTCCATTTTACATATAAACCTTGTATGAAATTAGTATTAATACCACCACATACTCGACAGTGTTTGCATGAACATGTTGCAAAAAAAAACGTACAATAAATGGCAACATACATCACCAAAACCGTGAAACAAAAGAGCAATCACACAGACAATAAGCAAATATTGTACAAAAGTGTGGCGTAGCCAACGGCAACATTTTCAACAGAGCAACAAGTTAAAAGTAACTAGTAATACCAGCATATAATAGTACTGCATTGCTAATAAAATATAAAAAAAAACACCTAAAACATCAGCAACATCAACAACAACAAAAACATAAAAAAGAGACAAAAACAAGACGAAAAAAATTTGCACCTTCTTTCTTTTTACACTTTTTTTATTTGGTCTTTAACATTTTTTTCCGAATAACAGCCAGCCAAGCACATAAAAAAAAACAATAATATATTCTTACTCATTATTTTGGTTGAAGAAATTACAACAAAATAATAATTTCTTCTTTTCATAGTCCCACAAACACATGTAAATTAAATCAATTCAATAATCATAGATGAAATGAATTTAAATAAAACTGCTATTACTTTTTGCCAATACACACACGAATATGTATGGACACACACACACACACACACACACACACGTATACACAAATTCAAAATACACTTTTGCATGGACTTTGTATATATTTTCGTCTTCTTCTTCTTCTTCTTTCTATATCGAATCAAAGGTTGAAGAATGCCGTTTTATACGTCCGTTTTCTTCACCGTTTCGCAGCTAACTGAGTTGTTGTTGAATTTTTTAGAAGCGTTTTAACCGCTTGTATGGTTTTGTTCACATACACACACCGACATAAGTAGACACAGTCAGAGAGACCGGTTGTTATGGCTTTTGTTTCTCATTGGGTTGGTTTGAGTCTGGTTTAAACATCCATACATTTATATAGGTGCTTTTCGGGCAGGTTTGGACGGCTGATGAGCTGGCACGTCGTCATATTTTAGCAAATTCTGCTTGACACTTATATACAATTAATATTAAACCCTTCTTCCTTTCATTGTACACTTGTGACACTAATTTTTGTAGACTTGGTCACAGAGCTCTTTCAGAAGCGTTTCTAGGTAAATGTTTGCTATCGGGAGAATTTCAAATCGTTGCTAGCAGGTCAGCATTGTTTGAAAGAACAGAAAGAAAGTTAACAATTTTATATTCTGTTTATAGGCACAACCTTCTCTAAGAAATAGTTTAAGTGGAAATAACAAATCGAGACAAAAAAATAACATCTTTATTAGTTCATGCTTCAGAATCAATTGAAGCAAATACCATTTTCCTTTTATCATGGAAAATAGCGACTTCCGTGAGTTGATTAACCATTGCTTTTTGGAGGGAAAAATACTGCGACCACAAAGGAATGGAATGTAATATTTTACAAAATATTATGGTGAATACACTCCGTCAGGTACAATAATAAATTATTGGTCGTATATCAACAAATGACACTCTGGTAGACTAAAAGAAGTAACAGAATTCATTAAAGAATTTGATCAAGTGGTTTAGCTGATTGTAAATTGAAAGCGAGTGAGAAGGCTGATTGGTAGTTTAAGCATGACAGCTGAACGTGTACGATACCTTCTGTTTGAACTTTTACAAATGAAAAACCTAATAACATTTGGTTGCCGCGTTGTCTAACAATTGATTAAAAACAATAATGAGTTAATGATTGTGAGAGATGTTTGAAGACGTTTCAACGTCATTGAAAGAATTTTTTGCGAAAACTTTTGGTTACGTTTAATTTCTGGATACACAAGAAATAATCACATGATAAGCTTATACATCATATTTACTATCATACGCCCAGCCGTAAACTTACGTTTTGTCTATTGAATAAAGCATGAAGTTATTTTGGGAGGTTGCCTTTCTTATATTATCTTTTCTTTCAAATATAATAAATGATAAAAAACAATTTTATAGAGGCCATGAAGAAACCCAATCTAACCCACCCGATAATACTCTACAAAAAATTATCTCTCTCTCTCTCTCCCCCATTTCTTTTTGGTGTGTAGTTGCACTCTTTGAATGATGTTTGAAACTCTTAAAAATACTAAAATTTATTGATATTGATTGAATTTATAGAGACTATAATTACTAAATATTGCTCATCAACTGATAAAGTGAAGAGACATTCTAGTATTTGATTCCCGCAGTTAATAATGCATTAGAATCTGCATTATTAGAATAATGCAGAGAATAAGAGACAATTATTAGATATACCCAAATCTAATTCTCTTTTCAAGCCGATACTTAGTTTGGTGGTTATTTTTCCAATATTGGTAGTAAAACAATCATATAAGAATTGACATGCATACAATTCGATTCGATTAAAACAGCTGATTCGAACGCAACGGAATTTCCTAAATCTTAAGTACTGAGCATTAAAGTGGCGTGAGAGAGCCTATTGCGTATTATAGTATGTGCAATTAGTACTCGTTGAAAATGATTTGTAGCAAAATTAGCAATATAGATCTAGGCAGCGTATTAACTGTTTAGCTATAAAATTTATTGTTGCTTTTGAACAACTGATCGCTAAGAAAAGACAGAGAAAAAAGTGTACAAAGTAGATAAAGTAATAATGTAAATATTTAATGACAACAATTAGTCATAATAAAGCTGTTGCTGCTACACGTCAACGACGTCAACATTATGTTGATAATTCATTTTATAGTAGATTTAAAGAAAAATGTTGATTAATCAAATGTCAACAGATAATTGAATTTGTAAATTATGTTACCCCATCTCTCTCTTTCTTTCCTGTTCTGAATATTTGATATAAGTAGAGTTTAATCGATCATTGCTCAGCATTGCTCATATTCAAGTATTAAATTATTTCCTCTTGTTTTTGCTACTACTTATAACACCTACAACTAAAATTCATACTACTTGAAAGTAATTATCAAAACTAAATTGTATTTCCATGAATATGTTCATGCGTTTATTTGTTTGCTACTTGGTTTAGTCCAGCTTACGAGAATGAACGTTATTGAACTTATAATTGACAAAATGATAATAAAAAAAAAGCAAAGACAAAACGAAACATACACAAACATATGTGCATCATTTAAACGACATTTTCAATGGAATTTTAATAAAACTATATACACAAATCATGTATAGGAGTATAATAATTTCTAGAATTTGGTTAAAAGCGTAATAAACACCTACAGTATAGACGAAGAAACTATATATATTGTATAATGATCTCAAATGGGTAGAAATACCAATAGTAATATAGTACAGGGTGATGCAATGCAATCTGATTATTTTCCAGATGAAGTTTTTCTCTTGTCATATAGCTAACGCACTTTGACGCAAATTTAGTCATAGAGGCATAGTTATCACAAAACGAGGACTACGTCTAATAAGTTTGTTTATATATATTCATAACTCCATGACGACCAACAGGGGAAGGACCATATCATACAATTGATTATTTATTAGATACAGCCCAAAAAATTTAAACAGGTATTGTTATTAAATGTCATAGTTTGAAGACATCTTCTTTTTATGTGGTCATTAGAACCGAAATCGATTTAGGCCGAAAATAACATGCTTCGCCAGCCATCTCTGTTCTTCGCTAGCTGGCGCCAGTTAGAAATTCCAAGCGCCGTCAGGTTCTCCAGTACTTGGTCTTTCCACCGGAGGTTTGGTCTTCCTCTTCTGCGCCGTCCACCAACGGCTTCCAAATATAACACCTTCTTCACCGGAGCGTGTTCTTCCATTCGCTCGATATGACCTAGCCAGCGCAGCCGCTGAATTTTAATGCGCTTTACTATGTCAGTGTCGGAATACAGCTCATACAGCTTATGGGTGTACCTTATTCGATACTTGCGACCAACGCAAATAACTTCAAAGATCTTGCGTAAGACTTTTCTCTTGAAAACTCCGAGAATTCTTTCATCTGAAAATTTCAGGTGAAAATTGTTCAAGCTTAGGCGGACAGGTATGACGAGAGATTTGTAGAGTGTGGTTTTCGTTGCTTTAGAGAGGGCCCGACTTCTCAATTGCTTATTGAGCCCAAAGTGGCACCTGTTAGCAAGAGTGATCCTTCGCAATATCTCCAGGCTGACGTCATTACTGGTGTTAATGCTGGTTCCAAGATAGATAAAGTCCTTCACTACTTCAAAAGCGTTCACCTTGTTCACCGTGAGATCCATTCAACGCTACTCTCTTTCCAACTCTGAGAATGCTGCACTGATTCCTCGCCGATTATGTCAATATCATCCACATACGCCAACAGCATGACACTTTTGTTGAAGATAGTGCCATTATGTCGTAGATCAGCAACTCGTATTATTTTCTCCATAATAAGATTGAAGGAGTCGCACGATAACGAATCACATTGTCTGAAACCCCGTTCGCTTTAAAAGGCGGGGAGAGGTCCTTCCCTATTTTCATTGCTCAACGGGGGTTACAAAGTGTCATTCTGCTAAGCCGAATGATCTTCGCCAGGAATACTGAACTCAGACATTCCATCTTTCACACAGTACGCTCGATAGAACCTTGTATGCGATGCTCAGGAGGCTTATTCCACGGTAGTTGGCGCAAATTGTGGGTTCTCCTTTCTTATGTACGGGATAGAGAACACTGAGCCTCCAATCATCAAGCATGCTTTCATTCGACCATATGAGCCTATGAGCTGGTGCATGCTGGCAAGTAGCTCATCGGCTTAAACAACTCGGCAGGCAGACCATCAACACCTGCAGCTTTGTTGATTTTCAGCCTAGAAATGGCCTCTCCGACATCATCATGGTCGGGTGGTGGAATTTTAGAGTCTCATTCCTGCCTCCACACATTTCGATATCCTTACATTCGCGTTTTTCTAGCTCTCTCCTCTTACGCCTGAAAAGATGTCTCTCGGCAGTTTGAAGACTATGAAATAATATAAAAAATATAAAATAAATAAATAAAATAAATATGCGGCACGTAAAGCCCTCGGTCTTTGGTCGGGCTTCTCTTCCACTACTGTTGTGTGTGTTAAATTTTGGAGTATTAAAAGGGACCTACTTATCTTGGCGGGTTCCGAACGGCAGAACTCTTGCGACATCACTTTTTCTTTTCGATATCAAATTTGTTATGCTTCAGCGGGGAATTAAACCCACGATCTACAGATCAGAAGGCCAACACACTAACCACTGAGCTACGACAAATTTTTGTGTTTGTAAATTGAGAAAATTAAATCTGTAATTTTATTGAATTATCCTGTATAATAAATACTATACACATATGTAGATATAATAATCAAATATATCAAATATGACATGTATCATATGAGGATCAATATAAATTTTTATTATCAAATTGACTTTTTCTCATGTTTAGACACGTGATTTTATAATTGCTACCAAACAACAGGTTAATATGGTTAATATTTCATATACTACTCGAACAAATTTCAAAAATTAAAATGTGCATCACCTGATCTTCTAAATGATTAAATGAGTTATGTGACTTTTGATATTTTTTGAAATGATTTAAATTTGTTTCTTAATTTTCTTTATTGTTATAGTCTTACCTAATATTAATATACAGGGCAATGTTATTCAAATGACGTCAATGGAAATTCGAAGAATGCCTTGTGAGCGACAAGAGGAGTTGAAATTGTTGAAGCCGGAATTTGGGAAAAATGCATTGTGTAAGCGTTAATTGAGTTGGCGTTAACATTGAGTCATCACATATTTAGACATTTTTCAATGAAAAGCCCAAATATTTAATAATCATGTTGAATATTGAGGAATATACTTATGCATACATTATGATCAAAATTACTCATAAAAAATATATCTATAAAAAAAAAAACAAATATCTCTTTTAATAAACATTTTTAGGTCATGCTAAGTGCATTTTTGAAGAGTTCTTTACAATATTAACAGTTAGCTATTATGTTTATTACTAAGCATTTTTGTTGTTTCGGTTGAAGATGCCTATCTTTATAATATCAGGATGAGAAAAATTCTTTACTGTTTCGTTAAATAAATGACTTGTAGATTATATGATATCACGCATTTTGTAGATCTAATAAACTAAAATAATACAATTTCATCGTTATAGTTATACGACTACATACATACGAGATGATCGTGTGTGGTTGGGTTTGTAGTTGTTTTCACTTTAGAAGAACCTTTTATCGAAAAGCTCTCTACTAATACAAAAATCAGCAAAGTTACTTACCTGAAAGAAAAGAAAAGAAAAAATATATAAATCAATAATATATATTATATAAAATCATTCACACCAAATATTTAATATTATATTATATTATATTTATATGTACACAGTGTGACAATTAAATAAGGGAACTTTCAAGTTATAGAAAACAACACGCGTTGTATTAAGTTTGAAACTTGATATTTATTCAAAATAGGCTCCATTTAAGTCAATACAGCGTTTGGAACGGCTAACTAAAGCATGCATCGATTTTTTATACTCAATTATAGAAATGCCCTTTAGCACCTGTATCACGGCAGCTTGAATGACCGAAATATCATGGTAAAACGCTCCATTCATAGGAATTTTAAGTTTCGGGAACAGAAAATACTCGGACGGTGATAATCAGGCGAATATGGGGGGTGGTCGATGACACAGATATGTTTTTTCATCAAAAGCTCATTCACTTTTTTGATCTTGTGAAGATGTGCATTATCGCGCGTTTTCTAGCTGGATATTGTGGTCTTACACGAACTATTTTTACCCATAAACGATGTAAAACTGCTTAATAGTATTCTCCAGTAACAGTTTGACCTCCCGGAAGAAATTTCTTTTGGACAATACCCTTCGAATCGTAGAAGGTGATCAACACTGTGTTGATTTAGGTTTTCATTTAAATCTTTACGACACCTTTAAATATTGCAGACCACTTATAAACATTCGAACGAGCTAAACAATCATCACCATACACTTTTTCATAAATCTGTAAGATTATACCCTAAAAATAGTTTATTGTGTAACATATTTGGATGACAAGCCCACTATTTATATATGCCTATGTGTGCAGGATATACTTAGTTCGGCCGGTATTACGCATATATCTGTGGCTAAAAGCAGTAACAGAATCAGCCAAATTTATGAATTTTATAGAACAAAAACTCAATCAGTTGGTCGAATTTCAAAACTTTTAACTTTGGTATAATCTCAAGAAATACTAACTATTCAAAATTGTAATTTGGTTCTTTCTTCCTCGAAGGAAATGCCCTTAAATGAATATCATTTTTCTGGTTCTTCTTGATTTTCTCAAAATGTTTAAACATGAACTGCACAAAAATTTTACACGATATATAAAAAAATGGCGGTCTCAGCGATGTATATTACTAAATTCTCTCTTAGCTCGGCTTAGGGCCATTTTCACAGTAGCAAGTTTACTCATAGAATAGAGTTAACTCACAGTTTCAGGGGCAAAACTGTTAGTTAACTCTATGCATGCATGAACGCGTAAATACGTTTTCATACCAGGTGTGCAAGCTTAAATCTGCTGTTTTTCGGTAAAAAAAACACTTTTTTTTATAGAAAGCCAAAAATTAATTTATTCAAAGTATTTGCCCTCACTAGCTATACATTTTTCCCATCTCTCGGGCAATTTGTGTATACCATGCCAAAAGAATTCGTCATTTTTCGAGGCAAACCATTCGTCAAGCCATTTTCCGACATTTTCATACGAATAGAAGTGATTTTCGGCGAGCGCGTGACCCATCGACGAAAACAGGTGATAGTCAGAAGGGGCCAGGTCTGGTGAATAAGCGGGATGATGTAGCGCCTCCCAATTGAGTGTGTCCAAGTAGTTTTGACGTGTGCGATAGGGGGTTGTCGTGGAGAAAAATCAGCTTCTCATGTCTTTGTTCATAACCAGGCCTTATTTCACCCAAAGCAAGACGCAATTTCACTAGTAGTTGGTGGTAGCGGTGAGCATTGACAGTTTCACCAGGTTTCAACAGCTCGTAGTAGATGACACCCTGCTGATTCCAACAAACGCACAGCATTGTCTTGCGTCCAAAGCGATTTGGTCTTGCAGAAGAAATTGCTGGTTAGCTGGGATCGACCCACGATTTTTTTCGTTTAGGATTCCCAAGTATATCCACTTTTCACCGCAAGTCACCACAAGATGCAGGAACGACTTTCTTTTTGTCTAGCAAGCAAGATTTCGCACGTGTTTTAGCGTCGCTCCATCTGCCTATCGTTCAATTCATGGGATACCCATTTTCCAATTTTTTGAACCTTCCCCAATGCTCGTAAACGTATGGAGATGGCTTGCTGAGTAACACCTAACTGTTCGGCAAGCATTTTTTGCGATTGGGAGTCGTCCTTATCCAAAAGAGCCTGCAAATCATGGTCAAACTTTTCTGGGTCTATTTTCACGATTCTTGTCACTCAAGTCAAAATGGCCTTCTTTGAACCGACGAAACCAGTCTCTGCAAGTGGTTTCCGATAGTGCACTGTCACCATAGGCCTCCACAAGCATTCGAAGCAAAAAGCAGAGCAAAAAAGTAGAGCTTCCCGCATATGCTCTTTTTCTGGCACGAAACTAGACATGATTATACGAGGAAAAATGTATGTTTTTGTATGAAATCACTGATGATGTTTACTAATTGATGTAAACAGATGTCAAACTCATAAAAAAAAAGAGTCGATAATAGCTTAATATGCTCACTAACGCCATCTACGAGCAAACAGCGTATTTAAGCTTGTACACCTGGTACTTTGTGCACATAAATATAAAGCCATAAACTGAAACTCAACTATAGTTAGTTATAAATGCTTTTCCATTAGGGACATAACAATTTCATATCTTTAAATGAACCATAAACTTTTTTAATCAACTGTCAATGCCAACACGTTAGTTATTTATTCGTATTTTTTCGTGGATGAAAACGACCGTCATGTTACCGTCAATGGAGAGCGCTATCGTGCTATGTTGGAAGATTATTTGTGGCCAGAATTGGATGAACTTGACATCAGCGATATGTGGTTTCAACATGACGGTGCCACTAGCCACACAGCACACGTCACAATCGATTTATTGCAAGGCAAATTCGGTGAACGTGTTATCTCGAGAAATGGTCCGGTCGAATGGCCGCCTCGTTCATACGATCTAACACCATTGGATTTCTTTTTATGGGGCTTTATCAAGTCACTGATCTATGCCAACAAGCCAGCAACTTTAGACGAGCTCAAAGACAACATCCAACGCGAAATTGCCAACGTTCCGATCGAAATGTGTGCTAGAGTGGTGGAAAATTGGGTCCAAAGAATCGACCGCTGTAAACGGGCTCGTGGTGGTCATATGACCGAAATCAAATTTTTTTCCACAATAAATTTGAACTCAATATCTCAAATATTTCTGTGTTTTATTAATAGATAAAATTGTTATGTCCATAATCGAAAACCCTTTATGTATTTATCTAGAGCTGATATATTCCATACAAGGGTATACTTCCGTATGCATATTGTTTTCTTGGAAGAAAAACAAAATTTCTTGGATTCGTACACAAAAGTTGTGTACGAATACCTTTTGTGTGCAAAAATTTTATACAATTCGTCAAAAATAGTTGGCATAATTTTTTTAGCGTCAATAGTAAATTTTTGTAGGGGTTTTTTTACAAGAGCAATGTCAAATGGGCATATCAAGGATTAATGTTTTTCGTGAATATATTTTCCAGCAACTTTAAGTTTGGGCCAAGTTCATGTTTCACTAATAAAAACAACAATTTTCTTGATGATGTTAGTATACAAATAATAACATAAAAAAAAAACAATCAAGACGAATAAAAATTAAAACACTTTTCCGAATATAGCAATAAGCATTTGAGCACACATGTACTATCCATTAATGGGGAAAGGATAATTTGTAAAATGTTAATTTTTGTAGTGTTTTGGGTGATTGCTATTATTCGTATTAGATGTGAAAAGATTTGCAATTTAAGGAACTAGAATTCATACATATAAATATAAGCACCTCTTCCGCACTCACACACTATATGTGTGTGTGTATGTGTTTATATTTATATTGCTTAATTAATATGGAGGAAACACGCATTAATTAAGTGTTTAGTTGTAACATTGTTGGTAAGATGTTGACAAATAACTGTCATTTCATATAAAAATGGTGGTGCACTAGTATTTGCTCATTTGAATTTCATTAAAATGCTATATACATACGATCATATGTGCATTTTTCTTTTAATAGAATAGAAAGTACTTCCTATGAACATAAATTGTAATTTCATAATAATTATAACGTAAAAATCTAAAATAAATTCTTATCTAACTTATTTAGTAATAAATTATAGCACAATAGCGAGCAAATAATGATTAAGTTAGAATTAAATAACTTTTTAGAAGCAAGACGCTTCTTTTAATTAGACACAATTATATGTATATTTGTGCAATTTTCATAATTACTTCTTATAAAAGATTTATTGTGAAATGAAGTAAGCAATATAAAAATTGAGCTTTAAAAGCAAAAATTATAATAATAATAATAATAATAATAATGAGGTTCAAAATACTATGCAATTTAAATACATAACATTTACAATAAAGTAGTTAGATAAAATAAAAAATCTCGTTGTTTTTCATTATAATAGTAATTTAAATGTACATATGCGGGGATTGTTTGATTAAATTAAAAATTTTTTAACTTGGTCGTTGTTATTATACAATTTTCGAATTACTTCTGAATGATATACTTACTTTACTTTACTTATGTGGCCATAACAACCGAATATCGATTTAGGCCGAAAATAACATGCTTCGCCAGCCATCTCTGTTCTTCGCTAGCTGGCGCCAGTTAGAAATTCCAAGCGCCGTCAGGTTCTCCAGTACTTGGTCTTTCCACCGGAGGTTTGGTCTTCCTCTTTTGCGTCGTCCTCCAGCGGGTTCCGAATATAACACCTTCTTAGCTGGAGCGTGTTCTTCCATTCGCTCGACATGACCTAGCCATCGCAGCCGCTGGATTTTGATGCGCTTTACTATGTCAATATCGGCATACAGCTCGTACAGCTCATGGTTGTACCTTATTCGGTACTCGCCACCAACGCAAATAGGTCCAAAGATCTTGCGTAGGACTTTTCTCTCGAAAACTCCAAGTATTCGCTCATCCGAGGTGGAAACTGTCCAGGCTTCAGCGCCATATGTTAGGACAGGCATGATGAGAGACTTGTAGAGTGTAGTTTTCGTTCTTCGAGAGAGGGCTCGACTTCTCAATTGCTTACTCAGCCCAAAGTAACACCAGTTAGCAAGAGTTATCCTACGCATGATCTCCAAGCTGACGTCATTACTGCTGTTAATGCTGGTTCCAAGATAGACAAAGTCCCTTACTACTTCAAAAGCGTAGTTGTCAACAGTGACGTGCTGTCCAAGACGCCGGGACTCTTTGTTTGTTGGCACTAGATACTTCATCTTGCCCTCGTTCACCGTGAGACCCATCCGACGCGACTCTCTTTCCAACTCTGAGAATGCTGCACTGACTGCTCGCGTGTTCATGCCGATTATGTCAATATCGTCGGCATACGCTAACAGCATGACACTTTTGTTGAAGATAGTGCCATTATGTCGTAGATCAGCAGCTCGTATTATTTTCTCCATAATAAGATTGAAGAAGTCGCACGATAACGAATCACCTTGTCTGAAACCCCGTTCGGTATTAAACGGTGCGGAGAGGTCCTTCCCAATTTTCATTGCACAACGGGAGTTAAGCAGTGTCATTCTACAAAGTCGAATGAGCTTTGCAGGAATACCGAACTCAGACATTGTTGCGTAGAGGTATATCTGAATGATATAATTCCCTCAAAATATCCGTTTATGCTAGTGGTCACCGTTTTCATAGATTTGAAAACAAAAATAGGTGGCAGGGTCCAAATATGAGGAAATTCGGCAATTCGCATCATATTTCAAGGAATTTACGTCATAATAAAATATAGCGTTCCACTTAGGTCAGTTTTCTCAACTGCCTGTTAGCGTTATAAATAACCGAACCGATAAATTTAACGGGCAGATTTGTTGTCCGTAAAAACGTATAACAGAAAATGCACACCTAACATACATATATTGATCCGATAGCGCTAGCAGGTATTATCAAACCGATGCTAGTTAGCTGTGCATTTGATATAATAAATTTTAACAACCAGCAAATGTGCCAGTTAACTTTTATCCGTTTGAGAACGCTAACAGGCAGTTGAGAAATCGGCCCTAACGGCCCTTAATGTCATAACATAAAATTTTTTTCATCACCACATGTTAACATTATTATTTAAAAATTTCGTTTGAATTATACAATAAAATATTGTGTTGGCAACTAAGTAAGTGGTGATTTCACACATGGAAGTTTGTGGCTACACATATATTTTAGACATCTGTACTCAATGTTATGATTTTTTCTTTCTGAATTTCCCTTGCTTAAGAACCAAAGTGCACATATTTTTGCTTGAAACTGATAGTTTGAGGTCAATTTGTGTATGAAAACGTTGACAATTACTTCGATAATTTCTTAGTTGCCAACCAAATAGAATGAGTTACGTAAAACATGGCAGATAATTTTCTGAAGGTAATCGATAAGGTAGCCGACAAAAAAAAAACTTCTGGTCATAATCACATTTATTTCAGATATGTCTACATTTTGAGCTTATATTTCAGCATACCCTGTTTTACATATTTTTACAAAAATTCAATCGTTTTGGTTGTCATTTGAAAGATATCATTTATGAAAAACAGTGAAATATTTTTCAGAGGCTAGGTACATATTAATCGATTCTATCATATATTTATACTACTTATGTATATGCATACGTGTGTACAACCTTGGCATGGCACATGCTCATGAGCATTTTATTACGAGTAATATAATGTACGAGTAAGTACTATAAAATGTGTACGCACATACGATTTTTGTTGTATTAATATACAACAATAACAATAACAATAACAAGAGTAGTAACAACAGCAATAACAATTGATATTCCGTAGTTCAGTGACACTTTTGTATTTTGTTTTGGAAATAAATATATAAAATTTAGCATTATCATATTTTTTTAATAAACATTTAATTTCAAAATTTCTGAAAATATGTATATAAAAATGCATAACTACAATAAATACGTAGCTTTAGTAATAGCAATAAAGCCGTCATAATTTTTGCATTACCAGTTTACTTTTTTTAATATTTACAAATATTTTGCCCGTTTGTAGCATCTATATTTCAAATCTATGTAGTTAAAAACTGATCAAATAAATCATTAAGAACATTTACCAAACTGATAAGAATTCATTGATTAACTGGTTTTTGTTTTTATTAATGAGAGCCGAGTATGTTCATATCTTTTGAGTTGTATTTTGTGAAACCTCATAGCCGATGTCATTGCTGGTGTGTATCCCGGTCGATACGAAGGATAAAAAAGGAAACAATACTTAGTTTGAAGAGCCCGGGACTAATTAGCTGTCGAAACCAGCTGTCACCAGTGTACAATGGGAAAGTATAACTTGGTAATACCGAAACTTAGATAGACTACACCATTACAGGCATACTTTCGTAGCATTCGTGCTGAAAGAAGTCGTAATTTCCATTCAAAACCAACTATTTTCAAACACCCATTACTATGTGCTGAGATTTAGTCATATAGCTTTATAAATAATATATATGAAAAGCTAACGTATTGCCCTTTAGAGGCTTCATTTTAAAAAGTTGGTACGATATATTGAATTTAAAGTACTTTCTTTCGAAAGCTATAACTTTTCCCATATTTGTGGAAGCGCATGAATTCCGTTCCAATAGAACCGTTTATCTTTTGTGGCCAGAGCGTATCGACCTAAGTGAAGTGATGTGATTCCGGACCGGGTGGGGTAAGACTTCTTATCCGCTATTTTCCAAAGAGGTTTTAAAGGGTTGCGCAACATGTAGCCGAGCATTGGCGTCATGAGTTGTTCTCGGTAGTGCTTCCCGTTAATGGTTAACAGCTCACAATACACCATAACTTTCTGATTTCACCAAATACACAGCATCAGCTCTGATGGATATTCGGCTTTGGAGCCGCAGAATTGTAGGCCTTATTGGACGAAGACCTGTACCAAACTCAAAAAAAGGTTGCTGAATCTTTGGGTGTGACTTGACAATCCATTTCATTGTATTCAAGTGAACTGCATATGAAGTGAAACTAAGAGACGTCGAAAGACGATTATACGAGGGCGCTACCTGAGCTACTTAAGTACGAAAAAAGCAGCACAACCACAAAAACTTTCTCGAAAAATGGAAAAAAGCGAATTTCGTGCAGTGATTCAACACTATTATTTGAAAGGGAAAACGGCGAAGCTCGATAAACATTCCGGTGAGTCTGCTCGGTCAGATTACATGGTAAAATATTGGATTGCTGAATTTAAACGCGGCCGAACAAACACTGCAATAATACCATCAACAGAAAGGCCAAAAGAGGTGGTTACTGAAGAAAATATGAAGAAAATCCTCGATATCATTATGAATGATCGCCGAGTCAAGTTGCGTGAGATTGTTGAAATGGTAATCATCTCATATGAACGTGTGTTCAACATTTTGCATGAACATTTGCATATGAAAAAGCTGTCGGCAAGATGGGTGCCGCGTTTGCTCAGTGTCGAACTAAAACGAGTTCGAGAGACCACTTCACAGCGGTGTTTGGACATGATAAAGCGTAATCCTGTTGATTTTTGGCGTGGATTAATAACTGTTGATGACGTGGGTCCACCACTACACAACTGAAACCAAAAATCAATCGAAACAATGGGTGAAAGCTGGTGGAAGTGCTCCGAAGAAGGCGAAGGCAGTGAAATCGACTGGCAAGGTTATGGCCACTGTATTTTGGGATGCACTCGGAATATTGCTTATCAATTATCTTGATAAGGGATCCACAATCACAGGAAAGTATTATCGTGCATTATTGGATCAATTGAATGATGCAATCAAGAAAAAAGGACCACATTTAAAGAAGAAAAAAGTACTCTTTCTTCAACGCAACGCACCGGTTCACACAGCATTAGATACGATGCTAAAATTACGTGAAATACACTTCGAATTGGTTGATCATCCACCTTATAGTCCAGATTTAGCTCCTAGTGACTTTTTCCTGTTTCCAAACTTGAAATAATGGTTCGCAGGAAAAAGATTCAGCTCAAACGAAGAAGTGATTACTGAAACTAACGCGTATTTTGAGTGGTTCCCGAAATCGTATTATTCAGATGGTATAAAAAAGTTGAAATATCGTCTAAGTGTGTCGAATAAAAAGGAGACTATGTTGAGAAATGAATGGTTTTTGAAAAAAAAAATGTATTTTTCCTATTTAGGTAGCTTCATTATCAATCCGCCCTCGTACATGTCTAAAATGCTGTGTCAACGGTATAAAGTGAAGCCTTTTTTTGCATCGTGTCGATACGGATGCACAAACTCAGTAGGCTCTTGATTCATCGAGTGTAGAGTAGAAAAATAATAGGAACAAAGTTGTGCTTCTAGAGACTTCGAAAAATTTGGATTGAGCTTATCTTCAAGTAGCGTTGTGCGCGTTAAATTTGATCAGATAAATAAATAAATATTTCAAACACATATTAGTAGAGTATACGAGTTATGCGAACAAGACTTAATTATACATAATAGTTGCATATATTCGTATATACTCGTGTGTACATGTAAATATTTACATTCAGAGAATTCATAATATAATTTTAGTGAGGTCATATTTAGGCAGTTAATAAAATTGTATAATCATTTTACAATTATATATAATTAAGTTTATTTATGTATATACATACATACATACTTATTAAGATACGTTCATATTTATATTGTATATTGATACGAAAGCTGTAATCGATAATAAAAAATTAATTAATTTAAAAGTACAACAGAATGTATAGAAAATTGGCAGAAAATTAAATTATACTTATGTAAAATGTAATAAAAATAAACTCATATAAACAAATTAAATCTTCAAGGACGTTGTCTTGCAATTAGCTTCGAATAGTTCCTGTTACTTGAAAGAATTTTCATACATTTAAAGAAATGCATTGCATTATTCAAATTTATTTTTACCGGGAATATGCACATGTATAAGAGGACCGGTATTACACCGTTATACGTTCTTAAAAATAAGTATCAGGAATTGTTAATTCAAAATGCCTGAGTTATAGATATTGTAAACGGGTTTCGGGTCGGTAAAACTCAGTCGTAGTTTCGTATAATGTTGTAAATCAGCACAGCTTTTATACTAATTCGCCTTGAATTTTGAAAGGACATGTGGAATAATCCACAGTTACACTTTTCTTTAATTTTTGCCATAATAACGACAAAAGAATTGATATGACACACCAATATCGAACCATTGATGCGTGTAGTCATTTGAAAGTATAGCAGAAGCATAATATCTTCCTGAGAGTAGGTATAATTCAACTTCATGTGCATATTCCTCTGATATTATTGAAATAAATCAGAGCAGAAAAAAGACAAAAAACGATCATTTATATTTTGCTTGTACAATAAACGTATGACAATAAAACGTCATTAATACAGCAAAATATAAACGCATATTTATTTCACCCGCACTTTAATATGCAAACTGCGAAATAGTTTCATTGACATTGAATTAAAAAAAAAAAAAGAGTGATAAATACACACACATATATATACACATTTATGCAAAACAATTTTCATAAAACAATAACAATAATAATAATGACAGTAAGTTATACGCTGCGCCAATTTTAAAGGCGTGATATCAGAAATTATTGTCTTCCGTACCGGAAGATAATTCAAGTGGTTTGATCGAGAAAATCTGATCATTCAAATGGGAGCTGTTGCTTGAAGTCATACATTTGATCGTATTTAATAATTCAAATTTATGATTTGACTAGAAGAAATGTCAATATTTGAAAATAATCTAATATTTTAAAGTTAAATTTAATTCACTTTATTTATTTGTTTATGTGGGCGTGACCATATAATAATTTGCAAATTTATGGGATGACAATATTGGCTAGAATTTGATGGTGCAATTTGTTTCTTATGGCGTGTTTAACACTTTTATTGTCGTTGGTATACATGCCAACTTCGACACTCAGCGCCTAATAATATCTATATACATAATGCCATCAATTTACATAATAGTTGAGATAATTATATAAACTAAGCACACTAGTTGTTGTCATATATGCCAACAACTAAGTTTAATCTATAATGTAATTAGGACCAAAAAATATAATCAAAATTACAAAATAAACAGTTATTAATGTGTTAAAAATTATTTACTTATAGAGACATCTCATTGAAACTGTTTGTTGCAATGACAAGTTATTGTCAATACTTGCTAATGTCATACTTTGCTTAGCTCTAAATTGAATGACAATGATTTTATCGTCCAAATAAGTATCCCCACATGTATGCATCTCATTCTACTACTCGAATCAAACTTCCTGAAACGATTCTTAATCTGTACAAACATTATTTACATACACACTTAGAAGTAGGTATTTATAACAACAATGGCCAATGACCAGAATAAGTCGCAATGACAAATTTCTTATTGTGACAGAAATCCTTTTCAGTGAATTACGCATTAACCATAATAAATAATTGTATCTAAAATTGTATAAGTGTATGCTAAAAAGTCAATTACCTCACCAAAATCTTTTATTACCCTTTTTATTTTGGGTAGTACTCACATTAAGCAGAGTACATAAAAGAGTTATTACCGTATCAAACATTTGTATTGTTTACTAATTTTGATATACCATATATATATATCATCTACATACACTAGTCACATTGATAACAACTTGAATTGAATCGATTATCTGATAGGTTTACTGACCGACTGTTTCATTATGCTATATAGTAATGCAAATTAATGGATTATCTATAAGAAAACGAATGCCATTTAGATTAGAATTGTTTGCTGCTATATAGAAATTGCCAGTGGCATTTTGTTCGCGCTCAAAAAATGTTATAGAAACTACAAAATATTACATCTCCGCATTACGGTGATCTGCGACTTAAGGAGCAATCAGTGACGTCCTCCCAGGGAATGGTAATAGCTCTAAGAGATATATTGTTTTTTCTTTTTCGTTCTGAAAAGCTATGACCTAACTAACAACGTTATTATGGACCCTTTTAATAGACAAAAGTACTTAAATTAATTAACAGAAAAATTAAAAGTGTAAATTCCAATGAAATCATTGTCTTGCAATTTTATTTCGTATTTTTTTCTTTCTATTTAAGAGCTTTACTTTTATGCCAATAAACAGTACATGCATAAATATTTAATCGATAATAAAAAATTAAATTGAAAATTTTTTTTATATTAAACACTAATGCGCTGCTCACAATATTTTCTTAGAAATTGTTGAAGCTGTGCCAAGCTGTTAGTAAAGTACGTAATAATTATAAAAAAAAAAAATATACGTTATATATAATATATACTACATACCAATACAAAATACAAAAAAAAGTATGTATCGATATAGTATGTACACATATACATCTGCTTTATATCGTTGGATTTCCCCTCAAAAAAGTCAATCATGGTCACAAAAGTTGAATTTTTGTTGATGTTGTGTATTAAACATGAATATAAAACAACAATAAATACGTATATATGCATATAAAATGCATTAACAAATGAAACTTTTTCGCAGAAATTAAATTCTTCCCAAATTTTTCAACTACAAGGTGCGACAATTATGTATTAAGACTGCCTCTAGAACACACAATTAAAACACGATATCTGCTAATTTTTCGGTATATTTATTCGAAATATTCTCCTCCTGATTCAATACACTTGTTACATCGATTTAATAGTGATTCAAATGCGTGTTCCAGCTCATTTTTCGAAATTACCTCCAGTGCCCTGGTCGAAGCCTGTTGTATGGTCTGAATGTCATCAAAAAAGCATCCTTTCAACTTCAATTTCAGTTTTGAGAACAAAAAGAAGTCGCACGGTGCAAAATCAGGTGAATACGGCGGGTGATTCAACACACAAACCTGATTTCGAGCCAAAAATTGACGAACAATGAGTGCTGTGTGACTCGGTGCATTATCGTGCAACAAAGACCAAGTTTTTGGATCGCGGTATTCTGGTCGAACACGACGGATTCTGGACATCAAAACTTCGAGGTAACATGCGGAAGTAACTGTTTGACCAGTTGGAACAAATTCTTTGTGGATAATTCCTTTGCTATCGAAGAAGGTGATGAGCATTGTTTTGATTTTTGACGGAACTTTTCGTGTTTTTTTTTTTGCTTGTGGTGAGTTTTTTGATTTCCATTCCACACTTTGACGCTTTGTTTCTGGATCGTATTGGAAACACCATGTTTCATCACCCGTAACAATTGCTTTCAGGAAGTTTAGATAATTTTCTGCAGCTGCAACCAGAATGAGTGACTCTCATAAATTTTTGGTCCTCGGTCAATGTGTGTGGAACAAATCTTGCGCAGACCTTTGTTTTGCCCAAATCCTCGTGAAGAATGAGTCGGATAGTCTCCCTGTTGATGTTTAAGGCCTCTTCCATCATTTTCACTGAAGCATTGCGGTCTTCTGTAATAAAATCACGAATTTTCCGGATCGCTTCCGGCGTCCGCCCTGAAATTGGCATTCCTTCTTTTATTTCATCTTCCAGCGACTCTCTGCCATCCACAAACCGTTTATGCCATATAAAAACATTTGATCTTGAAAACAAGATGCACTTTTACCAATTTTTGCGTGGAATTTAATGACCGCTCTTTGCTCCATGTTAAAATTTCAACATCAAACGAACACGTGTTTTGTAAAATGGATGTCAATAAACATTACACGGTGTCCAATAAGTTTTAATAAAAATGTTTTTCGCTATATTAAGGCAAGTTGACGAAATGAATGGAAAAATTTTATCCAAATGAGTTGTCTTATACATTATGAAAAATTATAAAAGGTTTTTATTTATTACGCCCCCCTTTGCTTTTTTTACTAAGCCCAATCTCTTTTCAAAAGAGTCGCATGCGGCACGTACATGATTCATGGGTATTTCCTCCCATATCTTTTGTAAAGTTTTACGTAGCTGCCCCAAATTTCTTATTTTATAGTCGTTAAGCTTTGCTGTTATATATCCCCATGCGAAGAAATCCATAGGATTAAGATCAGAGCTGCTTGGTGGCCACTCATCCTTCCTCAAAAAATCAGCCAAATTCTCTTCGCATCAGTCTTGACAAATTTTTGCAGTATGTGATGGCGCTCCGTCTTGTTGAAAACAATAGTAGTCGTCACCAAACAAGTGTTTGCAAGCAGGGAGGACTACTGACTTCAAAACGTGCTCTTTGTAGTACACAGCATTTACTTTGACCCCTTTTTCAATAAAAACAAGCGGCAATTTACCCCTCTTGCAAAATCCGCCCCAAACCATGATCGAGAGAGCACTTTGATATCTGGGGACAAATAATTCTGATTCAGGAACATCCTCCAATGAAACAGCCCATACTCAGTCGTCCTGTGCATTATGCGATTGCTGCAACACGAAAAGTTTTTCATCAGAAAATACGAACTCGTCGCCACCGTGCCAAGCCTGAATACTGCTGACTCTTTCAGCTCTCTTGTCCTTTGAAGAAATGGAAACGCCGTGAATTTTTTGTTTTTTGTACGGCTTAAGTCCAACATCTTTTTTTAAAAGCAAATGAGCAGATGACTTGCTTATTTTTAAAGAGGCAGCTATTTTTCTCACGGAGCGGCACCTTTTTCGTCGAATTTGCTCTCTTACAATTTTGATTTGCTCTTCGTCCGGGCAGTGCGTGGACGGCCACTTTTCGGTCGATTTTCAGTAGACCCAGTTTCCTTAAATCGTTTTATGGTCTTATAAACAAAATCGCACTTGATTCCACCTTGTTTCAATGATTTGAAAATTGCATATGGCTTTATGCCTCGCAAAAATTGATTAATAATTACTTCGCGCACGTTCTTCATCGTTTTTATTTAACTCAACTACAGCTGAAATGAAATGAATTCTATGACACGCTGCTCAGAAATCTAACGGGATTTCATATATATCAAAATAAAAACATACGCCTACTTTCTGTTATTTAAAATTAACGGAAAACATATTTATTAAAACTTATTGGACATCGTGTAAATGTCAACCAAATGCCATGAAATTTTGACAGTTAGTAGAGGAAGGTTGAAGCTTCGAAACGCATGTCCTCACACATAGATGGCGCGCTTGGTTGCTGAGGTATGGTTCGAGTCTTAATACATAATTGTCGCACCTTGTATATTATTTTACACAGATAGCTTAATACTCATGTTGTATTTTATATACGTAGCACCGGCGAAATATGGTATTAATAATTTTAAAATTATAATGCTTTGCATAAATGTTAACTTTCAAATTGTTTTTATGAATTACTACTTACATTTACTTACTAAAACGCAGTTGAGCAAGCATTTTGATGAATAACGTCTACATCATCCACATGTCAATAAAACTAAACCACTACGCTATTTTTTGAAGAGTATTATACATGAATTCAAGTTGTAGAAATGTTGAATAATGTGTATCAACCAAAAACGACTCAATAACTGTATTAAAAAATAATAAAAACCAATATTTGTTTTGTTATCGAAGCTAGGTATATACCTTACAGCTCACGTATAGTTAAATCCTAAACCCTAAAGAAATAGAGGTAAAAATAGACATGAATTTGATGCTGGTGGATCTTCTCCTACATAATCGTAGATACCTACATAATTCAAATTCCAAAGTGGTTACTGTACTTGTTTTCAATCCAATTATTACTTCTTTTAAACTGGATTTTTCTTGGTGTTTGCGGTTTGACGTCAATGGACCCAACAAACAAATTGACCTAATTTACATAAAAATGCATTGTGATGATAAATATGGTACCATGCTGCTGCATATGCTCATGATGATGACAGTGGCGATGATAATGATGATGATGAAAAACAAAAAATTCCCCAAAAATGTCTATTGTTAATTATGACGCCAAACATGTAGACATACATAAATATATGTACGATTGTATTGTATCAACTTTTGATTGACACAGTAGTCATACAGTTATATTGACGATCGGTTTAGGCGCTAAACATAATTTATTTGTATTGTGTATTATTGTTATTATTGTTTTCTCACCACGTTTTGTGTACGCATACAGTCTGTGAAAGAATTATATAGGTAATATCTGTTCTCGTCTAAAATTTTTAAGTCGCAATTGCCCGCTGAAATCTTTAATTTAATAAAAAGGAAGACAAATTATATAAGGAGAAGGAAAAATTAATCAATTTAATATTCTACCTCCAATAACACTTATTACTAATAATCCTAATATTCCCTTTAATATAATTCATCCCTCATCATTTAAATAATTTAAAGAAAAAAAATTTAAATCTCCAGTTAAACTATAATATACTAATCGAAAAGAATAACAAACAGTTAACCCAGTAGAAAAAAAATATAAAAAAAAAAGAAAATTGATTAACAACACTTAAAGAAACAACTTCTAAAATTATATCTTTTGAATAAAACCCGGCTAAAAAAGGTATCCCACATAAAGCTAAATTAGCTACATTTAAATAAATTAAATTATAAATTAAAAATTTTTTTTTTTGACAAACTAAATGTCATGGCAACCCTGACGTGTTTTAAAATTGATATTCCACTTATATTTATATATGCTATATTATAAGTCATTTCAAAAATTACCTTTTTGAGGTTAGATTGCAAAAAAACGGTAAGTATCATCTAAAAAAGTTTATTATCGTTCATAAAATTTCAATTTCAAACCTACTTTTATCGGTGACTGATCAAGAGAAGGGGAAAATAGCTGCCTATAAGGACCAGAGGCTTTCCAATCGGCAGATTGCCGAAAAATTGAACCGATCTGCTAGTCTCATTGACACCAAACGCGAAAAATATGGTAAAATAGAACGTCAGGGCCAGGTCAGGGTGCCGTAGCTCAGTGGTTAGTAATCTTCTGATCTGCAGGTCGTGGTTCAATCCCCGGCTGATGCATAACAAATTTAATATCGAAAAGATTTTTCTTTCGAACGGTACCCATCTGTCGGAATGCAATTGGCAATTCTTCCGACAGTAACAACTTTCCATGAAAAAGCTTCTAAAAGAACTCTGTGACAAAGCTCAGAAAAAGTGATGTCACAAGAGTTCTGCCGTTCGGAACCGGCTAAAATAAGTAGGTCCCTTCCAATATTGTCCAAAATTTAACACGCACAACAGTAATGGAAGAGAAGCTCGGCCAATGAGCCCTTCGGGGATTTAAGTGTCACATATTTATTTATTTGTTTTTTAGAACGTCTGGGCCGAAAATCTCTGATCAGTGAACGCGAAAAAAAGGAAACTAAACTACTCGCTGTTCATGAAAATATGTCAGATAGAGAAATATGTACTTCAATGAAGGTAAAAGTTGATGTCCGTTGTGCAGCAAATTTTGAAAACGGATATTAACCTTTCCTATGGAAATAAATGTGGTAAACCAGCTGTTGTGAGTCAAAATAATGGTCATCTAATTTATGCATTTTGACTCACTACAAATGTTACAGTAATACTATTATTATTATGTTATTCTATTATGTGAGCATACTTTATGAATATCGCTGTAACCATTAATATAATGATCATCACCATACTATGCATAACGTGATTATCATTAGCTGAAATGGGTTATAGTATATTTATAAAGTATGCACACATATTAGTATAACATAATAATATAACGTACTAGAATAACATAATAGTAATATTATTTCAACAATTGTAGTCAGTCAAAATGCATAGATTAGATGAGCATTATTTTGACTCACAACATCCATGTACAATTGTAGTGAGTCAAAATAATGCTCACATAATAGAATAACATAATAATAATAGTAATATTACTGTAACATTTGCAGTGAGTCAAAATGCATAAATTAGTGTTCAAAGGTCACTCCAAAAGAAATTCGTAAGCGACGTAATTTCGGTGGTGGCTCACTTATGGTATGGGCAGGCATGGGCTTCGTGGGAACCACCTCAATTTGTTTTGTAAGAAATAGAATACACTCGTACTATTATATTGAGTTACTTGATGAAGTTCTCGTATTGTTTATTTTTCAGCAGGATAATGCTGTATGCCGTAGCTCAGTGGTTAGTGTGTTCGCCTTCTGATCTGTAGGTCGTGGTTCAATCCCCGGCTGATGCATAACAAATTTAATATCGATAAGATTTTTTTTTCGAACGGTACCCACCTGTCGGCAAGCAATTGGCAATTCCTCCGACAGTAACAACTTGCCATGAAAAAGCTTCTTAAAGAACTCTGTGACAAAGCTCAGAAAAAGTGATGTCACAAGTTTTCTGCCGTTCGGAACCGGCTAAAATAAGTAGGTCCCTTCTAATATTGTCCAAAATTTAAGACGCACAACAGTAATGGAAGAGAAGCTCGGCCAATGAGCCCTTTGGGGCTTTATGTGCCACATATTTATTTATTTATTTATTTATAATGCTGCTATACACGTTTCGAAGAAAACAAAATCGTTTTTGGTTGCACTTGGGGTCTCATGTCTTGAATGGCCTGCTATTAGTGCTAATTTAAACCTGATGGAGAACCTCTGGGCTATACTTTCGTAGATCAAATTGGTTATACAATAGGAATGGAAGAAATCTCGAAACGCTTGTAAACTCCATGCCAAATCGTTTGGAAGAGGTTATATTGAATAAAGGCGCCCATATTTCATATATATTAATTTTACTTTTCTTCTTCTTAACTTTGGTTCACTAAAAGTGCCTATATATATTTCGCAGAGCGTTTTTATTATTTTTGAGATTTTTTAGAAATACGTTATCTAAACTAATGTTTTGTTTTTTTTAAATAATATTAGATATGTTGAAACTAAATCGTTTTAGTAATTTATTCATATTTCAAAAAAATCGCTTGGCTATATAATTCTTTCGCTGACTGTATGTATGAGTACCATTTGGATATTGCTACAATATTTAGTATACGTATTTCTTATTCATCAGTGATGTTTTTTTGATTGCCATTTACGGATTTCGATGGCATCACACCAAAAATGCTAATTGAAATTCCAGCTGTATTATTTTTAGTGGTTTTGTTTAATGCAATGCTAAAACTGAGCTACTTTCCTAACCAATGGAAAAAATCACAAGTAACAATGATCCTACAGACCCATAAGCTTGCTGCCATGTCTCCCAAAATTATTTGAAAAACTGCTGTTAGCCAAACTCAGACCTCATCTTGAAGAACGTGACATAATTCCTCAGCACCAATTTGGATTTCGCGAAAAACATGGGACGATCGAGCAGGTCAACAGAATTACCAATGAGATACGGAAAGCATTTGAATACAAAGAGAATTGTTCAGCTATATTCCTCGATGTTGCTCAGGCATTTGGTAGAGTGTGGCATGAAGGGCTAAAGTATAAAATAAGAAAAATTCTACCAGAAAGCTCCCACCAAATACTAGAATCATACCTAGATAACCGTCGTTTTGTTGTAAAATATAAAGACTTTTCCACAGAAGAATTCAATATCAAAGCCGGAGTTCCACAGGGTAGCGTTCTTAGCCCCATTCTATATGTATTATATACTTCCGATCTATCAACAGATGCACGGTTGTTGACATCTACATTTGGTGACGATACTGCTATTCTAAGCCGTAATCGAAACAAAATAAAGGCACCCACAGATTTAGGGGAGCATTTAGTACTTGTTGAAAAATGGTTATCTAACTGGCGCATAAAAGTTAATGAGTCCAAATGTAAACATGTAACGTTCACACTTAACAAAAGCACATGCCCACAGTTACACTAAATAATATCGCCATAACTCACACAAATGAAGTCACCTACCTAGGGATATACTTAGATAGACAGCTTACATGGCGCAAGCACATCGAAGCAAAAAGAACTCAGATGAAAGTAATAGCAATATTGAAATCATACAGAGATCTCAGTCTAAAATGTTAAGGATGATAACTGGTGCACCATGGTATATTAGAAATGAATGTATACACAATGACTTAAATATCCCAATGGTAGAAATTGAACTTAAAAATACTAGACATAAATATACTAGAAGATTACAAAGACATCCAAACACACTAGCAAGAACCTTGCTCAATACCTGCTATACTTCGCGCCTTCGAGCATCGTACAAAAAACATTGCTCTAGATAATAAGGAGCTACTGTTGTTGAATTAGATTAAGATTTTAAAACTTATTGTTAGATTCTTTAGTAATAGATTCAATAAATAAAGAAAATGTAATAAAATGAAATAATAACAAGTAGACAAATAAAAATATAATATATATTTATTACAAATATTTTAAAATCAATCCTAATATAATCTTGAGTAGCATACAAACTTTTATAGACCGATTCACATTAATAAGATATTAATTTTTAACATGTTTGTTAAAGAATACTACATAATTTACGAAAGAAACAGGTAGTTTTGTTCAAAATATAAAAGCGATCTATAAATACTTGTGTAAGATATGGCAAAAATCCTCGAGGATATCATAGTTTTGTTATCACAATTTATACAAATGTTAAGTGTGCTCAAGACTCATTCGTAAGTTGCTTATTCATTTGGAGAAAAAGTTCACCACACTCCTTCAACCAATGCATAAAGCTAAACATATAAAAAATTAAATACACTAATTATAATTAAATAACTTATAATAAGAAATAATTATTACTGTTAAATTATTAAATTTTAAAGTTATTATATAGTTGGTCAGATGAATGCAACGGAGCTAAATAGATTAAGCAAACTGCTCAAAGACAGAATCCATGAACAAAAAAACAGGGCATTAAGCTTCAAAATTCAAAACCTTTCAGCCGATAAAACGTCCGATTATTTCCTGTGGCGAGCCACAGCATATATGAAGAGACCAATCCGTCATGATCCTCCAATAAAGCAATTAGGCAGCCCCCAAACTTGGGCAAAAAGCGACTTAGAGAAAGCCGACGTATTCGCACAACACATAGAAAAAATTTTTCAACCTTATGAAAGCCAGCTGTCCAAAAGTTGAAAGAAATTAAACTATTTACTGTCAGACTAAAATCAAAAAAAAAAAAAACCCGGATTTAACTTAATAACGGCCGATGTTCTCAAAAATATCTCGAATAATGCATTAACTATGTATTCAATTGAAGTATGTGCCATTGCAATGGAAAATATCCGAAATTATAATATAATATATATAATTATATAAAAAGCCAGGGAAATTTGCTAATGATGCAACTTCCTACCGTCCAATTTCGCTGCTCCCATTAATGGGAAAACTATTTGAAAAGTTATTTTCCAAGCGTTTGAAAGAAATAATTATACTCAAACAGTTGATACCTGACCATCAATTTGGATTTAGCGAACAACATTCGAGGATTGACCGAGTACAGAGAATAGTCTATACGGTAGAAGAAGCTTTGGAGAAGAACAATGTCTGCTCAGCAATATTTTTAGATGCGGCACAGGCATTCGATAAAGTCTGGCACGAAAGGCTGATTTATAAAGTCAAAACATTTCTTCCGATACAGTTTTCTGATCTACTGGAATCTGAAATAAAAGACCGCTATTTCCGTATAAGACAGTGTCAAGCATATTCGAATATTAGGAAAATTAATGCCGGCGTTCCTCAAGGCAGCATACTGGGACCAGTCCTATATTTATTATACACTTCTGATCGGCCGGTTCCAAAACCAAGGAAAATAGCCACATTTGCATGAATCTACTGTAAAATTACAAGCATCTATTGACGATGTTGTTTAATGGACCAGAATGTGGAATATTAAACTGAACGAAACAAAATCGAGTCACATTAACTTTACAAACAAGAAAATTGCGTACATACCAGTTAATATCTTTTCAGTCACTGTCCCATATGCTAACAATGCTAAGTATTTGGGTATGACATTAGACGCTAAGCTTACATGGAAAGAACACATGAAAATTAAAGTAGCGGCACCTAACATCAAAAACCAAAAACTAAAGTGGCTTATCGGTAGAGGCTCAAAACTGTCGGTACAAAATAAACTTCTGATCTACAATCAAATATTGAAACCAGTTAGGTTATTCAGCGTTTTCAAAATAAAGTGCTAAGTGCTAAAGGGGCGCTGTCGTTGGCGCCCCTTGGTATGTGTAAAACGACGACCAGCACAGAGATCTGTGTGTACAGAAAGTCACTGACGCAATTAAATACTCCGATACTAAACACTGCTATAAGGCTACAACAACCCATCAATGCTGAAGCTTCAATGTTTTGTAATGAAGCAATATACACAAGAAGATTTGGAAGAACTAAGCCACAGGATTTTGTAACTAATATTCTGTAAATTTTATATATACATATATACATATATATACACACACATATATATATATATATATATATATATATACATATATATATATATATATATATACATATATATATATATATACATATATATATATATATATATATATATATATATATACATATATATATACATATATATATATATATATATATATATATATATATATATATATATATATATATATATATATATATATTGGATCTATAACTTAATTCGTGCGGTTTTTTTTTTCCAAATTTATACGTTTCTTTAAGAAAAACGTGTACAATAGGATTATTGAAAGTATTGCCCATCTGAAGCTATGACTTTTCCCCATTTTTCTGGCAATTTGTGAATTCCATCCCAAAAGAGCTGCGCCGGCTTGGCGGCCAAGAATGAATCAAGCCAATTTTTAATACACTGTTCTGATGTGAACCTTATTCCAGTGAGAGCGTTCTGCATCGATCGGAATAAATGGTAGTCGGACGGGGCAAGGTCTGGGCTATAAGGCGGGTGAGCCAAAACTTCCCAGCCGCTGTTTTCCAAATAGATTTTGACCGCTGTAGCAACATGAGGCCGAGCGTTGTCATGATGGAAAAATATGGACTCATGTCTGGTCGCATATTCCGGGCGTTTTTCGGCTATTGCTCTCTTCAAACGGATTAATTGTATTCGGTAGCGTTCTCCATTGATGGTTTCGCCCGATTTTAGCGGCTCATAATACAGCACACCCTTCTGATCCCACCAAATACAGAGCATTACCTTCGCGCCATGGATATTCGGCTTTGCTGTTGATTTAACTGGTTGGCCGGGTTTCACATATGATTTTTTGCGCTTGTGGTTGTCATAATGGATCCATTTTTCATCACCAGTAATCCGATGCAAAAATGACTTCTTTTTGTGGCGTTCAGCAGCATTTCGGATATGCAAAATCGCCTTTCAACGTCTCTCGGCTTCACTTCATGTGGTACCCAATTTCCTTGCTTTTGAATGTATCCGGCTGCTTGTAACGTTTTGAAATGGCTGCTTGAGTGACTCCCAAAGATTCTGCAAGCTCTCCTTGTGTTTGGCAACAATCTTCATCGAGTAATGCTTCCAGTTCGTCATCTTCAAACTTTTTTAGCTGCCCAGGACGTTCTTCGTTTTCAGAGCCAAAATTACCACTTTTAAATTGTGCAAACCACATTTGGCACGTTCGCTCAGCTAGAGCATGTTTACCATAAACTTCCACCAAAATACGATGACTTTCGTCAGCAGTTTTCTTCATATTAAAGTAATAAAGAAGAACTCCCCGCAAAAACACTCTTTCAGCCACAAAGTTCGACATATTTGAGTGAAAAAAATTATTGTTGTTTACGCTTCAAATGAATGATATATACTGAGAAGGACGCACAATGACAGTAGCTTGCCAACGCATGTTCGGAATATTGGAACGATGGAATAATAATCAAGTTACGCCATCTCTTAGCAAACCGCACGAATTAAGTTATAGATCCAATATGTATATATATATATATATATATATATATATATATATATATATATATACATATATATACATATATATACATATATATATATATATATATATATATATATATATATATATATATATATATATATACGAGGGCGGATTGAAAATGAAGCTACCTAAGTAGGAAAAAAACATTTTTTTTTTCAAAAACCATTTATTTCTCAACATTCCAACATACTTCTACACACTTAGAAAGACAATATTCCAACTTTTTTATACCATCTGAATAATATGATTTCGGGAATCCCTCAAAATACGAGTTAGTTTCGGTAATCACTTCTTCGTTTGAGCTGAATCTTTTTCCTGCGAACCATTTTTTCAAGTTTGGAAACAGGAAAAAGTCATAAGGAGCTAAATCTGGACTATAAGGTGGATGATCAACCAATTCGAAGTGTATTTCACGTAATTTTAGCATCGTATCTAATGCTGTGTGAACCGGTGCGTTGTGTTGAAGAAAGAGCACTTTTTTCTTCTTTAAATGTGGTCCTTTTTTCTTGATTGCATCATTCAATTGATCCAATAATGCACGATAATACTTTCCTGTGATTGTGGATCCTTTATCAAGATAATTGATAAGCAATATTCCGAGTGCATCCCAAAATACAGTGGCCATAACCTTGCCAGTCGATTACACTGCCTTCGCCTTCTTCGGAGCACTTCCACCAGCTTTCACCCATTGTTTCGATTGATTTTTGGTTTCAGGTGTGTAGTGGTGGACCCACGTCATCAACAGTTATTAATCGACGTCAAAAATCAACAGGATTACGCTTTATCATGTCCAAACACCGCTGTGAAGTGGTCTCTCGAACTCGTTTTAGTTCGGCACTGAGCAAACGCGGCACCCATCTTGCCTATAGCTTTTTCATATGCAAATGTTCATGCAAAATGTTGAACACACGTTCATATGAGATGATTACCACTTCAACAATCTCACGCAACTTGACTCGGCGATCATTCATAACGATATCGAGGATTTTCTTGATATTTTCTTCAGTAACCACCTCTTTTGGCCTTCCTGTTGATGTTTTTGTTTTTGTGCTGCCTTTTTCGTACTTAGGTAGCTTCTTTATGAATCCGCCCGCGTATATATATATATATATATATATATATATATATATATATATATATATATATATATATATATATATATATATATATATATATATATATATATATATATATATATATATATTAGGGTGGGTCAAATTTTTTCGACCCAAAGGCTCATCGTGATTCTTATTCTATGGGTCATTCTAAGCAAATTTGCCAAAAAAACCATAGCTCTAAAATGAATTTCGAGCCCCCGGATTTTTCAAAATAAGTATTTTTTCTAGAAATATTCGAGAATAGAGGCAAAAAAATGCTATTTCCTTTAGCCAAATGTGTATGTGGGGGTTTTTTGGGTCGCGGAAACCATTTTTGACATTAATTTTTATTTTTGAGTGCCGCCAGAGGGCGCTTTCGTACATTTTTTTGGAAAAAATCTCAAGTAATGTGTTCGAATTTAAATGATAAAATTGTATTTAATTCATCTAATCTCTTCTATTTTTAGGCGGTAAACGATTTTGAGATTATCACTCTGGAAAATATACCTGATTTAAGTGCTGTTGAATTAACTACCGACGCAATGTACTTGTACAAAATGGCGCTTGCAATTTCTTCTGGTGAGGTTTTGGCGGATTTGGCCAACATTAAACCAGGGCCAATAGCACATTCTCGTTGGCTCACCAAGGCCAGTAGATTATTACGGTTATATGTGACAACCAACAAGCCATCTAAAATAAAAAAAAAAATAAATATGTGGCACTTAAAGCCCCAAAGGGCTCATTGGCCGAGCTTCTCTTCCATTACTGTTGTGCGTCTTAAATTTTGGATAGTATTAGAATGGACCTACTTATTTTAGCCGGTTCCGAACGGCAGAACGCTTGTGACATCACTTTTTCTGAGCTTTGTCACAGAGTTCTTTTTAGAAGCTTTTTCATGGCAAGTTGTTACTGTCGTAAGAATTGCCAATTGCTTGCCGACAGGTGGGTACCGTTCGAAAGAAAAATCTTTTCGATATTAAATTTGTTATGCATCAGCCGGGTATTGAACCACGACCTACAGATCAGAAGGCGAACACACTAACCACTGAGCTACGGCACCCACAACAAGCCATCTACAAATTTAAAAATTCTGGCAAACTATATAATTAAAGTATATACGCCAATGTACTTCAATATTAAATATTACAACTCTGTCGTGCACGGTAGTGTATTATTTTATAAATTCATACGTTGGACTCAATATTTGGATTCGAATTTAAGCCAAATTGTAAATAATGTTGTTAAAGAAAACTCGTATTATGCTCATTCAGAAAACATTTTATTGGCAATGTTGTTCGACAATGAAAAAAAAAATACGCGACTTAGCTCTAAAAAAAATTTTACACTACCGTAACCATGTGGAAGATCCGATGCTACTGAGAGTTTATAAAAAGCCTATCATAAACTTCAATTGCACAGATTTTACGAATATGATTGACATGAATGATAATTCAATCTTATTCGAACCACCATTCACTCGAAATATTCCTTATGAATATCTACAACAATATTTAGAAGACATTGATCCACCGCTGCCTGATCCGAAAATTCCAGTACACATACAAGGAACGGAAAGACATGTTCAATTGCTGGCTAGTGTATCCAAAAGAGTTTTAGAACATAATCGAGAAGGAGTTATGGCGGTGACATTAGAAAGTCGTGAAAAATTCGCTAGACTTGACAGCAAGAAAGACTTTCAAAAATAACTCCTTCGCGTTTATTTCCTAAAACTCTTCGTTTTGTTTCTTAATTACTGAATTCAATTAATTTTTTTTATTAATTACATTTTATATGCTTTTATTATTTGTTATGTTGAATTTTAGAAGAAAAAAATAAAGTAAAATATGCTTTGTTTACTCTTTGTCTTAAATTCGATATAGGTCGTGAATGAATAACCCCCCCCCCCCCCCCCTTCCCCCATCATTTTTAACGCTAAACACTCTGGGCTATTTAAAGTTTTGGGTTGTCTTATGAGAAAGTCAAATATTCGTCAATTTACACGAAAAATTTCGTAAATTTACCCAAAAAAAAACGATAAAATTAAAAAATGAACGAAAGCGCCCTCTGGTGGTGCTCAAAAATAAAAATAGATCTCAAAAATGGATTCCTCGATCCAAAAACCCCCACATACACATTTGGCTAGAGAAAAAAGCATTTTTTTTTACATCTATTCTTGAGTATTTGGGGAAAAAACCTATTTTGAAAAAGCCGGGGGCTCGAAAATCATTTTAGAGCTATGGTTTCTTTGGAAAAGTATCTTCAAATGACCCGTAGAATAAGAATCTCGATGAGCCCCTTAACATTTTTTCGGCCCCCTACAATTTGACCCACCCTAATATATATATATATATATATATATATATATATATATATATATATATATATATATATATATATATATATATATATATATATATATATATATATATATATATATATATATATATATATATATATATATATATATATATATATATATATATATATATATATATATATATATATATATACAGTTTATAACCTTCAGCATATCGTAGATTAGCACCATTTATTTAAATCCACTATCTTAAGAAACATGTGGCAAAAATTTGTCTTTCGAAATCCAAACAACACAAAATGAAAACAAAACTAGCCTTCTCTCCAAAATAAAATTGTTATATACGAAGCAGAATACTCCATATGTGAATCCTTGAAAACAAAAAAAAAATAGCATTATCAACGCAATTATAGCAATTTTTCTTAATATTCTGAAAATTAAATCAATGTAATATCCCTTCATCAATTCTAATATAATATTACTATAGCAGAATACACGTTATCTTACAGGCATTTAAATACCCAATAGGCGATAATTATTTAAAGAAAACAAAAAAACATCAGCAAAAAACAATCAAACAAATTGTGAATAAAACTAGCAGTAAGTAAAAAACAAAAATAGCTTTCTGTTAAAATATTTGTGTTTTTCTTGTAATATGCTTAGGTAGGTACATTCAATATTTCTTAATATTTACAGTTTGGTTTATTATTTTTATTTATTTTGGTGTAACAAGACAAAGGTTTCAAGGCTTTTGTGGTTAACTGTGTTGTGTTTATGTAAGTATTTTCAATTGTGCATATAAATATTTATACTTTAAGCTATCTATTGGTTTTCTAAGATAAGATGTATTGGTTTTCTAAGATAAAATGTATTGGTTTTCTAAGATAATGTGATCAAACAAATAATGTTCTATTTCTTCAGTTATGCTATATACAATACATTACGGCGGATTAAAATGTCTGCACAGTACAAGTATATTTCCGAAGGAACCATTGTTCCAACAACAATATTCAGAATTACTCCTCTATTTATACATACGATTAAATTGTGTTTCAAAGTATTCCTCGCTTTCTTCATCTTGTTCATATACAATAACAAAGAAAAGGTTTATAAACAATTATAAAACAACTCACTACTCGTGGCTTATAAAAATTTGTTTTCTACAATAAATCAGTATTAAGCACAACAATAATATTATCACTGCAGATGCACACATCCACAAATGCATTTACACATGCATCCTCAATGAATCTTCTGCGTGTTTGGCATAAGTATGTCGTCCTTTACCATTGCCATCATCATCAATAAAATATATTATAATCATTTCAATAATTCAACACTTCCTTCAACATGCATTTCTTCTTTATTTCATTGTTCTTTTTTTTTTTGTTTGTTTTTGTTTTCTTCATTGTCTGCTTTCACATTACGTTTCATAAAGAAATGTTACAAAATTTAAGAAAATAATCAATTTTTTGGCGTCACATTTTTTAACTGCCAATACCGAGCATCTTCAAACATTTAAAATATACAGATATTTGAGTAGATGACATACAGACATAATTTCTATCATCAATATCCAGTCATGATAGAAATAATGAATGTTCATTCTATACAGTATCAATCGATTGTAGTGAAATGTTCATTGTTGCCGCCGAATTTTGTTTATTAGCCAACACTAGTGTAATATATACACATACACCTGCCTACAAGTGTACATGTGTAATTATTTTAAAATATGACATTTTACATATTCGTACTCTCTCTTCTTACTATAATTTATTATGCACATGCATCTTTCCGAAGTGTTTTATCGGTAAATTTCCATTGCATTGTGCGAAACAACATTCTGTCGTTCAACTTCATGTTGTTTATTTCGATTGGAAATTTATTAAACTGGGTTAAAATTGCATGTATATGTGTATGTGTGTATACGAGTATACAAAAGATGCACTTATGTAGACTGTATGCAAAAAAAAGGGTATTATTTCTTGAATAACAATTTTCGCATGGGGCTAACTCTGAAGAATATGCTGCAATATTGTGAAGCAATTCGTGTATTAGTTTATGTAATCTTAGTATGGACACGACGACCCACCAATGTGGTCAAATCACATCTCAGATTTTCAAAGACAGTGTGGCATGTGGTCCCGTCTTGCTGAAACCAAATGTCTTCCATGTCGTCTTCTTCAATTTTTGGAAACAAAATTTTGTTTAGTATGGCATTGCTACGCTCGCCATTGACGGTAACGGCGGCTCCTTGTTCATTTTCGAAGAAAAATCCTCCAATGGTGGCGCCTGACCAAAAACCACATCAAACAGTCACTCATTGTGGATGCATTGCCTTTTAAACAATCACGTGTGGATGCTCTGATCCTCAAGTGCAACAATTTTGCATATTGACATGACCTCCAAGGTGGAAACAGTTCTAAATTTCTTTCTCAACAACGTGAATTTTATCACTGACGTGTATTGGATTTTTAACGACTCTACACAGCATAATCTGATTGATACAGCTGGTTGAGAAATTATAATCGTCACTTTGAAGATCTACGAATTAACAAAAGGCTCCCTGTGCACCTACATACGAATACACTTGTTCAATAAAACAATGACAATAATCTTCATATTGAACGTATATTCTACTATAATTTGATTCAAAATAAATACAACAAGTAGGAAGTATATGTAGGTATTGCCCAAAATTGATGGTCAGCCAACAGAGAATGTACATATAATAACTTCAAGAAATTGCCCATTTTTCACAAGAACTCTCTCATTATCAAAACAAGTTAGTGATGATTGTTCTCTGTTACCCATCGAGTATGTATGTATGTATGTATGTATTCATTTTTGTTTTTGCGGTTTTTATCAGAATTCTCGGATCATATGATCCGTCTATATATGCAGTCTGTATATACGAATGTACAGCAGCAATTAACAGAAATGGAATTGAATTAATGTGCATACCTACATATTAAAAAATAGTTATATATATTGGTATGCGTATACTAACATATTCATGTGTATATCAACATGTACACTTACATGTATTATTAATTTTAAATTTTCAATTGTTATTCAACTAAGAAATGTCTCATTAAAGTGACTAATTTACATATGTACACATATGCATAAAACCTATAAATGGGTCAAGTTTAAACAAGTACATACCAATAAACATTTATCGATTTTACAATAAGTATTAGAAACGATATTATTTTTTATATACATCCAAATTTAGTATTATCATTCTGGTTAAAGCAACAACAGATTAAGTAGGCGTTTGTGTTGAATATAATAAATGCCCTTAAAAAAGTACATTAAAATTGATTTACATGAAATACTCGTATACATGCGTCTATAATAATATGTACATGTGGAAATCTCATTTGTTCAGATGCACAAATATAGTTGGATATGTGAGACAAATAAGTAAACAATAATAATAATAATAACAATAATAACAATGATTCTAATAATGCCAATAATAATAATATGGCATTTGACAGATGTAAATATATACTATAAGTACGTTACTATAATGATGAATGACTAATTCAATGACTAAGTACACTCGAATAAATGACATTTTCTCAATTTTAAAATGACAAACATAAATACTGTATGACAGGTATAAAATGATGCAAGGACGGTAAAATGTTATTATTATTATAATTAGCTTAATGATTTTTATTAGTGAATAAATAATTAATTTTATTTTTATCGCAACTATAATAACTAATTTTGGGTAAATAAACGTTTCGAATGGCTTTCAGCAACATCGTAGAAACCTCAACATTTCTTGCGAGTTCATAGTACCACACATTGTCCAAAGATATGTTTGCGATTATCAAAGATATGGTGATTTGGCCGAGCTTCTCTTGCAGATTTGCCAATTTTAAAGAGCCCTTGCGATATCACTTTTTCTGAACTATTTCATGGCAAATTATTACCGGGTATCGCATAAAAGAATCAATCCGTTTAATATTGAATTTGCCACTGCTGGGGTTCGAGCTCACGCAAACTCAATATTGATTCGAACAAACTAAATCGATGCATATGAAATAAATTAGTTAATCACAATATTTACGGTACATGAATTGTTTGAAGTAAAGAAAAGCCTTGTGAGAGCACTTACTCAGGGTTAATATCAAGTCAAATATGATTTGATTAATACAAATATTTAGAACAAAATTTTTACCTATGTAAATAATTGAAGTTTTATTGTTTTGAACAGATATAAAATATGCTCAGCTTATTTAAATAGTAGTTTAGATGCTGACAAAACTAAAAAGAAAAAACAGATAATGTAAATGTAATGTAATTCATGTACTTGTACAAATATATATGTACTATATACAGAGATGGGGGTAGTGCACTAAATTTTGAGTGGTCTGTACTCTTAACTACCACTCATTCTAGTTGTAGTGGAGCTGGTTGATATTATTAACTACTTATTTAGTAGAATAAAACCGATTACTCACTTCCACTGTTATATTAGTGATAGTGAAACAAACTTTCCACTTCCAGCCTAGTGGCAGTGGTGGGGAAACATATCCACTAAAATAATATTACTAAATGTTCTAGTAGTGAAAACAAAAATATTTCTCCACTAAATTATTTTAGAAAATGGAATGTGTGCCCTTATAACAGCTGACAATTATGAATAATGGTTCAGACTTTTGTAAAGCCTTCAAAAGTCATACAATCTTTAAAAGTTTTCCATAAAACCCATAGTTTACCACTATTGTTAATACAGAAAAAGGATTGAGAGTGGTAATGATTCAATTTTATTCCCTTTTTACGAGGTCCTTGCAACAACATCCAACGAGATGGAACCCGAGTTCGAAGTACTTCAAGACATATATAAAATAAATCAACGTCTCTGATAAATCTACCCTCCGAAGTTCATCTATGATTAGAAATGTATTATTAAATACAATATCCCGATACTATCTTCTGCTCCCTTAGAACGGTTATTTTCTTTTTCGGGCATGGTGGACGCTCCTGAAATAAAAAACTTGAAAGATAAGATCTTGGAAAAATTAGTTCCGATGGGTATGAATAATTTGAATTAATTTTTACCTTTTCCTTACATTGTAAATTATATTGTTAGATTTTTGTATTTTTGATTTGGGTGATACGAGTATGTGCTGTGTGTTATTGTGTTTATTTGTTATATTGGAATATTGAAATATACATTCTTTAAAACACTTATACGTATCGAAGTCATAATTCCGGTTTTAATTTAATTTAGTTGACATTTTTTCCCTTTTACTATTGGTGGCTGTAGTTAAAAATTTTTTAATTTACATTTATTTATACTCATTATTCCATTATTGAAATTAATGAAAAAAATTTGCATTACCACTAATTCAATTATTGATAGTGCAGATGAATCCAAGTCCACTACGCATTAGTGTAATGGCATAGCTGAAAGTTTCACTAGTAAAAAATTAGCTGGGCTTAAAATTTTGTGCACTAGCCCCATCTCTGAGTATATACGACAAATTGGGTATTTCCAAAAAATAAAACAAACTCTAACACAACTATTGATATTGAATACGAATGAAAATGATGATATATGGTGTTATATTATAAGATGTCATATAATCAAAATATTACAATATTTTAACAAGCGATGTCGTCAACTTCCATATAAAAATGATTTGATTGCTGTTTAATACACTTCATTATTAGGATGTTCAACATGAAATTATTAGAGAGACCTTCTGAATTACATAATAACAATAACGACGCATCTTACAAAGCGTATTGTTGGGAAATTGCAAATTATAATTTGAATTTTACATAATTTAATTTTTCAATACAATAACCACACATACTCCAAAGGACTGCACAAAATTTAAGATACAAGTTTATCCTTTGGCAAAATAGATATACAGTATTGTGCAAAACTTAAGCAACTGGCATAGTGCTCTCATTGATTTCAAATTTACTAAAAAATAAAAGCGCTTAGATTGAATGTTTTAATATTTATTTGTTCCTTCATTAAATACATAAAAAACAACAACAACAAAAGTTCGGTATTCTTACGAAATTAACTGTAAACAACAAAAAACAAATTATACTCATTTCATCTGTGCAAAACTTAAGCAACTCGGAGTGCAAAGGTGTTCGATATTTCTTTGATCAGAAAATAACGGATCTTTTTCGGAGTTTTTTCTGCTTTGTGCATTAACATTGATCTAACTCAGTACAAAAAAGTCTTTCTTAGCGCACAGTTCTTTCAAACATATTGAAATCCAAAATGCAACGTGTCCGTTATAGTCATCAATTTAAGATGAAGGTTATATCGTTATTTAAGGAAGGAAAACCACAGAATGACATTGCAAAATCATTAAATATCAACAAATCTATGATATCAAGATGGATACGATTATTTGAAAAAACTGGTAGCGTTACAGATCGAAATTCAGGAGAAAGACCCCAAAAAATTTCTTATAGGGAAGCTATTCAAATTAAAAAATTGATTAAAAAAAATCCGTTCATGTCTTCAAAAGGTATAGTAAATACTCTTAATTTAAATGTCGATTCAAGCACAGTAAGAAGGCATTTGATTAAAGTTGGTTTAAAAAGCTACAAAGCGGTAAAGAAACCAATGCTTACACCAAAACATGTAAAAAAAAGGATGTTTGGTTTAATGCCTTCAAAACAAAAACAACAACATATATTTTTTTTTCCAGACTTGAATTTGCTAAGAAGTACGTGGGCTGGTCCATAAAAAAGTGGTTTGGCGTACTGTTCAGTGATGAAGTTAAAATAAATTTATTTAATTCAGACGGAATAATAAGAGTTCGACATACGAAAGGTGAAGGCCTCAATCCGCGATACTGTAAAAAGACTGTAAAGTATGGAGGAGGGAACGTCATGGTGTGGGAGTGTTTTTCGGGGAGTGGACTTGGTCCGTTGCATAGGATTGACCACAAAATGGACAGATTTATGTATAAGGACATCTTAGAAACTGCAATGTTGCCTTTTGCGGAATGGAATATGCCACTTCGATGGGTGTTTCAGCACGACAATGATCCGAAACACACATCGAAGTTTGTGAAGGATTGGCTACAGTCAAATAAGATTCAAGTGCTTGATTAGCCGGCACAATCGCCCGACTTGAATCCTATTGAAAATTTGTTTTCAATTTTAAAACGAGGCTTGGGTTCAAAGCGCTTTAAAAATAAAGACGAACTATTTTTAGGCCTCAAAACTGAATGGGAAAATATAAATAAATCATATTTAACGAAATTAGTAGCTTCTATGACCAAAAGGTGTGCTGCAGTAATTAAAAATAAGGGATACTACACAAAATATTAAAAGTTGCTTAAGTTTTGCACAGATGAAATATGAGTATAATTTGTTTTTTGTTGTTTACAGTTAATTTCGTAAGAATACCGAACTTTTGTTGTTGTTGTTTTTTATGTATTTAATGAAGGAACAAATAAATATTAAAACATTAAATCTAAGCGCTTTTATTTTTTAGTAAATTTGAAATCAATGAGAGCACTATGCCAGTTGCTTAAGTTTTGCACAATACTGTACATATAGTATATTGATATCTGAGTTATCTAGAGTTACCACCCGCTTCATAACATTACCAGACTTTACTCATTTTGACCCGCGTCCAGGTATCGCTTCATTTTCCTGAGAACATGTTCCACAAATTTTGCGGTGGCGTTCCAGTTTTTTTCATTACTGATCATTTTCTCAATGATTGTGCCCACCGTCATAGTACTAATTTGCCTTCTTAATATTTCGCGTTCGCTATGTCATCTTTGGCAATTCAGTAGTGAGTGCTCTGCGTTGTCTGCATCGTCGGCACCGTAAATGCACCCTGCCTCTTCCGATTTACCGATTCCGTTAAGTTATTTCCGGATATACCCGTCTTGCAACGACTGAGACATATGTAATCTTACTCATTTATAAAATTGATTGAAATTCATATGATATAGGTACACACAGATTAATATATTTATTTTCAATGCAATGAATAACAACACCCGTAATAACAATAAACATTTTATCAATGGCATTAAATAGGTTATACAGTGAGCACAGTATGGAATTAGGTGACTAAACTTTATGCAAATGTTAAGGACATATTTTACGATACTCTCTGCTTTTTTTGTTTATTTCTTTATACGATTCTACACGTTTCTGTACTCGTTTTTATTTAAAAAACATTTATATTAATCAATTATATAATTTAGGTAATGTGTTTTTAAAGAAAAAAAAAAATAATAGTAATAGTAAAAAAAGGAAGGAAATGTAAACTCATAAAACAAACAACAGCAAAAACAAAACAAAAACGACAGCAAAAAACTCAACATGTATGTGTGTATGAACATTAAATATCAGGAATACCGTCTACCAATCTAAAATGAGCACTTATATTGCTTCATTATTAAATATCATATATGAAAATATATTATTTTGTACATACGAGTATACATGATGACAATACTGAAATAATATATTTAATTAAATAAAAAAGTACATATGATATGTATAAATTAATTTGAGAGCTCTTACAAAGCATATATACTAATCTAATTATAGTTAATTTTTTCATCCGTCTCAGAAAAAATACAAAAAATAAATTGCCTACTTACTCACTCATACCAAATAACCTGACTGTTCATTCATTAGCAATAAAAAATCTTGCCTACTTCTAGGATGGTCGATATTGTAAGATGAATAGCAAAGTTCGCAACCACTTATAGTGCATATATAGTAGGTTGGGTCGATTGCCATACAAACAAAAAAATATTGCTTCAAATGTCCACCGCGTTAATTGATAGCTTAACTTGAGAACGTCTAAGCACGATTAAACTTTTGTTTTGGACCGCGGAAAAAACAACCAATACTATTAAAATCAGTAATACCCTAGACAGATGGCAAGGTTAATCCAAAATTAACTCAGACATTAA